>JABTTQ020003429.1:0-658426 GCA_016081115.2 Rehmannia glutinosa | reverse complement strand
TTTAAATAGATTATATAATGCAATAATTTTTCACATTCACCCAATTTAATTCAAAAGGATTAAATGTATACTAAAACATGAACATATACATCTCTCAAAGTGACTCAAACAATATATGATGAAATGCATAACGCTTATAGATGAATAGAGTTGTTTACGAGTGTGGTCAATTATAACAACCTTAAGTTACGTACTATCTTGTGGAAGAGTATGCATCGAATATCAGAATGTGCTAGTCTTAAACTATGCTTATAAAGCTTGTATGGCTATTTTATTAAAAAATAAATATTAGAGATGAATACTTTTGTTCCTGACAAATAATGGGCCAATTATATGGACCATCCTACCCTGTTTTTATTTTTATATTCAATTCCACTGGACAAAAACCATTTTGGCATCTTTGGACAACCTGGAACAACCCTTTTCAAAGTAATGGGATATAGTTATTATTTAGAACCAATTTACGAATATTTTCATTAATTATACCATAATAATAGTATTAATTTTTTAATTAGTATTTTGAAATGTAAATTTTGAGCATTACTATAAGCTAAACTAGCTAACATTCAGTATATATATTGTTGATAAGGAATAAATGAGTATTGGGTGATCTGTTAAACCCGAGTCTGCAAATGGTTGAGCTCTTAAAGCTTATCCCTATTGACAGGCCGGCTGTTAAGCCCGTGCAATGGGCGATCTCTTAAAGGCTTGTCTATTGGGCCGTTATTAAGCCCGAGTGCAATGGGCCGATCTCTTAAGGTCTTGTCTATTGGCCCCGACTGTGCCCAGAGTCACGATGGACCGATCTCTTAAGGAGCATGCATTAGGGTGATCTACATTAAGCTCGAGTGGAGTTAATTCGCTAAGTCTCAAGTATTGGACTTATCGGCTAGGATCCTGTATTTAACCGGCCTATTGAGATCCTTTCCAATAGTCGACCCTCTGAAACTTAGGTTTGAATTATGTTGACTCGCAGGGTTAGTTGGTTATAGCTCGATTCCGCTAGTAAAGGTGCTGCGAGGACGTGCCTTCACGATGTTTTGATTAAACATGGGCATTAGTATCTTTGATACGAGGTGTTACAGTCGGATCGGTCCTAAACCTTTAAGAAATTAGGATTTTGGAAGATCTCGATCCTATCCTAATCATTTACACTCTTACCAAATCGTAGCGGAATCCGAATTTTCACGGAAACTCTAATCCTTTCTAAGGTATAAAAGCCTAAGTCCAGGTTCATTCTTTAACTAATCATACTTACTTTCACATTATATTTTTGCCCTCTTGCTTCTGATTTTACGATTTAAGCATCGGAGAGGTATGCCGGAGCCACCTCCGGCCCCTTGTGTAGGTTTCACGGAGGAGTTCGGCCCGAAAGTGACCGTGGGAGAGTATCTTTGGAGTGCAGCCAATTGCGCCGTCTATGGAAAGATTGAGGCGGAGGCGTGAGCTTGGTGGTTATGGAGGATGTAAGGAGGAATTTGGAAGACCTGGTCATCGCACGCCTTGGCCGGAGATACTCCCGGGTGGAGTTCACGCAAGAAAACATTAGGCTCCGGCCATGACCCAGGTGGATGGCGGGAGAACGGGCTTCGGGACGGGCGGATGGGCAAACACCATGTCCGTGGTAGTGTTGATGGGCCCAATGTTTTGAGCAGGTTGGGTGGTTTCTCTTAGGGCCGTCGAGCAAGCGGTGGAAAGGCGGTGAGGAGATCTTCCACCACGACTCGCTTGTGGTACCTCCTTCGGTGGTCCCTTCTCCTGTGGTTCCTCCACTGGAGTTCCTCCAGGAGGTCGGTGATAGAGTCGCGGAATGCCATGGCGGAGAAATGTTCGTCAAATACGGAGCATGCATCGGCGAGATCGGGGATCCGGAGCGGATGGATGACCTCCGTCGTGAAGTAAAAGGATATTCGTAGCGAGGTTGGTTAGGAGCACCGAGGGCGGCTTGATCCGAGTTCGGAGGAACTCCTTCTCGGATGAAGTGATGGCGGACGAGCTCCATCCTCCTCTGGAGGATTACGAGTTTCAAATATGATGGTACCACTAACCCTTAGGAGATCTCTGTCGTTTTGAAAATGCTTTACTTTACACAGTTCACTGATGGCGTGATGTGTAGAGTTTTTCCTACCACCCTGACGTCACCGGCCAATGGTTTTTAGCGACACTTTGCTCAGACTCTATCTAAAATTTTGATGACTTGATTCGGCGTTCATTAACAGTTCCACGAGTTGTCGTAAGTACCAAAAGGTGCCCCCGACCATGTTTTCAGCATCAAGCATAGGGAAGGACTTCAGAGTTATATATAGAGGTTTATGGCTAAGTTGGAGTGCCTTTGGCTAGTCAGGAGATTTTGGCTAATGCCACTAGCTTAGGTCTCGAAAGATGGGGAGTTTTGAATCTTTAGTGATAGAGTCGGCTAAGACCTTTGATGAAATTTTACATTAGCTCGGGCGGAGAGGTATATTAACTCTGGAGGAGGCAACAAAAATGAAGAGGGAGGAAGAAGAGAAAGCGAGAGATAGGAAGGAAGGTTAGAAGGATAAAGGATCTCGGAAAAAAACAAGAGTCGAGGTGATGGGTGGACGAGCGAGTCACGAGAAATATACCCCATGTCTTATCTCGGGCAGTGTTTGTTGCTATTGAAAGGCATTCCACTGGAGGTGGCCAAAGACGCATGTATACCCGATGGCGAAGTGCAAGGAATTTTGCAGTTCCATGTGAGTATGGACACACGGCCAGTTGGTGCACACACGAGATATGAAATGGAGAGCTCATTCAGGCGGTCATCTTAAGGAATTTGTGTACATTGATAAAAGGAGAAGAAAGGGGAGTATAAGAGGGACCATCGGTTACAATCAACCTCCGCGGGAGGCGGAGGCGGAGGAGGAAAGAGAAGGCTACGTCAGCCTGCGCTCCACTCGAGAGAGTCATCCAAACGGTGGAGGGAGTGGTCGAAAAGGGATTCGGAGAGCTCGGAAGAGCTATGTGAGAGCAGCAGCTCTGGATCGGGTGCAAGAGCAATTGAAAGAGAAGCGGTCGGACAGGGCGAATATCCATTTAGGCGGATGATAGCAAGGGGTATCATAACACCTCATAGCGATGTTATTGTGATCACGGCCATGATCTTGAATTGTGATATACATCAGTGTTTGTGGATATGGGGATCTCGGCGGACATCTTGTTCTATGATTGCTACGAGAAAGATGGATCTCCAAGTCGGGTTGGAGTCGGTGGACACCTGCGTTAGTCGGATTTGCGGGAGGAACCATCCAACCAATAGGTATGATTACTTTACATGTCTCTTTGGGTAAGGAGCCCAGTCACAAAACTAGGATGATTCGATTCTTGATAGTAGATGCACCCTCTTCGTATAATGCTATGTTGGGTAGACCGTCATTGAATGCTTTTCAAGATGTGGTATCGATGTACCATTTGAATATGAAATTCCCTTAGGGAAAGAGGTGAGGTCGGTGGAGATCGATTACATGACTAGGAAATTATATATGGATAGTATTCAAAAGGCGGAGAGAGGAAACATTTTTGATGATGATAAAATAGATAAAATAATTAAACTTGATGAGATTGTGAAACACATGCAAACCAATGAGGAGATGATGGTAGTGGAGTTGGTGCTTGGGGTGACCCCGATAAGGTCTGCTGGTTGGAAAAGGATTATCCGACGAGTTGAGAGAAGTAAGAGTGGGATTTTAAGGAACAATATTAGCGTGTTTGCTTGGTTGGCGGAAGATTTGGTGGGAATTGAACCGAGTATAGTTGAGCATAGGCTCGATGTCAATCCATCATATAAGCTGTGAAACAAAAGAAAAGAAGTTTTGGGCACAAGGACACTATAATCCGGAGGTGCATAAGTTATTGAATGCGGGGCATATCGGAGAGATCCGGTCTCGAGTGGTTATCCAACGCGGTGTTGGTGCCGAAAGAGGGGATGATTGGCGATAAAAAGTGGACTTTTGGGACTTGAATAAAGGCTTGCCCAAAGACTATTATCCACTACCCCGAATCGATCAGCCCCGTGGATTCGACTTCGGGGTGTGAGTTGTGATGATGGACACATCATGGGCTACCATCGGATCCAGTTATTGCGTAAGAGGACCAAAAGAGGTGAGCTTCACCACCTCTTTTGGCACTTTTGCTATGTGGTGATGTTGTTTGATTGAAGAATCAGAGCCACATATCATAGATTAGTGGATAAAATGTTTGAGGGGCGAAATTGGGAGGAACATGGAGGTATATGTGGATGACATGATAGTCAAGAGCATGAAGGTCACATGGATCATGTGTGCATGACCTAGTTTAGACATTTAACACTTTGAGAAAATACCGAATGAAGCTCAACCCCAAAAGTGTGCTTTCGGTGTGAGGTCGGGGAAAGTTCTTCAGGGTATATGGTGACGGAGAAGGGATCAAGGCTAATTCGAGAGAAGGTTGGAGCCATCGAGAGAGATGGCACCACCTCGGGATACTAAGGACGTGCAATGTCCCGACGGTGCGACTAAAGATCTCCGAATAGATTTATTTCTCTCCGGGCGGAGAAAGAGTTGCCTTCTTTAAGGTATTAAGGAAGGCCAAAGAGTTTGTTTGGGATGAGGATTGCTTTAAGGCTTTTGAGGATTTGAAAAATTATTTAACTAATTTGTCGCTCTGACTAAGCCAGTGCCGGGAGAACCTTTATACTTGTATATCTCAGTGGGAGAGCAAGGCGTTATTATGGTCTTAATCAGAGAGGAGAAGTCAGTTCAGAAGCCAGTGTATTACGTCAGTAAAGTATTGAGGAATGCCGAGGTGCGATATGCGGAGATCGAGAAAGCGGGTTAGCCTTGGTAGTGAGTGCGAGGAGATTTCGGCTGTATTTTCTCTCGCACAAGGTAATTGTCTGAACTAATCTTCCATTAAGAAATGTGATGAGCAAGCCGGAGGTGGCAGGAAGGTTGGTGAAGTGGGCAATCGAATTGAGCGAATATGATATCGAATTTGAGAACAGGTCGGCCATCAAAGCTCAGGCTTTGGCTGATTTTGTTCAAGAATTGACAAGAGCCGATAGTGCAGAAGGAGCTTGGGTGATTTATGTAGATGGTTTGGTAGAGAGTTCAGGTTGTGGTGCTGGTATTGTCTTAATTAGTCCACAAGGAGTGGAGAATGATTTTGCTATAAGATTGGAGTTCAAGTTGTCCAATAACGAGGCGGAGTATGAAGCATTTATCAGAGGGATCCAAATGGCCACTGAGATGGGTGCTACTAGAATAGTCATTTACATGGACTCTCAGCTCGTCCATAAGCAAGTTACTGGAGAATTTGAAGTTAGGGAGGATAGGATGAAGAGGTATGTTGAAGCGTACCGAGCTCTGAAGAAAATTGAAAGAGATCAAGATCTAGAATCTCGAGGGTAGAGAACTGGGTCGGGCGAATTTCTTGGAAAAAATGGCCACCGCCTTAGAGAATCAAGCCAAGCGATTACGTTCTTGATAGCAAAGGAAACCGTGTTGAGTTTAGAGTCGGAGAGATTGAAGAAAAGGAGGATTGGAGGCTCGCTATCATGGCCTATCTCGAAAGGAGTTCTACCGAGATAGGCATGAAACATTTCGGTTGAAAATCCAGGCCACACGCTTTTTGCATAATTGGGAATAAGTTATACAAGAGAAGTTTCTCTATGCCGTTCTTTGAGGTGTCCGAAAGTGGATAGGAGGGCACATATGTGATGTGAGAGATGCAAGGGTGTTGTGGAAATCATATGGGAGCAAGAATCTTGATGAAAAAGGTGCTAAAGGGCGGGAGTATTTTTGGCCTTATTTGAAAGAAGAAGTAAAGCTAGTAGAGCGTGTGAGAAGTGTCGATTCACGCAACATTGATACATCGTCCGGTGGAGGAGCTCATGACTATGAGCTCGACATGTCCTTTGCAAAATGGGGTATTGACATAAATGGGGCCATTTCCTCGAAATCAAGGCGGAAATTTTTAATAAGAAGAATCGATTATTTTAGCAAGTGGGTGGAAGCTAACCACTTGCTAAAATAAATGAGGACGTAGTGATGAAGTTCATTTGGCAAAACATTGCATGCCGATATGGAACACCTCAGTCTTGATATCGGATAATGGAACACAATTTGTGGGAGTTGCGATCCGAGCTTGGTGTGAATAGTTGAAGATCAAGCGAGAATTTTTACGTCATTAGCTCATCCACAAGCCAATGGGCAAGTGGAGGTTACCAACGAGATCCGGTCGAAGGACTCAAAGCTCGTCCGGAAAGCGGGGAGGTGCATGGGTTCGAGAGCTCGGCTCGATTTTGTGGGCTTAACGAACTAATCCTAAGGAAGCAAATGGGAAACCCCTTTAGCTTGGTGTATGGAATGGATGCTGTTATACCAAGATATTGGGATGGAGACTCATCGAGTTCAAAATTTCGATGATAACGCGAATGAGATGATGATTCATGAGGCTCGATACTATTAATGAAAAGAGAGAGATGGCATTTTTGCGGATGGAAAGGACAAGAGGAAGGATCAAAGCGCGTATAACAAAAAAGTGATGAGGAGGGCCTTCGTGCGGGGACCTGGTGTCTTTGAGGAGGCGGATGCTAGCAAGAATAAGGGGAAGTTGGATGAAAATTGGGAAGGGCCACTTCGTGACTTTGGCGGGCAGGAGGTGCATGAGTTGGAGGAGCTTGATGGGCGAAAGCTTCTGACTTCCTGAGGCATGGAATGGGCTTAATTTAAAGAAATATCATTCCTAGAATGAGAAATATCCGATGTAATGAAATTACTTGTTTTGAATGAAATGATCCGCTCCCTGAAATATGAGTTCGAAACAAATTGGTAAAAACCGACAAGTATTTGGAGCTCAGCCTGAGCTAGACTCCAAATACTGGGGCCACGAGACCATGCAAGGAGCTCGGCTGAGCCAACTTCTTTTGAAGAAATCATAAGTATTTGGAGCTCAACTCGAGCTAGACTCCAAATACTTAGGGCCACGAGGCCATGCAAGGAGCTCGCTGAGCCGAACTTCCTTTGAAGAAATCGACAGGTATTTGGAGCTCACCAAGTCTGGGCTAGACTAAATATTTGGGGCCACGAGGCCATGCAAGGAGATCGGCTCGATCCAACTTCCTTGAAGAAAATCGACAAGTATTTGGAGCTCAACTCGAGCTAGACTCCAAATACTTGGGGGCCACGAGGCCATGTAAGAGCTCGCTCGAGCCGAACCTTCCTTTGAAGAAAATGACAAGTATTTGAGCTCACAGCCAGCTGGGCTCCAAATACTTGGAGCCACGAGGCCATGCAAGGAGCTTGGCTTGAGCCGAGCCTTCCTTGAAGAGTCGACAAGTATTTGGATCTCGGGATCGAGCTAGACTCCAAATACTTGGGGCCACGAGAGCACATTATACCAATCTTTTTGGTTAAAAATATTATTCAAGCCCATTCAACCGAGCTCGCGTGATAGAATAAATCGAGCTATTATGAAAGCACAAATACAAGAATAAAAATCGAACGAATGAATCGTAAAATAGATAATTTTCATTAGCAAAATAAAGTACAAGACATCGAATTACAAAAGTAAAAGGGAAACAAAAACTCCTAAGTAGTAGGGGCAAGATCCTCGGTGGTCGGTCATCTCAGGAGATGGTTACATCATCCACGAGGGCGATCTCGGGATCGCCATCTTGAACGACCTGGTTAGGAAGGATAGGGGTGCTTTCGACGAGTCAGGAGTCCGATCTCTAGGAGGATGAGAAGACCCCGAGCTTGAGGCGGGATGGAGGACAAATGGAGCGGATAAGGACTCAATGAAAGCATCAACAGATCTCGATTGAGCTCGGTCCGCTTCACTTGAGAACATAAAGCCCTTAGGGTCGGGAGGACCTTCGGGACCTTGCTGTTAAGGGCCTGATGCCTCTCTCCCGAGTTGAGCTTTAGCCTCGATCAAAGACAAAGCCATAATACTCCATAAGACTACCGAAAGGACCTTGATGAATTCCTTAGAGCTAAGGAAAGCTTGTTTCACCCTCGTCCAATGGCCGAACAATCGAAGAGCCTTCAGGGAGGTTAGGAAGCCTTGATGACTAATCTCGATGCTTGATCGCATTGCAGTGCGTGCAGATCCGGGAGATCAACCACTTCGGCCTGAGATCGGAGTTGTCTTTTTCAAGAGCCTTCACCTTGCTCGTAAGAGTCCACGGTAACCTTGTAGACCTTGGCCTCGCTCCCTTAAGTGGCGAACCTCTTCAAGAAGTTTGGTCTCTGCCTTCAACCGCATTTCTTCTTGCCAACGTTGATCTCGGCGACATCAAACCAGAGAAACCCACACGAGCTCGGCAATTAGAGCGCGAGCTTGGCTTCGGCCTTGAGTGGTCTAGCGGAATGAGCTCACGAGCTCAAGATCACCGATCTTCTCCAGAGCGGTCCGCTGCGAGAGCGCAATTTTCCGGACGTATTGATGGTAAATGTCTCATCGTTGTTCTCTTAATTGAATTCACAAAGTGAAGAACGCCTGGTTCGGAGTATGGATGGGATTGCGAGCATAGGAGAGAGGAGTAGTCGAGGTGGTGGTAGTCTTGGCCTTCTTGTCGATTGCTCGTGCTAGGGCAGGGTAGGCCTCTTCAAGGGAGGCTTGACAACAAAGCCGAGTCAGACGATCAGTCGGCGATAACAATGGCGTGAGTTAGGTCCCCTAGTTTGGGGATTGACTCCTGGCGTGCTGGCACCAAGAATGGAGAACGGAGCTCATCGCCTTGTCACCCTCCTCCTCCTCCCCGTTCACCATCTATGCCATAAACAAGTCCAGCATAAGAAAATAAAAAGGGTTAGTTAACAGTGAGAAGAGAGGAAACGGGATATGAAAATGTAATTACCAATATCACCCTACGGATGGGCAATAATGGGGCTCGCCTCGAAGGTACAAAAGGGAAGGAGTGATAAGTCGGGATAGGTCATACTTGACTAGGGTAAGTTTATTAATCAGGGCCTGGAGCTTGGGGACCGATCTCGGGGTTATGATTGTCTTTGAAGAGGAAGGCTCCACGTCCAAGCAATGGGAAAACTCCAAGCTCGGGGAGAATAAATGAAAAAATACTTGTCCTTCCGCACTTTATTGGAAGAAGGATATCCGCTCAAGAACTCGAGCATCACCTCGGGAGGTAATGTAGAATAGGCCTTTGGTGGTGGGCTTTTCACCCTGAATAGGGGCAAAGAACATCTCGATGGTAGGCTTTATTTCTAAATATTTGGTTAGAATTAAAAATCCAACCATGATTGAAAGGAATTAGGGGCCACCGATTGAGGGAACACGGAGTGTGTGGACACCTCGGTCATGAAAGAGTGAATGGGAAATCGAATTCCTCCTCTATCCGACCTATGAAGAAAGCTAGGGCATTAGGGGGCCTCGGTTGGGGCGGTCCGTGTGACTTGTAAGGAAAGTTTGAAGGAAGAAGAATCTTTATACTTTTTCTTATATTTTGAAGTGTCAGCGCTTATAGTGGTCTCCTTAAAGTCATGGGAGTATTCTTGCAGGGGACCCGAGCTTGGAGTTCGGATCTCTATTATTCCGAAACCAGTATCTCAACCGTGAGCTCGATTCGGTGGCATCCTGGATCGGAGGAAAGAACCTCGATAATATGAAAAGGTTGGGAGCCTTAACCCGTTTCAAGACCATCGCTCTAATTCAAAGATATAAAAGTCTAGATGAGTTGAAGGAGAAGAAAGAAGAAGCCATGAATACGAAAGAAATAAAAAGAGAAGAAATAAATACTCTGGGTGGAAGAGTACGAAAAGAGAGAATCGAGAAAGCCTGGTTCTCAAGGCCGCCAAAACGGATAAAATCGGCTTGAGTAATTAAAACACAAGGGCACTTAGAGTGTTCTCTCGAGATAAAATGGAAGAAATGAGAATGGTGGAGATGGTCTTCCTTTTATAAAAGTAGGAGGGAGAGAGAGATAGAGAGAGAGAGAGAGAGAGAGAGAGAGAGAGAATTTGAAGGGGTCTAAAGTGGACCGTCGACGGGGCTTGATCCAGGGATGTAAAGGTGTCTTGGGATCCGAAAGACGTCTTGTCGTCCGTTTTCAATTATGAGATGAGACTTGAAAAGACAGGGACACTCAGAGGTGGGAATTTGAAAAGAAAGGGGAAACCCTGATGTACCTAAAAAAGATTTAGGTAACTATGGCCGAAACACCTTCTAACCATAGTTGGGGAGGAATTGATAAGGGATAAATGAGTATTGGGGTGACTGCGTTCAAGTCCGCAGAGGTTGATCTCTTAAAGGCTTTATCAGTCACCTATTAAGCCCAGTCACGAACGGGTCGATCTCTTAAGGCTTGGTTTATCGGGCCAACTCATGTTAAGCCAGTCAGTAGGCCGATCTCTTAAGGCATATCTATTGGGCCGACTTCGTTAAGCCAAAAACGGGTCGATCTCTTAAGGCATTCATCTGGGATCACAACTGTTAAGCCCAAACGGGCCGATCACTTAAGGCGCATTGTTTATTAGTTGATTCGATCGGCTTAAGCCCGCACAATGGGCCGATCTCTTGCTTGTCTATTAGCCGATCTGTTAAGCTCGAGTGGAGTTAATTCGCTAAGTCTGAAGTATTGGGCTTATCGATAGATCCTCAGATTTAATCGACCTATTGAGATCCTTTCAATAGGTCGACCTACCGATGCTTGTGTTTGAATTATGTTGACTCGCTTGGGTTAGTTGGTTATAGCTCGCCCATGAGTAAAGGTGCTTTAGAGGAAGTGCCTTCAAGATGTTTTGATTAAACATGGACATTAGTATCTTGATCCGAGGTGTTACAAGTCGGATCGGTCCTAAACCTTAAGGCAAATTATGGTTTTGGAAGATCCGATCCTATCCTAATCATGACATCATTACCAAATCGTAATGGAATCCTTTAATTTTACTAAACTCTAATCCAAAGGTATATAAAGCCCAAGTCCGGTTCATTCTTGACCTAATAACACTTTTACTTTCACATTATATTTCTCGCATCTTGCTTCTTCCAAGTTTCGCCCCTTTGTGCGGGTTTGCTTAAGGAGTTCGGCCCGGCTGATCGGATGGGAGAGGAGTACTTTTGGAGTGCAACCAATTGTTATGTTTTTAAAAAGAATGATGCTAGCTAGTTGATTTTCCAGCTCTCTTTAGATGACTCAAACTTATGTTCAATAAATTAAATCTCAGGTAAAAAATAAATTAAATTGTAGGTAAAAAAAAAGTACTTATGGACAAGTTATCTCAACTCGTCCTTTTCTATACATGAAGAGGTGAAAAATCCACGTGCTTCTTTCCCTTTGTTTTGGATTGAAGAAGAAAAACAATTCTTCTTCTTTTTTTTTTTTAGAACAGAAAAAGAACAATTCTTGTTCTTTATTCCTTTATTTCCATTCATTTTCTTAATTTGCAAAACTTTAACTTTTATCTTTGTTAATCACTAAAAAATAGAAACTATATGAAACGCTCCAATTCATTACTATGTCCTGGCTCGGTACAATATTATTCCTCAATCCTCATTAATCTAATAATATTTCATCAATATTCTTTTTTTGAAAAAAGATATTGATTATAATTATTTCCTATTAGCCTATTCAAATTAAAATTGTAGGTACCAAATTCTTATCATCAATTTATTTTTGCCTTGTTTAATTTGTAAAGTTCAATATTTCGGATAAGTAGGTATGCCCCATCACTGCACAAAAACCTCCTAACGTTTAGTTCTGCGACCATTTCTTGTGTCCTCTGCTTCTTTTGTCCAAATGCACCTAACAACCAAAATAGTCCCCATAGCCACTAACAATTAGAATTTCTCAGGACCACTGTTCCTTTTCCAATTTTTCCTTTTAATTAAATTAATATTTTTAATTTAGCATTTTCTTTATACTATTAGGGATAATTACAAAAAAAATGATGTTTAGGGTTTTTTGAAGATTCAAAATTACAAAAACCCCATTGAGGTTTGATTCATTCTTAAACGTAAAAGGATAATTGTAATATTTTCTATAAATGTAAGAGGATTTTTAATTTTTTTATGAAAATGGTAAAATTTAATGCATAATCAAATCTCAATATAATGGGGTTTCTGCATGAAATTTCTCTGCTTTTTTAAATACTCCAAACCTCCTGGGTTTTTTTTTATAATTATATATTATTATTGTTGGTTTAAACGAAATTGCTCAATCACAAAAATTGATTTTATGTGATCCGAGCAATCCGGAATAGATCTTGAAACGTAATGCGATTAATACGAATTGATTAATTTGTAGCAATAAGAAAGAATCGAGATTACCCTTGTAGCGTGCTTTCAAAAATCTTCACAGAAATTCCACGCTCCAAAACCCAAGCCTTCTTCATGTTCTCCGAGAACTCAAGAATGCAGATGAATCTCTAACTTGTGTGTGTGGGCACAAAATGATCGATAGATGTTATTAAGTAGGAAGAAGAAATAATTAACTATGGAAACTTTTGCCAAAAGGAAAGTATTACTTTAGGTAATAATGACGATTGGCAAATTAAATCATATTGATTGGCAAATCATATGATTATTTTCTTTCCAAAATTATCTCAATCGGTCCACTTAATTAATTATAATCGCACTAATAAATTATAACTCTTATAATTTATTCCGGTTCTTTTCTAGAGCCACCAAAGGGACTGATCGGACCCAATTAGACTAAGCTACAATAAATTAAGTTTGATTCAATCAACTCTTGATCAATCAAAATAATTTATTAATCTTATTCCACTCCACTAAAGGGATAAGATTGCACTCTTAATCTAATTGAAATTAAGCCCAATAATTAAATCCTCGATTTGTCGATCTTACATGTCACCTCGTTGATCAACTAAATATTAGAAATAGGATAAAATGACCAAAATCCATTTTCTAATATTTATAAATCTCAATCCTCATCTCCTATCTCGACGATGATTGCGTGATTGCCATCACATCATGAATTCAACAAATGTCGAATTCTCGAGCTCGTGATTCTACCGTCTATTAGAAGAACACATGAGATTATGATCATGCCTATTAAATAGGTGACGGATTCCATATTGTGAATATATGTTCTTTGTTATTTCACTTTAATTCCCAAAGCATCGAGATATTGATCATCAATTTAATCTCACTCATTGATGCCTCAAAGAACTTCAAGTTAGTAATCAAAGTTCATTACCCACTCGATTAAGGTGTCACGATTTATAATCAAGTGAAATTAAATATCTATTGGTCAATTAAATATTTAATTTCACGTGGTCCATCCAATACATTTAGAAAATGTATTAACAATTTTATTACCAAAGTCAAGATAAACTTCAATAAAATTGAGACGATCTTATCAAAATAAATTGTCCATGTTTATTTACCGATCGTGGACTTTAATTCTTTGAATTGAATTATAAATTGAATCTTTATGTGTTTAACAACTTAAACACTCAATTTATAATATCAAACAATTCATGGACATATGCAAGCTCGATACATATGAAAATAATATTTTATTCAAAATGTCAATTACATAATAATTTACTCGTAGGCACAATACTACCAACAATTATTACTATTATTATTATTATTATTATTAGGGATAATTACAAAAACACTCCACGAGGTTTGGGTTAGTTACAAAAAAACCATAAGGATTTCAAAATTACAAAAACCGTTCAAGTTTGGTTTTGTCTTAAATTTAAAGGGAAAAATCGTAATGTTTTTGTAAACGCGGGGGTTTTTGAAATATTTTTAAAATTGAGAAAAATGTAAGACGGAATCAAACCTCAAGGGGTTTTCTGTAATTATCAAAGAGTTCAGGGTTTTGTAATTAGCCCAAACCTCAGTGGTGTTTTTGTAATTATTATTATTATTATTATTATTATTATTATTATTATTATTATTATTATTATTATCATCATTTTTGTTGATGAATGATTGTTTATATGTCCTTAGGGCAGGCCAATGATGATTTTTATTTCCGTATATTGCTCAGCAGCCTCGATTTGGATTCTTACAAAATCGTGTAAGTTGAAACCGTAAGGATAAAGGGATTCATTTCCCTTAGCTAGATTTAGCTGCAGCTTCTTCTTCTTCTTTTATTTTTATTTTTATTTTTATTTTTGGGGTCCTCATAATTGCAAATTGCACCAGATGAAAATTGGTGAAATCAACATTTATTGAATTTCAGAAACATTTTCAGCTAATTGCTTAATTGTTTTAAGTTATTACAACCCTGCCTAAACTAGAATAAGAGGGTGTTTCGCTAAGCTTATTTAAAAGATCTTATAAGTTCTCACATCTTATAAGATGTTTTCAAAACTTATAAGACGCCGATATTATTTTGAAACTAAGGTGTTGAAGTGTTTGGATAAAGAAAATGATAAGAATTTTAAGATGTTATAATGACAGTTTTAACGTAACTAATATTATTAAAACTAAATGAAGTTATTAAAATAAGAGCTTATTTTGAAAATAAATTGGGTTCTCCACCTTTTTTAAAAACAACTAATAACTTCTAACATCTTATTTTGGGAGCTTATGTGATTATTTTATTAAAATAAATTACCAAACACCTCTAGAAAACTTATAAGCTATTCAAAAATATTTCATAAGCTCACCAAATACCCTTTAAATAAGCTTTAAGGAAATGTATATATAGTTGTCACCTAATCGTAATTAGGAGTTCCAGCTCCAGCTCCATAGGAAAGTCACATTAATAATAATTTTCGTATGATCTTAATTTGGTTAATTAATTCCAACAATTTGGTCTAAGCTATATTTACCACTATGTACTACTATTAGTGTAAATAGATGCTAGAAGGAGAAAAAAAAAAATAGTACTTATATTTTCGTTTGAGTTTTAAAATCTTTCCATTTTCATTTGTTCTCAAAATAATTATTTTTGCCATATTTTGAGAAGGCGGAGATATGGAAGGGTTTTTCTTTTCTTTTTCAGTCAAACCAAAAAACATAAAAATTTGTATAAGACCGAGACAACATCACCGATAGAATCCATGTGAGCGAATCCTATATCTAAATAGAATTTCAATCAACCTTAACTCGTGAAAAAAATCCATATTTTATCTTATAATCCATCTCATAAACTTAGATCGATCCATTTCTCATATAAAACGTCATCAACCAAAAACGACATGTTTTTTTAATCGGTTTAGGTCCATGTTGAATTTAATATATTTTTGGTCGAGGTGAAAAATGAATGTACCCAAGGAAACTTAAATATATAAGTTTTGTGAAAAACAAAAGAAAAGAATAATTCACTCATTTAATTAGAGAGAAATCCACTTGGACCAATCTAGGAAGTACGAACACTTCTAGGATGACGTCCCATACCAAATACGTCTAAATACGTTACTTTATTTAATACTCCATGTATACTCCATGAATGCATATCAATAGTATCCAATTGATTTTTTTAAATAAATTGGCTCGAACATCCTAATTAAAAAAACAAAACCACATCATATGAATTCTTATAAATTCACAAATGGAAAGAGATAATATTTATTTAATTATATTTTCAACATGTTTTTTTGTGTCACACATAAGTTATCACATTTGATTTTAGCATCTATAAAATTGTAGTTTTTTATGCTTGAAATAATATTTTTTTAATTGTACTTAGCACTTCTATATTTTTAATAATATAAAAGCATATAATTTTATATGTATATATATATATACCTTACTCGTATCCTTAAAATTTCAAATCATGATGTATTCCTTTACTCGTGTTGTATCGTACTACTTTGTCACATACCAATAACTTGATCTTCATAGAGACCAAGTATCGTTTCTGTCGAGTTGGGTGAGATTGAATTCTTTTGTTAAAAATAAAAACATAGATATACTTTCACTCATATAAAAAATAAATTTATATTATTTATAAATTTATACGTATTAATAAAAAAATTTAAAAAAAGTGGCATAAAAAATAAAGGAAAGTGAATTAACCAAGAGAGAGACCTTTTTTACTTCACTTTTCCCTTTTTTGGACCAAACACAGCTTGAGTTTACCAAACACTAACTTATACATGAATATTGATTGATAAGGACCCAATCCACTCTTGTTGGCCAATGTATGAATTATGTGATAACGACCCATGAAAAATGGCCTACAATTATTAAAGCATGTGCTCCTACAATTTGCTATGTCCAAATTTCACGGAGCCTCTTTGTCAGTCTCATCACAAGGGCAAATTAGGGTGCATGATCATTAGGGTGAGACCATATTTCTCAATCAATTTTTTCAAATTCATTTTTTCAATTTTGTAGTTATGTCCAATTTGGGTTTTTTTTTTTCATATTTTTTAAGTCTTGTAGATTTTACACTCAATATATGTAGATTTTTCAATTTTCGCAGGTATGTCCAATTTAAGTTTCTTCTGCCTGCCCTCTCCAACGCTCAAATTAAATCAACCTTCGAGAAAAAATAATGTAAATATTAGCAAGTATTAAAAATTTGACCTGAAATACCTTTTGATGTGTTATTTATAGGTTCCTAGAAATAGAGTTTCATGAAAATCCGGAATTAGTTAGGGAAATCTAGGATTTTGCAACAAAATTGTTGAGGCAACCACTTATCTTCCCGGGCTCGGGCCAAAATTAGGGTTTTATGATATTCTTAGTTGTGTGAGCTTAAGAGCTCGACACACACATATGATTATTATCCACGAGAATCTAACAGTTGGCCAATAAATACCATGAGTTCGGACTCATACATAACATCCATGGGCGATCTAATTTAGTTCCCATCATTGACCTTTAGGTCGAGATTATTCATCTTGAGAAAAGGGAATCAACTTTTACAAGGTCTTTGACCATTTCGACCTAGTTTAATCTTATCAATCCCGAATATTTTATTTCTTATAAGTAGAACACACGACGATCTAAGTGTATTCATTGCATCATAAATTGGGTGTAGTATAAAAATTATTTGATGCATACATGAATAAAATTGTCAAAAATGGTTGTGTTTACTATTTAACGAAAGTATTTAAATTTAGAGGAATAATTTCAAATGACACCTTATCATGCAAATTTTCGAATGATCAAAAATAGTCCAAAATGGAGTGTTCAAAATTGCAAATGAAATATCAAACAAACTCAAAAAGTTTATTATGACAATTACAAATTCATTGAAGGGTGGTTCCATATTGAGTTATGCACGGGACTTGGAGATTAGCGAAATCGAACCGTGCTCCTGGACCATAAAATATCATAACCAAAAATATTTGTTGACTTTTGAACTTTCCCAAACCTGGACCATCCTTGAAAATATTTCTAGTACGATTCTGTGATTTTTTAAATATCCATACCGAGAACTCTTAGAACCACTCAACCGAGAACCCAAAGTCGGAACCGATTTTAAATATTTTATATAAATTCATATACATTATTTCTATTTTATTTATATTTTGATATTGAATTAACTACAAATTATTTGAAATTAAATACAATATAAAACATATTTCTAAATAAACATAATACTACGACTATTATGAATTTTAAAAAAATTAATATTAATAATAGAGTAGATCATTTTAAATTAAAATTAGTTAAATGATTAGTAAATTGCACTTAAAAGAGAAACATGCTCTAAACAAGTAATAGTACCATATTATAGCAAAATGACTAGAGATGTTAAATGGGTGGCCTGCCACTAAAGGCTAGCCCTAATAGGCTTTCGGGCAAACGAGCCACTATTAAAACAAAGCAAGATATTGTGAACCTAACTCTAACCCTAGCGGACTCTGCGCCACTATCAAGCTACAAGCCAAAAATTATTTTTCTTATTTAAATCAATTTTAAGCTAAAGCAAGTAAAAGCCATTTCTAAAATGAAAATAGAAACAACAAACTACAATGCGAGAATGATAACCATCCATATAATAAATATGTGTTTAACACCTTTTGACTTTTGTCAAATAAATTAAATAAATGTAAAGAATGATAAAGTGCGATTTGATGTTCATTATTTGTGTGTGAGAGGAGTTGACATCTCAAAATGCAACAAATTCATCTTTATATTTATTTGCATAAAATTTCAATTATTTGTCACATTTTAAGTCATGAAGTGTTTAAACTATTTAGACTATAGTGTTGTATTTATTATATGGATATAAATTTTATATCATTTTAAGTCATCACAATTGATCATATTTTAAGTCACTATAAATATATCTTTCTTAGGAAAGGTTTGGTAAGTTTTGTTATCCCTTAATTCACCAACCCTCTATTTTGAAAAACAAAAATGCAAAAAAAAAAGAAATGCAAAAAAAGGGCGGTGGGCCAGCCCATTTAGCCGGTTTAACCGGTCCAGGCCAAAAGGCCCGAGATTTAAATGGGCGGAAAATGGCCCTAACCCCGTTAATTTTCCGGGTTAAACGGGCTGGCCCGCGGGCCCGAGCCCGTTTAACATCTCTAAATATGACCTTCATAAAAAAATCATATTTTAATTTTTTTTACCACATCACATAAATTATAAAATATAATTATTGATTATGTTAAGTTGTTAATTAGGAGATGTTCATATTATAAATTTATACAAATTTTTGTTTCATGTTAATTTATCAAAATTATTAGTTAATTACATTTGTTCCAAGTCAATAGAAGGACAATTGCCCAAGATAATAGAATATTATCATATTACGAGATTATTAATTTTAGAATTTAGAATTGTATTTTTTTAGGGGAATATCAGGCAAATTATTAGGAGATCGTCTTTGAAATCGCAATGTCTGCCAACTGATCAGGGAGACCCCGACGAGTGGCTCATTACAACGAATGGTAAAAGCAAAACGAGCTAAATGATAGGCTGAGTTGCCTTAGCGTCGAAACCGAGAACAAGGAATTCTCAATCAAAATGCGAAAATAACTCATAGATGTCTTATAATATATTTCCTAATTGATGATCTTCCTAACGGGTTGTAGCTTGTAGAACAGAGTAATGTTGTCCGTCTCCACCATTAAACTTGAACTTCCAGTTGCCACTGCAACCATCAAATCTTCGCGACATGTCAATGTTTGATACATGTTTTTATCTTAATTTTGATGATTTTATTTCTACACCAAAACAATGTTTTTAATTATTGTCCAAATACTCCTAAATGATTTAAAATGTTTTGACTATTTATTCGGAGTATTTCTTCAAGTTTTATTTTAGATAAAATTGGACAACACTTTTAATGATTTTATGTTAATAAGTTTTTACATCAAAACAAGGTTCCTAAATGTTGTCTAAATACTCCCGATCGGTTTAAAATGTTTTTACTAAATTCTCGGAGTATTTCTTGAGGTTTATTTTCGACAAAAATTGGACAATATTTCTGTCTCGAGGTCAATCGGTCGCCCTATAGGGCAACCCGTACCTGAAGATGAATTTTGGAACAGAAAATGAGACGAAGGAATTTTTGACCAGGTCGACCGGTACCTGGGAGCTTCGTTTTGAAATAGAACAATTGCTCCTTGGTTTTGCATCAAGGGGGCCCGGTCCTTGTAGGGGTCGACCGGTCGAAGACCCCCTGGACCGGTCGCCCCTTGTATTTTTGCTGTGTTCCTTCCTTTTCTCTTATCGATCTGCGCGACGCTCGTCGCCTCAAGTTTGACAACAAACTTCTAACCGTTGTCAACAGACAAACTTTCCTTAAATTGTGGGATTGATTTCTAACAACTATATTCTTGTTTTTAATTGTATTTTTTCTGTAGATTTTCAATCCCCGAGAGGAGTCTATGCTTGATCAATCATCTCCTATAAATAGAGGAAGTTTTGGAGCAACCAATGTAACACTTGAGATACAACACAACAAGATACATTCAAGCAAAGTCTTTAGCTATTCATTGTTATCATTCTTGTTGTAATTTGCCTAGCTTATCACTTTCACATCTTGAGGTCTAGGCTTTCATTTCTTGATTACACTTGCACTCAAATTGTATTATTCATTATTGAGTTGTAATCTTGATTTTGGTCATCATTTAACACAAGACATCCTTATGAGTATTCTTGTGGAAAGAATACACTTAGGTGATCTAGGTGATAGGTGTTTCAAGAGTGTGGTGCTCTTGAGGTGTTGAAGAATTTGGTATTCTTCAAGATTGAAGATTGTGGTGATCTTCAAAGGTGTCGTTGAAGGAAGATTGTGGTAATCTTCAAAGGAGATTGTGGTAATTTCAAAGGTGGTGTTGAAGAAGAGTGTGGTGCTCTTCAAGGTGTTGTAAGTTGAATTTGTATTAATTTTGGTAATTAATAAAATTCTTTTTCTTTTTCGAAACCCATCCCGGATATCTTTTGGGGTGGTAGAGCACGTAGTCCCTAGGTGGGGTGAAGCTCTATAAATCGACGCACGTTGTTTACATTTCGCACCTTTATTATTGTCTTGGCTTATTTTGTTCGAAAAAGAGAGCATAATCGAAAAGATGGAGATAATCTATTCACCCCCTCTAGATTATCGTAGTCGCTTGGACTTACAAGTGGTATCAAAGCCAAACTCTTTGGCAAGCTCATTTCACATCGCGAGTGAAGAGAAACGATCGTCGGCTACGAATGGTGCTCACCTTTCCGGCACCTCCACCACCAAGCCACCTCGATTTGATTCCAAAATTTTACATTTTATAAAGAAAGAATGGAATGATATTTACAAGGTTGCGGGTTCGATATTTGTAACATCGTCATCAATGGAGAATCCATTCCGATGAAAGACACACCATACACCTCCAAAGCTCTCAAAGAGCTCAATGATGAAGAAAAGAAAATCATCTCCTTAAATGGTAAATCTCTCAATATTTTATATTGTTCATTTACCAATTTGGAATATGATCTTATTGTAGGAATTCGATCGGCTCATGAAGTATGGGAAAAATTAGAAGTCATTCATAAAGTATATGCAAATGATAGGAGCAACTCAAAATCATATACTTCTCGAAGGGATATAATGTCAAATCTAAGGAACAAGCCTCTTACAACTTCCAACTATGAAGAAGTTGAACATTGTCTTATGGGCATCGAAGAAGAAAACAAGGTATGTCTTAAACCCTCTACTTCCTATGATATTGTTATACATAATGATTATAGTGATTTGCAAAATGATTTTGATGATCTTCAAAATGAATTCCAAAGCTTGCTTGTCAAATACAAAAATTTGAAAAAGGAATTCAATGCTTTGAAAAATGATAAGGATAGTTTATTTATCTCCTATGAATCACTATCATGTGCTCACACCACCACTCTTGATAAGGTTAGAAACCTTGAAAAAGAAAATAATACTCTTGTTGAGGATATTAATTGCATGAAAAATGATTTATCAAAATCCAACTTAGTCTTCTATAAAATGACCGATATTGTTGATATTCATAGTTGTGATAAATTGAAACAAGGACTTGACCATAAGCCTAATGTCATTAATCATATGAAAAATAGTCAAGTCTCTAAGCATATTGGTCATTACACTTCTAGAATTATTACATGTTTCTATTGTGGTAAAAAGGGTCATACGGTAAATAATTGTTGGGCTAGAAATAGCTCTAATTATTGTTGGAGACCTAAAAGTCTCAAGACTAATCCCAAAAGACCCAAGCACTTGAGGGTACCACAAAACAATGTTATATTAGGTATCCTGAAATAATAATCGAAGAAAATTCATACCGCCAAGGAGACATCAAACGACCATCTCGTTTAATCAAAGGAGAAGACATCACCACAATGAATTTCAAGAGAAAGAACTTATCAACAATGGGAAAGACATAATCCTTGGAAATGGAACAATCGGAGAAGCTATAATCAACAAGATGATTTTCAAAGGGGATGATATCATCAACATTGGGAACGACACAACCCATGGAAATGGAGAGATTGGTAAACCGTATCTCTCTATTTAAATATTCATTTTATTTTTTTATGTTTTTTATTTGTGTCAAAATTGCAAAATGATTTTTATATTTTTAAAATTAAGGTCTTCTATATATATTTGTGTTTTTAAAATCCTTTGAAAATGAGACCTTACATGTTGTTTTTAAACTCGTGTGTTTTTATCTCTTATGGTTTTTACGTAGCATAAGCATTTTATTGTGATATTTCTTATTGATTGGCCTACACTTGTGCTATTATGTCTTGTGCAAGATTTGTTTAAAAGAATTGTGTAGGTTATATATCTCCTATTCATTGGCTATCGTCTATTACTTCATCTAAGAGATTCTTAAACCATCGAGGTATGTTCACTCGTATTATTCTTAGAACTCAATATTTTGTTCATGTCTTGTTTATGCACTTATCTTTCAAACTATTTCATTTCATCCCTTTTAGTGCCACTAAATGACTTTGTGATTTTTTTAAAAGGGCACTACTCGTAAAATCTCATTTTTCTCGAATATATGTTTTCTCAAAACTCATATTTGTTGGATTTAGTCCACAATTATCCTTTTGCAAAGTTTTAAAACTTTTGGGGTGAAAAATCGTATTTTTAAAAATTATGGGAAATAAAATTGCACTGAAATTGGGACCCGGGAGGCGGTGCCGACCACACCGGTCGATGTACCGTCGGCCGAGTCGGTCGACCGTAATTTCAACGGGCATAAGTCTTTAAATTGAAACAGGGCTATTTTCTTTCATTATCTCTTTCAAAAACTTGAACCCTAACTCTCCTTCACTCCAAAATTCTCACAAAATATCCCAATACTTCACAAATTGTTCCATCCTTGAGCTTATATCACTCAAATTCATCTTGTTTTTATGACACCCCGTCAATTCACTGGACGAAATCCTCAAAAGAGGAAAGGAAGCAAAGGGGATAATCTTCCTCTAACCCCCAACAAAATGATATTCCACAAGAAGATAATCAAAACCAGCTTACGGAAGAAAAGATTGTTGAATTGAGAGTCGGGATTTCAAAATCAAATATTTATTGGGACTCAAGTAAGTTATCACTTCTTTATGAGCCTCCCTCTGAGCTAATAGATTTTGATTTCTAAATGAACTTGCGGAGGAGCACTATGAAAACATTGGGTTGAACGATAAGAAAATTGCTTGCACTTGTATGGTTCGATTAGGGCTTACTTTGAAATTCAAGGTTGGGTTTCATTATGGGATAATCCGTGTTTGCATTATGATGACGAGCTTATAAAACTTTTCTATGCAAATATATGGATTGTTGATGCTACGGAAGATAATCCGTTGGAACTTCACATATTTGTTAATGGTAGGCATTTTCGTGGACATTGGCCGATATTTGTAATCATTTTAATGTGCCGAATGATGGAGTTGTTAATGTGGATTGCGCTCATTGGGACGATGATATTTTTGGTGTTTCACTTTATGAGGTAAAAACATTTTTAGGAGTGTTTCCAAAAGTAACCTTCTCAATGCCACCAAATTATCGGATTGTATCTATTATTTGCTCCTAGTGTATTTGTGGAAAAAAAGTAAAACTTCCGAGTAATCTCGAACTCTTTCTTACCTATAAGATTATCCGAGGAGAAAGAGTAAATTATGGGGCTATTTTTGTGTATTGTTTGTCGGAATCAAGATGGCTTACTAAGAAAAAATATACGTTGGGAAATTTGATTTGTCGACTACTATACCTATCGGCTACCCGAAAAATGAGTTGAATACCGAAATTCGTCACAATGACTATGATAATGCCAACATTCTACAAATGGTAAGAATGCGACAGAATTTACCACGGGTTCCCACCAAAGCCGCTAGGGGACGTGCTCGAAATCCACAACAACCTCGGGATGACTTCTTTAATGACAATGAGGTTGAAAATATTGGAAGAGGTAATGTCGAAGAACAAGAAGAGGAACAAGAAGATGAGGAAGAAGAGTATGGAGAAGAGGAACAAGAAGTTAGGGAGGAAGAAAATGAAGGAAATGAGGAAGAACACTATAATGAAGGAGAGGATGGAGAAAATGAACCGGATGTTGAGGATTTGAATCTCAAAGAGAAATGGAAAAGGTGGAAAGAGAGACATTTAGAGATGTTGCATCTCTTAGAAAAGAGCTCCGGGTTGTGAAGGAAGAAAATTCTATATTGAAAAAGTCTATGGGAAAATTGAAGAAATTCATCAAAGAGCTTATCCCCGGCTTGCTTCTCTTCGGATGAGGATTGATGTCCCTACCCCTTATTTATCTTAGCTTTTTTTTAACCGTGTCCTTGTTATTTTGTAGTTTTATGAACTATCTTGTACAACTCTATTGCACTAATGAGATTTGCTTGTTTTCTTAAAGGGGTAAAATAGCAAGTTGAAAGTGGATTTGGTTGATCTTGGTATTAATGGAGTATTTGATGGTAAAAAATACTCTATTTGCATTGCTTGATAATTATGAAGTACTTTATGGTAAAAGTGCTTCTTTTAACTTTTGCTTAAATGCTTTTGTAATGCCTTGATTATTGTGTTTAGATGGATAATTTGGGATATTTGTAATGTCTTATATGTATTGCTTGATGCTTGATATGTACTACTTGATGGATATTACATTTTTGCTTGATGGCATTCGTAATGCTTTGATCTTTTTGCTAAAATTATCTCAATTGGGTCGAACCCTTGAGAATTTACCTTGTTGGGCCTTTTATTTGTTGGATATATCTTGAAAATTTGCTTTTGGTGATGTAAAACTTGGCTTAATGTCTTTTACAAGGGCTATATGCATCTTCTTCAATTTTTGATGACCGCCAAATGTTCGATAAAATGTTTCAATGAAAGATTCATCACCTACATGATTCTCACATTTCCAAATATCTTAAATATTCATTGAGATCATGTTTTGGCAAACAAAACGAGCTTATGGATTTTTCGTGATACATTTCTCCCATTTTTTCTGATTCTAAGCCTAATTTTTTCAATGGTTGATAAATTGTATCTTTGGCGCACTTTGATAGACTTGTATGATGTTTTTATCATCCTAACATTCTTTTGATGATTCCAAAGGGGAGAAACATGAAATTGGCTCGTTAGCTCAAAGAAGCTAATAAAAGCTCGATATAAAAGCTATAAGCTACGAACTTCTTAAAGCCACAAGTTGTGGACTATACTTAGTCATATTGTTGTATGATGAACTTATATACTTGTCTAATGATGTTTTGTTGACAGGGAGCTTATAAGCTCTTGTACTTAAGTACAATATGTAAAAGCTAAGCTTTTAGCTTGAGGTTGATTATTTGAACATTACTCTTGATGTGCTTGTTGAAAGGGGATCTTGTGCTTATTCTTGAATATATTCACTCCCTTATTTGGTTGCTTATGTATTTTGGAAAATTTAGTCGCTTCTAAACGGTTAGTTGTTTTTACCGAAAATCGTTTTAAAAATTGTCCTCCTAATATCTAAAAAATGTTTTGGTTTGTAATCATCAAAAAGGGGAGATTGTTTGATACATGTTTTTATCTTAATTTTGATGATTTTATTTCTACACCAAAACAATATTTTTAATTGTTGGCCAAATACTCCTAAATGATTTAAAATATTTTTACTATTTATTCGGAGTATTTCTTCAAGTTTTATTTTAGATAAAATTGGACAACACTTTTAATGATTTTATGTTAATAAGTTTTTACATCAAAACAAGGTTCCTAAATGTTGTCTAAATACTCCCGATCGGTCTAAAATGTTTTTACTAAATTCTGGAGTATTTCTTAAGGTTTATTTTCGACAAAAATTGGACAACATTTCTGTCTCGAGGTCAACCTGGGTCGCCCTATAGGGCAACCCGTGACTGAAGATGAATTTTGGAAACAAAAATGAGACAGAGGAATTTTTGACCAGGTTGACCGGTGGCGTCGACGACGGTCGACACCGTCGACGCCGATGGGAGCTTCGTTTTGAAACAAAACAATTGCTCCTTGGTTTTGCATCAAGGGGGACCGGTCCTTGTAGGGGCTCGACCGGTCGAAGACCCCCGACCGATCACCCTTGTATTTTTGTTGTGCTCCTTCCTTTTCTCTTATCGGTCTTGCGACGTGCCGCCGCCCTCAAGTTTGACATGACAAAATTCTAATCGTTGCAAGAGACAAACTTTCCTTAAATTGTGGGATTGATTTTTAACAACAGCTATATTCTTGTTTTTAATTGTATTTGTTCTGTAGATTTTCAATCACCAAGAGGAGTCTATGCTTGATCAATCATCTCCTATAAATAGAGGAAGTTTTGGAGCAACCAATGTAACACTTGAGATACAACACAACAAGATACATTCAAGCAAAGTCTTTAGCTATTCATTGTCATCATTCTTGTTGTAATTTGCCTAGCTTATCACTTTCACATCTTGAGGTCTAGGCTTTCATTTCTTGATTACACTTGCACTCAAATTGTATTATTCATTATTGAGTTGTAATCTTGATTTTGGTCATCATTTAACACAAGACATCCTTGTGAGTATTCTTGTGGAAAGAATACACTTAGGTGATCTAGGTGATAGGTGTTTCAAGAGTGTGGTGCTCTTGAGGTGTTGAAGAATTTGGTATTCTTCAAGATTGAAGATTGTGGTGATCTTCAAAGGTGTTGTTGAAGGAAGATTGTGGTAATCTTCAAAGGAGATTGTGGTAATTTCCAAAGGTGGTGTTGAAGAAGAGTGTGGTGCTCTTCAAGGTGTTGTAAGTTGAATTTGTATTAATTTTGGTAATTAATAAAATTCTTTTTCTTTTTCGAAACCCATCTCGGATATCTTTGGGGTGGTAGAGCACGTAGTCCCTAGGTGGGGTGAATCTCTATAAATCGACGCGTGTTGTTTACATTCCGCACATTTATTATTGTCTTGGCTTGTTTTGTTCGGAAAAGAGGCATAATCAAAAAGATGGAGATAATCTATTCACCCCCTCTAGATTATCGTAGCCGCTTGGACTTACAGCCAACACCTCCGCAATATCAATTGGCTCTACCTACCGAGTAATTTTGTGAGAGTGGTGATGATTTCTCCTCGATGGTTCCGAATTACCACTCATAATCTTGTACCTTGGTTCTCTATAGATGACGATCCGAATTCATTTTTAGGACCCTTCCAATGGCGGACACCGGACCTGCTGGCTGCATTTGTAGGTGGTCGCCTTCTTCTTGTGTGAGGACGACGAGTGCTCTATTAGCCTGTAACGACTATGTTGTGGCACCACCGGTAGTCGACCTTTGTCCCCGGACAACTAATTTGTTTCGCGCGTCCCATAATGCCCGAGAAGTATTACAAGCAGAGGTTGCCCATCTTTTTCTCCTTTTGTTCGGACAAAATTAATCCACCCACTAGACGCTCATGTGTCCTCCGTCTCGAGTGCAAATCCGCAGCGGCGAAGTGGCCCAAAATTGTGACGCCCATTCGCAATCTCGAAACACATGCTCCATCGTCTCCACCCCTTTCCACATCTCATACAAGTCGATCAAGCTTTTAACTCATTTTTTCCGTAATTCTTCTCTAGTCGGGATTATTCCTTGAGCACAACTCCAGGCAAACACTTGAACCTTTGGGGGAATATTAAGGCTCCAAATCCATTTCCAAAGGTCTCGTGTTTGATCCCGACGATGAAGGAATACTTTCCTGGTATCCATCTCCATTTGAGCCAATTTATATCCCGATTTCACCGTGTATCTTCCATCCTTCATAAAATTCCAAACCAATTTATCCTCCATGCGATTCGAAAGGATAATCAACAAAATAGCCTTAGAATTTTCCGGGTCGAAAATATCCTTTATCAATCTTGTATTCCAGGTCCTGTAAGTTTCTTCAATAAGATCGTGCACCAGGAGATCATCGAGGTGAGTGTGTGGGCAAGTTTGAGGTTTAAAGTTAGCATTATTTGTAATCCACGGGTCCAACCATAAATTAACTTTCAAACCATCTGTTATATTCCACCTCATACCTCTACAAAGAACTTTTTGCTCTCTACAATCCTTCTCCATATATAAGATGGATTATGGCATATTGTAGAATCAAAAAAGTGTTGTCTTGATTGGATAGAAGAGAGCTCTCATTTTTAATCATTCTCCACCCCCTGTTTAGCTAGCATAGCCGATTAAAGCAATGAGTATCTCTAAATCCTAATCCTCCCTCGCTCTTTGGGCAACATAAAACACTCCAAGGTCGCCAATGAATTCTTCTCTCCTCCTTACTTTTCCCCACCAAAAATTACGATAAGAGAATTGATTGTGGCGCATGTACTTGTAGGTAGGACAAAGCAACTCATAATATATGACGGTATGGCCTGTACCACTGATTTTATAAGAATAAGCTTCCCAGCAGCGCTGATAGGTACCTGCTCTTCCAATTCTTAAGCTTCTTTCGCACTCTGTCTATGATACTTGCAAAAATATCCTTCTTTGAACGACCCACGACTGCCGAAATTCCTAGATAGACGGACTGCTTGTCAACCAGTGAAACTCCCAAATGGTTAGCAAGTTGAAGCCATTTTTTGTGACGTAAGCCCTTATTGAAAGAAATTTCTGACTTCAAAATTAATTTTTTGGCCCAAGACACGCTCATAGGTGGCTATAATTTCCCTAGTCATCTTAATTTCCCTCGTATTCGCCTCCCAAAGATAATGCTATCTTCCGCGAAAAAAAAGGTGTGAGATTCCCTGGGCTGACGGGTCACTTTGATACCGTGTAAACAACCGAGATAATTCCCCTTCGATTAACGATGAAAACGCCTCGCACAAAAAAATAGAGATACGTGGATAACGGGTCTCTTTGTCGGGGCCCTCGAGAAGGTGAGAACATATCACATGATTGACCATTTAAAAGAAGGGAGAAAGAGACAATAGCCACACATTTCATAATGAGAGACACGAAAGAGGACTCAATACCCACTTAAGCATAACTTTTAAAAGCACCATTCGATTCTATCGTAGGCTTTAGACATGTCTAGTTTAAAAGCAAAGATGTCTCTCTTCTTAGCCAGGTTATTATTCATGTGGTGGAATGTTTCAAAGGCAAGCAACGGATTATCGAATCAACCTACCCGGACAAAATGCGGATTGTGTATGGTGAATAAGGTTCAAGAGGACCGATTTCGATCTATTACCAATAGTCATAGTAACAATTTTAAAAATGACATTACATAAGTTAATAGGCCTATAATCGGTCACCCCTATAGTTTTTTTTTTTTCTGGATTAAGATGATAAAAGTGTTATTGATCCCTCTAGGACTCATATCACCATTAAAAATATTAAGAGCGAAGAATATCATACTTAACAAAAGATCGAAATTTTTGATAAAATAAAGAGGTATACCGTCCGGGCTTGGAGATTTTCTAGGATGCATCCGAGAGAGGGTAGCCATGATTTCTTCCGCCACAAATGGGCGAGTTAATTCCTCATTCATTTCCGCCTTTAACTTTCCGATCTCATCGCTTTGAAGGCACGACCCATATCCAGATTTGAATTAGCAGCAAAGAGGTTCTGAAAGTACTCGCCAAAAGTCCTAGCAATCACCTCCGCTCTTCGCACCACTCCCCTTCGGTAATTTTAATTCTATCGATCGAATTTAGTCGTCTCCCATTCGCTAACTTATGAAAAATGTCGGTATTTTTGTCCCCGTCTTTAATCCAATTCGCCTTTGCCCGTTGATGTCACATATTCTCCTCATTTGATGTGCAATTCCCGTACATTTCCTTCAAGCTTCGATCGCTCCTGGATGTGAGTTATTGACGTAACCGAAGGGTAAGTCCCTTTCGACCAAAACTTTGAAAACATGTCTGGTTGTCCCAATGGTGTCAAACCCACCTCATATGCTCCCATGGTTTCCCAACAAAGTCTTCCTCCTGCTACTTGGTAGCCAGCTATCTCAACCGACTCTCAATAGTGTGAATCTGTCTACCAATATTTCCAAAATGGTTTCTCTCCCACACTTTAAGACTTTCACCACACAACTTAATTTTTTCCTCTAAAAAAAAGATCAAATGGCGATCCTTTGTCATCCCATGCCTTTGTAAAAACCTCCGTACAAGATACGTCATCTAACCACAATGCTTCAAATCGGAAAATTCATTTTCGAGCCTTTCTTGTATTTTTCCCGAAACCCGAGCCCTTCTCCATATGATAATAATAGGACAATGATCGGATTCAACTCGGGAAGATGTTGGATATTATAGTTTGGGTATCATGATACCCATTCCAAATTGCCCATACATCTATCCAATCATTCTCGTATGTTCGCCTCCTCTCCGACCATTAGTCCATGTAAACGAAAATCCGTTGTAGCCAAGGTCGTCTAGATTCACCTCTTCAATCACCTTGTGAAATTCATTCATTTTAGTGCAATCTCTAATTAGACCTCCAATCTTTTCGAAGTTGTAAAGTATTTCGTTAAAGTCCCCAAGACAAAGCCAACTCAAATTTTGCTCTATTGACAGACTCGCATAAAATCCAGTGCGATATATAGCATCCTCCTCCTCGCTAGCCATATATCCCCGTAATCATCCATTCATCTTCCCCATCCGTGATCAAACCGTCGATATGGTGTAATGACTCGACAATAGTCGAAAGCCATAAGCCATAAGACAGAGACAGACGGTCCTTCCGACCTCCATTCGTCCTATCGCAATCCACCAAATGAATGCCACCAACAAATCCAAAAAAATTGTAATTTCAATACTCCGATCGACATAGTTTGTTTCCATAAGGAACACAAACTCGGAATCTTGAGAATGGATATATTTTTTCAAAGACTAATTGTTCATGGATTCCCAAGCCCACGACAGGATTCCATCTTAGGCAACTCATTGGTCCAAGTGGGGTCTTCTTTTGACCTCCGCCGGTACGACAAAGTTACAGGGAACATAAAAAAGGCCAAACTATTTAAGCTTTTTATTAATTTCCGCCAACACATTGTCTAGCTCTCCTTTGTCTAGCAGGTTGGTCCTTTGGGTCGGGGTAGAGGGTATGGGTGGTTTGTTTGTGGGTGTTCGCTGTTTAAAGCGGTTCCATAACTTTTTTGGCTTATTTTTGGGCTGAATGGTTGAGGACGGGCGGTCTGTATCCGTTAGTGGATGTGAGGGTGTATAAGGTTTGATTTTGCATTTTTGGGGGACATGGGTCTAGTGTGAGGGCTATTTTGTTGGGAGGTTTGTTTGGGCGGTTGAGTCAAGTTGGGGTCCATGTGTGAGGCGGAGGGGAGGGGTTTGTGTATAGGGTTCCGATTTCTTGTTGGGTTGTTGGGAAGGGTCATATATTTGATGGCTAAGGTTTTCGATGTAGGTTTTGGGTGGTCATGGGGTGGTTTAGCTATGGTCGTGCTTGTGGTGTTTTTTGTAGGAGTTGTTGGGGTGGGTGTCGATTGGGCGAGGAATGAGGGATAAGGATTCCAATGATTGATGGATATTGGTTTGGTAAGGGCTTGTGGATGTTGTGATATTTTTGGTTGGTTTTTCGGGTTCCTCATCGTGAGATGCGGTGTGGCCGAGTTCGTAGGGGACTCGAATGTGTTATTCGGAGACGTTGCATGTTTTGACAATGAGGGAAAGGAGGGTGTCAACTCTTTTCCGAAAAGTATACGAGAGATAGTGTTTTTGCTAGGAATTCACGAGTAGGAGTTGTTCTTTTTAGTAGGGACGCTTTTAGCCATGGGTCATATTTCATTCTGCCGTGTCCCGGCATTCATTCCTATCATACATTTCGCACTTCGGAAGAAATGGCGATAATCCCACAAATGAAACAATATATTGGGAATGCTTCATATTTGAGGAATAATTATTTGTTTACCTTGCACTCGGAACGTTAGGACTCGAATTAACGGTTTTGTGATGTCAATATTAATCTTGAATCGTAAGAATTTTCTCGAACAGGCCTTCGGTTGAGGTATCTAGAGTTTCAAGGTCTCCAATTTCTCGTGCGAGGGCTCTAGCCGTGTTCGAATTCATACAAGCTACCGCAACATCATACGCCCTAATCCAAAATGATGCCCGAGTAACTTGTGTCATGGACGACTGTCGTTCTCTAGAAGTCTTGGATCGCAATAACCCTCCGTCATAATGTCACGGTTGGTTTGATACTCTATTTATATCCGTCTCATCTGCAAATTTAAAGAGGATCAAGTCTCCTCTCTATTCTCTCGCAATAACGGATTCCTCGCTTTCCATGACTTCTTCATTACTTTGATTAGGTAATACGCCTTCCAAGCTTTGTCCGTATATAGCTTGCCAACCAAATAGAAAGAGTTCTCCACAACCCGCCCTCATCCCCGGAATTGTTATCATCTAAACCAACCACCGCCCCTTGTTGTTCGGTAAAGTCCTCCATCAAACACAACCTTGTTGCTAATCTTTTCGGATATGGATGCCCTTCGACAAGTAGATCTGAAAGGAAAACAACAAATTTGAATCGAAATATCCCTACCCGTACATGAACAGAAAAAAAGAAAACAAACTCTACAATCGAAAAAGAACACAGAAGACAAAGAAAAGGGAAACAATAAGAGAAAGCGGTAGAAAGACACAAGGAGGAAAGGAAGACAAGACAGAAAAACAAGAAACAAGACGAAGGACACAAAAGATCGGACGAAATCCCTAACAATCAAGGATAACAAGAAGGAAACCCTAACAAAACCCTAAGGTGACGAAACCCTAGATGGCGACATGACTCCTTCCTGAGAGGAGAACTTATTCCTTTTGCTTTGGGATATTTTTGTTTAAATTTAGGATTGTGTTACCTATTATGATTTTAGTGTAAGTCCAAGTGGCTACAATAATCTAGGGGGTGAATAGATTATCCCGATTTTGATTTTGCCCTCTTTTTTCAAATACTCAAGCAAAGATGAAATGCTAAATGCGGAAAGTAAATAGCACACGTCGATTTATAGTAGTTCAACCCACCTAGGGCCTATCTACTACCACCCCAGTATATCCGGGATGGATTTCAAAAAGAAAAAAAGATTTTATTAATTTACCAAAAATTAATACAACACCTTGAGGATTACCACAACCCTCTTTCACCACCTTGAGGATTACCACAACCCTCTTACAACACCTTGAGGATTACCACAACCCTCTTACAACACCTTTGAAGATTACCACAACCTTCAAACACCTATCACCTAGATCACCCAAGTGTATTCTTACCACAAGAATACTCACAAGGATGTCTTGTGTTGAATGATGACCAAAATCAAGATTACAACTCAATAATGATTGAAACAATATGAGTACAAGTGTAATCAAGAATTGAAAGCCTAGACCTTCAAACACCTTTGATTTGTTTGCTCTTTGCTTGTTTTGAGTGTTGTATCTTGTTGCTTGAATGAAGCCTCTATTTATAGGAGAGGACTTGGCTTTCATTTCCAGACATTGCTCCTCCTCGGGGAGTGATTTGCTGCAAAATAAACCATTTAAAATGATCAATATAGTCATTAGAAATCAATCCCACAAAATAGGGAAAAGTCGTTCAAAAAACGCAATGGATAGTTTGTCGATAAAGCACGGGGCCGATCGCACGAGAGATAGACAATTTGAAAAACACATTGAAAATTACAACAGGCGACCGGCCGACATTGCCACCGGTCGACCCTTGTCTCAACCGGTCCCCTAAAGCAAAATGCAAGGATCAAGTTTCGAAGAGAGCCAAGCTTGGTCTGCGGCCGACAGGGTGTCGACCGGTCGACTCGGCGATCGGGTCGACTGTCCAATTTCACCTCAGGTTCATTTTCTGTTTCAAACGTACTCTTCAGGTACGGGTTGCCCTATAGGGCGACCGGTCGACCTTGAGACAGAAATGTTGTCCAATTTTTTATCGAAAATAAACTCTAAGAAATACTCCGAAAAATAGTAAAAACATTTTAAATCGATCGGAAGTATTTAGACAACATTTAGGGACATTGTTTTGGTTTAAAAACTCATTTTAACAAAATCATCAAAATCATGATAAAAACATTTATCTAACAAACTCCCCTTTTTGATGATTACAAACCAAAATAATTTTCTTGAGGACGACTTTGAAAACAAATTAGTTTACCGGTTTTACGAGTGAACTAACCGTTAAAAACATTCCCTTCAAATCTCCCCTATCTATGAGCATATAAACAAAAGATTTTTATCAAAAGTGAAAATACAAGCTATAACTAGCTTATATAAGATGCCTATAAACATCATAGGCAAAGAAGCTTCCCCACAGCAATACTTATAATCAATTTCATTTGAGTCCAAAATTGAAGCCATGGACTAGGTATTCTTGGCTTTAAGAAGCCATAGCTTTTTATTGCGAGCTATTATTAGCTTTTCTTGAGCTAACGAGTCAATTTCCTGTTTCTCCCCCTTTGGAATCATCAAAAAGAATGTTAGAATGGTAAAAACACCATACAATAATATCAAAGTGCGCCAAAGGGACGGTTTATCAACCGTTGAGCAATTAAAGCGTAAAAATCCAAGGAAAATGGGAGAAATGTATCATGAAGAGTTCATACGCTTGTTTTATTAGGCAAAACATGATCTCAATAGATGTTGGAGACTTTTGGAAGCAAGAGAATCATGTAAAAGTTGAAATTTTCATTGCGACATTTCATCGAACACCTTGTGTGCGTGAAAAATAAAAGAGGTTGTATATAACCCTTGTAAATGTTTCAAGCCAAAAATTTTATCACCAATTCACTTCAATCATTATACAATACAACATAATAGATAAGCTCATCAAAATCATTTGCAAAAAAAAAAAATGTCAAGAAATATACCATAAGGTCATAAACTCGAGGTTCAACCCATTGAGCAAAAAAGAGAAATTCTTACCATTTGATCGGAAAAGATGAGCCATAATGATGATGATCATGTTATATAATGTCCATGTTTTGAAAAAGATGCATAAAAACCATTTTTGAATGAAATATGTGAAAATTTGGCAAAGGGGACGAAAAATGGCCAAAATATGTTAAAGTTGCGAATGCTGAAGACAAAACCATTTTAATCCAAGAAATGGCTTAGGGCGACCGGTCGAGGTTGAGGGCGACCGGTCGACATTGAGGGCGACCGGTTGCCCTCAACCCTTTCAGCCCACTGTCTGTCAGTTTTTCCAAAATCCGAATTTTCAACCAAAAATCCGATTTTTCGCCCCTAAGTTTTAAAAACGTGCAAAATGCAAACGTAAGCCTCATTCAATATGCATTATGCCTAACCGAGCTCGTATTGATGCAAAAGTCTCGGAAGATAGCGGTTTTGTAAAAATGTCCGCTAATTGATCTTGAGATGGTACAAAAGATATCTCAATTTTTCGTTTTGAAACACAATCCCTTAGAAAATGATGTCGAATCTCAATATATTTGCGGTTATGATGAAACAGGTTTTGAGCAATATTAATAGCGGATATATTATCACAAAAGATAGGTACGTTTTCAAAAGAGCATTTGTAATCCGCTAAGGTTTGTTTCATCCAAAGAAGTTGAGTACAACAAAAAGCGGAAATATACTCGGCCGGTAGTTGAAAGAGAAACACAGTTTTGCTTCTTTGAAAACCAAGAAACTAGGCAATCGCCTAAAAATTGACATGATCCGGAAGTACTTTTCCGATCATCAATATTTCCCGCATAGTCCGAATCACTATAACCTTTAAGAGAAAAATTTTCATTCTTTGGATAAAATAAACCATATTGAATAGTGCCTTTCAAATATCGAAAAATCCTTTTAACGGTACTCATATGAGATTCTTTGGGATTGCTTTGAAAACGAGCGCATAGGCATACGGCATGAAGAATGTCCGGTCTACTAGCGGTTAAATAAAGTAAACTACCAATCATACCTCGATACTTTGATTCATCCACGGACTTGCCTTTCTCATCTTTGTCGATTTTGACATTTGTTGCCATGGGAGTAGAGACGGTTCTTCCTTCTTCAATGCCGAACTTTTTCAAAAGTTCTTTTGTATACTTAGATTGTGAAATGTAAATACCTTCTTGACATTGCTTAATTTGGAGTCCAAGAAAGAAGTTGAGCTCCCCCATCATGCTCATTTCAAATTATCCTTGCATCAACTTAGAGAATTTCTTGCACAAAGAATCATTAGTAGCACCAAAGATAATATCATCAACATAAATTTGCACAAGTAAACAATCTTGCCCCTTTTCAAAAACAAAGAGAGTTGTATCAACTTTACCTCTTATAAAACCATTTTGTAAAAGAAAAGAGCTAAGTCTATCATACCATGCACGGGGTGCTTGTTTTAAACCATACAAGGCCTTTTTAAGTTTATAAACATCATTAGGCCTAGAAAAATTCTCAAACCCGGAGGTTGTTTTACATAGACTTTTTCTTGAATAATACCATTTAAGAAAGCGGATTTAACATCCATTTGGTAAAGTTTGAAATTTTTAAAACAAGAATAGGCAAGTAAAATACGAATAGCTTCTAAACGTGCTACGGGTGCAAAAGTTTCATCATAGTCAATACCTTCTTCTTGACAATACCCTTGAGCTACTAACCTTGCCTTATTTCGAACAATATTGCCTTGATCATCAAGTTTGTTCCGAATACCCATTTTGTACCAATTATGGTTTGAGAAGGAGGACAAGGTACCAATTCCCATACATCATTTCTTTCAAATTGATTCAACTCCTCTTGCATCTCTAAGAACCAATCCTCATCCTCAATGGCCTCTTTAGCATTTTTAGGCTCTTTTTGAGAAATAAGAGCTTTCTCGGCAAATTTTCTCCAGTCATCACTTTGTCAAGGGGATCACCAATAATAAGATCTTTTGGGTGATCTCCTTAAATTTCAATGCAACGGAAGATCCGAGATATCACCTCTATCTTCTTGAGGACCATTTGAAGTGGACGGTTGATCATTTGATGTAGACGGTTGATCATCAATTTGAACAATTTGTTCAATAATATCCTCTTCATCACTATCATCATTAGGTATTCTTTCAACTCCCGAAGCTTCATTGAATTTAACATGGATGGATTCTTCAACAACTCCACTAGTCTTATTGTAAACCCGATATGCTTTGCTTTTTGTTGAATATCCCATAAATATCCCTTCATCGGCCTCAGGATCAAGTTTGTCCAATTGATCATTGGTATTCAAAATAAAGCATTTACAACCAAATATCTTGAAATAACTAATATTTGGAGTTCTACCTTTCCAAAGCTCATATGGAGTTTTATTCATTTTAGGACGATATAAACTCGATTAATGACATAGCAAGCGGTACTTACGCTTTACGGCCAAAAAATATTTTGGAAGTGAAAATTCATTGAGCATGGACCGACTCATCTCTTGTAGCGTCCGATTTTTTTCTTTCGGCTTACTCCATTTTGTTGAGGTGTCCTTGGAGCCAAGAAATTATGAGCATATCCTTTGGTTTCACAAAAACTCTAAATTCACCATCAAATTCTCCGCCTCGATCGCTTGAATAGACTTAATAATGTCTTCTTTTTCATTTTTAATGAGTCTACACAACTTAACAAACTCATTAACGGCATCGCTTTTATTGGTAAGAAAAAGAGCCCAAGTATATCTAGAAAAATCATCGACGATAACAAAAGTGTAATGTTTTCCACTTAGACTAGTCGTACCAATATCCCCATACAAATCATGATGAAGCATTTGTAGGGGTTTGGTTGTGGAAATTTCGTTTTTGGGCTTAAAACTACTTTTAACTAATTTGTTCTTTTGACAAGTGTCACATAAGCCAAGATTTTCAAAATTCAATTTGGGTAGTCCTTTCACATGTTGGTTTTTGTAAATATTTTTCAAATTCTTGTATCCAACATGTCCAAGTCGCCTATGCCATAAACTAGTTAAATCATTATTGGCTAAACAAGAAACATTTTGACTAACCAAATCACTTGTACAAATTTTGTAAAGATTGCCTTTTCTATTTGCTTCACAAATAATTTCACCATTTTTAATTATAATGCATTTTTCTTTATTAAAGGAAACATCATAATTTGAATCACAAAGTTGGCTAACACTTATCAAATTAAACTTAAGCCCTTCAACTAAAAGAACATTACTAAGAGAGAAAGAAGAGTTACCAATTTCTCCATTTCCAAGAATTTTTCCTTGCCATTGCTTTTAACATGACCATACCCTCTTCTTGGAGCTTGATGTTGGTAAAAAGTTCTCTCCTCCCGGTCATATGGCGTGAACATCCGCTGTCCACGAGCCATTTTGAATCTTCCATTGTTGTTATAGCCCCTATTACCTACAAAAGAATTTCTTTTAGGTACCCTATAATTTTGGGGTCCGTGGGGTTAGTCTTGAGACCTTTGGGTCTCCAAACATATCTTGAGCTATTTCTCAATTTGCAATTATTAGCATAATGTCCAACTTTGCCACAATAAAAACAAGTAGGAGTATTATAATTATTAGCACGTACAAAAGTCGGACCTTGGGTATTTTTCTTAAAAACACTTTGAAATGGCTTGTAACCAAGTCCCAATTTGGAATGCTCACCTCTTTGTGCATCTAAAATTTTTGTGACTTTATCCGTGCTTATGTTGAAACGATGCACATCATATTTCAAACATTCAATATCTTTTGTGAGCGATTCCTTTTCGGTTTCAAGAGAATGAACTCTAGTAAGAGTAAGAGCATGAGCTTTGTCTAGAGATTCATAAGAGGTGAATAATTTTTCTTTTTCAACCTTAAGCTCCTTATGCTCCTTTTTCAAATTTTTGTATTTAACAATTAAATTTTGAAACTCAATTTGCAATTCATCAAAATCACATTGCAAGTCATCAACTATGGAGGAAGTAGAGGAATTAGAGTGTACCTCATTGTTTTCATCGTCTATGGCCATGAGACCGTGTTCGATTTCTCCTTCCTCATCGCTTGTTTCGAGTAGTTCATCCCATGTTTTGACCTCCGCATTTAGAGCCTTCTTTTTGTAAAAGGCTTCTTTTTCTTTTTCTCCTCTTCATCGAGCTTTGGGCAATCGACAATGAAGTGCCCGGTTTTCCGCATTTAAAGCAAGCATTATCTCTTGGTTTTCTTGCTTTATATTTATTCACAAATTTTGCAAATTTTCGAACAAGTGCGGCCGTCTCCTCATCATCATCATCATTATCATAGTATGCATTATTAGATGAAGAAGCAAGACCTTTAGGAATAATTTGCATACCCGATTGATTTGTGGATGGTTTGGAATTTTTCTCTCCTTGAGATAGACTTCATAGATGAGTAGATTTCCAATAAGTTCGTCGAACTTGAGTGTCTCAAGATTTTGTGCCTCCGTGATTGCCGTTATCTTTTTTCGGACCAAGAGCCGAAAGAGCATTCAATACCTTGGTCACCTTGTCTTCTTCGAAATAACTTTGCCGAGGGCCACAAGAGGATTGACAATATTGTCAAGCCTTTCCACCATCTTGAGATGCTTTCGCCATCATACATGTTAAAGTTTTCGAAGTCTTTAACAAGCATGGTATTTCTTGCTTGCTTGACTTTCTTAGTCCCTTCATAGATTGTCTCCAATTTTTCCCAAACCTCATGTGCCGACCTTATGTCTCTTATGCGATTGTACTCGGTGGCGGTAAGAGAACAATGCAAAATATTTAAGGCCTTACCGTTTAGAGAAAAGCCTTTTTTGTCGTTTTCATCAAACTCCTTGAAAGGTTTAGGAGCCAAGGTGCCATCCTCCGATTTCTTTGTTGGTTGATCAACTCCTTCAATGACCACATTCCAAATGTCGAACCCGCACTTTGTAGGAAGCACTCCATACGGTCTTTCCAAAATGCATAGTTGTTGGCGTCGAATAGTGGTGGCTTATTGGTGGAGGCACCGGTGGTGAGATGAGCATCATTTGTAGCCATGGATCTTTCCTCTTTACTCTGAACGAGTTAGCCAAAGAGTTTCGCTTTGATACCACTTGTAAGTCCAAATGGCTACAATAATCTAGAGGGGGTGAATAGATTATCCGGTTTTCATTTTGCCCTCTTTTTCAAATACTCAAGCAAAGATGAAATGCTAAATGCGGAAAGTAAATAGCACACGTCGATTTATAGTAGTTCAACCCACCTAGGGCCTAATCTACTACCACCCCAAGATATCCGGGATGGATTTCAAAAAGAAAAAGATTTTATTAATTTACCAAAAATTAATACAACACCTTGAGGATTACCACAACCCTCTTTCACCACCTTGAGGATTACCACAACCCTCTTACAACACCTCGAGGATTACCACAACCCTCTTACAACACCTTTGAAGATTACCACAACCTTCAAACACATATCACCTAGATCACCCAGTGTATTCTTACCACAAGAATACTCACAAGGATGTCTTGTGTTGAATGATGACCAAAATCAAGATTACAACTCAATAATGATTGAAACAATATGAGTACAAGTGTAATCAAGAATTGAAAGCCTAGACCTCAAATATGTGCAAGTGAAAGTGCTTGAGCTAATACAACAAGATATATGAAAGTGTTTGCTTTGTTTGCTCTTTGCTTGTTTTGAGTGTTGTATCTTGTTGCTTGAATGAAGCCTCTATTTATAGGAGAGGACTTGGCTTTCATTTCCAGGACATTGGCTCCTCCTCGGGGAGTGATTTGCTTTGCAAAAGAAACCATTTAAAATGATCAATATAGTCATAGAAATCAATCCCACAAAATAGGGAAAAGTCATGCAAAACGCAACGATAGTTTGCCGATAAAGCACGATGCGACCGGCATACAGAGATAGACAATTTGAAAAACACGTTGAAAATTACAACAGGTCGACCGGTCGGGCCAATGTCGACCGGTCCCTCTAAAGCAAAATGCAAGGATCAAGTTTACGTAAGAGAGCCAAGCTTCGTGTCTTGGCCGACAAGGGTGTCGGCCAGGTCGGCGACTTGCCGACGACACCGGCCGACCGGTCGACTGTCAAACCACAAATTTCATCTCGGTTCATTTTCTTCGTTTCAAACGTACTCTTGGTGCACGGTTGCCTATAGAGCGGCCGGTCGACCTTGAGACAAAATGTTGTCCAATTTTTATCGAAAATAAACTCTAAGAAATAATCCGAAAAATAGTAAAAACATTTTAAATCAATTGGAAGTATTTAGACAACATTTAGGGACATTGTTTTGGTTTAAAAACTCATTTTAACAAAATCATCAAAATCATGATAAAAACATTTATCTAACATTTAGTATTTTGTTTGAGACTACACTAAAAAAAATTGGAAGTATATCCATTTGGTAATTTTATATTGATTTTTCTTTTTTTCTTCAAATTTGTATGTTTTATTTATGACCAATCTCCGAATCTCCGTCTGAACTAAATCGTACAATCCCATTAGAACCGAATCTCCGTCCCGAACTTTCGTTGTGGTTCGGGATGAAGATTGTTTTCTATGGTTCGATTCGAGATTTATTTTTAGAATCTCCGAACTTCGGGACGATTCTAGAGATTTCTAAATCTCCTGGATCGTTCCGTCCCGTCTCGTGCACAACCCTAGTTCCACATGAACTATGGCAGAAGTCATAAGTGAGCGTAATGAATTTTAACAATTTAAATTAATATTTTTGTAAAGCAATATTTATTGAGCTAAAGTCTCACAAAAATAAATGCAGTTTCTGTTGTTAAAAAGGCCAAAAGGCAGCATATATTGTTTCCACTTTCCACCAACTATTGTTGTTTCTGTGATTTTAAGCTAGCAAATTAATGTAATTACATCCTTTTTCTTTTTCTTCTTTTACTTTTTAGCATTGTATATATTTTTGTATCGTTGATTCTATACATGTAAATAATACTTGCCAATGTATTTGATCCACGAACTCGTGGGCCTATCTTACCTCCACCCAATTTTTCCAGAATAGCCCCAAGATGCTCTGGAAATGAACCATTCGGCCCAGCTACATGGATAGCCAAATACTGCACCATTAGGCCCAATTGTTTCTTTGTACATTTGAGCCCTGATTAATGATTATTAAGGTAGAGCATCAACAAAGTCTCTCATTCTATTAAATTGACCCTGATACTAATAAATTCTCTAATTCAGGCTCCACATTAAGAAATAAATTTACTAGTATTAAAATTTAAAGATTGAAATTTCACAAAAATAATTTTATGGAAAATTTTGAATTATTTCAAGTTACAATCGACCTCAAATCTTTAAGATCCATTTTGAGCTATTTTTCTCCATCATTATCTTCGAGTTAAAATCTACTAACTACAAGTCCCTCAATCCAAACGCAACCTTAATGCATCAAAACCGTTCGAAAACTGTTGTTCCCGTTTCCCTTTTTTAGAAGTATCTTCAACACAAATATACAAAAAATAATACACAGAGAATTGAGGGGGAAGAAAACTCCATATATGCTTATTATTATTGCAACCCAGCTAAAATAAATAATTACTGCTATTATAGATAGGTCTATATATCAGAAAAAAGAAAATTATTATTATTATTATTATCGAAAACTTGACAAAATATTGCCTAAGGGCCATTTCTTGTTGTTGGTGGGCCAATGAACAATTCTGTCACCACCTCTGAGCCCAAAGTGCTTCGGCTGTGACATCTTATTTCTTTATGTTTTGCTGGTCCATCGCTAGGCCTGAATCCACACTGCATCTACAAAATAAATAAATTTTAACAGTAATTTCAAGATTCAATATAAAAGAGAATGCAAAATTATTCACCATAATAAGAGGGTTTCTCAATTTAAGGTTAATTTCCAGTTAATCATGGGTTTATTTTGTTCTTGGCATGATGCAATTAATGTTGTAGTTCATAGGGAAAGAACTAAATGAACTTCCCTTACATATTTGATAAAAGGGATAATTACAAAAACACCCCTGAGTTTAAGCCTAATTACAAAAACACCCTGAATTTTAGCCTAATTACAAAAAAAATTAGCCTAATTACAAAAACTCTAGTTATCTTTCAAAACTACAAATATTTCTGAGGTTTGTATTTACCTAACAAATAATCCCCTTCTAGAGTGGTGATTTGTAGCAGAGAAACAAATGGTCTATTTTGTGTCATCCAAGCGGGTAGCTACCCATTTAGGGTCATGATCCTTTGGATCATCACACAACATACACACTCATGTGGGTGTGTGTTTGATCCAGGGCCATACACCCAAGTGGATAGCTGCCCACTTGGTGGCATGAAAATTATCGGAACGAATGTGGGGGTACTTGTAATTTTAAAAATAACAGGGTTTCTTTGTAATTAAGCTAAACCTCGGGGTGATTCTGTAATTATTCCTAGATATAAAGTTTGAAATAATAAACTTTCAATGAAGATATAATTGACATAATTTTTTACCTTTTCACTTAACTTGGCATTTTCTTCTAATAGAAAATTTCCTGGAATAGCAAAAGAAAATTCAAAGTACTGGAAATTGGTGAGATAATGTGAATCAAAGAGAACATAAGTCGGATATATGATCATACCTTTGCTTGTAATTTTTCAACTTCCTCCTTGAATAATTGAGACTGGAAAATCAACAGAAAAAAGAAAAATATTTATTTTGTTTACGAACACCAAACCAATATTTTCAACTTTAATAATTGTACTTTCAAGTGGTTTTCATCAAAACCTTGTTATCATCACGTTCAAAGAGAAATAATACAAAACAATGTTGACAGTTTATTTTCCATGATCTTTAGCTGTAATTAGGTGCAGTAGTCAAATTCTAGATAAAGTTATGTAAAACTATTTGGATTTGAAGCCGATGAGGATAATTCTGACATCGACACGTGGCATTGTGAGAACATGACACGTGGCATTATGAGGACGTGACACGTGTACCACTAAGATGACAACTATATGGAGCTATCTTAACTGACCGAGGACTATCTGGAGATAAGACCTATCTTAACTGACTAAGGAGTCCAACCCCGGAAGAATAACTAAGGAGTTTAACCTCGGGAGGAGTCCTTGGCCAGGTAGGTAACCAAGTCTATAAAAGAAGATCTGGGCTCTAGGTAAGGGGGATACGAAAAACTCACTACTCATAATCTCTACGAGCAAACACTAACTTAAGCATCGGAGTATCTACCCCTGGGGACCACCCCGGGGTTCTGTTTTGCAGGTTTACGCCGACGTCCGGTCAACCTCGGATCTTGGGATCAATCGTTCAAACTTTGATGACTTCGGATTTCCTCCTTGGCGTAAAGTCCTCGATTAGTTCTTGATTTTTACACCTCATCGGAAGCTATGGGTTTCGAATCCATAATAACAAATCCATAAAGTTTGTTTTAATGAAGTCATTCGATAATGGAATTCAAATACTTTGAAGCTATTTTTTGATTCATTTTGAAGAATTTCAAATCCTTCTTATATAGAGTCATTTGAAATTCTTCCCCCAAATCCTCTCTCAAAATCCTATCTCCAAACCCAAGTCTTCCTATCCAAATGAAGCCTCTATCTTTGACAAAATTACACAGTCGAAGTGGAAATAAGAGTTACAGAACACTTATGGAGTAGTTGCAAATACAAAAAAGTTATTCTGAGCGTTTAGCTGGAGCTAAAAGAATTAGTTTTTAGCTTTTGTGTCGTGCTCAAGTGGAATTGCTACCCTTTGTAAGGGTGTTGACCAAAGGTTCAATTCTCAGATCTTTCAGTTCTTTAAAATTTATCCCTTCCTCCAACCATTCCTCCAAACTTATTTAAAAAAATTATACTTCATTTAATCAAAATAAAAAAGTAGAGAGAGGTGTTTTAGATTTATTATTCTCGCTTCTAATTTGACTTTTACACACAAATAAAATACTTTTACAACTCTCCACCAAACAATTTCTTAATCTAATCAATTTTCAACTTATATTTGCAAACATTACCAATTATGTTTCTCAACTACTCGTTACTTTCACGACAATAAATACTTTCCTCCAAAAACAAAAGTATTTGCAAACACTCAATAAAAATCTAAAAGCTAATGGTGTGGTGCTTTTGGTGTTGGTATTTTTGTAAATAAAAAAGTTTACTATTGACATTCCTATCCTCAAATTAGAAAAATATAATATTGATCTACTAATAAAAAACGGTGTTTTGGATTAATTTCTATCCAAAAGCTCATTTTGAAACTCCAAACTACTCCAACATATTTTCTGTTTTTAGTTCCATTTGTAAATACTACAAATTTCTGATTCTTGACACTTTCCTTTTACTACCAAAAATCACTACTTCTACAAGCACAAGAATTTGCACACTCCCTTATAAATAAACTGTAATCATAAAACTGAAGAATAATCTCAAGGAACAAAGATATATATGTATACATACCTTTCTGGCCCTGATGTTCTTAAGGCTTCTCTCTAGCTGGTTGTCAATTTCTTGAAGCTCCTCCATGGAACAATTCCCAATATTATGCCCTAAAAGCTTCCTGATATATAAACCCAAAATGGAGTTTAATTAATTATGTTTATAGTTTATACAGCTAAATTTTGAGTGAATTAAAGAATTAGTAAAAGTAATAAAAAGGAATTGTAACAACTAATTAAGAAAAGAACCGGTGTGAATTCTCTAGTAGCTCTATCTTCCTCGCCATGAATGCTGCTTCGTGCTTTAATTGCTGCAAGTACAATAACTTAATCAAAACTATACATATCCATACAACCTTGTTTAGGGAAATAATAAGGAAAATAATTTCTTTTAGTCATGTAACTTTGACTATTTTGATATTTAGTCCGTTAAATAATTATTTTTAAATTTTAGTTCAATATATTCAATATATCTGGACATTGAGTCATATTTTGACCAAAATTTTATAATTTTATTGGAAATTGCTGACTAATACACGTCGAGTGCAAACATAGCAAAAAATGGGGATTTTGGTGATTTGGCGCAAAAATTATCACCAAAACATTAAAATCCCCATATTTTGTGTCAATTTTTGGTGATTTTGATGTGTCAATTTTTTTGCGTCAAATTACCAAAATTCATGAAAAGAAATATGACATGTTTGCACATATCGGTCCTAGTTAGCTATAATGGTAAAATTATAAAATTCCTGGTCAAGAATCGACTAAATATCCAAATTTTAGAAAGATATTAGACCAAAATTTAAAAATGACTACTTAGAAGAGTAAATCTCCAAGTAGTCCAAGTTATAGGACCAAGAAAACCATTTTCCCAAATAGTAACACAATATTGTTAATTAGAAGATTAGAAGAGCAACCAATAAAAACATTAATAGTCAATAATATACGAGAAAATAATAGATATGATTTTCTTTGTATGTTCAAATCTCAATTCTCTTACCGATCGAAAAAAAAAAAATCTCAATTCTCTTGCTAAACTTGGGCAAATCGATTAAAACACTAAGAATTATTCTCTAATATACTCAAGAATAGACCACAAAGAGATTACATTGATTATCTTGTTTGGAAATATTTAATTTGAACTAACCTATGTTAAATAAATGTGAAAAGTTATTTTAAGATATAATTAAAGTGATCTGCTATGGTTTTAATTTTATATTAAAATGGTATCAAATTATCATGAGATTAAATGTGAAGTTACTATCAGAAGATTTACAATTTGTTGAGGGACCAAATTGTAAATCGAGGGAATACTTATCCAAAAGAAGTTATGGCCCCAAAACGACGGTTTATTAAAAGGCTTCAACAGATATCTGTTCTCCCTACAACAAATTATTTTGACACAACCTCTAAGGAAACAACTTGTTTGGAAGTTCAAAAACCAAATCAAGAGTTCTCAAGCCTCAATGAATTCAGGTAAGCTTTCGTGTTTAAGATTAATCTCTTCCTATTTTGGATTATCATGGTAGATCTGTTGAAGCATGTTTTTGTGAATTTTCCATGAATTAAAGCATACTTTCTAACAAGTCGTATCAGAGCCATATGCATGATTCTCTGAGATTTTGGATGAATATAGAAATCGAAATTCACAATATTGCAAACCAAATGTCCATATTGTCTCTTTTTAAACCACCGACGAACCACCACAAAGCCCACTCATTGAACGAAGGTGGTGGAAATTTGTTGAAGGCCGATGGGTATCTGGGCCTTTTGAAGAAGATGGCATTTCGGTCCCTTTTTTTGTTAGATTGGGGCTGATCTATAATTTTCAATAATTTTGGGTTATGTGGATTATATTGTAATCAGTTTTGTTTGGTACCCAATTGAACTTTATAATGTTTACAAATTGACCCCAATAAATAAGAAAACATATGTATTATGTGCAAATACATGATTTGATCATTTCATTTGAATTTGTTCTGCATCTCATGTCCCAATTTATTTTGTTTGATATTCAAAGTGAATTTATTGAAACAATAAGTCGCCCAAGTGACCTCTCTTGCACAGATTTATTCATTCAGAATATTAGGTTTTTGTGTTAGTGTATATTCATGTGGGTATTAACCGGCCATAAGAAAGGTTAATACTTGGCCCGAAATGCACATAACACATGTGGTGGTAAATACGTAACAATATAAGATTATCCATGTAATTTGATTTATCGCCCAAACGAAGATAACATTGTTTGATAGGATTTATTGTCAGTGTTTGATCACTATAAAGAGGTAGCCACTTACAAGTTAATATTATTTCCCAAAGACTTGATATTAATGATGTCCTAGGTGTCTCGAGATGTTACCAACTTATTTAAATTTAACGATAGATTATTTGGTTTAATGTGAGCATGATAGTTAAGTTTTGTTCTTTGTTTAGTTATGACGTATGTTATTTCTATTTCTCGCTAACACCAACAATATTCTCATGCTCAATGGGTCGAACTTTAAGGATTGAGAAGAAAACATTTTGATTAGTTTGAGTTACATGGATCCGGACTATGCACTAAGGGTTGTGGAACCTCTTCTCTTACGGATGCAAGTTCTCAGAGGGAAAACAAAACTTTAAGAAATGGGAACGCTCAAATCTGCGTTAGTAATGATTATTAAACGCGCATTCCAAAAGCCTTTTGAGGCACAACTTCTAAGGAAGTCACTACGCTCATCAATACCTTGCGTAAATTGAAAAGCGTTTTGTAAAAATCCAAAAGCCGCCGAGACAAGTACACTTTTGGCTAACTTGATCTCACCGAATTATAAGAGCGAGGAAAAATAAGGAGTACATGATGCGGATGTCTCGTATTGCTTCAAAGTTAAGAGCATTAAAGTTCAAGCGATCCAAGACTTACTTGTGCATTTAGTCTTGATATCACTTCTTGCATAATTCAGACAATTTAAGGTCAGTTATAACTGTCAAAGGGGTAAATAAACTCTTAATGAGCTCATTTTTATTGTGTGCAAAAAGAAGAAAAGTTAAAACAAGAAAGAACTGAGATTGCTCAGTTGGCGATTTCCAAAGATAAGGACAAAAGAAAAATTATCTTTGAAAAATCGCTAACGATCAAGGTCCAGCACAAAAGAAACAAAAAGGTAAAAATAAGAATGATTGTTACTTTTGTGGCAAATTTGGACACAAAAAGAAGGATTGTACTAAGTATCGCACATGACGTGTGAAAAATGGCACATTTCTTGCTTTGGTCTCTTCTGAAGTTAATTTAGTTTCAGTATCTGGAAACACTTGATGGTTAGATTCTAATGCTACTACTCACATAAGTATTTCAATGCGGGGTTATCTCGAGCTATGAAAGTCAACTAATGGTGAAATATACATCTTTATGAGTGATGGAAAATCAATGGAAGTAGAGGATAAGGCCATTTAGATTGTTGTTAAGAATTAGTTTTTCTTTGATTTGAAAGGCATTTTTGTTGTATTGTCGTTTAGACAGAATTTGGTTTCTATTTCCTTATTGGATAAATATGGTTTCTCTTTTTATTTGGAAATTATCGATTTAGTTTTTTATTTAACTCCAGTATTGTCGGTACTGGTTCATTATGTGCTTATGACAATCAATATATGCTAGATACTATTGCTTCATAAAATAAAACCCCGCATGTGGAATCAAGAGGTACTTAGCGAAAATTAAATAAAGAAAATTCGACTATACTATGGCACAAACGTTTATGTCATATCTCAAAAACTAGAATTGAGAGGCTTGGTCGACGTATTTTAGATACACTTGACTTTTCGAATCTTGAAATTTGTGGTCGAGTGTGTTGAAAGAAAACAGACTAAAATAAAGAGATTTTGTGCAACAAAAACACAAACGCCTTAGAATTGATACATACATACATTTGTGGACCATTTCCTAAGGTTTTTAGGAATGGAAATATTAATTTGTGCCATTCATGACGATTACTCATGCCACTGCACTATATCTAATTCATGAAAAATCGGAGTAATCGGACGTGTTCAAAGTTTTTAAGGCGTCAAGTTGAGAATTAACTCAACAAAAGAATTAAAGTTGATAGATCCGATTTGTGGAGGTGAGTACTATGGAAAATATGATGGTTCAGGAGAACAACGTCCAGGGTCTTTTGTTATCTTCCTAGAGGAATGTGGAATCATCTCATAGTACACCATGCGAGGACGCCTAGCATGAATGGTGTTACTAAAAGACGAAACATGAGCCTAAAGGATATGGTGAGGAGTATGATTAGTCATTCCTCCTTACCAGAATCACCTCTAGGGAGATGCACTAAAGACAACAACTTATATTCTCAACAGGGTACCAACTAAAGTAGCTATTAAAACACCTTTTGAGCTTTGGATTGGGCGAAAGCCGAGTCTAAACCATTTTCACATATGGGGATGTCCAGCAGAGGCTAGGCCTTATAGGCCAAACGAAAGAAAATTGGACTCCAAAATAATTAGTAGCTACTTTATTGGTTATTCAGACAATTCAAGGGGTTTTAAGTTTTATGATCCCATGAAAAGATTTATTTTTTAGATGGAAAATATTGTATTCTTTGAAGATGTTGAGTTTGGGGGGAAAATAAGGTTAGAGACATTACCTTTGAGAAGGAGCCGGTCTCGACCCCTACTATTGCTTCTTACAATGTTCATGTTTATATTCCCCGTCATTAGTCAAAAGCAGATTGGGAACCTCGGTAGGATAATGTTGAAAAATTCCCCACTCGGGTTAAAATTGTCCAGAAGAACAAACTCAACAATCTAAAGATCTAATGCCATAAAGGAGGTCTATTAGATAGAGGAGAAATGTTATTCCGATGATTATGTGGTATTTCTCCAGAAAACGAGGATAAGATGGATTGATGGAAAATGATCATATCAACTTCCATCAAGTCATGTAGAATCCAAACTCTCAAAAGTGGATTGATGCTTTATGAATAAGAGTATAAGTCAATGCAAGACAATCAAGTTTGGGATCCTGTCATGTTACGTGAAAAAGTGTGAAACCCATTGGTTGCAAATGGATTTTTAAGACCAAAAGGAATTCAAAAGGTAATGTGGAAAGATATAAGGCTCTTCTTGTGGCAAAGACTTTACTCAGAATGAAGACATTGATCTTAAAGAGACTCTCTCCGGTTTCCACAAAAGACTCTTTTTTAGGATAATTATGACATTAGTGGCATTTTGATCTTAAGTTACAAATGGATGTAAAGACGTCGTTTCTCAATGGTGACATTGATGAGACGATTATATGGTGCAACTTAAATCGTAATGTCTGAGACCTAAAGTCTAGAGATAATTATTTTTAACCACCCGAACTTTACCCCTTTTTACACTTCACAACCTATACTTTTATTTTTAACCTTTTGCATCCCGTACTACGAAAATAATTACTCTTTGCAACTTTTGGACCATTTTGCCCCTAAGATTTTATTCTTTAATAACAATAGTTCTAGTTATCCCTTTAAACTCTAATTTGTAGCAGATTGCTCCATAAGGATAAATATATTGCATTATACAATAATCATAAAGTTTTTACTCCATAATCAATTTGTTTTTCGGATTTTTCGAGAAATAAGAACCCGATTTTTCTCAGAACTTGTTTTGTTCGTGGCATTGTTACACTACTTAGATCCAGTCTCTATTTAGAGGTTTTAAATGGATCATGTCGGGTTTCCAAATTATAAACTCAACAAGACATACTTCTATCAAGATCTTATTTCAAGTATTTATCCGTATACAAATTGGGTCTTTAGATCAAAATGAAAATAGTCCATTACGACCATATCGCCCAACATGCTTCCGTAAAATTAATAAATCCCTTAAAATTCATACCTCTTTTGACCAAACAAGACCGGGTTAAGTGGTTCGCAACGCCACCAAATGGAAAATTATCGCCCCCGATCGTTTGACAAAACGCTCTCACTGCTCAACCTCACCCTCGGGAAGATGATCTCGCAAGTTATCCGACTCCTTCGTAAACCGCCAAAGACAAATTGGTTCGCTTCCTACTCCAAGGCGTAAAAGTAATTCTTCAAAGGGGATGAATTAATAGAACATTATGAACACATGTTGAAGCAGAAAGCCTCTTTTTATTAAGAACTTATAGAAATATTTATTACATTAGTAATCTCCTTTTGGGAGGAGAATCTTGGTTTAGCCTCTCTCATAGATGAGGCTTGCACTTAAATACATAAAAACTTAAAACTAAAACACTCAAAATATTACAAATTTTCTCTCGTAATTTATTATAAGAAAACTAAGGAAAATGTTCGATGTCCTCGCCTTCCTTCAAATCCCGCATTTTATAGAGGTAAGTCCCACTTGAAATTCGGACTTCAAATCTTGTTGAGATGTAAGACGTCATCGCTTACGCTATACTCCTCGAATTATTACTCGCCAAATTGTTTCCTTCTCTTTTTCCGCGTGACTCAACCCATGTGATGGTTGTCGGGGAATCTTCTAAAAGTTGGTCTCGTGGTCCCCGAGGAAAACGCGCGTCTTGTGAGTCGGGCCTTGTCCTTTCCAAATTTGTATGGTCCTGTCGGTCGGGTTTGGGTGAAACCTTTCCCAAACTCGGGTTCCTTCTGTTCGGGCATGCTTGATCCCTGGCCGATCCAACGGCCAACATGCGCCATGTTACTGACTTTCCGTAAGTTTCTTTGCTCGCCGGAATCTTGTTTTCCCGAGAATTCTCCTTTTGGTTTCAAGAGTTCCTCCGCAAATCCTCGTGGTTGATCCAACCATCGAATTCAAAAGGAAAGATCCATTCGCCGACGGAAGAACTTGAATGGATATTTGACTTTGTCCATTTCGATTAGACAAACCCAAAGACCCCATGCTCGCCTGGTAGAAGCCGTCTTGAAAATGCTCCCACTAACACCGGTCCTTCTTCCTGAAGCCGCTTATGTATTTTAAAGCATTTCCATCCTGGTCTTCTCTTACTGATGAAATGAAAAGCTTCATTAAAGCCTTTCTTCGCCGGTTCAGAGCCGCACCGATAAAATACAGCCTTCCAAAATATCACCTCGGCCAAGTGTGGATTATCGCCCAGTCTCGTAAACTCGCTTCCCCAATCCATTTCGGTAATTTTGAAATTTCGGGAATCCTGGTGACACGGTATAGATTGAAGCTAAAGCTCCAAAAGTATACCACTCGCATTTCATTTGATGACTTCCTGGTTTCATCCAAACTCGGGATACTTTCCCGAGATATCAACCATTGTTTTTCCGGTTAATACCTTGTCTTGTAACTAGTTTCTCCCATTGCCGCCGATATACCCGCATAGAGAAATCTTATTCTCGCGCTTGAACCTTAGATTTGCCTGTCTGTGGCCTAAGATTCAACTCTCCTCTTTTACCCCGAGGTGCTTGGGTTGACTTGAAGACTCGGGTTGTGACACCGAGTTTCAACATTCGTTACGCTTGTACACCTCGGGGATGCATCACCGCAACACTTGTGATTATGGTACTTGAATCCATAACCTCCGGGTTAGAGCCCCGTACTCTCTCGGCCCCTTTTTGCACCGTAGAGATGCGGCCTGGAAGAGAGGCCTTGCGCCGCTAAGAACAATTGTCCTCGAGCGAATCGGGCATGCTCGTATTTGACTAGAAACGGATTTCTGGTCACTGTTGAAGTCGCCCAAAGAATCTTCGCATTGAGACATAACGCCCCAAAATCTCGCTTCTAGACTCTCCAGGTTTTCCCCGAGATGTCTTACTCGTTTAAGGACTTCGTCAAGAACGCGTCCTTCCATCTCGTGTCAAGAAATCGCAAGAATATTTTCATGAGATTTTATAATGACAATATCATAATCATAATATCGACATTCAAATTTGCCATCTAAGTAATCGAGCCTTTTCTCGGTTTTGATTCAATTTTGTTTTTCGTAAAAGCCTCGACACTTGAATTATCAATTTTTAAAGTAAACTTTTAGCCAAGAAAATAGAGGCCATTTTTTAAAAGTCTTCTGATCGCAAAGAATTCTTTCTCGTTAATATGCCACCGAGTTTGCTTTCACTGGGGTGAATAAACCGCCGCAAGATCTGCATGGCACTTCCTCGTTTGGTGTGACTTTCGTAAGAACTCCGCCCACCAATCATCACCGCATCCGTACGTAACCAATTCATCCTCGTCTTGGGAATCGCAAGCTTTGGAAGCTTTTTACAAACTTCTTTTAAGTTGCTTAATTCCTTCGATGTTCATCTTCCCATTTGAATACTCGCATCTTTTTTTTAAGTAATGGGCTAAACACCTTCCTCGTAGTATGCTTTAGATTGTTAATAAACATTCCAAAGAAAATTAACAACTCCTTAAAACTCAAGCCGCTTCTTGTCTTTTAGTGTATCCGAAATCCTCAGTATCTTTTCCACAATATGATTCTCAGAATGATTCCGATTCATCGATTTCAATTCCGAGGAATTCAATCTGTCTTGTTGCGATTACGCCTTCTTTTCTCGAAAGCACTAATCCTTTTTGTGACAAACATCCAAAATATTTCCAAATGTTTGAGATGCTCCTTCATGTTCTTTGATGCGATTAGAATGTCGTCGATATACACGAACATGAAACTCAAAATAATCTTTGAAAAGATTATCCATCTTTCTTTGATATATCCGGGGTGCGTTAGCCAATCCCATGTGCATCACGCTCCAAATATAGTGTCCCCGTGGTGTAGAAAGTCAGAAACTTCTTACTTTCTTCCTCCATCTTAATCTGGTAGAATCCGACTTGCAATCGAACTTTGAGAATATCTTGCACCTTTGATACGCTTAACCGTGATGTTCTCTACTTGGGATATAGTATCCGTCGAACTCCAAAATGTTATTAATCCCTTTGTAATTAATAACAAGTCTCGTTTTCCTCTTTTGATTTCTCCATGGTTTCGACTAAGAATCCTGGATCACCGTATGGAGAAACTCCTGGTGAAAATTAACTTAAGGTCAAGATGTTCCTTAAGATCTTCTCGCATATCCTCACGATCCTCCCGGTTCATAAGATTGGTTTGAATCTTACGAACTCGTACTCCTTTCCAGGTTTAACCTTTAAGGAAGCTTTAAGCTCGTTCTTATCCCACCAAGCCAAAGGATCTTCATTGTAATTCCTTTGATCTTCTTCTTCTCGATATCCTCGAGTGATATTTGTTCCTCTATGGTTACATCACTCGTGGATTCTCCATTGACTCATCCATAATTCTCGCAACGGCTTCGAGTGACTCGTTCTTCTCTCCTTGTACTCGAATGAATACAAATTATTATCCCATATCTTCCGATCCTTCCGGATGGAACCAAATTGTCTATGGATAATAAAGCTTCACCAAATTTCCTTCGATCCGCCATTTTTTGGGTTGCGGTTTGGCTTCATCACCACGCTTGCCGCGAAAATTAATGGGCATTTTTTCTCAGAAAATGCTTCCCGCAGATCTCGGACAATAATCTTATGGTCACATAAGGTTGTGAAAATAAGTCTTCTCGCCTCGTTCTCTTGTGTGAACCGCTTGAATGTTTGTAGGAAATTGTTTCCCAAAGAAAATATCTCGCACCTGTATCATGGAAGTAGATTGGTGGTGTTTTCACTTTGTACCACTGGGCACGCCCGCGCCTCCAATCATGATTTCTCGCTTGTTTAATTCCCTGTTAAGGATAAGAATCCTTTTAGAGAAATCTCTTCCCGCAATAGCCGGTAAATCTTCTCCAATTTCTTTAGAAAAACATCCGCTTTGCAAGATATTCCAAGACTGAATCAATATAGGCGGCGAAATACTCGGCCAGATTCAAAGATATAACATTCCGATAGAAATGTATATGGAGAATGGACTAGTGGTCATCCGATTCTCGTATCTTTTATTAGCCACCGTGAACTCCATTCCGTCTTGTAATCTTTCCCAAGGTTTATGTTCCTCAAGAAATTCAATTCCCAAAGATTAATTGTTCGGGACCTTTCCTCGCAACTCCCGTGATAGTAAGCTCAATTTCTCCTATCTTCAGCTTCCTCGATACCTTCTAACGATTGGTTGTTGGAGATAATATAAAACATCACAAGGAAAAATGTTATCCTTTTCGAGTGATGTCGAATATTACTTCAACCTCTCGCCATCCTTCGACATTTCGGCTCTCCTGCCGTTTTAAAACATCGGGATGCGCTGAATCGCATTGGTCTCCTTTCTTCCCAACGGCCGCTACTTGTCATTCTCGTCTGTTGGAAAGACATCCTTCTCGCTCAACTCGAGACTCCGACTTTTGTTGAAGATCGTTGATCTTGAATTATCATATCAATCTCCTTAATAGTTGGAGATTCAATGATTTCTCGTAACACCACCCTGCAAAGTCCTCAAAGATTCTTGGGACTTCAATAAATTCCTTTCTCAAGAATACTTAATGATGGGTATTCGAGAGAGCATAGAAATCTTGTATGTGATCGAGTAAGGCCTATTTCCTTCTTTCATCAAATCGACTCTTTTGAAATCTTGATGAAGGGTTAGGACTCTACATCAAGTCTCGATCTCCCAAATTGTATGCAATTCTAGGATAGACATTAAATGCCAATTTCCCCGCATACAAATTTCAGAATCGCTCCAAGGCATGAATCCTTGAGATGTGAGATTCGCTTGTCAAAAATAGCAAGATTGAGTGGCGAATCTATTCCTTCCTTGAATGTCGCTTAATAATGACTCTTATGGCTCCAATATGAATCCATGAGAGTGTATTTGCAACTTCTCTTTAACTCGCTTTTGATCTCCTCGTATTTCTCTAATAGGGACCAACTCCATCTCGATCGTGTTACCTAAACTCCATCTAATGGCTAATTCTCCGGTTGTTACCCCGTGAATAATTTGGTGTTTTCTTTACGAAACCCAATCTTATCCAATGCTTTTTCCATAGCTCCGATTGTAAATCCATCATAGACTTGAAGCTTGATCTTCCTTCATGATTCTCATAAGGTTTTATGAGAAACCGTTGTGTGAGAGAGAATCCTGACATATCCTCTCTCGATCGCTTTGTCAAGAATTTCTTCTTCACTCGATTCTCGAAATGAGTCACTTCCATCGCCGAATAGATCTCTTCTTCATAGATGCTCTCATCCGAGGAATATCCTCAAATTGATACACCCGTATTAAATCCCGATAATGTATGCCTTCTTCGATTTCTCGTGTGGCCTCGAACCTGCCTCGACTCGTTTTGATTATGGGGCAATCCGCTGAGATATGCCCTCTTGCTCCGCATGTCCAAAGAATTACAATCTTTGAAACTTTCATTAGCTCTGTATGAGCTCGCCCGAAAGTTCTTCTCCCCGGTTCTCACTGGTACTTGCTTGATTAGAACCTCGATGATGAGGTTCTACTCCCGCTTGTCCAGTCTTTGCCCCGATTTGTAACTTCGGGCTTTTTGTTTCGACTTAACCTTCTAGGTCTCCATGAAGACCTACTTCTTTTGTTGTTGCTTCCTCGGTATGGATGGCTTCTCTCCTTCTTCTTCTTCAGGCCGCTTGCTTGACTCTCCCACAACCGTTGGGATATCATTATCCACGCAACATGAGGAACCGCTTGTTAATTCCTCTTAATCTCTTGTAATTCCCGTGTAGAGTCGCTTGATAACACCATTCGTATAACTTGCCTTTAGGAAAGACATTTTTCTCGCCCACGCTTTCTACTTCACCCACCTTGTATTCCCCGATAAGATTTCTCTCCAGGGACTCGGGATCTTGCAAAGAATAGCCATGCGCCTTCTTTTCCTCAATCTCGATTTCCACCCCAGATTCGGTGAACAACTTGATATATTCGTCAATATGACAAATATCCAAGAACTTCGGGCTATAGAGGGCTTGTTTATATTTCTTTCTTTTTTCATCCTCTAATCCTTCAAATAACCTCGTCTTGGCCGATGAACGGATTTTGAATAGTTTTGCCATACCATCGACAATTCCTTTAAGTGATTCCCCGATGTGACCGAACTCTTCGATCGCATCGGTCATATCCCAGACAATCTTCACCGATCCTTCAAGACTCATTTCAAGAAGTAAAATGAATGAATCCTTCGTAAGATCGAGGGTTCTCTCGACGAAATTCTCATAGTCAAGCCCATTCATCAATGAGAACTTCTTCTCTTTTAAAATCGGGATGTCCAGATTTAACATCAACCCATACGGATGTATTGGGTCGAGGTGCGATCTTCCATAAGGCGTCCGATAAACATTCGCCTTCCTGGTGGGTTGTCTGTTCCCGCAAGAGGTTTTGACCTCCTCGTCCCTCGGTAAGTGGATCTTCCCCTGCCGTGAAATCCTCTACATGTGGCATCCTCTCGCCCCGAGTTCCATGATGCGAACCCGCATTTCTTCGACGTTAGATTAATCGGTGGCGGTGGTGGAGGAATTGGTCTACCTTGTGGTCATAGGTAACCAAAGTTGATTCTCACTGCGTTCATCTTTAAATCTACAATACCTAATCCCGCCAAGGATTCTCGCCAGTCGTGTAGATCTTTAAGATTTATCTTTTCCATATCCATCTTTTAATTTTTGATGGATTTCCCTTTGATTAGAGCAATGAGCTTCTCCTCATCCGTCATTTTTCGTATGACTTCTGGTTGGTTTCCCCTTTGATGTAAATAGGGTACTCGTCCCAAAATCAATACGCTTCCTTCCTCCTGGATGAACTCGGGCCTATCCTCCAGGTTCTTGACTGTTTTGAATATCATGAAGGAGTTCAAGAGTTTCCTTCGATATTTCACCATCGCCTCCATCCGTTCTCGATCCGATGAACTTGATCGGTAGATGAATACGGCGGTTGCCATAATTCTCGCACCGCCTTCTCGATTTCTCTAAGATCTTCGGAGATCTTAGATTTATCCGGAAGTATCTCGCTCCACTCCGTACTCCATCAGAATCATTGTTCGATGGGAATTTTCATGAACCGCTTCTTGAAGGTTCATCAAGAACATATAAGTCCTGTTAAGATCCAGAATCCTATAATATTCTCGCTCGCATTTTGCATTGCTTTTGGTTTCCCCGCTCGGCTCCTCGCCGTTTCCTTTTCTTCATGTTGGTATTCCCAATATGAAACCTGGTCAAGTGTTCTTGGCATACATCGTCAATATTTGACGATATGTCCTGTAAGGTGTACATCTCGGACATCGGTCCGGATCCATAATCTCGAGTAAATTCTCCTCACCAATTGTTAATTACATAAATATAATAAATTTAACTAAAAGTTCTTAATAAACCTGTGCTCGATACCATTTTCGAGGATCGCAAGACCTTTGGGAGTATTCAAAGAAAATGCAATGAAATTTATCGTTCAGTTGCAAAGTGTAACAACTTTAAAGTTTAGAGTGTAAACTACAAACCATCTTTCCCCAAACCAGGGGTAAAATCGTAATTTTATGCAAAGTGTAAAATTTTGTAAAGTTTAGGTTGCAATCAAGAACTTTTCAAAGTTCGGGTTGCAAAGTGTAAAAACCCGTATAGTTTGGGTTGATTAAAAACGTTATCCCTAAAGTCTATGATTTGCAAAATAAAAAATCCATCTATAAAGCTTAAGCATGCTTCTCGTCCGCAGTACCACAAGTTTCATCAAGTAGTATTCTCTTTCGCTTTTGAGACTAATGTTGTTGATGATTGTGTGTACCACAAGTTCAAGATGGGAGTAAGTGTATTTATCCTGGTCTATATGTGGTGACATTCTCGCCGCCATTAATGACTTGATTGCCGCACGATACTGAAATTTCTATCAAAGAAATTTAAGATGAAATATCTTTTGAAGCTTCTTTTATTTTGGGGATCCAGATACACCGAGATCGTTCTCGAAGTTTTCTTAGATTATCACAAAAGAGCTACATAGAGAAACTATTGTAAAATTTGGCATGCAGATCCGCAAACCAGAGACACCCCTATAGTTAAGGAAGACAAGTTTAGTCTCGAACAATGCCCCAAAGGTAATCTGGGAATTAAGGAAATGCAGAAGATTCCCTATGTTTTTAGCTACTTGAAGTCTAATGTACGTATGCTCAGGTCTGCACAAGACCGATATAGTATTTGTTGTTGGTATATCGGGCAAATATTTAAGTAATCCTCGTATAGATCATCGAAAGCAATGCAAACGGGTCATGAAGTACTTACAGAGAACAAAGGATTATATGCTCACATGCAAAAATCATATCGCTTGGAAATCATAGATACTATAATTCTGATTTTGTTGGATGCCAAGACACTAGAAAATTCTAGTTTTGTTGGTTGCCAAGACAGTAGGAAATCCACTTTGGGCTACATTTTCTTATTGGATGGGGAGCCATTTCATGGAGAAATGCTAAGTAGACACTTGTAGCACCTTCTACCATGACAATTGAATTTATAAAGATGTTATGAGGCATCCAATCAAGGAATACGACCGAAATTTTGTCATTGGGCAATCGCGATTATTGAGAATGTTGAAAGACCACAAAAGTTATATCATGACAATAATTTGACCGTTGTATTTCAATAACAACAAGAGCTCTACTAAGTCAAAGTACATTAATATAAAGTTCCAATTGTGAAGGAAATAAGACAGAGTGGACTGGATAACTATAGGGCATATAGTGACGACTCAATGATTGAGGATTCACTTACTAAAGGATTAACACCTACGGTCTTTCACGAGCATACCGCTCGTATGTGTGTGATACGATTTCGATTTCAAGATACTTTTGTTTAGTAGAGTCCGTAATTTTCTATTGCTCTTCATACATTATTTTGGACACATTTTGTGTATTTGGATATTTTTGTATAGGCATAAAATATTCATTTATTGAACTTTGTTACATTTGGTTATGATTTATCTCACTAACGAATAAGGTGGCCAGTTAGAAAAAGGCATGTTAGATCACATTACGTGCAATTTCTATGTTATATATCCATGATTGATCTATGCCATTTGATTGTATTAGCACATGTGATTCATTTATCGACTTTGTTACATTTGGTACCACTAGCTTGTAGCTTGTAAGTGGTGTCACTAACCCCTTTATAAGGGTGTTAACCAGGGTTCGAACCTTATATCATTCAGTTTATTTGAAATTTATCTCAACTTTGTTACATTTGGTTATGATTTATCTCACTAACGAATAAGGTGGCCATTAGAAAAAGGCATGTTAGATCACATTACGCCGCAATTTCTATGTTATATATCCATGATTGATCTATGCCATTTGATTGTATTAGCACATGTGATAATTGATGGGTTGATTCTCACATAAAGTGATGAAAACCTCTTTAGTCCCGTATTAGTACAATCAATGGAAAAAATTATTTAGGGATATCCCTATATACGACAAAGAATGTTTAAGCTCATAAGGTATTGTACATTTATTCGGGGACATATGTTGTCCAAGTGGGAGATTGTTGGAAATATTTAATTTGGACTAACATATATTAATTAAATGTACAAAGTTGTCTTAAGGTATAATCCAAATAAAGTGATCTCACTAAGGTTTTAATTTTAGATTAAAATGGTATCGAGTTGTCATGAGATTAAATTTGTAGATACTATTAAAAAATTTACAATTTGTTGAGGGACATAATTATAAATCAAGTGATACTTATCGAAAAGGGTTATAGCCCCAAACGATCACAGTTGTAAAGGCAAAAAGCATATATATGTTCTCTCTGCGGCAAATTATTTTGACACAACCTCTAAGAAATCGCCGTATAGAAGTCCAAAATCAAATCAAGAATTCTCAAGTCTTAATGGGTTTAGGTGTGCTAAAATGTTTAAGATTAATCTCTTCCTATTCTTGGATTATCATGGTAGATCTCGTTGAAGCGTGCTTTTGTGAATTCTCCGTCAATTAAAGCATGATATCTTGTGATTCAATTTCTAACATATCTTTGTCACAACTCAATGGCAATTGTATTACCAAACTTACTTACATAGGATCGACTTATGTATATTAATCACATATAACTCTTCACACCACTTTATTAAATCGGAATACATGCACTTATTTTTCCTGTGCAAGGATCACGAGATTGATTTATTTTTGTAATAGATTCAAAGTTTTTCTTTTTTTGAATAAAAGACCATTCGAGGTAAGGGATTAAGGTCATATCTCCAATCTATGTATTAATGAATGAATGTTTACAATGCGTGAATATACAACTTAAATAGTGAAATGCTATACAACTAAGATCGTATTCAAAACTTCTAATATTTGGCATGCTTTTAACAATCCATGCTTTCATAATATGGTGAAAAGTAGCAAAATGTAGAAAAAACAAAGACGAAATACAATGAACCTCTCTTGTTTTGCCAATTGACCACAAACTTTAGCTCATGTTAACACAAATGAGTTTATAGGTAACGACTAGAGAACAAAGAATAGAATGGGATATTAATCAAAGATGTTTGAATTATTAGCAATCTTTCTTAATATATGATTGAACATGGTATAAAAATTAAAAACACTTGGTGTATAGATGAATGACAAGTATCATTCTATAAAAAATGAGACACATATACAAAGGATGCACTAAGTCAATATGCTCCAAGGGTAGTATCTACAAACCTAATGGCGGCCCTGAGGAGGGGCCCAAAGGGCGCGCCCGGCCCCCAAAGTTTTAAGGGCCCACTATGACTATCGTGTATATATATATATATATATATATGTGTGTGTGTGTGTGTGTGTGTGTGTATTCTATATGGGCCTATTTATTTTTTATTTTTTACACTTACCAATTACAAATGGATATAATTACATAAAATCACAAACTTTTTGCCTATCGCATTCAATATTCATGTATTCTATAAAACATATCTTAAGATAGTATACAATCTGGTTAATATCCTTTTAGAGTTAATTATTTTACAATTGAGTGAATGTTATTATTGTTGCCTTGAAGAGTAGATTTGAACAACTACAAACGTATGATAATCTTATTTGATTCAAAAATGTAAAATTCTTTAGACGATAATGAATTGAAAGAATGTTGTCCAAATCTTAGAGATGTTTTAAAGTATGGTAGTTTTTTAGATATTAGCTCGTATGATTTATTTACTTTGTTGAATGTGTTACAAATGAATTTGCTAGCAAATTAATAAAAGATAGCATTTGAAATCTAAGAATTTGTACTTGTTTTGGGTTGCTATCCAAATAAATTGATTGCCTATAGAATATTGTTAATAATGTCTGATTGTGACATCTGCGAAAAAATTCTCTAAGTTAAAATTACTAAAACTTACTTAAGGTCAACAATATCACAAGAAAGATTAAATGTATCAATAACCTTATGTATTGAAAAATATATATTGGATCAAATTGATTATTGAAATATTATTGATGAATTTGCTTCTCAAAATGCCGTAAAGAAGTTATTTTAAATGTTTTTTTATAAATTTTCTTTTTTTTTTTTTTACATTGTTCAATTTTATTCTTTGTATTGTTGTAACTTGAAAGATTTATTTTAATATTTTGCCCCGAGCCTCTAAAATGTCGGGATTGGCACTTTGTAAAACCTCTTCTATGTGTGCGGTTTATGCGAGAAGTGTGAAACTATTCAACGAGAACCCTCATATTCAGTTTAGTATCGTAGCCACTTGTCATCCTTATATTCAATATGTATATCGATTTTATATTTATCTTTATATACTAATTATATAAATATTAGAAAAAGGTATGTGCCTCGCACATAAAAACGATCATAACAAATTCCAGCTTAAAATATAATGAAGTATATTTTCATATTTAAAGTTGATTCTCATTGATATTATTTTTCAATCTTGATTCCAAGCCATTTTTTATTTGGTAACAAAGTTATTATTAAAATAGAATTAATAAAACATGTAACTTTGCTAAAAGCCTAAAACCTTTAATTTAATTGACTAAACTTTTAAAATATTCAAAGAAAATTGATGAAAAAACAAATCAACCAACATAAATATTTGAACAAAGTACCTAAAGATATACAATCATTTATTATTCAAACTCTAAGTATAAATTTAATTGAGTAAACTCTAGCTCTTTAATTCTGGTTGCAACAGTATTTCTTTGGTTTGATATTAGCAATTCCATTTTAGTTTTGTAGAGTTTTTTGTGTTTTTCTTTCTAAACTATTCTCTCTTATCCCTCACCTCAACTTTAATAGTTGCTCACATATTTTTTCCTAAGATTTAAGTTACTATGCATAAGTTTCATACATACATACATTAAAAAATTTGAGAAAATAAAGGTAAAGTTAAAGCAACAAATGAGGTAGTTGTTAAAGAAAAAAAATAGGTGTTCTTATGTATGTGTTGAACAAATGAGAGCCATATATTGGAGCCAATTATCTAAAGACTTATTTGAATTTACATCCCAGGAGAAATTGTCATGTAATCATTGGTATTATTATTATCTCAATAGGAACAAAACAGATAAATTTTAGTTTGATAACTTAATAAGCTTTCACTTTGTTACTCAAAAATGTGGGGTGGTAGTTCTCATTTACTATTTTCCAAATTTGGACCCATTTAATCAAATAGCATTCCCTCAAAAAATAAAAAAAAAAAATCAAATAGCATTAATCTCACAAGTCACAACACACCTAATATATCACATTTGAATTTGGAGATTTTTTGAAATATAAGTATTGATCTACACATTTATGTTAGTTATATTTGTAAGTAAATGATTTTATTAGAAAAAGTTGGGGTATCACAAATAAATGAGAAAATTAGTAAAAACACGCTTAAGATGGTTTGGACATATACATAGGAAACTTTTAGATACATCACTATGATGTATAGAAAATAGAGAATCACTTAAGCAATTTTATTTATATAAAAAAAAAAAGAACGACTGAAAAGAATTGAAAAACACTATTAAAAAGACATGTTATATCATGAAATAAATAGAAATATGGCATTTGACCATAAACGATGGCTTGATATGATACATATAGTCGAAGCTATATAGTGGAAAAAAAAGCTTATTTTGTTGTTGTATACTTGTAAGAAAAGGCCCCAAATTTCACTCCACGTAAACACTCTTTCTAAAGAACTCTCAATAAACAATGAAGTATATCATCCATTAAGTTGTATAACTAATGATGGAATTTCTTCTATCTCATTTACATTCTAAATTGAATATAAACATCGGTGTTTTTAAGTTGAATCACTTTGTTTAAGTATTTCTTTAAGGATATTCAATAATATTGGACTTTGGTAAAATAAATGAATTTACTTAATCTACTATAAATAATTTTAGTGTAAAATACGTTTTAGATACTTATTTATCTAAAACAATTTAAAATATAAAATATATATTCCAAAATTTAATAATAGAGTATAACAATGATCAATAATCAACTCTTTATTTATATTATCTAATGAAATATTATAATCTATAATGACATAACTTAGCCGTATTAAAAACATTAGCATTGATATAGTAATGAAAAGTTATAAATAGTATATTTTCGACACAATCTGTTCCAATTCTATATGCTTTTGAGAGAAGATGAATGAAAGCCTGGTCAAAAAATTTTAAAGTTTTTTCTCAGAAATAGTAGTTGCAATTTTATTTCGCCACAAATATCCCAATAATTAAGTGTCATATTTGGACATGTGATACTCTTTGGCCAAATCTAAATAATTACTTGAAATTTGGACTAACATTTCATATTCAAAGAAATCTATATAAAAACTATACAAACTATCAAGTTCATATTATTTAAAGATTAAAAGTGGAAGTTGACTTAATTACACGACTAATAATATTTTTTTCCACCTGAATATAGTGTAAAATTGGTGAATTGATCATAATGCCAAATATTAAGATCTAAGTTCTAAAATATTAAGAATTATTCATTAATTTTAAAGAATATAGGTTGTATTTTAAACATATTTATCTTAAAATACAATTTTTAGTTTTAATCCTCAAGATGAAGGTTCAACAAATTCCATCGATAAATTTCATGGTCATTTCATGTACATTTATGTATAATCTTACAGTTAAGTTAGTTAGAAAGTTAGTTAATCAATTTAAAGATTCTATCCCACTAATTGACAAGTTTTAGTTCAAAATTTTACCGTAAAGATAACTTTAATCGGCTTGAAAGTATCGCAAACACAAAACATGACCACTAAAAGTGCGGGTTTTTGAAAATCGGATCAAGATTTAACAATTATTTGGAATTATCTATTACTTATTTTTGGAGGAAAAATGCTAAAGCCAATGAGTTTGTAATTATTATTTTCTCAATAGAAAAATCAAAAGAAATTAAAAAAATTGAGCTAAAAATATTATATATGTAGTGTGTTTGTATGTGTGTCTGATTTTCCAATATGGTATTATTTTGTGTGTGCGCGAGTAAGTGTGATTTTTCAATGTACTATTATGTGTGTGTGTGTGTGTAAATATTTTAATCTATATTAGTTTTTAAAAATAGTAGCAATACTACATTATATACTCGATGTATAATATATTTATGACTTAAAACATATATTCGACAAATAGTATTGAAATTTTGTTTATTCCAAAAAACTATAATGTCCTGATGAATTGTTTTAGTGATATATAATTCTCTCGCAACTCATGCCAAAAAGTTTGTAACAAGAATAAGTGAAGAACATATAAGTTATGGGACATTAAATTATTTTGGAAGCTTAGACTATTGGTAAGCATGCATATACACTCTTGAGTCTTGAATTCTTCAAGGTGTAATTCATCTATAATTATTTAGGGTGTGCTACATATTTCCTATTTCTTTCCTACCACTATAAAGCTAACCAAAGGCTTTTAAATAATTAGAATCTTGTAATTACTTTTACTAGGATTATTATTAATGTTACAATTACCGATGACTAGAGTTGCGCGTAATTATTTATATGATATCAAAAGAGACATGTTGAATAGAAAGAAGCCAACCTCGCAAGCGTTGTTCAACTTCAATGCTTCGTTCTTCTTCACGTGCACATTGTAGGTATTTCTCTATTGTCTTTTGCATGCTAAGATTAACACAAAAGAAGCCATGATGAGATTCAAACAAAAGTAAGGTTGCAAAGTTTCTAGATTTAGCCTATACATTATAGTTTAGAGGTCTATGTGTACTTTGCTATGTGGTAGTAACAATTTAGTCGCAATTATGATTTCATGAGCTTTTTTTTCTCTTTGGAAACTATTATTGAGAGAATGTTCCATTAAATGGGTCTAATCTATTTTGTATAAATGACATATTCATTTTAATTTGTGGTACTTTAAGATCCGTCCTAAATGAGATGACTCTGTAATTCAATTAATTTATTGTACTTAAACTTGAAATAGTTCTATTTTAAATATAATACAAATGGTAGAAATGAATGGAGCTTGCAAATATAATACTTATCTATTTTCTTTTTCTTTTGAAAAAGTACCTAAATATTCGGACTAGTAAAAATCATATTTATGAATTCATATTGCTCAAAAATTATATATTTCACATAATAATTAGTTGCCTAAAACCTCTTTGTGAAGACAAACGCTTAATACCAAATGCCAAACCAAGAACTAAAAATTCAACAGGAAAATGATTTGCTAATACTTAACCTACAAAAAATTGCAATTTTTTCTTCAAATTTAATGTTTTTAATGTTCTTCACATAATAATGGTTTCATGAGTTTCATAAAAAATGGTTGTGAATTGCTTCTTAAAAACATATTGTGTAAATATTATGAATATTAATTAGATAAAATTGTGAGACATAGTTTAATATGCTATTTAAACACTCAATGACTCATTGTAGATGTTTGATATATTTGGAATAACAAAATGTTAATTTCATATTTATTTATGGCTATTAAAAAAGCATGAGCTATAAATAATCTTTTACAGTTTACTAAATTTGGGAAGCTTACCAAATTTTATGAAATTAAAACTTCGATAGTTTATGTCATATGGAAATAAGTTCAAGAATAATATATAGTACTAGATCTATTTATGAAAAAAAAAAATGATAAAGAAGTCGACAAATATGCACCAATATGATATATACATATAAATCACAATGTTTTCTAGTCATTATATTGGTACGTAATGTTTTTTATGCAAGGGTGAATTGGCGATCCATCGATAATTTGATTTTTTTTTGGAAGAAAAAATGAAATGTAATGGGAGGGATGACATGAAGGTAAGAGTAGCCTTACAACTACATTTTTGAAACCTCGTAGATAAAAATGAATTTTCGAGAAAAATCGTAACAAAAAAATTTATTATGATTTCACATTGTAAATGAAACTTCACAATTGAACTTACAAAATACTAAATGATTGATTTTATTTAAACACATTCTCACATACAGAAAAAGAAAAAAAAAAAAAAACTCTTGTTTTTGTATAATGTAAACAAGCACACTGCACATTAAGTATTATACCCAAACATCCAGTAAATATTAATATCTTATTTCTTTCATATATGCACAAAAAAAACTGATACATACACAAAGTGACAATAACTTAAATTCTTAAACTGATATTTCAATACTTTTTATTATAAGCCAAGTTATTCAGCAAGTACAGCGGCAACAAGCTTCTCAAAAACGCAATCGACAATTGTTACGTATGAACTTTTGAAGGCAGAGTTAAATGTAAAAGATGTATAAGTACACAGTCCAACTACCTAGTCTTAAGTCCTATATGTACAGAATAATGAGATACAAATAAGGACATTGAAAATATTAAATCAGTTAGTATATGCACAGTATTTCGCCAAGAACTCACTCTTTTTGCATCCGTGTACAATTAATTTTAATTTCAACATAAATAAAGATCTTATAAATAGAACAATACATGCACACCTAGACATATATAAACACCACACAGACTTTTTGCAGGTTTTTGGTCAGGGCTAATATGTAAAATATTACCTTAAATATAGCTGCATTCCAAATATGTAACATATTTCCTTAATTGTGTTTCATCTTATATTATACATAGCAAATGCATTGCAATTATGTAAAATACTTCCTTAAATATAAATTGACCATGAATCATATATATAAACTTGGCGTACATTTATAAATTGAAATGTGAGATGACATATCATATTGAAAGACATACAGTTAATATTTGAAGTGATCTAGGATTGTCTCTTTCTATTTCATTGTCTCGTGTTTTACTCGCAACATTTATTACCAAATAGTCCTAAACTTTCAATTTCAACGTGGATTACTTAGAAAACACAAACAAAATTATATCGGGTCATTACTAAATGATGATCAAGTCATACACAATATTGAAGAATTAACTTGTGATTGATCATAACATCCACAAAAAGGGAAAATGTGCTGACAAAAATTAATCCTAATTATGTAATTAGATTAGTTGTTTACATTGATATTTTAGAAACAGGTTTTATTTGGCCAACAACTTCAATTTTTCAAGATTTTATTTTCCCCATCAGTCCTTGATCAGCTGAAATCATAGGAACCAATATTACATTAGCCACAATTGATCCATGTATTACATTAACCTATATTTATTTACATATGTACAATAAGTTTATAATTAGAGAATGATCAAATAGAACAAATGATTTTATCGTGCATATATAAATAAAACACCGACATGAAATTAAAATAGAAGATCCGAAATTAATTGACATATATATGTACTCCAAACGAATTAATCTGGACATTAATTCTCACAAGTATGCCTTCTCAAAACTATAATAATGACTAAATTAAACGAAAGAAATTTAGTTCAACTCAAAAAGCAGACTTTTCAATCTTTATTTATTATCATTTTGCTTAGAATAAAAGGTTAAAACACATGGTATTAATGTTAAGAATATCTAATATTCCAAAATCAAATCAGTTCTACTACATGAAATGCTGAACTTAATTCCCATCAGAATGAGCTCGAGAATGAACACATCCACAAGGAAATTAAATGCAAAAAAATAAAATGAATCATAAGTAATTTTGTGTAACAACATAATATATATGTTAAGAATTGAGAAACAATTAAGTAATCTTGATTCTTACAATTCAACAAGAATTATAAGACCGTACCGTACTTAAAGTTTTTTATGTAATCTAAGGCCATATCTTGTTGCTTCATCAAGAATTATTACAAGTACAAAAGCAAAGCAGAAAGCTCAAAACAAGGTACACATTGAACAAAGTGAAACCAATTAAAATTATTAAATATGAAATAAACCCTTTGGAATCCGATTAAGTATTAGTTGATTGCCCAAATGTTAAAAAATAAAAAGGGTACTATAATTAATCATTTGGAAAAATTAAGGTTGTCTTAAAATTAAAAACTTACCTGGAGCTTGAGAATTCATAAAGTCTTCCTTTCTGAGAGAAGATGATCAAAGCTACTTCAGCATCACATAGTACTGAGAGCTCATAAGCCTTCTTCAATAGTCCATTTCTACGCTTAGAAAACGTCACTTGTCGGCTCGTCGCGTTTTCGATTCGCCTCATTTGGACCTTCCCTCTCACCATTTTTCCTCTACATAATTTAAAAAAAATACAATTGTGTTGAATTAGTGAAACCCCTAAAATTATTTTAAAAAAAAAAAACGGAAAAATGACCGTCGAAAAATCCAATCTCACCACAAATCTAACCGGAACCTCAGATGGAGATAGCCCTTCAGCTCAAAAACTAAAGCACAAATTTCCAAACAAAAAAAAGGGTTGGTGTTCAAATTTATGTAACCTAGTCCATTTTTACATGCTAAAAATCAGATTGGTATTCAATTTAGAACAAGAGATGCTACAAGCTATAAACCCTAGCTTTTTTAAGATTTGACTTGAGAAAAAGGAAATATTATACCAAAATAATAATCCCAGAAAAAATAAAAAAGCTAGAAATCAAAAGTTAAAGCATAAATAGTACGGAGAGAAAAAAAAAAAAAAAAAAGAAGTTAGCAAAAAGATAAAGAGGAATAAAAACAACAGCATAAATCTTGTTTTTTCAAGAATTGACAAATGGAATGCTAAGAAATATAGAAACACAAAAAGATCTTCATATCAAGAATGTGACAGTAATTGATGCAACAAATCTCTTTATTTTCGGACCGTAGATTAAAGAACCCAACATTTCCTTATTGATCAAATATCTGTTATCCCGTAAAAGGAAAGGCACATAAAAAGGAAAAAAACACAAATAATATGAATGAATAAAGTAAAGTAAAGAGATAAGAAAGAATAGCCCTTTTTTAATATGTATATCTAGTTTTAGCAAATTTTCAGTACTAAAATTAGATTATAATTTTTTTATTTAAAAAAGATGGACTTTACTGTTTAATTTTTTTTTTTTTTTTTTTTTTTGATAACTAGTTTTTCGTCACTTCTTTCCGACTACGCCGAGACAATGTCAACAACCATTCTCATTGGCCGCCAAGGAAACCAGGTGAAGCAATTTGATGGAGAATTTAACCTCGACTCCACCCCACAAACAATTTGATGGAAGCGAGAGATTTGACCCCCTCGACTCCATCCCACAATCGCGATTCTTTGGTGGTCAAGGGTTAAAGCCATGGTTGACTTTACTGTTTAATGTTTACAGCTACTATAGAAATGGTTGCAGAGGTGAGCTTTGATAAACAGAGGTTGTAAATAGATGGGGCCGACACGGCGTCAACATCATCGTACGATGATGTGACGTGTCGCGAATTGTCTTCTGACACCGCATCTTTTTTTCCTGATAATATTATATTGTAAATGAAACGTCGTACACCTCGACCAATAGGAATCGTTCTTGCCACGTGGGTTACTTGTTTGGCTCGAAAAATGTAGGAGCCTTTTTTTTTTTTTATTTTCTTATTCCAATTTCTGATAGCCTTTGCCTTTTCCTTTTTTTTTTTTTGTTTGTGAAACTAATAGCCTTAGCTCTAAAAGAGTAATCAAAATTAGGGGTGTCAAACGGGTTGGGCCGGGCTGGTCCATCGGGGCAAAGCAAAAGATGGATCGGTCAGGCCAAATAGTGACCAGGCTACTATTTTTAGAGTCCATCTGGTTTAGTCCACTAAAATACAAATGAAAAATCGGATCAATTGGGTGGTCCGATTTTTCGCCTAATGAGTCGGGCCAAAAAAATCCAAATTTCATTTCGGTCTAAGAAAGTGTAGCCGCCCGCCACTTTTCGGGCCGATCGGGCCAAAATTGACATTCTTCAATCAAAAGGGTATCGAAAGGCACGTGTATTCTCGAGATCCGACGACAATTAGTGAGGGAATAATTTTCATTATCCTGTTTGACTTTTCATTGTATTTTTTTAATCTAGTGTTTCATCTTCTATTTTGCTTCAAAGAAAAATATATTTTATAATTTAACATATATATTAATATAAGTAACTAGTGTTTTACTGTGCATATGAAGCCTTCGTTTTGTATTATGACGTGTACATTGTCCTAATAATTCTACGAATTATATCTCATATATGTATTGTAATAACTTTGATATATCATCAAACAATATACATGAAATATTATTGAATATTTTTATTGATGAAGTCAAAAAGAAAAAAAAAACATCATAGTTCATAATTATAAATAATACATTCAAGGTTGTGTATTTGTATTCCATCTTCCAAAAGTGATTTTTCATAGAACTAAGACAGGCGTACCTAACTACATCGTCTATTTCGTTTTAGTCATGTCTAGAATTCTAATAAATTTGAAAATTGGTGTCACACTTTTCTTCAAGGTTAAAGTAGTAAATTCGGATGAAATTTTATTTTCCAAAATTGTTGTATGTGCAAATTACTAAATTGATGGCAAAGCTTTTTGCAAAATCTCATTTTAAAATAAATTAAAAGCTAACATGTATATATAAGATAATAGGAGAACTAAGTACAATAACTAATGAAATAGTAGTCAACAAAATATTGATTTGGCAACATTATTGTTTTTATTAAATTTATTTTTTGGAGATATTTTTCATTTTGCCAATTTTACCATGTATTTTATTTATTCATGTTATTAAGCCAATTTTTATTATTATTTTTTTGAAATTTAGTTGTGGAGATTTGTATTGTACTATTTGGATTTCTATTTATTGTGTTCTATTCGAGTTCTCATATTTAGTATTTTTCAGGATGGGCGATGCACGAATTTTATTTGTACAAAAATATTTTTTAGTGATTTCAAATTTTTCAGAATTTTAATAAATAATTAAAATAGAAATTTAACTAATTTGGTTATAAATTATATAGTTAAAAATATAAAAATAAATTATTATATTAAAAACCCTCTTTAAGGACCATAAATTTGGTTGATAATAAAATTTGTGAATGTGAAGAAAGTAAAAATTTGAAAAAAATACAATTTCCCAATGCTAAATATTAATGTATTATATTTTCAATAAAATCAACAAATAAATTCATTTCAAATTCCAACGTTTTTTAGGGTTTAAAAAGATAAATAATTGTTAGAATTATTAAAGGAATTAAACAAAAATCTTGTTTCATATTTAGCAACATAATTTTAGGGGAAAATAAAACATTTCAAAAAATAAAAACTATTCTATTTTTATATATGTACATATATCAAAAAATATCAAACAAACAACTTCATATCTAATAGTCAAAATATACAACTTTAATAGTTGAATATCAAAATACACTGATAAATATTATAAAAATCAATTAACATGAAAAATATGTTAATAAATATAAGAAGTAATTTTCTATATACAAATTTTTCGTTTCTTCTTACATGAATATATATAATTATAATGCTATATATGTATAAATATAATATAAATAATATTTGGATACATATTTTGAGATATTTTCTTCAATTAAAATAAATATTTCTTGATTGAATTTAATCAACTTCAATACAATTCTATATATTTATGAAGAAATGAGATAAACTCAAATATAAACTATACATGTATTATAGATAGTCAAAATACATTAACATACAAATTGATGTCCAAGAGCTCAAATGCATATAGAATTTTTAAAGCCCATTATAAAATAATGAGTAAATGTATCATATATTTTCTTTTATTTATTATGTTTATTTTTTTATTTTATATATGCAATATAGGTGTCAAATCAAGATCGTAAAAAAATGATTAATTGGATATATTATACGTCAAAACAGATATAAAATGGAAAACATTATTAAAGTTTAAAATAAAAAGAATAAGACAAATATAATAATTAATGTAGTAGACACACGTGATTTGGAAAAACTTATATAAATCTATCTTTTATATAACTTTAAAAAGTGATTCATTTAAAAAAGTTGACCACCAAATATAATGAAATCACATTTTATTAGTTAAATCCGAAAATCAAAAAAAAAAAAACTGTTTTTAGAATCTAAAAATGAGCAGAAAAATCGAGAGTTACTATTCTAAGAATAGTCTCTTTTATATATATATATATATAATACAAGATGAATCCCAAATCAATAGAAAGAATCCAAATGTTGTCAGATTGGATGCATTATCCTTACTTCAAACACATTTCTTCCCCAACCCCAAACAGGATTTTGCCGGTTTCCAAAAAAGAGAAGATATTACGGTGTGATTGGTTTTGCTTTCATTCTGTCCACTTTTATTTTCTGAGATAGTGATGAAATTTTTTTTAAAAGTGAAAGTTGGATGTGTAGAGAGAAAATAATGATTGTGTTGATGTAATGGAGAATCTTTTAGAGATGTTGATTGTTTGTAGAATATTTTTGGCAATAACAATGTAAAGTATAATGCAAGAAAAATGAAAAAAATAAAAAATTGAACCAAAAATAAGCAATATGGATCTCATTTTATATCTTTTGTTATCAAGATTAAGAGAAAAATAACAAAAAGGGTGATAAATTGAAGAAATTACCGAAATTATTTATGTGAATAGGAGGAAGGAGGAAGGATAAATAAATAGTATCGTTGGTGTTGGGAAGTGTGAAAAAAAGAAGAGAAAAACGAGTTAATTTTGGAAAGAAATAAGATTTTCTTTTTAAAAATACTTTTTTTTTTCACAAACAATCACATATCCTATAATTTTTCTCTCTAAATGAAATTTTTGAAAATCTTCCAAAAGCGACCACAACCTAAAAATTTGTAATCCCATCCAATTTGGTCGTGCCATGGATCGAAAAAAGCAACCTTGCTACCATAGGGATGACAATTTCGACCCGACCAAGCGCGGTTACCCACCCCGCTTGGGTCGCCCCGCCGTGACCGGGCGGGCGGCTTCTTGTATCACTTTCGCCCCGTGAGTACCCACCCCGCATAGCATTTTTATTTTTAAAATATATTTTAATATATATTTTGTATATACAATATATATTATAATATAATTTTTATGTATTTTTATATTATATCTAATATTTATAAATTGATAATAAATTTTTTTATCAATAATATTTATAAATATACTTTTTGGTATTTTATTTAATTTAAAAAACAGAGTAGAATGGGTCGCCTGTCCTACCCCATTCTAGGCACTGAGCGGTCCGGGTCTTCACCAACCCGCCCGACATGTAGACCGACAAACATACTTCCAATTTGGGGGCACGTGCCCCACACTTTTTTATTTTTATTTTTTTTACTATTTGTTTTTAAAAGTTATATATATTAATTAGGTTAAAAAAAATTGAATCAACCTTGCGCTTTAATTAGTAGTAGATACTTGTGTTATCAGAGCGATTGATCGGAGTTCGATCCTATGTGAGTGCATATGTCCCCTCTCTTATTTTCCCCCAATTATACTAAAAATTAAGTTAAAAAACGTGTATCCTCTTAATTGCTTGCCCATTTCACAAAAATAAGAAAGAATTCATAAAGAAAAAAAAATTCAGAACTTTGCGTAGGCGATTGTATTTATTTCGTACCCCATTAATTATTTTGTTTTTGTGCTCGCCGTATAATATTCCCGATCCGTCCCTCGTCATTGCCATCCCTAGGCTATCGCCATGCTCAAAATGGGATAAAGTTTTTGAGAAAAATATAAAGCAATAAATTCTTATAGTATTTAGAGTTGGTATATAATCAATGAATTGTACGGAAGTATTTATCTATATGAGATCAAAGTTAGTAGAAGTAGAGGGGGTTACAATTAAGTGGGTGTAGCTAACATTTCAATTCATTTGTTACCTATGTTTTGAACTTGAATTCTTGCACAATATATGAAAAACAAATTCATAATTAGCATTTTAAATTATTTTATTGCTCTACGAATAGTTTGAAACTTTACACTCGTATTTCCATTAGTGTAGTAAAAATTGGCTCAAGGCATCCCTAGGCCAATACGATTTTGTTGAAATCGATGAAAAAATCGCAAATTGAAAATGGGCCTAGGTAATCAAAAATCACCCAAAAATAAAGATAGAAAACAACAACAAAATAGTTATTTTCCGTTATCGCCTTATTAGCGCATAACAATCTCCTCGCAACCTCGACTTCAATCAATTATCAATATCAACTAGTTACATAAAAATGTGTGATGAAATATAATGAAATATAAAATGAAAATACTAAAGCTTGCCTCAATTCACAAATAATTCTTGCGAAAATCATAACATTTAATTGTTTTAAACATCCTTATTTTCTAAAAAAAAAAGGTTAGTATATGAAATAAATCTGGAATTATTTGATCACAATCAATACAATTTATTTAATTTGGATGGAAGTGTGGGCTGTGGGGTTAGTTGTGCCCTTAGGTGTAGGAAGGCGACATGATTGGGGCCCTTCTTTAGGACATTAGCTTAGGGCTATGTTTGGTTTCCCCAATCACTTCCCCCAATCACCAATCAAACATATATTACGTTTCCGACGTTTTTCTACTAATACACACATTTCTCAATACATCACATCAAATTCTCTTCCCCCAATCACTCCCCAGAAACTTCCCCCAATCACTAAACAAACATACCCTAGGGTTTTGTTTCTTTTTCATGTATGTATGTATAGTTGGTTTTTGGACAGTTTTTTGGTTGGGCCCCGAAGGTCTGTACTGATCTGGTTCATTTGTAGGACCACTTACCTCGTTTTTGTTTTTCTAATTGAAGTTCTTCCCCTTCAATTGTTGTTGGGGCAAACATGAAACATTGTTGTTACCATGAAGGTTTTGGTTTTATTTCAAGTCAATCCCACACTAAAATTATTAATTTATTTAGAGGATATTATACTGAACCCCAGTACTATTCATATTATTCGCAATTTTACACTTTATCATATAAACAATTTTTTTACATTTTATCATATTTAACTATGTAAATTTTTGACTTTGCCCTATATAGACAATTTTGCCCCTAAAATTTTATTATTTTTAGAATAATGACAATAACTTATTGTAGTCATCACCTATATATCATGTTATCGTATATAAAATTAATATTTTTTTTAAATTCGTGTATTGTTTCAACGAAATGTAGCTAGATATTTTAGTCGGTTTTTGGGTTGCTCGTCACACATACATTTTTATGATTGCTTCCTTACACTCAACCTTAATCTTATATATGACAATGGTTCGAACCAACATGACAAAAAAAAAAAAAATTGCAGCGAAAAAAATTGTCACCAACTTTAGAAATTAGCAACCAATCTTAGGTATTCGTCACTAACCAATTAAAAATATATATATATATATAATTTTAGGTCAAATATTCATCACTAAACAGAATACTCAACTAAATTCCAATTTGTTTATACAGAACCATGATGGATTGAATGTGATCGTAATGAACCATTTTTATTGGCAAAGTGCAAAAATTTACATAATTCATATGATAAAGTGTAACAAAAAATAGTTTGTATGGTAAGTATAAAAATGCGAATAGTATAGGGGGTTTGGTGTAATTTCCTCATTTGTTTATGTGAAATCGATCGTTAAAAAATTAACAAGTGTAATAAAGTAAATTCCGACATTTTTTTAATTTGATATGTTTGAAAATTCCATATGATCTTGATTTGATTAGCTAAAATTGAAGAACTTGTGTAAATAAAGCAGTTGACTTGTATTCAGCTCATTAAACTTCGGTCAAATTTGCCCCATTTAATAATCAAATTAAGCTTCAAATAATGTAATAATTTTTAATTAAAAAAATATATTTTTCAATATAATTTAGTAATGTAATATTCTTTTCAGATTCTTGGGACGCATCATTTTGTATGAAATGTCCTTATTAGATTTGGTATAAATGCCATGGAATATTTGATGAAAGCTTATATATATGGAGCTACCAGCTATGAGAATTAGTTTGGAGATAGCTCAAGATTTTGATATTGAACGAGTTTTGGATTAGGGCATAGCCAGCCCGGTTTGGCTACACCAAGCTCAAAATATTTTTCTCCTTAGCCCAATTATTATTTTTCCTTTTTTTTTTTTTTATTTGTTGTCACCTAGATCCGCCCATGGTTTTCATCATGTCTAGTTTATTCATGCACACTATTCATTTCATTTTATTTTCTTAGGAGGATACTAGTTGATTTTTTTCAACTTCACTCTAAATGACTCGAACTCATGGCCTTGATTAAAATGTCTAAATAGGTTCTCAAATATAAATGCATTCATTAATTTTAAAGAGAATATAGAAAGAGAACATCTACCATCAAAATAACTAGTCTTTTACCCATGCAATGTATCGGATAAATATCTATTAGGTTTTTATTTTGTATTGTTACGTGTACATTTTTCTAATAGTTTTATGAATTCTATCTCATGCATTCTCATTGGAATCGAATAGAATGGGATGGAAAATCCGATTAATTTGGGTATGAGAGTGGAGATGGGTATTCTCTACTTCTCTAAATCGGGAATTAGACATGGATATTATTTATATCCCCGTCCACTTTCTATTCCGATTAGATATAAAACGGAGATTCTCTCGTTCCCATCTTCATTCCCCGAATATGTATATTGTATTTATCTATTATTATAATTTATTTTATTTATAATTTTTTATTTTGTTAATTCTAAAAATTAAATCCAAAAATCTTTACATTTTTACGTGTACTTATTCTTTATTTTACACCTTATGGAATTATGTTATCTATGTTTTTTTTTCTAACAAAAATAGTGACTCGCAAAATATTTAAAATTTCAAAAAGAATTAAAATATAAAGAATTTAAATTTGTAGAATATGAATTGCATCTATTTATAGAACATGTTTATTTATAAGAAAGTAAAATTTGAAAAAACATTCTAACTCACAAATGTTGAATCATTTTACAATGTTGAATATTTAATAAATTATATTTTCAATATAATCAATAATAAAGTCATTTCAAAATTCCAATATTTTCTCGGGGTTTAGGAAGTTTAACAATTATCAAGATTGTTGAAGAAATTAAACAATAACCTTGGTTTATATTTAACAATGCAATTTAAAGGGAAAATGAAATATTTTAAAAAATTAAAATTATTATATATATGTACACATATATCAAAAAATACCAAATGATAAATTCATATCTAATTTCAAATATACAACTTTAAAACTTGAATATCAAAATATAAAAAATAATTTATATTAATATGAAAAGTATGTTAATAAGTAAAAATAATTTTCTATATATAAAACACTATTATGAGTATAATTTCGTATTAAATAAATATTAACTAGAACAACACCCGTGTGTTACACGGATTTGTCAAAAATAAAATATGTGTCGCAAACTCGATAATTATAAGAGATCCAAAATACTAATTAAAATACTAAAAAAGAAATTAAAAATTTAGAAGAGTATCATAAAATCGTTCACTTCAAATTCTAAAAATTTCTTTGTAAACTACAATATTTGTTCAATTTGAAAGTGTAACATCCTCGTCACAACAATGAATTTTTAAGCCGTATTAGTTTTTAATGGTTGATAGAGTGCAATTTCAATCTTTGAATGTTTTCTACGAAAGGGAAAAATCTCTATAAAATTGTTTATTGTGCTAATTTCAAATACTTGGCCGTAGTTTGCTTTTGTACAAAAGCTAATAAATTAGTTATGGTAAAAATAATGAATCCTTGACATGCTTAAAAAGATATTTAATATTATTATTAAATCCCCGTAGATGAGTTAAATCACAATTAAAAGTATAATAAGTATTAGAGATAATAATTGTAATTATATCCTTGATTTTTTATCATAATAATATTTAAATCAAAATTAATTTGCAAACTCAAAAATAACTTCCTAATTTTATATCCTTGATTTTTGGGATTATTTAATTTTCTAATTAAATGTTTGATTGGATTTTAATAGTTATATATGGAAATAGAAAATTTAATTATTAAGTTGATGATAAATTGATAGTAAATTGATATAGTAAATCAATTTATAATTGGAAGAATAAGGTGGTGGCATGGTGTGCCACGTGGCTAAATATAAAGGTGACACGTGGATTTGGAAGAATAAGGTGATGACACGTGTACCAAATTGCTCGGATGATGACATGTAAGCAACTTGTTTTTTCTTTTAGTATATAGGGTTGATTTTCTTCTTACATAAATATATATAATGATATGTATTTTATATATGTGATATAAAGTTTGGATACATATTTTGATATACGGTCTTCAATTAAAATAAGTTAATATAATCAATTTAAATATAATTATATCAAGTTATTAATAAATAGGCTAAACCCAAATAACAACTACACATATATCAAAAATAGCTAAAATACATGAATATGCAAATTGATTTCCAATAGCCCTAATACATAATTCTAAAGCCCATTACAAAATACAAATAATGAGTAAATATTTCTTATGTTTTTTTATTTATTATGTTATTGTTATTTATATATGCAATATGGGTGTCAAATCAAGATCATAAAAATAATTAATTCGATATATCATACGTCAAAAAAAGATCAAAAATAAAAATGTTATTAATTTTTTTCAAAAAAGTTAAGATAAATATAATAATTAATGCATTACACACACAAATTTGGAAAGCTAATTTTATATAATTCTATATATTATATCATTTCAAGAAGTGATTATTTGAAGAAAGTTGGCTATCAAATCTATATATATATATATATATATATAATAGCGTAAGTCCGAAACAAATATTTTTCCGCTCTTTTAACTTATATATTATATTATGAAACAATTATAAACATTATAAATGATAATTATTATAATTGATTATATTAGGAAAATATTATGAGAAAATCGTTGTAATTATATAAATTAGGAAAATATTATAAGAAAATATAGTAAATGGTATCCCTAATTTATATGTATATAAACTAGGAAAATATCATAAATGGTATTCCTATTTTATATGTATAAAAATTAGGAAAATTTTATTTACCGGTATTCCTATTTTATATTCAAAAGTGAGTCTATTGTATCAATTCTATCTATATATAATATATAGATTTTAAAACTTATAAATATTATTTCACGATAATTAATATTAGTATACATCCGTTCTTCTGTTCATATATATTACAATGATTATTGATTTTATATATCATATCTTCATCAAATATGTTATTTATTTATTTCAATGGCGTCATTACTTTTTTTGCATAATATAATATCAATTAATCAAGTTTTAAATACTAATGACTATTCAAACTTTCATAAATTGTTTAATAATAGTTAAAATATAAGAATTATGATTTCATGTATCTTTCACCATTAATTGAATTAACAATTGATTTTATGTTCGAGATTTTTTTGATGTGACTTATTATTTATGCAAAATCCTCTTATATGTATTCTGTTTAAATTGCATTAGAGAAACATTTTGATATCAAGTTGAAAATAAATTAAACATAACCACCATATATGACTTCATCTTCACGTTCCCTCTATTTCTCGTTGTCATCAGGTGTCCCACCAACATCGACAAAGATTGAACTCGAATTCTGCAATAAATAAAATAGAGTTTTTATATAAACTATATTGTAGATATGTACGACAATATTTGGTGAGTTTCTTTTTTGATTATTACTTGATAGTTTTGTTGTATTTTTTCAAGTTATTTTTCGAATTATGATTTGTTTGTTTTTATTATTCCTCATACTAACATATTTTCTCAACATATTTTGTGTGAACATTTTTGTATCAACATATATTTCATGTCCATATATATATATATATATATATATATATATATATATATATAGGGATTGGTTCAAATGAGACCAATCCATTTAGGTTAGTCCATAAGAACTAGGGGTGTCAATTTAGGTTGGGTCCGGGTTCCGGGTCCGGGTTCGCAGTTCGCGTGTCGAAATGCCGACCCTGACCCGACTGTTTAATTATTCGTGTCGAAATCTTGAACCCTACCCGACCTACTTATTTCACAGTAACCCGGACCACCCGCGTAACCTGCCTAATAAAATTATTTTCATATATATATTTAAAAGTTTTAACTGGATAAATTTATTTTTTTTAAATCAATAACTATCATACACTATTCAATCAATAAAAAAATTTCACAATTCACAACAATCAAAAAGAAATAACATAATTGCATAAATAACATAACACGTGATCATATTTTCGGGACAATATTAAAAAAAAAACATGCATAATAATAACAAATACATAATTAAGGAGGTTTTATCATTTAAGTTTTAAGGATATGTCTTGTTTGTTGTTTTTTCTTACAATTAATTATTTACTTAATTTTCTTTTAAATTCACAAACGGGTTAAACGGGTCGTAGTAGGTTGACCAACCCGACTGCTTAATTGGCGGGTTATTCGGGTTCAACCCATTTTCGACCCGAACCCACGAAGCCTGGACCCATACCCATTAATTTCGTGTTAGGTTCGTGGTCGGGTTTGCGTGTCGGTCCGAAATCGACACCCCTAATAAGAACACTTATGGACTCTTGATTTAAAATTTTGGATGGTGTAGATCATTTTAGTTAATTTAGGCATATAAGGGTATAATTGTACTTTTATATTTAATTAGTTATGTTAATTGGACGGTTATTAGCTATTTTTAAGGAAACATAATCTTACCTTTTCAGCTTCCGATTTTTAGGAGGAAAAATCATCAACTTCAAGCGTTTTTTCAAAATTGATACTTCTTCCCGCCATATTTGTGAACAAATGCGTTTATTGTATATTTAGTTCGGTGGACTTGTATACTTAGTCATGTTTTATTGTATATTTAGTTCAAATGGATTTGTATACTTGGTTCAATGGAATCGTATTCTTAGTTATATAAGTAGTTTAGTGAATTTGTATACTTAGTTCTCAGGATTTGTGTACTTAGTTCAATGGAATTATATACTTAGTTATATAAGTAATTCAAAGTAATTGTATACTTAGTTAAATGTTTCGTATACTTAGTATTATTTTAATGTATAGTTAGTTCAATGTAATTGTATACTTAGTTAAATGTTTCGTATACTTAGTAAAGTTTTAATGTACAGTAGTTTAGTGTAATTGTATACTTAGTTAATTGTTTATGTATACTTAGTAATGTTTTAATGTATAGTTAATTTAGTGTAATTGTATACTTTTCATTAATTGTTGCACGATTTTGTTGCCATATTTGAATAATTTGCAGGTTCGAATAGGAAGGAGAGAAAGGAAAGGTGAATCGCTTGATTATGGGGACGTGATCAATACAAAATCACGTCCCCTAATTTTTAGGAAGCGGTTACTATATTTAATTTCCTAGATTCCTACCTTACTATATATTTAATTTCCTAGATTCCTATTTTATCCCTTCATTTGTATACTTACTTATGAAATGTTGTATATATTATAATATATCTTGGCCATTGATTTACTATTTGGATGGTGTAGATTTGGTCCTATGGACTAACCTGGAGGGTGGTCTCACAGATCCTCCCCCTATATATATATATATATATATATATATATATATATATAAAAACTTCCATTCCACCTTTAATATTATTACGTAAAAATATCCCGCTCTGAATATAAACATAAATATATCATTATGATTAAAAATATATCTAAAAATCGAATTTATAGTATTTATTTATATTTTTAATCAAATTTGACAATGTTATGTGATCGATAATTAAAAACGTGATAGGGAAAAATGGACAAAATCTTACCTTAAAATAAAATATTTATTAATCTATAATTTTATTATCTTACAATAAAAGGACAACAATATGTTCAACGCGATAACTTTTTCAAATTGTATAACACTAAAAATGGACATCTATGTATTACCCTAAAAAATCTTATTCAAATATTTACCAAAAATAAAATCCGTTCGTGCATTGCATTTTTAAATAAACTTCGTAGATAAACTTTTTTGGTTGTGAATATTTCCATTGTATTCTATAATTTTTGGATTGATGAGTGATTACAACAATTTCTTGTTGATGAGAAAACTCAAGGATCTACAACTACCTGAAATAAACGATAGAGAATGGATATAAATGTCAATGGTACGATTTCTATTCTCCGTTTTAGTTATATCTTGTTTATATTCATAATTATTATAGTGTATTATTATGAAATTGCTGTAAAATTTGCAGAATACAACTACGCTTTATATCTAATGAAAAATAGTTTTCTATAAATTTTTATTCATGATTTTTTCCGCCATATTATTTTGAATAATAGATCTCAATTTAAATTTTATCAATTGATTATAGAAATCTTAATTCATTCTTCGTTAAAAGCGTATAGTCAATAACATAAAAAATTTATATAGCCAGCACATTCACAATGCATTCGAGCCTTTTTTTTCTTTCTCATTAGTCACTATAATAAAAAAAAATACAATTGCATCATTAACACTCTATTATCTTAAAATATCCATACATTAATTCTATGATATGAAACCAGTCTAAATAAAGTAATAAATACAAACTCATGTTAATAGATAGTTTCAGTATAAACCAATAAAATAAAATAATAATACATGTGAATAATAATAAAAATAATAATGCATGTGAATAATAATAATAAAATAATAATACACGTACAACGCACATGCGGGACTACTAATATAATGAAATAACTAATATTTATCACTTCTTATTTTTACACATATTTTTATTACTTTTTAAAGTAATTACAAAAGGCGGGAAAAATTTTGATTTACTATTTTCAGTGACTTCTCTTTATATATATATATATATAACATAAAATAAAATACCATATTATAATATTTTCCCAATTTAATACTATTTATAATATTTCCTAATTTATATACATATATAATGTAGGAATACCATTTACAATATTTTTCTAATATAATAAGTAAAAAAGAGCGGAAATTTTTTGTTTCGGACTTCTAATAATTTATATATATATATATATACATATATATATATATTAGTGATAAGTTTTTGAGTTGCAAAATTATATCTAGTATATTTATATTTGTTCGGCCATCTCTAGTAATTTGCTCATTTTTGGGGAAATTATGCACTATTTTAGTGTAAATTTTGTACTTCATTTCAAGCAGTTTAAGAATTCTACAATAAAATGAATATTCCGTAATATTCTTTTTAGTGTCTATTTTCATAGAATAAAATCATTAATTTAAAACAAAAACAAGAATTTAGAGTAGTTATAGTATTGCGCTATATCCGATGCAAAAATGTTCACAACTTCACATCTTCAAAATGACACAAAGTGTTGTAGCTAGTTTTTGCCCTAAATTGAAGATAAAACACTTTCTTGATTATGCTCTTAGAAGCACCAATAAAAAGAAAGAAAAACGATCATATGACTGTAAATTGTATCTATAAGCTTTATTATTGTCCTTAATAACAAAAATTTCAATCCCACTCCTAAGTTAATTTAAAACTATGTTTTACATTTAAAACTATATAGAAAGAGTGTTTGTAATCACTAAAGTAATTCTTAGTTTTTGACCTAAAAAAACTTACTTTGTATTGTTTGCAATTACCAATTCTACTTACGATTTAATCACAATCTAAAGGCGATAAATGAGTGCTTTAGATTCTGCTTTCTTGTTTGATTTTTACAAAACAATTAAGCATTTTGCCAATTGTTTCACCAAATACTCTCAATTTCTTATTCTATATTTAAACACTATCAACTTTTGATTCTCAACTAATTTTATTACTTATACGGCAATAAATTACTTTTTTTTTAAAAGCATAAGTCCACGCAAACACTCTATGGGACATATTAATAAGGGTGGGCCGCAATGGCGGCTCAAACCCCAACTCAATATCATTTTAACCCAACTCAATATTTTAACCATTGTGGGTGTTACTTTTAATTGTAAAGATAAAGTTGGGTTTGATATCTCAAACCCAACTCAATAGAAAATGCTACACTTTAGCAAATGGGCATGTGAGTTGTACGCCTCATTTCATTGACGGTGGGTTGTACGCACCTTGAATGTGCAAAAATTGGATGTCACCACAAAATATTGAATTTTCTTTGATTGAACAAATTTAAAAAAAAACAAATTGACCGCTTGTCCTCAAAAAAAAAAAAAAAACGAATTGACCGTTTGGAAATTTACCACAAAATATTGGAATTTTCTTTTATTACAAAATTGTAGTAAATGTATTTTTATTTATTTTTAATAATTGAAAATTAAATATAAAAGTATTAACCAAAAAATAGATAAATGAAAAATTAATAATGATTGTGAAGTGATGGCGGGACCCTTATAAAGTTGATTTTTTGGGTTTATAATTGTGTAGATAGGTTTATAGGTGTATTAATTTTTTTATTTTTGATGTGACAGTGATGTGTCAGTATCGTTGTTTTTTGGGTTCAACCATTGCAACCACCCTAATAAACTCGAAAATCTCGATAACTACATAAGATGCTTTCAAGTTCTATAGTTTCAAGTAGACATGTCAACTGTTCGAACCAACCGCCGAATCGGGCGGTTTCGAACCGTGGTCAACGGTTTTCAACCGTTGACCCGGTTCGGTTCGTTTCGGTTGAACCGAACCGTAAACCTTAATTTTAAGGTTAGGTTACGGTTCCGAATTCTCAAACAAAACCGCCGCTTAACCTGGTTTTTCTTTTTTTTTTTTTTTTTACAATTTGAAATTGAAATTTGAATTTCAAATTTCAAATTGAAATTGAAATTTCAAACGGTCACTTTTGTGACCGTTAATCACGGTTTTAACCGTAAACCGTGGTTTCGGTTAAAACCGCCGGTTTTACCTTTTTTTTTTTTTTTTTTTTTTTGAAAATTCAAAATTTGAAAAAATTAACTGTCCAAGATCATTTGACTGTTGATGATCAACGGTCAAGATCATTTGACCGTTGAAAACCGCCGGTTAAAAAACCGGGTTTTCCGTTTTTTTTTTTTTTTATTTTTTTGAATTTCATTTTTTTCCTATAAATACCCCTTCCAATTCATCCATTTTTCCTCACACCAAATTTCTAATCTCTCAATTCTCTACATTCTCTATATTCAACTTGTTCAAGTTTAAATTCCAAGTTTCAATTTAAGTTTTAGTAGTTTCATACTTTTAATTTCATTAGCTATTTTAAAAAATGTCGAGACGTGGAGGATCTTCCCATCAATCTAAGGGCAAAGGTTTGGCGTCCCTAAAACGAGCAACAACCACCACCACCACCACGTTTTGATGAAGCTTTCGATTTGAACGAAGATGAAATCGAAGCTTGTTTTGCTAGTTTGCAACAAGAAGGTGAGGCTCAACCGAATCGCAATCGCCAACTCAAACTCAAAGTCGCGAGCTCGCCACTTAGATCCGATATTTTTTTAGGTTCATTTTAAAAAATTCGGATCCTACAACCGGCGGTTTCAAAGTTACTTGCAATTATTGCACTAATTCCTACAAGTTTAGAGGAGGGGCGGTTATGGGGACGTTCACGAACCACCTCAACAAAAAGCATCCTGGATAAAGTCAGCTAGATCGTGCTCAAACACAACTACCGACGGGATTCACGGGTTCTTCAACAGTATGGAGTCTTCTTCTTCTTCTTTATTTAAATATACCGATTTAAATGCTAGAAAAGAGACAACTTTATTTGTTAGTGGTATGTCACTTCCTTTTACCTTTGCCGATAATAAAAAATTTGAAAGGTATACTAGACGTGCTTTTAACCCCGCCGCTAATAAAATTTTACGTTCTACATTGACTCGCGATATTAAAAAAACAGTTTGTGAATATAAGTTTCAATTAATTAACTCATTTGCTAATTTACAAACAAAAGTTTCAATTTGTTCGGATGTATGGAGTGATCATTGGCAAAGAAGTTTTTTATGGGAATTACTTGTCATTGGGTTGATGATTCATGGACTTTGCAAAAACGTTTAATTGCATATAGAGATTTTAATGTTGAACATACCGCTATTAATATTTCTCATAAAATTCATACTATTTTACAAGAATATGGTTTAGTTACAAAAATTTTTTCAATTTCATTTGATAATGCTAGTGCTAATACTACTTAGTTTACCATCACTTATTAATATTTGTGAACCTTCTATTGGTGGCAAATTTTTTCATGTTCGTTGTATATGTCATATTATTAATTTATGTGTTCAAGATGGTTTAGCTACTTTAAAAGAAGAAATTGCACCTATTAGTTGTAGATCGTTGTGTTAAAATTGCACTACTTTTTAGATCTCTCATGCCTTGTGCTACTATAGGACCAACTATTGCCCAAATGGGATTAAAATAGTTAAAATATTTCACTTATATTCCTAATGTATTTTTAGTTGCAAAAATATTAGATCCTAGAGTAAGATTAGATGGTTTAGAAGAATTGTTAGGAATATATTATGATGCTTTGTTTCCTATTAAAGAACATGACACTCCCATTCCAAGTGTTGTAGTAGAGAATGCTAAATCATGTTTATATGATATTTTTAAAGAATATTCAATAAAATTTGGTGATAGTTTTAGAGGCTCATCTAGTTCGCTTATTTCTACACCCGATGTTGAACATACTAGTGATATTGGTACGTTTAGTGAGGCGTCGGTATTTGCACCATTAGATAATTTTTATGACGCGAGGATACCAAAACGCTCGAGAGGAGGCGCATCCCCTTATCTTGAACTTGATACATATTTAACATCTCCTTTTGATTATCTTGAATTTGTAGTAGGGAATTCAAAGTTTGATTTGTTAAAGTGGTGGTCAAAGAGGTCTTCCTCTTTCCCTATAGTAACTTTAATTGCGAGGGAAATATTAGCCGTTCTGCCTCAACCGTCTCCTCAGAGAGCAAGCATTCAAATGAGGAGGTTATATTCGGATCCTGACGATCTGATTAACAAGAAAAGTCAGAGGCTCAAGTATTGCTCCACGATTGGACAAACGCCAAACACGTGAGCAACAAGTCGATTTTGATGATTCCGAAGAAAGCGATAATCTTGATACCGATTCAAGAACGGGTCACAAAATAATTGAAGAATCACGTTGCCAATTGCCACCTTCCCTAAGGTAAGTAAAGGTAAGAGAAGCTACGTAGGGTTTTGATTCCTCTATGAGGATACGTAGGCAATTTTATTTCAATATTCAAAGTTAAATTTCAAATTTTTAACTTAGAATATTAAAATAAAACTCAAACCCATTTCTTTTTTTTTCTTTTTTCCTTTCTTTTGTGGTTTGTACTTTGTACTTTGTAATTTAAACTTTATACGAAATTGTATTAACTTGTAATTTTATTTTTAAATTGTACTTTGGAATTGTAATATATTAGAATTTTTCATTTTGTAAATTGTAAGTTGTAATTTTACTTTTAAATCAATAAAATTATTTTTGTGTTACTCAATTTTATTTCCTTCATCAATTGTGTTAATTTATCAATGGTGTTAATTTATTAATATTAAAAACTTAAAAATTCAAAAATTCAAAAATTCAAAAAAAAAAAAAAAAAAAAAAAAAAAACCGCCAAACCGAACCGAATCGCTGAATCCCGGTTTCCGAACCGCGATTGGAATCGAACCGAACGAACCTTGCCGGTTCGAAACCGAACCGAACCGAAACCTTCTATAGGACGGTTGGTTAGGTTACGGTTCCACCTTTGGGCGAATCAGAATCGGCGGTTCCGAATCAGTAACCGGCGGTTCGGAACCGTTGGACATGTCTAGTTTCAAGTGGCAAATGATTAGCCACGTCAATGCCTTTGCACATATATGGCTCAATTCCCTCTTGATATAACAACTTTTAGTCCCGATATGGATGTAGACATGTAGTGGAGTATCTTTTATGGGATATAGCCATATAGGTATAGGCTTATATTAGGCACAAAATTATTTACTTAGATATGTATGGACCACTATTTTTTTTACCCATATCAAGTCGATCCTTCTTGATAATGATACAACAAGAGATTTTTTTTTAAATTTCAATTTATATTTTCTGTCATATTTTTAATATTACTAAAACACGTGAAGTAGTGTAGTAAAGAAATAATATTTGCTTTTGATTAAATTTTGGTACAAAACAATGTAAAGAGACTTGAATATTTGTGGGTTGAGGTAGTTGACAAATTGATCAGAAAAAAAAAGAAAAAAAGAAAAAGAAAAAAAGAGACCTAGTATAGATATTGGAAACAATTAATTATAGAAGATGTAGCCTTTTTATTTCCACATTTAAACAATTAATTAATGTAGTGTACGACGATATTGTAAAGTTTCTAATTTGGGGACTGGGCTACCTAAATTAGCAGTTCGGCATAATTAATGAAAAATGGTTTTCTGGTTTAAGCTACCAAAAAAAAAAAAAAAAAAAAAATGGGCCATGTATAGAGTAAAATCCGACTCTATGAATGCCGCTTTCTAGGCTTTGATCCATACTAGATACTATTATTTATTACTTAGCTGTCAAATGGGGTGGTAGTGGGATAAAGAAGAAATCGGGCTAGTCTAAATAGTGATCGATCTTTGTTTTAGAGCTCAATCGATTCAAATACACATAAAATATCGGGTCGATCGAACCACCCCAGTGTTTCAAATTTGAATAGGCTCGGTTTATTCGGGTCTTTTTACGGGGATGATCGAGTGAGCTCATTTTTGACAGCTGTATCTATTACCCTCTAAAGTTTAGTAAAATGTTTCATGAATTGCGAACTAATCCTCTAAGAAAAGGACAACATTCATTCGATTATACTAGGAGCCAAGTAGCAAATGCAATAAATGGTAATCAAACTAACTAAAATAGATCTCATCAAAGCACGTTTGTTTTAGACCATGTTTGATTTTTTGAGTTTTACGAATAAGAAAATAACAATGTAATGTCAGGTTTTATTTTACTTTTGCTCTTCCTCTTTAAAATTCAAGGTCCGAGCATTATTATACTGCTTTTGTAATTTTCACTTAATAAGTATGACTTTTTTCATTCGTAAAAACCGTCTTTTTGATTGGTACTGCATGATCGCCCTTTGGTTGGGTATTGGTGTTGGCAAAAATTTCAAGACGGAGCTTGAAGCAAGAAAAAAATAATTTCCGAGGCGTACAAGAGTGGCACTGTCCCTAAAGGATTTATTTTCGTAATCCCCCAGGATTCAACTAACAAAATGAACGAACAAAATCGTAACATGTAACCCAAAGAAATCCAAAAGGCGAGAAAGAGTTAGGAAGTTTGCTTCAGCAATTGTTACCCTCAAGTCAATGAGCTCAACATACATATAACATATGCTTCCAACGGTAATGAAATGATTAGAGCAGAAGGACAAACACGCGGCCATAGGTTTTAGGGAGACAAATTTTCGGCTATAGGTTGAGAGGGACAAAGGGCGATCATAGCCATCCTATCAAAAATAGGTAGGCTCACATCGATAAATATAGTGTAATCCTATTTAGGCTAAAATAGGATAATTGAGGTAAGGTTGGAAATATATTTTTGGGTAAGGTAGAAAAATATATTTTCGGGTAAGAATTTAAATTAGCAAAATAAAAATAATTTTTAAGTTGCAAAACTAATCCGAGCCGCGACTATATCGCCCGCACAAGCAGGCAAATCGTCGATTTTACACTACAATCGGCTAATTTGGCCCACTCTTTTATGTGTGCGAGGCCCCTTAATCACTTGGCCCATTTTTTACTAAGCCCATATGGGTCTCCCATTAATAAAGTGAAGAAAACTTCATTCCCTATTCTATGTGGGATATGGGAGTTGTTTAGAAACACTCCCAACACTTATTTTCCAACAATCCCCACATGTTTCAAAAGAACGAAAAGAAAAGGATTTAGAGAATTTTCTTTGGGTTACTAAAATGAGTGTAGATGTATCGCATCCTGGGTGTCTTTTGACTATGAACCATACCTAGAGTAATAAGATTTAAAGTCAGAGTTTTAGTGAAGCTTGTAGCTTCTATGAACTAAGAACTCTTATTGTAAGTTAAAATCTTACCAATCACATTACACTCTCTCAATATTTTGTCGTTCAATGCGGTTTTGCGCTAATAGGCCATGCGCGTGCACGAAATTCATGAGTGCTCTGAGATATGCCAAAATCTCATAGGAGCGGCCCCACTCCACACTCATATAGTTGAATTTCATCAAGTATATTTTGCAATTAAATATACCACCCTTAAGGGATATGAAATTCATTAAGAGCTTAACATCTCATCCTCACATAATTGCAATCTAGCACTTCTCACACCATAGGAAGGGACAATTAATTATTATGCTAGCGAGAATTAACAAGTGACTTGTTATTACCCCTATGAACCTCATTCATGAGATCTCCAATCACAAAGGTAGGGTTTCTATCATCGTTAATTTTTCAAGTTGGCTTAAGTCCCATTCCCTCGATGTTTCATTAATTAATTTTCTCCCCCGAGGGTTTAGTCGGAGGATCGGCAAATTCAATTCGACTTCACATAATCAATGGATATAACTCCATAATTTAACAAACGTTAACCACATTATGTCTCAAACGAATATGTCTATTCTTACCATTAAAAGTTTTATTCTTCGAAATTGCAATTCCGCTGACAATCACAATGCATGTATTAATCGGAAGGTGTTGGTTTTGAACCTAATGGAATATCTGCTAAGAAGTTTATCAACCACTCACCTCATTGCCGGCTAACTCCAAGGCAACAAACTCGGACTCCATGGTAGACTTTGCTATGATAGTTTGTTTAGGCGACTTCCAAGCAACCGTACCCCCCAAGAGTGAATATGTAACCACTAGTGGATTTTATTTCATCTCGAATCGGAGATCCGATTCGCATCATCAGTATCCTTCAAGTGCAAAGAGATATCCACTATACATGATACCATAGTTCATGGTACCTTTTAAATATCTCATTAGTCCTCGACTATTGCGGTCCAATGGTCACGATTGGGATTGTGAGTATATCTGCTCAATCTACACACAATATAAGCTATGTCCTAGGCGAGAGAAGTTCATTAAATGCAAATGACTCCCAATAATCAGCATATTCAGATTGAGCCACGGGATCACCTAAATTTTTCTTTAATTGAGTGTTAGCATCATAAGGAGTACTCACCGGTTTGACGTCAAAATGTCCATACTTCTTGAGAAGTTTTTCAACATAATGTTCTTGTGACAACATTATGCCATTATCACTCCTTATAATTTTAACACCCAATATCACCTTTGCTTCCCCCATGTCTTTCATATCAAATTTAGAAGCAAGGAATTCTTTTGATTTATATATTAAATCAATTTTAGTGCCAAATATAAGCATGTCATCCACATACAAGCAAATAATTACGCACTCATCATCAACAAGTTTTGTATAAACACATCTATCTCGCTTCAATGTATAAAACCATCGACAACAAAACTTGATCAAATTTCTCATGCCACCGCTTAGGTGCTTGTTTTAAACCATATAAAGATTTAAGTAATTTACAAACTTTGTTTTCTTTTCCGAAACAACACATCCTTCCTCGGTTGCACCATATAAATTTCATCTTCCAAATCACCATTTAAGAAAGCGCTTTTTACATCCATTTGGTGAATAAAAAGTTTATGGATAGAAGCCAAAGTAATCAAAACTCGAATAGAAGAAATTCTAGTAATGGTGCAAAAGTATCAAAATAATCCACATTTTGTTTTTGAGTAAAGCCTTTTGCAACTAGTCTAGCTTTATATTTTTCAATGGTTCCATCGATTATATTTCTTCTTAAAAATCCATTTGCAACCTATAGGTCTAGCTCCGGTGGCAAATCAACCAAAGTCCAAGTTTTGTTTTGTTCAATAGAATCAATTTCGGTTTTGATGGCTTCTTTCCAAAGATAAAGAATCGAAAGAAGAAAGCGACTTCTAAAAATGTTAAAGGTTCATTTTCCACAAGATATGTAAAAATCATTTCCAAAAGATGTTTCTTTTCTTTGTCTCTTACTCCTTCTTAACTCTTCAAAAGAATTTTCAATATTATATTCAATAGGAGCATAAGAAGTAGATTCAAAGATGTGCACAAGAAATTATTTCGCTTTTCAAAGGAAAAATATGCTCAAAGAATTCAACATTTTTTGTTTCAACAATTGTATTAACATCTAGCACATCACTTTTCAAAACAAGAAACCGATACGCAAAGACTATGATCAAGATAACCAATAAATAGACAATCGATGTTTTAGAACATATTTTCCTTCTCTTAGGATCGTGTAACATAACTTTTGCTAGACACCCCCACACTTTTAAATATTTTAGGTTAGGTAGATAACCTTTCCATAATTCATAAGGTGTCTTTCCGATTTTCTTATAGGGAATTCTATTTTGTAAGTGACATGAAGATAATATAGCTTCACCCCAAAGATTATCAAAAGACACCTAACTAATGAGCATAGCATTCATCATTTCTTTTAAAGTTCTAATTTTCGTTCGGCTACACCATTTGATTCGGGTGAATATGGAGGAGTGATTTCATGAATTATTCTTCTTGCTCACATAATTCGTTAAATAAAATATATTCGCCACCTCTATCCGATCTAACTCTTTTAATATTCTTATCTAATTGATTTTCAACCTCTGATTTGTATAATCGAAACATGTTAAAAGCTTCGTCTTTATTTCTAAGCAAATATACCTTAGTGTATCTAGAATAGTCATCTATAAAAGTCACATAATAGTTTTTACCTCCTCGAGTCATAGTTTGTTTCAAGTCTCCTAAGTCGGTATGAATTAAACTAAGCAATTGATTCTCGATGTACCGAAAAACAAGTTTTCTTAGTCAATTTAGCTTCACAACATATTTCGCATTTATTCGCATAAGTATTATTGATTCCGAAAATTAAACCAAGTGATTGCATTTTACGAATATAACTCGTACTAACATGTCCTAATCTAGCATGCCATAAATCAATAGAATCAATCATATAAGCAGAAGAAGATGCAATTTTATTAATAACATCAGAAACATTGAGTACAAACAGACCCTGATTACAATAGCCTTTGCCCACAAGGACATTATTTTTTGTCATTACAATCTTGTCGATTCAAATGACACTTTAACTCCAAATTTTTCCTAACAAAGAAACAAAACCAAGTTTGCCTAATAGTAGGCACATGAAGTACTTCATTAAGAGCCAAGGTCTTGCGGATGTGAGTTTCAACATAACTTTGCCTTTACCAAGAACTCCGTGCGCTTCGAGAGTCCCCGAGATACACATGTTCTTCTCCATCTCCTGACTGAATTGTAGGACATAAAGTGCTTCTCTATTTGCACAAATGTGCCTGGTAGCCCCCAGTCTACCACCCATTCTTTCACATCGGCCACAAGATTAACTTGAGAAAGCACCGCAAAAGAATAATATCATCCCCTTCGACCAAATTTGCATTTGGCTTTGGAGGATTTCCATTTCGATTTTGAGGGTTGCCATTTTTCTTTCTATGTTTGCACGATGTGCATGATGACCAGTGCTTTCCACAAACATAACAGATTTCCTTTCTTTTTAAAGTTGGTGGAGTTATTCACTTTAGGCTTGTAATCGGTCCGATTGAAATTTTTAACATTCTTGTTATTAAAATTACCTTGCACCATGTTTTGCGATTGTAGCTATTTCCTTTCCTTTGCTCACTTTGAGTTCCTCCCGGTTGGTATCTTCGATTATAATGTGGGTAATTAGATCGAAGAGATAGTTGTTTGTGTTTGTGTTTTAATTGTCGCTTGTAGTCTTTCCACGAGTTTGGCAACTTTTCGATCAAGAAACCAGCCTACGAATTCCTCTTGTAAGGTGATATTTTCAGTTTTAAATCCTCCAAGAGCTTGTGATACTCGTTGATCTCGTATCTTGATATCCTTCCCATCCACCATTTCCCATCTCAAAAATTTCCGATGACGAACTTGTTTTCCAAAGATCTTGGCAATACTTCAAATGCATAGACTCCCAAATATCCCCCGGCTTCCTTGTAAGAACAAAAGAGACATCAAACAAATCATTAGTAAGAGTGCTAATAATAGTATGCCTACAAACCTTGTTAGCATAAATCCACATCTCCATTTCCTTTGGATCATCGGAAGGTTCAGGCTTGGTTTGTGTCGAGACATTAGCAACACCGTGCATGTCCGAGATGGAAAATATTCGTTCACCTTACCAACGCTGTAATCGACCGCTAAACATTTTGATTTTGGAGATGTCTGGAAATGGCTTGGCGTACGGGAATGGCGGTGTATGCGAGCAATCGAACAAGGATCGGTGCAACGACATTTGCAAATGTGGAGGGACATTATTCTCAAGAGGTGCGTTGAGTTGGCCATCATTATTATCAAGCTCCATAATAAATCCTTTAAATGTTGGCAAAAATTTGATCACGGAGCTTGAAGCGAAAAATAATTTCCGAGGTGTGCAAGAGTGGCACTCGTCCTAAAGGATTTATTTTCGTAATCCCCAGATTCAACTAACAAAATGAACGAACAAAATCGTAACATGTAACCCAAAAAATCCAAAAGGCAAGAAAGAGTTAGGAAGTTTGTTTCGGAATTATTCCCCTCAAGTCAATGAGCTCAACATACATATAACATATGCTTCCAAATGTAAATGAAATGATTAGAGCATAAGGACAAACACGCGGCCATAGGTTTTAGGGAGACAAACTTTCGGCTATAGGTTGAGAGGGACAAAGGGCCGATCATAGCCATCCTATCAAAAATAGGTAGGCTCACATCCGATAAATATAGTAATCCTATTTAAAGCTAAAATAGGATAATTGAGGTAAGGTTGAAAATATATTTTTGGGTAAGGTAGAAAAATATATTTTTGGGTAAGAATTTAAATTAGCAAAATAAAAATAATTTTTAAGTTGCAAAACTAATCCGAGCCGCGACTATATCGCCCACAGCAGGGGGCAAATCGTCGATTTTACACTACAATCGGCTAATTTGGCCCCTCTTTATGTCTTGCGAGGCCCCCTTAATCACTTGGCCCATTTTTTACTAAGCCCATATGGGTCTCCCATTAATAAAGTGAAGAAAACTTCATTCCCTATTCTATGTGGGATATGGGAGTTTTTAGAAACACTCCCAACACTTATTTTCCAACAATTGGTGCAACATTACCTATTGATAAATCCCTAACTTCAGTCTTTTTAATTTGATTCAATTGTGAGATAATGTTGAAAATAGGGAATGGTAAAACCATATCCTTGTTAATCTTTGCTAATATTTGTAGATCATTTCTCGTTGGACCAAAAGTGCTTACCGGATTTGACGATTTGTTTCCACAAACCAACACGAGTTTTTTCTAGCGCGCTTTGTCATCACTCACGCGCTCCCTGGAAAATATCCCAGGAGGTCACTCATCCCATGTCTACTCCAGAACAAACACGATTAACCTTAGATTTTCTATGTAATGAGTACCAGAAAAGAAGATGCTCCTTGTTGGTATGAGTAATACATATCTATTCCTTAAAGCTCTACTTTAACTATACAACCTTAGGTTAATTCCTGTAAGGCGCTCCCTACAATTCACAACGGCGGCGCAAGAATACGAGCCCCACACGAAGCGGTGGACGGTCATGAGGGCTTCACAAGAATCCATATGGATCCTCGGCAAGTTGGGCCATCACAACCTCGATGTAGCAGAGCCCCACACTAAGCGGTGCACGGACATAGAGTGGTGGTCGGACATGAGGAGCTTCGCAAGAATCCATATGGATCCTCGGTGAGTTGGGCTGCCACAGCCTCGATGTAGCAGAGCCCCATACTAAGCGGTGGACGGACATGAGGGGCTTCGCAAGAATCCATATGGATCCTCGGCAAGTTGGGCTGCCACAGCCTCGATGTAGTAGAGCCCCACACTAAGCGGTGGACGGATATGAGGGGCTTCACAAGAATCCATATGGATCCTCGGTAAGTTGGGCCGTCATAGCCTCGATGTAGCAGTAAGCGTACAACAAATCCTAAGGGTGATCACTGGGACCCTATAATCCCAACAATCTCCCCCAGTGGCACCTGGACGGATTTGAACATGCAACCTCGCTTTGATACCAGTTGTTGGACCGAAAGTGCTTACCGGATTTGATGATTGTCCCCATAAATTAACACAAGTCTTTTCTAGCACGTTTTGTCCTCACTCACGCGCTCCCTGGAAAACTTCTCAAAATGTCACTCATCCCATGTCTACTATACATGACAAGTACGCTTAACCTTAAAGTTTCTATAGAGCGAGCACTTAAAAGAAGATGCACCTTGTTGGTATGAGTAGTACATATCTAATCCTTTAAGCTCTACTTTAATCATGCAACCTAAGGTTGATTCCTCGTAGGGCACCTCCTACGATTCACAACAACAAAGACAGAGCCCCACACTAAGCGGTGAATGGACATGAGGGCTTCGAAAGAATCTATATGGATCCCTACAAGTTGGGGCGCCACAACGTTGATGTAGCGATGGCGTACAACAAATCCTAATAGTGATCACTATGACCCCATAGTCCCAACAATTTCTAAGTCTTATATAATTCTTTAGTTTTTAAAATATAGTTTTATTCCCTACGCTTATTCTCTTAAATTAATTAAGATGTATATGATATCTTTTGTAATCTTACTTTGAATTAATTAGCCTCACAAATTTAGGATGGGTGGAGTAAGAAAATCAACCCTATATACTAAAAAAAAAACAAAGTTGACATATATCAACACTTCATTATTATTGGACATACGGCAACTTCTCAATCTCCCAATTCCACATGGCTGCCTCACATTTATCCATGTGGCATACTTATGTACAAATTTAAAAGATAACTATTAATTCAAAAATCAACGATTTTATCTACACTATCTTTAAACTTTGTTATCTTTTAATATTTAATATATAGATTTTGTCTATACAGTCATTATAACCTAAAAATAACAAATAATAAAAGAAATCAAAGATTTTATCTATACAAACTTTTTTTTTTCTTTCATAAATCAAAAACTCTACATACATGATATATATTGACAAGCCAAAACACAAATAAATAAATTAACTATTTAAATTTATAATAATAAATTTATTTGTTGTTTGCCAAATATCATGCAAATTTAATTGAAGTGATTTTACCCAACTACATACAAAACTAAATAAGTAGTATTTGCCTACTTATTTAAATCTTGTTGAAATTTATAAAAAAAGTGGAAGATATTTTTATTAGATTATTTTGATTAATAAAATTAGCACAATTACCTAAGTAGTTCTTAACCTTTATAACACAAAGACGTCACACTTGATATTTTTATTAATATAGTTTGCAAAGAAATTTTTCAGAATTTAAAGTGAACGATTTGTATAGTACTATTCTAAGTTTTGAATTTTGTTTTAGTTTTTCTAATTAGTATTTTAGATATCTTGTAACCATCACAAATAAATTTGCGACAGGTAAAATTTTGTGTTTTGACAATCCCTATAATTGAAAGAGTCTTACCTTTTTTTTTTGAAGCCAAATAGTCATACTTAAATTTAGGAAAAAAATTAAATTTGTCTTTATCTTTAATATCTAAAAGTGTTATGTATTATTTCTCATCAATAAAAACATTTCACCATTTTTTCACAGTGGCAATAGATGAGAGAGTACAAGGTCTCCTGAGGCCCAAGCAGCCCATTAGAATTAAAGATGGATTGATCCTTAATGTCGGCCCAGTAATCTTCTTCCATAGGTGGAAGTATCTTCGGAGAAACAGAAAAAAATGGGGGACAGGAAAAAACCAGCGACTGCAAACAAGAAAACTAAGCCTGATTGGCCATCCATAAAACCCAAGTCTAATCTTAGCATCAATCGCCTCAAAGACGATGATCTGATTACTGTAAGCTATTTTTCCACATATATAATTACGTTTTTTTAATAAATAAAGTAATTATGTTGTTCATGATTGACCAATATTAGTTTCTTTGTTCTGTTTGTTAATTCGTCGTGGTTGTATTGGGGTTTCTTAATGCGTTTCGTTTTTATTTCGTTAAATTTTAGGAATGTTAAGAATCCTACCTACCATTTGTTCTGTGTTTGTGAGGCTCGAAATGCATGCTCTAGGGTTTCTCGGAGTACTTTTATTGGGATTTTGTGCGTATGGTATCTGAAATTGAGTTTTCTGTTGATATGCAAATAATGTAAGGGATGTTGAACCTTTTTTTTAAATGCCTTTTGGTGCATTAAAAATGGAATTGGATTACAGGGTGTTGGGGAGGTTTATGCATTTTCATATGGCATTTGTGAGCTTCAGTTAATTTGTGAAAGACCATAATTTATTTTTTCATGTTGGCATTTTTCGAACTTGTCTGATAGTGATACCTTTTGTTCCTCCCCTTGGTTCAAGGTATTCAGATTCAGAACTATCTTACATCTGCCGAATCGAAAGCATTTGTAAATGTCGCAGAGTCAATTGGTTTTGTTCATCAAGGCAGTCTTGGTCCGGCATGGGGAGAAGCTTACAGAGACAATGATCGAATATCTGTCAATGATCCTTTTCTTGCAGACGCAATATGGGAGGCTGGACTTAACAAATTCTTTTCAGATTTCAAGATTCGAGGCAGAGTTGCAGTTGGGTTGAATCCGAACATAAGGTTTTACCGGTAAGTGGTATTTTTGCATCAAGTATGCAGTATGCACTATAAGCTATTTTGCGTAGATGATATTCAAATGTCCATATTGACTTGGATTACACTTATAACTTAGGCGTATCTACTGAAATTTTCTCTAAGCTGCTCAAAAGTGCAACATGTTGTGTGTAGCTAGTTTCAGATATTTAAGACTTATGTTTCGTTTGGATTGATGGATTGGAAGCTAAAGAATTTAAAATCCATGACAATAAACTCATTGAGCTTGTTTGGGTAATCACATAATATAATGAATTTCAAATCCTTGAGCTCCATTTTGAAATTATTCTCCAAATTGCGTATAGATGGAATGATTTGGGTATAAAGGATTTCAAATCCAAAATAACAAATCCCTTACATGTGTTTGGGTAATTTCATAGAATCATAATTCAATGAATTTTAAATCTTTAACTCCTATTTTGAGCTAATTTTTGAGTTATGTGGTGGATTTCAAATCCATCTTTTATGGAATCATTTGAAATTCTTTCCACAAATCATATCCTCAAGTCCAAATCCTTCCATCAAAAATACGACCTTGGGCTTCATTTGGATTGATGATTTGAAGCTATGGATTTCAAATTCATAAAAACAAATCCGTGAGCTTGTTTGGATGGTATCACATTACAATGGATTTCAAATCCTTTACCTCATACTATGAGCTATTTTTTCAAGTCATTGTACTTAATTTTAAACCCTTCTTATATGGAATAATTTGAAACGCTTTCCCAAAATCCTCTCCTCAAATCGAAATCCCTCCATCCAAATGAAACATTAGTTCTTTTAGTCTATGGTTGCTTAGGCTCTGGGTATACTTGTCGTATTCGGTTAGCTATGTGATGATGAACTATCTTTCTTTCTCTGGAAAATCATTAATGTGCCTTTTAAGTGGTAAAGCATGGAGCTGATCCTTCATCCACATTAAAAGATTTCAATCTGCTTATGGTCAATCATTTTAGGTACACTGCTGGTCAGCGTTTTGGCCGACACATTGATGAAAGCGTTGATCTTGGAGAAGGAAGGCGTACATACTATACTTTACTAATCTATCTAAGTGGTGTTCCTGGTAAAACTAAAGCCAAGTCTAAAAACGATAACACTTCTCAAGATTCTTTGGATCCACTGGTGGGAGGAGAGACTGTTTTTATGGTCCAAGAAATGCTCTGGTTGCTGAGGTATATACTTATTTACTCTCTCTCTCTCTCTCTCTCTCTCTCTCTCTCATTAGGGGTTTTACAATACAGTTATGAGTTTGTTTAGGATTGCCATCTATAGAAGGCTTAAGAGTGCAGCAATTTCGTCAAGGCGTTATTGAAATAAATACCTCTCCAATTTCCTATTTCTTCTGGTAGCTTGATGTAAATATAGTCGAATTCGTGGAGAAGTATCACTAAATTTACTTCTAGAGCATAGGGAGTGTTTGCAAAAACTTCTGCTTTCAAGAGGAAGAGATTTATTCTAGCAAAACCGAAAAGTTGTTGAGAATCACAAATTGGTAAAGCTAAAAGTTGAATATGTTAAAAGAGAGTGTTTGATGAATAAGTTGTAAAAAGTGATTTATTTATGTGTAAAGTCAAACTAAAAGCAAAATCGGATTTATGGACACTAAAAGCTCTTTTTTTTTTATTCAACTAGAAGTCGACAATCACTCTTTTTTTTAGAAATGTTTGCAAACACTCCCATATATTTCTTGATAGCAAGCACTTCATAATTCATGTGGTTCTACATATGCTCCTCCTCTCACATCCAGTTTGTTGCTCACCCCTTAATTTATCCAAACAATGGTTCTTATTATAGAAGTATTTCTTATTCAATCAACGAAGTTCGTTTCCTGCAATGATGTTGCTTACTGGACTGATTTTACCGAAATTGTGTAGGTACCTCCGACAGAAGGGACGGCTTTAGTTCACATTCACGGCGATAAGTGCATGCTGCATGAAGCTCGAAATGTCAGTAAGGGCATCAAGTATGTTTTACGATCTGATGTCGTGTTTGCATAGCACATCATCTATTAGTCAGAATTCATGTTTCCTCAGTTCATGATTTTATCGACTATTACATCTTTCTCGACTTCCCTTGCAATATACTATGCGGCATCTACTCTAATATTTTATGTTTTCCGTGTCTGTTTGTTTCGTACCATATATGTGAGATCTTTAGCATAATGTGTTTTATTGTGAAAGAAAAACACAACCACCAACGAACTCACAAAGTGTTTGCATAGAAGTTCTATGTTGTATGTACTAATAATTGATGGCTGCCCTGCCTTTTTATTATATACAATACCATTATGAGGTATCAGAATATTTAATGATACTTTTATCATGTCTGTCTTTTGTAAGAACATAAATTTGCTAGGACCTGCAAATGTTATTTTGGGCATTGATATTGGTGTTCCAAAGGACATATTCATTATTTTTCTTTAAGTGGTGAATAATGATGTATCTTTCCCTGTTATTACTTCAAATTTATCTTCTATTTCACATCACAATAAACTTCAAAGTGTATAATATATTCTCTTACATGAACACTTACAGTAGATCATCGCATAGACTTGTAGTATTGTATAAAATATAATACATAATAAACTACAAATTAAATAAAGATCCAAAAGAGAAAATAAACATATTCATTGAGCCATAATGCACTACCACAATACAATTCTTAAAAGAGAGATGATATTTCTAACTTTACACTTCTTTAGTACATTTGTAAAATCACTTTTTTCCCTCCAAACAAAACCACTTTACAATCTTAAATTATCCATTTAGTCCCTTCCCATAATTAACCGACTCCGTGATTGGTTCACATTAAGAACATAACCAGTTACATATAATTGTATTTATTATTTGAATGTTATTTAGTCATTAGAAATGTAAAAGAATCGAATTAAATGTAATTGTATTATTAATTGAATGATTTTTAGTCATTAATAATGTAAAGAGTTGAATACACTTATTAAAATTATATTGTATCTGAAAATTTATATATGAACTTTGATATCGAACTCGAATAGTATTTATCTTATGAAATATATTTTTGCATTCTTTTACTAAATTTTAATATTTTATAAAATTCAAGTTAGATTTGCATTGTTTAACGAACCACACATACAAATTTTTAACAATCGATATATTTATTTTTCACCCCATTCAATGAAATAACTCTATAGTTTTGCTTAAATTCAATCATTAGATCCACTCGCTGGGAAAACAAGGTAGAAAACAATAAGTATGAAACTTCATTTCTTTAAAAACGATACAACAACAATCCACATGAATAAACTCAAGAACAACATAATACAATTAACCGATCAAGATTAATGACTCCCACAATATTTGAATCAATTCCCTCCAAAACACCAAAAGATTCACCCCACATAAAAACACACAAAACACAAAATAAAACTCCCAAATCCACCTCCCTCATTTAATTAACAACCCTGCAATTCTTCCTCACTTCTCCATTCTCAACCACTCCAACACTCCCAAGCCTCACCATCGCCCGCGCGAATTCTCCGAAAAACAAACCCTGATCCTCGCAAACGCCTCGACCATCCACCTCGTCCCTATAATCACCCAACAACGATTGGTCCGAAACAAACACTCCTTTCCCTCCGACAACCCTTCTGTAATAATCATTGTCAAAAACCGACGAGGTTGAATCCAAGAACTGACCCGCATTCCGGTCCGTGTTGGGTTTAGGGCACTTGCTCTTCAAGCCAGCGGCGAATTGCGGGTTGAGGGTCGGGTCGGAATCGTGGGTCGAACTGAAGTTGCGGAGCCGGGCCTCGAAGGAGGAGCAGTGGGAAAACCCGAGAGTGTGGCCGCCGGAGAGGGCGACTAAGTCTTTTGCGGAGAGGCCTCGCTGGGAAAAGCTCTGGATGAGCTGAGATGTGTTGGAGGATGGAGCTGGTAGGTTTATGGTTTCGTTTGCTCTTGATATTCTCCCGTCTTTTCTTCCTTTCAGCACGCTCCAATTGGGACCTCCGGACTGAAACAAGAATAGAATAGAAAATATAAAAATTGAAGGAGAAAGCAAATGGAATTATCTGTTTTAATTTGATATTTGAATAAAGGATACACGTTTAGTATATTTAGTTTATGTTAAATGTATATTTAAGAAGTATTTTGTGCATTAACTAGATATGTTTCCTTGAACTGGAATATAATTGAGGATTGTAAGATATTGAAGGGGCATCTCATCTAAAAGTTTATTTTAGAGGGGTGAACTATTTAATATTTTAAATTACTCTAATTAGAGAGGTGAACCATTTAATATATTTGTTGTGAGTACAAATTCTGGTTGGGAAGGGAGCTAGGTGTTAGTCGAACTGAGACACATGCATGAATTTTACAAACGCCTTACCACTAGGCTACCGTGATTCCCCATTTAATATTTAATTACTCTGAAATAAGATTCACCGCCCATTTAATATTTAATTACTCTAACATAACGGAAGTAATAATTTTAATAAATTAGTGAATTCTCACAAGTAGTAAATTCTAGAGTTCCACATTTTACCATTAAATTTCTGTTTGAAGAATATAAGGAGGGAATTACCAGAACCACAACATCTCTTGCGGCAATAGCTATTATATCAGCACAAGACACAGTTTTAGGGCAAGACTGTTCAAGCTTGTTTTTGCATCATCAATCACATAAAATGCAGCAAGTGACACATTCGGAGGACCATCTTTCTCCGCTTTATTCGCCGGAGTCGAGTCCAACAAAACCGACGCCACACATCCCTACACACATTCGTACATAATTCGACGATTGTTGGTGAATCTAATAAACAGACGTAATCTTCGTAAGAAAAATCAGATATACGAACAAAATGTACGTACCCTAATGAAACAATCATGAAAGAACATTCTCAGAATACGAGGGGACTTTAGGATCATATTTTGTGGCATTACGAATAGCTTGGTTGATGATGTTTTCGGCTTGAGGGCATGTTTTATCGTAATAATGCGGATCAAGAATCGCTCCCGACTGAGAAATCGCGACGAGAAGAAGCAAAATGTTCAAAGAAGAGATAATTTTGAAACCCATAATTTTGTGTGTTTATTGAATTCAAGACTATTTTGTGAAAGATTGGTTGGATTTTGTAGAGATGATGATGAAATTTGCTACAGAATGTTGTGGTATTTATAGTTCTTTGTTAAGCAATAAACAAAATATGGAAATTTCTGGTTTGATGCATGGGGGTTTATTTGTATACTTTTAAGTCACTCATTGATGTGAAGGGGAAAAAATAAGTTGAAAATTGGAGTAGATTGTTGTGCTTTACGACCAAGTATTGCCACCCTTGCTCTGATTAACTTAGACCGTACCCTATAATTTTAAGTTGCTTAAACAATTTATTTCTTGACTTTTCTTATTAGACTTTTGATTTCTTTTATATTTCAAATTCACTAATGTTCCACCATGCACAATGGGTTCGATCTCATATTTCACTTTTTTATTCCATCAGATTGGATGAATGACACGTGTACAATTATGATATCATCTTGTGCATGTGACATTAATCCAATTAAATTCAGTAATGACCTAATTTCCTATATATATTCGTATAAGTTTACATGAGTTGGATATGCACACATTTTTTTAAAGAGGAATATTGGCTAGTTACTCAATTTTCATGATCCAGTGTTTTGAATTTATGACAAAAAAAGACAGTGGGTGCAATATGCTTATTAACAAGCTATCTTGATCTGTAAAGTTGAATAAAGGGATGTACATGAATCAAGTCAAGCCCAAAAATGCATTATTCAAACTTATTTGAATTATTATCTAGTTTCAAAAATTATATATTGAGTTTGATTTGACTATTAACCGCGAATTGAGTTTGAATGAACATTAATCAAGCCGAACACAAGTTGAACTCAAGTAGCTTGATCATTTTACTCATATTTTATCTTTTTTTTCACTAATTGATTGAAGCTCGAGCTGAATTTCAAATTTTATCGAGCGAAAAATTCGAAATGATCTATTCTGAAACACCCCTCTCGGGTTTCATACATATATGGAGCAGATCAGTTAATTCTCATTCCTATTTAAATATATATATATATATGTGTGTGTATATAATAATTAAAGTTATGCTGGGATATAACTATATATATAATTTATATTCATAAACGGGTGGGTATAGAGTACAAACTATAAGAGAGGATTGGACGACAAATGCTAATTAAAGTAAATTTATTAGTTTCTTCTGTGAATGGCAAACTTTTCAATCACTGTTACAAAAATGGTCAAAGGCGACCACATTTTTTTGGAATATATGTCCAAAAAATGGCAATAAAGTAGAATTATTGATTATTTTTCGTTTTTGGGTTTTTGGTGGCACTTCATCTTCATGGCAAATAGTTGGTGAGAGATTTTGAGATGGAGTACACGAATTTTCACTTCAAGAGTACACAAATAAATACGTACCAATGACAAAAATAAACATTTGTACTTTAGTAACGATAGTACCCACCAATGACAAAAATAAAAATTCTCATGACTGATTTTTCAATATGATTAAAAAGAGCTTTTTGATTATTTTACAAGCGTGTATTAGTTAAAAAAGAAAGAAGAGAATATGCATATAATAAGTGTATTGCATATACAAATTTGTATAACTTAAAAAATATATTTAATTTTTCATTTGCATTTTTACTTTAATGATATTATGGATGATCGTTAGAGCTTGAAATATTTATGGTATTTGTTGAAATTGTACTTTGGGAGACCTATATCATATATAAGAATAGGGTTATGAGTCCAAAATCCTCACGCAAAAACGTAGGGACACATCCTATTCGTAAAACTCTTTTAATCTATGGCTCATATTAAACCAATTTTTACTCTATTTTTCCCTATATATTATTCATTAAGGGTAAATTAGTCACACAAAAAAAGACAGAGTGAGTTTATTTTGGGGCGATTACATATTTAGATATGAAAAATATATGTTGTTTCTCTCACCTCTAGATAACACTCATTCACGGTTACAATCAATTTTCATATCTTCAAGTCATTTTCCATCAAAAATCAGAAACCTTCGAATAAACGTAGATAATCCATCGAAAAAAACCGAAAAAGCTTCATACCGTAAAAATAATTCTCCAACCTGGAAGCGAGATATGGATGCAAGTTGAAGTTCATCACCATCGAGTGCAACAAAAAACGCTCTACATATGTTATACGTGAAAATAAATCGATTTTTTTTGTTTGTTCCTTACATTTGATAAGCTTTAATTTTGGTGTTGGAGTAACGGATACATAAACACGATTTAATTTTCTTATATGTAATGATTACAACGTGTTTTTGAATAATTACTATTTTTGCTTGCTTTCATAGTCCAACTTTATTGCTCTGTTAGTACAAAATAGTTGCACGATTAGCGATGATTAGTTGCAAATTTAAAATTTCCCTCTACCTATTTGTCGTGACATTTCTCGAGCCGTTTCTACAAAAATGTTGCATATTTATTTATTTCTTCACGATTAAAGTATATAGAATTTGTATAGTTGTCTTTCTTTCTCTTCCGCTTTTTACATAAAATTCTTTGCATCCATAGTATAACTTTATTGTTTCGTTAGAATAAAATTGTTGCATTTTTACCTAATTTATTGCCAACGTAGTATAAGTTTATTGCCAACATAGTATACTTTTATTGCTTCGTTAGAACATAATTGTTGCATGTTTTGTTCCTATTTTCTCGATTTATTAAATTATATAGTATAACTTTATTGTTTCATTAGAACATAATTGTTGCTTGTTTTGTTCCTATTTTTTGATTTATTATATTATATCAATTTCTCCACATGTACAATATATGATACGATTCAAGAGCATCTAGAAATATGGCCGACTCAACAAAAAATTGGATATATGAATGTGATCAAAGCATAATACCCCGTGAGGGAATGCGCTTAAACAATTGGACGAAGGTGTGCAATTTTACCATCACTACGGTTACGTCAGCAGATTTGACGTGCGAATAAGTACAACCAAGAGACTCAAAAATGAGTTGATACGTCAATAACATATTGTATGCAATAGGAATGGGTTCAAAAATATTTCAAAATCAATCAAGGTAAAACGAAATAGTTGATACTACAACCGAATCCAACTATCAAAAAAGAATATCGGAAGGGTCAAAGTCTGAGGCTCATTATGTATTCGAGTACAAAGATAGTGCATACACCATCAAAAGTTTCGAGCCAAAACACTCTCATTGTCTAACCCATAAAAGGTATAAACAATTCATGAATATGAATAGAAATATCAACTATGGCCACCACCAGTTTCTCTTGAATCGTGTCTAGAGCAAATATTGGAATGGCTAAAGGTTACCGTTTATTAAAAGAGACAAAGAGTGAGTACTCTCATGTCGGGGCATTACAAATTGAGTTCAAGAACTTTAAGAGAGAATTGAGGGCGTATATATGTGGTGCGGATGCCCAATTAATCATGTACAATTTCTAAAGAAAATGGAAGTTTGTCCTAACATGGCATTTGATTTTGTTGTGGATGAAAATGAACACCTTACAAGACTTTTTGGGTGGATCAATATCAAGAAGCGGTATGCTATGTTTGGGGATGTGGTACCATTTGACGCTACGCACAACACCACTAGGTAAAAATCCAACTACACCTAAAAAGACTATATTAATATTTTTCATTCGCTTTCAACGACATAATATTATCTATTATTTTGCAAATGCATTAAATCCATTATAAAACGATAAAATACATATTATTTCGGTACAAAATGGTATTCACGCCTTTCACAAACACAAATAACTATAAGAGTTGTGTGACATTTGTAGTCAATTATTGTTAGAGAAGGACGAAGAATCAACGTTTGGTTGCTCAAACTTTTATCAAAGCAATGCATCAAGAACCATATTACATAGTTACGGATCAAGACTCCAACCATGAAAAATACAAGAAATGTAGTTTTCAAATAAGCAAGACACCTAGGTTATGCATGTGGCACATAATGAAAAAGATAAGTGTTAAGGTTGGTTATGCTATAATCAAGGATGATAATTTCTTGCGAAGACTAAGCGAGAATCGTCTGGGACAATTCTTTAAATCCAACCGAATTTGAAGAAGAATGGAACAAAATAATGACAGATTATGACTTGACATCAAACACATGGTTGAAAAATACGTTTGAAATTTGAAATTCCGGATTCCAAAGATACATCCAAGATGTTAGGATGGGCAATAAGGTTGTGCACGGACTTGAAGATTACCGAAATCGAACCGATATCCAGGCCAAAGTTCTCCGAACCGAAAATATATGTTGACTTTTTGATTTTTCCCGAACCGCACTGCATCAAAAAATATTTATGGTACGATTCTCGAGATTTTTCAAATACCCGCATCGAGAACCATACCGAATTGCTCCGAACCGAGGACCCAAAGCTATAATCGATTTTAAAGATTTTATATAATCGCATATACGTTATTTCAATGTTGTTTTTATTCGATATTGAATTAACTACAAACAATTTGAAATTAAATTGAATATAAAGCATAATTAAAAAAAAAACCATAATATCGCAACTATTATGAATTTTAAAAACCTTGATATTAATAATAGAGTAAATCATTTGAAATTAAAATTATTTAAATGACTAGTAAATTGCACTTAAAAGAGTAACAAGTAATAGTAACATATTATAACAATACAAAAAAATCATATTTTAATTTTTTTACCATATCACATAAATTATAAATATAATTTTATTGATTATATTATGTATGAGTCGTTTAGATTATAAATTTATATAAGTTTTTATTTCATGTTAATTTATAAAAATTATTAGTCAATTATATTTGTTCTATGTTAATAGAAGGACAATTGCCCAAATAATAGACTATTATTGTATTACATAGGTTATTATTTAAAATTTTAGATTGTGTTACCTATTATAATTGTAGTTTTTATTTTGAGACTACGCTAAAAAGGACTAGAACTCTAGAAGTATATCCGTTTGGTGATTTTTATATTATTTTTTTCCTTCCAAATTTGTATGTTTTATTTATGGCTAATCTCTCGAATCTCCATCCCGAACCGAACCGCACCGTCCCCATCCCATTAGAACAAATCTCTCGTCCGAACCATAGCGAAAGTTGGGTACGGTTCGGACGAAGATTTTTTTCTATGGTTGGTTACCCTCGAGATTTATTTTCATAATCTCCAAACTTCAGACGCTTACGAGATTTCCAAATCTCCGAACCATCCCATACCATGCACACCCCTAATGGGCAACCTGTTGAGAATCACTTCAAGGTCCGAAAGTGCTAATAGTTGGTTGGTAATTTCACCAACCCTCAAGATAGCTTGGTCGAGTTTTTTTATGCACTTTGACAAAGGCAATAGATGATCAAAGACATGCCACGATAAATTAATAAGCGAGTCGCGAAAAAATTTGTCCGAGTTCCGCACCGTTAATAATCGAGAAACATGCGGCATCGATATTTACTAGAACATTGTTCACTCAAGTGAGTGCAAAAATAGCGGCTTCTTGTTATAATTGTACAATGTTGCAAATCAACGAAGATTCCGACGGGTATTATCCTCTCTTATTATTAACATTTTCAACAAGCTTCTTCCTTTAATGGAATCCGATTAATTAATTCAAGCAAACAAAGTTTAAAAATAACATGCAATTTACTTGCTCTTTTTTTTTCGTGTTTGCTTTTTATGCATTTTATATTGCTAATTTAATAGTAGAAAATGTTTTTTTAATGAGCAATGTCTGCTTTCTTAATATCTTCGTATAATTATAAAGGTTCCTACTCAATTTTTCCTTCCTTCGACAGTTCACTTATTTGATTAAGGAAACCAAAGCGGGGGTACACACAATAGTTTTAAACAAACAAGACTCTATGGCTACATGTACATGTCTGTTTGAAAGCATGGGAATATTGTGCTACCATATTTTCATCGTACTAAAGATATTGACAAAATCCCGAACAATACTTGATGAAACGATGGACTAAACTTGGATCTTTACCTAACTTCTTCAAAGGCAATTCTTGGATTGAAGAAACTACAAGTTCGAGACTAGTTCAATGTTACAAAAGCTATGGTCATATTTTCTCCACTAGTTGATGAGGATGGTTGGTTTATATTCTCTCATTGGGTAACAAATTTCTTGTCCGACTCACCAATGTCAATTGGGTTTTCAACATACCCCAACCTAAAATTGCCTAATTCTATCTCCTTAGACACTCGCTTGCTTAAATTTTTGTTCATCCAATCACGTAGAAACCTAAATGCTCCTCAAAAAAGACTAATAGAGAACAAAGACCATATCCACGTAAAACAAAATTTGCACCAAAGTCAAAAAGAGAAAACATAAGACCAAAAATTAAAATTTAAAAGTACACTAATTTCAAAATATAAGTCAAAACTCACCGCTAAAAAAACTGCAGCGGGCTATTAAAACAATCTTTCTTACTATTATCCCAAATAAACATATTCTCAATCGCTGAGCTCAACATGTACTCGCACTTCGATTACATATGTTGTTCATTAAAGCATGCTTCACATACATGTGTCAACCAACACTATGAAGTGTCTCTTGAACCAGATCTCCACCATCAACACACCCCGCTATTTTTTTTCGCAATGCGCGCAACTACAATGTTACCAACTTTCCTAGATTCATTTTCCCCAGTTCAATCCTATACGCCTCTTCTTCTTACCGTTTATTGGCATCATATTTTTCCGTTTCAACTGTAAATAAACTCTTCCATTCATCTAACAATGGGAAATCCTCCGATTTCATCTTCTTCAATACGAGACAAAGAACCGGATGGGAAACCCAATGCACGCTTAACATCAATAGCTTTTGCGTGAAATGTTTATCCTTTGGTTGCATCAACTCACAACTAGCCGCATTAAAATTATATACTAACCAATAACTCAACCGAGACAAGATAATCGGATATTTTAAATCTAGCAAGCTCCCAAAACCTAACTCAATAACAACCCAAATTTGAGCATGGATCAATTTGCGCATACACTCAACAAAAATCCTAATCGTGGATCTAGTGACCAATCTAGGAAACTTTTTCTCATTTGTACCCGCATTATCACCTTCTTCCCCTTCCCAACATCACTATGATCCTCACTATCGTGTTCTTCACTATCGATACAACGTTTACACTTTAAAAACACCGAAAACCGAAAAAATTAAAAAACGCACATCTAATCAACCCTATATACTAAAAGAGAAATTAACAAAGTTGATACATGTCATCATCTTATTAATTTTGACATGTGTCAACTCCTTATTCTCCCAATTCCACATGTCTACTATATAATTATCCATGTGACATTCCTATCTACAAATTAAAGGTGAATTGATAATATATTTTTGAATTTAAAAGATTGCAAATTTAAAAGATAATAACAAATTTAAGAGATAAGAAGTAATCTAAATATCTAGGATTTATCTACACTATCATTTAAAAATATTATCTTTCAAAAATATTTTTGGTTTATCTTTCAATTCCCGATTTATGCTAACTCCAACGTATATTTCAAATTATTCTTATTAAATCCAGTTTTGACTCACTAACCAATTATACTCACAATTTCACAATTAAATAAATAATTCAAACCAACTTATAATCAAATTAAATAAGCTCATCATAGATATAAATGAACTTATCACAACAATTACTATTAAAATAAATCAGTTTATTTAATTATTAATCAAACCGGATAGTGATTACACTACAAGATTCTATCAAATAACCACTATATGTTTCTCAACAAATTCGAGAAATACATCAAGGAATCTAACAACGAAATTGGGGTTTGACTTACATTTTTTTAATAAGTTCGAGATCTTGGTTGAGGGGAGGAGATAAATTTCAAATAAACTCAAAGATATAGGGTTCGAACCCTGGTTAACACCCTTATAAAGGGTTAGTAAAAAAATAGGGGTTTGACTTACATTTAAAAATATTATCTTTCAAAAATATATTTGGTTTATATTCATCTTTTAGTTTCGATTTTTTGCTACTATATGATTCAAATCTACCCTATATACTAAAAGAAAAAACAAGTTGATATATGTCATCACCTCATTAATCTTAGACATATATCAACTTCTCATTCTCCCAATTCCCAATTGCAATTTCACATTTATCTATGCGGCAATTTTATGTAAAAAATTAAAATATAACAAATTGAAAAGATAACAAATTTAATCAAGATTATGAAAGATAAAATACAATGCAAATAATAAAAGATTTTTTCACAGTTAGTTTGGAAAAGATCAAATCTATCTCAAGTTTTTTTTTTTTTTTTTTTTTTTTGAGAAATATTCTATTAGTTCGAGAATACATATTTTTTAATTTAAAAGATAACAAATTTAAGAGTAAAAAATAATATAAAAATCAAGATTCTATCTAAACTATCTTTTAAATTTATTATCTTTTAAATTTGTAACACTAAAATTTTATCTTTGGACAAATTTAGTAACAACACACGGGTGTTATTCTAGTCTATATACTAAAGAAAAATAAAGTTGACCTCATTCTTCTTGTATATGTGTCAACTTAAAAGATAACAAATATAAGTGACAACAAATAATCCAAAAATCAAGAATTCTATCTATACTATCTTTTAAATTTGTTATCTTTAAAATTTTGTGACACTAAAATTTTATCTTTGGACAAATCCCGTGTAACACACATGAGTGTTATTCTAGTATACAATGAAAGCAAAAATATGTACTTTCAGAGCATAAATCCAATACTAAGAAAGCAATCCCAACTTTATATAAGCAACCTCATAGAAAATTGAGAAAACGCAAAAAAATAAGAAGCACATAATCCAACAACTTCATATAACAAAACACCAGGTAACCAAAAAAAAAACTAACAAAACACCCAACATCAAATATATAATGAAAACAAGAACATGTACTATCGAAGCATAAAAAAGTACTAAGAAAGCAATCCCTTCTTCATATAAGTAACCTCGTAGAAAATTCGAATAATACACAAAAAGAATAAGACCAAGACAGACAACTTCATATAACAAAACACCGGTAATCGAAAAAAAAAAAAAACTAAAAAACGCCCAACACCAAATATGCAATGAAAACAATAGCATGTACTATTAAAAGCATAATTTCAAAGACTAAGAAAGCAATCCCAACTTCATATACACAACCTCATGGAAAATTCATAAAACATGAAAAAAAAAAACGCCGAAGCGGGAAAATCATATAAACAAATCATTACCTAGCAAAACACAAACACGCAAGTCGAAAAGCCCGCTAATTTTGGTCTAAATCATCCATAGTTCCCTAAATTTTTAAATTTCCCTATGTGACACCACAAAAATACACACTTCACACACTATTTACCAAAAATCCACCACCCTTATTTCTCAACTATCATTCTCGTAAAAAAGGGCAAACTATCAATGTTGGAAAATTTATGTAATAAATTTTGATGATGCTATATAAAACTTAGATTAGAAAGTTGGCACCCCAATTCTCAGTAAAATGAACTTGTAATAGATAGGGTTCTATTAGCCGAGTCAAACGCTAAGTTGAAGACTCGCTGAGAAGTCAACTAGAGACCAAGGTGAAGAACAAGTCGAGTGGTAGCCGAGTCGAATGGAGACAAGACTTAGTCACGTACCAAAAGGTTGTTTCTCACGTCGGTTGACAGCATTCAAGTCATTCCAAAAATAATTGAGCCGACTCAAGTAAAGGGGTAAAGAAGTTATTGAAGTCAAAGTCAATCAGAAGGATCCGCTGCACTCAAGACGAGGAAATTACTTAATTTTAGTAATACATCCATATTGCGATGCTTAAAGTTCTTATCCCGCGTGCAAATAAAATATATAAACCAATGGGAAGCACTCGAACAAGTGTAAGAACCTCGAAAAGCTTCGGATATGTCACCATCACCTTTCTGATTAAGACAAGCCAACGACCAAGAAGTGGAGTTTAAAAATGCATCTATCTCTTCAACGGATACATTTTTGAACCGTCATTATAAAAGGCCGAGAAATTTAATAAAGGGAACACTTTTGCAATAGACACATACCCGCAAACATTCAAGCAAAGAGCAAAATACTCTCAAACATTCATTCAAATCCTCAAGCCCAAACTCAAAGGAAATTGATCCAACACACTCAAAGGAAAGACAACTTCAAATTTGTTGAAGAGGAAACATTGTTGAAAAACAAGGGTTCTACACATCCAAGGTTGAAGGAAATGTAGTAAGTTTCTGTTCGAACCAAAGCTTTGGACTTATTGGAGGGCCGCGTGATCAAATCCAAAAGTTTGTAGGAGTCAAGTAGCGAGGGCATCCGTCTTGTGAAGAGATAAGTCCTGCAAAAACCCACCGTGTAATCAAAGCCTAGCTTGATCATCACATCCGTAATGAAGTCATTACTACTTAGTGGATTACCTCCAGGGGTTGGAGAAGAGTGGATTAGAGGAATTACCATCCTCGAACCACTATAAAATTGTTCTGTCTTTTACATTCAAAGATTTTTATTACTTGCATATCTTATCTCATTGTTTGTTAAATTTGCTAAGTCTATTGATAACAACTTAGCCTAAAACAAGTGTTGAAAATATATTTTAATCAAAGGGTGTAAGACTTCCACCGAAAAATCAAGTCGGATGTATTTGTAGAAAGGTCACCTCACAACAGTTATCTTATCAACACTCTCTTGAGTCTATGAGTGGCTAACTCTCATCACGAGGTTGAACTACGTTGTCCCTCAAGGACTAAGCTAGATGTGATAAAACTCGATTTAAAGTTAAAATCAAAAAGGGTAAAGTCTACTCAACCTCCCTTCTAAACTTTACTTTAACACGCCTTGGGACCTACATGTGGTATCGGAGCGGTTGGTTCATTGAGCCTTACGACCGGTTATTAAACTAGATCTCAATCTTTTTCAAAAGATACAACATTTGATGTTTTAATTTTTTTCTTTTAAAAACAAGTTATTATCATGGAAACAAATTTAACTCGCATTCCTATGTTTACTTGTTGAGGAATTTGATGACCGGAAGATTCGCATGCGATCACATCTTTCAACTTTAAACGATGAAATGTGGTTCGTCATTGAGAATGGACTATTAAAAATAATAAAAGTAAACACATCCATGTAAGGGTCAACATGTACCAAACTAAAGAAAATAAATTAATCATTGTACAAAAATTTGAAAATTTTAAAATGATTGCGAGTGAAACTCTCGATCACCGAATGCCGATTTGTAGAAATCACAAATGAGCTCTCGCTCTTGAAAAGAATACACACATAAGGAGATGTGTATGAAGATTTTGAGGTCGTTCCCAATTGAGTGGGAAATGAAGGTGATGGCCTTGAGATACTCCATGGACCTCGACAAGAAACTCCAACCATGAGCTATTATCGATTTGAAAGCTTATGAATTCGAGCTCGGAGAAAAAAAGCAAGAAGTGATAGTTGTACCAAAGACAATCGCTTATTGGGCTGGAGAATCCAAAAGAGTCGACTCTAAGGATATCATTGACCTATAGGTGATTTCTCTAATGGTGAAAATATTCAACAAGTTCTTTAACAAGAACTATAAAAGAAACAAGGGTGAAACCTCCAGAGACACTTAGACCCTCCAAGGCAAGGGAAGACAGACCACCCAAGAGAGCCGACCATCGTAGAGTCAATATCAAAGAGTCGATAATCAAAGAGTCGACTACCAAAAAGTTGAGAACCTATCTTTGAATCTGGGCAGACAAATAGATACTTTGTTGTTTCATCGTTCCTATCCAAAGCTCAACAAGTATAAGAATAAGGAAGAAATAAAGGTCTTCGAGAGAAAGAAGACAAGAAAAGAAGAAAAGCCATGTCATCGTTGATGTTGACACAACTAAGTGTAAAGAGACAATTGAGTCCGACAAAGGCAAATTATTCCTCGTATTAATCGTATAAGAGGCTTTCATATGCCTCATGGCCAAAGAACATGAAGATGAGGTACATGTTAACTCATCTAGCTCTAATTTTGATGATAGTAATAGTGACACACACACTTCATCACCCACGATCTTTATGATTCATTACGCAAAATGATAAAAGACTTTGAGCACATAAAAACCTCTCACACACTTTTAAATGAGGAAAACAACCATCTTAAAACTAAAACTCACACTGAAAAAAGTCGAGTACTCTCACAAGTAGTCATTGGGGAACAAAGAGCTTAAGGCGAAATTGCTAAATTCAAAGAAGACTTAGTTGAAACAGAAAAGAGGGAAAAAAAGTTTGAAATATGTGATTGCATCATTGAGAAATGCATCTAAATCATTAGATGAATTGATAGTGATACAAAAAGAGAGTGGAGATAAAACATGCATAGGATTCAATTCCTTTGTTAATGCTCAAACTCAAGAGTGATTTTGGATAAAGGATCCTCGAGTAATGGGGATTCCAAAAGCCCAAAGAACCATATGTTGCACCCACTCACACTCACAATCACACACATGTTGGCCTGGATTACAAAGGCAAAGGCAAGAAGCCAACAGAGTATGTTGAAAGGACAACGAAGCTAAATTCGAGAAGAGTCCATCACAGACTCCTAACAGAAATATACTTTGTGAAAGCAAAACAAGGAACTAACAAAAGACCCAAAGGTTTCAAAGATAGAAAGCCATATGAAGGGAATGGTAGAATTTATCCAAATAAGGGTGATTGGAATAATTAAATGAATTATCAACCAAGTCCTAAGGGATACAAGCTCAAGTGGCAAAGAACCCGGACTAAAATAGTCATTCCCTAGGAAACAGAACCATTATCAAGACACATATGCACCCAAGCACAATGCTCACTATGCACAAAAGTTTCATTACTATTCAAAGAAAGCAAATGCACCAAAGATACTCACAGCATACTGACAAAAGAGACAAATTGTATGAGCACAAAACTCTTAAGCAATTTGCTAAAGTTCATTATGATTATGGAACTAATAGGTGGCAACCCCTTAGAGTCGATCATTTGGCTATAGGTTGGTTGGATCACCTTATAGTGCTAACCTCTCGGACCTGGACATGATTGAATACCTAAAAATTAATTTCCTTGATTGCGGGTTCAAGGAACAACGAGTGCCAAGGAACCTGGTACATGGAGTGGTTGTTCCGGACATATAATAGGAAATAAAAAGAATTTATCAAACTTTAAGGAGTCAAGAGGAGCAAAAGTTATATTTGGAGGAAATGAAGCTCCATGGGAGATAAGAGGCATTGGATCCATAAAGAAAAATGGACCGAAATTATTGATGTAGCCTTTATGTTGAAGGGTTGAATTTGAATCGCTTAGTATAAGTCAACTCTATTATAATGGCTAGAATGCGGGATTCAACATGAGAGTTTGTCGGATCAAGGATCTTTGAATCAAATGAAGTTGTGCTATCGGGATCAAGATAGAAAAATATGTATGTAGTGGATTGGTCAACTTCTACACCAAGTACATGTTTAATAGCAAAAAGTACAATCGAATCAAGTTGGCGAAAGGGACAAAAAGTCGAGTCACCCGATTTCAAGAAAATCAACATGCTTGCGAAAGTCATCTTGTGGAAGGATTGATATGCTCGATATCTGAAGAAGAAAGCATTTGTGATTCATGCCAAGTAGGAAAGCAAATCAAGTCTTCATTCAAGGACAAGCCAAGTCATTCTTCAACAAAGATCTTGCATTTATTGCATATGGATTTATTTGGTCCTGTTGAACCAACTAGTACCAGTGGAAAGAAGTACACCTTAGTGGTGGTGGATGATTATTCAAGATACACATGGACAATCTTTGTGTGTAAAAAGAAGGAAACTTTGCGTGCTTCCCACGATTGATGAGAAGAGTTCAAAATGAGAAGAGACAAACCATTATCAAGATAAGATCCGATGCAGGAACCGAGTTTGTCAATGGGATTATAACTCGATTGCACGAAAAATGGTATTTCACATGAGTTATCACCGCAAGAACTCCACGGTAGAATGGAGTGGTGAAAGAAGAAACAAAACTCTCAAGGAAGCCGCAAAAGACCATGTTAGTCAAGTTGGATTGCTAAGAGATTTTTGGCTGAATCCATTAATATTACCTACTACACTTAGAATAGGTGTACGATCAATAGGCAACCGTCCAAAACCCTCTATAAAATTTGGACAAGAATGAAGCTAAATATTGGATATTTTCATATATTTGGATGTAAGTGTTCCATTCACAACAATGGCAAGGACAACTTGAAAGCTTTTGATGCTAAAGCCGATGAAGCTATATTTTTGGGATCCTCTGTTTGAGAGTAAAGCTTTAGTCTTTGAACAAGAGGATTATGGTCACGAAAGAGTATATCAATGTGGTTTTTATGAACCTAATGTTAATGGAGACGATATTGATGAATTTGCGACAAGATGAATCATGCAACTATATAGAAGAGTCCATACATTGAGCGGATTTCGAAGACTCAACCTTATAAAGATGAGATAATCAATCTCAAAGACAGATGGAAGGCTTGCAACCGAATGATGATCAAGAGGAAGTCGCTCAAGACAACTTAGTTTGTAAGAAGACTTAATCCAACAACCTTACTCCAACCCGATGTGAGATGGCCGAGAGACCATCCACCGAGTTTTTCATTGGATATGTCAAAGAATGAGTAAGAACCAAATCCAGGACTCAACATGAAGGTATGTTCACTTGTTTTATTTATCAAATTGAGCCAAAAGATATGTCACATGCATTGGATGACACACATTGGATTCTAGCCATGCGGAAGAGTTGAATCGGTTTGAAAGGAATAAAGTTTGGGAATTAGTTCAAAGGCCTACCCACCAAAATGTTATTTTTACTAAGTAGGTATTCAAAACAAAATGAATGAAGAGGGATCTGTAGTAAGGAACAAAGAAAGATTGGTAGCCAAATGGTATTGCCAAGAAAAGGGAATAGATTTTGATGAAACCTTTGCACATGTTGCAAGATTGGAAGCAATAAGGATGTTTCTTGCTTATGCGGCACACAAGAACTTCACATCTATCAAATGAATGTGAAGAGTGCATTTTTGAATGGACTTTTGGAAGAAGAAGTCTATGTAGAACAACCTCCAGGTTTTGAACAAAAACTATTGAAGATAAAGTCTACAAGCTCAAGAAGGCATTATATGGTTTGAAGCAAGCACCAACAACATGGTATGACACATTGTCTCGCTTTCTAATATACAATGGATTCACCAAAGGCAAAGTTCATAGAACACTCTTGAGAATTCAAGATAGACAGAGTATACTACTTGTTCAAATATATGTGAATGGAATCATCTTTAGATCCACAAAGAAAGAGTCATGTGACAAATCCTCAAACCTAATGCAGGGGAAGTTTGAGATGAGCATAATGGGATAACTAACTTTCTTTCTAGGTCTTCAAGTCAAGCAAATGAGGGATGAAACCTTCATAAGTTAAACCAAATATACCGGAGATTTGGAGAAGAAATTTGGTATGGAAAAGAAGTCATCTGTGAAGATTCCCATGAATACATCTCAGTAAAGATGGATACAAATGCGAGAAGGAAAAGTTGTTGATCAAACAAAGTATAGATCACTCATTGGATCATTGCTCTATTTGACGGCCAAGAAACCGGACATCATTTTTGATGTAGGTGTATGTGCAAGATTTTAATCTACTTCAAAGGAAAGTCACATGATCGCAGAAGAGAATCTTAGGGTATTTGAAAGAAAGTCAAGAAGTTAGATTATGGTATCCAAAGGAATGAGGATTCAAGCCGTTTAGTTACTCGGACTCGGTATGTCGTATGTAGTTGATGCGAAGAGTACATCCTGGTACTTACAAAACTCAATAGCTATATCCACAAGCGAAGCAGAGCACATTGTTGCGGCAAATGTTGTGCCCAAGTTCTATGGATGAGGCAACAACTTAGAGATTATGACATTGAACAAAGAGAGATTACAATTATGTGTGATAACACAAGTGCCATTGCAATTACTCGTAATCCAAGATGTGCATTCAAGAACCAAGCACATTGATGTCGATATCATTTTATAAGACATCATGTTGAAAAGAAAGACATCACATTGGAATACATATCAACCGATAAGCAATTAGGCGATATATTCACAAAGTTATTATGTGAATCAAGGTTTGAAGAACTTGAGAATGAGCTTAGATTGATTGAGTTGTGTTAGGAAGCTTAGAAGACTCATTCAAGGGTTAAAGATGAGAGAATTGCATTTGAGAATAGTTTCACAAATCAACCAAGTGAAATGTTTATATGGCTAGTCGATTGTATCAAGTTAATCGGGATGACCAAATGACAAAACGAGGTCATTTTCCTCGGCGGAATGTTTTTGGATATAACGTCACCATCATTAGTGGTGTCACCAAAAGCCTGACGATTTATCCATAATTGAATATAAATATTCTTTGCATTTAATGCGGGAAATTAATGTTGTTGATCTCTTAATCTCAACTCGTTGATTAACTTTTAAACTTTTCAAATTTAGAAACCGTCATTTCAAGTCCCATATAAAGAGAAATTTCTTTTTCTCTCTCCTCACATTCACTCTCTTGCTCACAAAGGAACCCAAGCTTTCTCTCTGCAAAGAAGTTCAAAATCCTACTTTTCATCTCTCGATTTCAAAAGTCGAAAATGGCACCTACATACAACTACGTTAAGCTTGCTGAGAAGATTCACACAGAGCTACTTGTTGATTTTGAAGGCCTTGTCAAATAGGGCATTGACAAGGAGTTGGCAAAAAGATCGCTCGTAAACTTGACAGGGCTGGTCTCAAGAAGTTTCGACTATGGAAATGTCTCATACCTACCTAGGAGGTGGCTATGTACTACGTAAATGCCGAGGTTCACAATAATGAGATTCATTCATCAAACAACAACTAGGAATTTAAGTTGGCTATGGCCGACTTAGCCGAGCATCTTTTTTCCCCTACCAATGGTCTAAAAGAGTTGATCGCTAAGGATATTGATTTGGTTCTTTGCTTGGAAGGAGATAGCCAAGCTTGAGGTTGCTTTGGAAAACAAAACTTCTTAGCTTTGAAGAAGGCTGATTAAGGAAGACTACCACAAGCTTATGGATGTGGTAGCTAAGTGTATCTACATGAAGTTTAGCTCATTCAATCAACTCTCTCGGACTAAGTGATTGTAACGGTGGACATTATGGAGAAAAAGAGGTTAACTGGGCTAAGTTCATTTTCAATAATTTGTGCGAACGTTCTCAATAGGAAGGTGGGATGATGGGAAGTTTGCAAGCTCGGGATATGGCATGTTCGTTGGTCATCGATGGAGAAGAAAGGTGTTCCTCTGTGCAATGGGAAACCCTTCCACATGAACAAGAAAATGTTTAAAGCCAACCTCTCGCACCCAGGAAGCACCCATGCCGAGAAGTCTGTTACCTCCCCGGGAGAATTAGTTGAGCATGTACCCGAGACACAACTATTTCTCGCCAAAGCCCTTCATCTAAGCTGTTCGGCTCCCCCCAGTGGTCCGAATGAAGAGAATAGTTGTGCGCCGTAAGCCACCGCAAAAAAAAAACAGAAGGTGGCGAGTCTATCACCGTGGCGGAGGAACATAAGGAAGAAGTTGAAGTTCCTCCGGAAAGAAATACTAGCGAGACTTGTGAAGAAGTCGACATAGCTCTGAGCGGATGAGTCCACCACAACCGAGATAAAAGATCATTGTCGGAGAACAACATAAGTTAAAGGATGGAGATGGTATGGAAAACACCGAGCAAACTCAAGCGGCTACTCACCACATACATCTTAACAAGATTCACTCTCGGACCACAAATTTGAGACATCTAAAAGAGACAACCGATACAAGAAAGGAAGACTTAGCCGTGATTCCACCTCGATGATTTTATTGTTGTTGGGGTTGAGAAGGTTCTTTGAAGAGCCTATGCAGAAGACAATGATGATGAGATTTGCATCCTATCCCCTGCATATCTAGACATCGAAGAATGGCTATGCGCATAGAGGTTTTGGAACGAAAGTGCGGCCATGTTCAATTTGAACGGTCCGAGATGATTGAAGAAGAGGGATACCTTATAGGTTTCCTGGATTACACCACCGTTCGCACTACTCTTGATGCGCATTTACTCGCACGACATTGTTGTATGACAAGAAGGAAGGTCGAGAAAGCTAAAACACCGGAAAAGGGAAATCCGGAAGAAGTTGAGTCCCACCGATGCCTATTTGGAACAACATCTTATTCCTCATATCGAAACCAAAGGGAAATAACGGTGATGTGGAAGTGTTGGACAATATTGATCCAAATGAGAAGACTGAGCCGCAATAAACACCGAAAGAGTCCAAAGTGATGCACGAACAATATTTGCATAGGGGATTTGGAGAGTTATCTTCCATCCTAATCTCTCATACTCCTACTATTCTTGACGCGATGAGGCAAATCGCAGAAACCACCTCACCAACACACTCCAAAAGATAAACCAAAGAAACTAGTGATGAAGCTAGGGATGAATATGTAGTGGGCAACCTAGCCGAGACAAGCCCTATAAATGTTATTGAGACAACCGCCCAAACCACTCGACAACTCAAAGGGAATAGTCGAGTCTCATGCGTCAGTTGACCGACCTGCCGTGATTCAATTTGGTGAGCCACCGAAGAGAAACAACACACCACAACCGGGTTAGAGAAGGCGTGGGGAGACTTAACCAAATCAAGTTTTAAGGCGAAGGTGAGACAGAAAAAGAATAGCAGAGTGGGATTGAAAACGCTCATACGGTTAAGATTATCTCACCAGATTCCAACCGCACTACGATGAAAGACATTTCTTTGAAACAATCGAGGCGCAGGATGGACATCAAACCAAGTCGATTGAAACTATTGGTCCCGAAAGCACAATCCAAGAGGTTGAGACCTTGAAGGATGTCACCATCAAAGACTCCAATGCAAATCCGTCTGCGAAGGAATATTCTTTGAAGGACTTGCGGTGGTTGAGAATCTTGCTAAGGTTATCAAGGCCCCCAGGGTTGAGACTTCCATGGGTGTTGTACTTGAGAAGTGAAAACTACCGGTTCTTGCATCGAGTTACCTAAAATGGAAGAAATCGTGTCTACATGACTCGATGATAATGTGTTAGTAGAATTCCTTGACACCGACAATGAAGCTAAGCCCAATCCCAGGGAACAAACTTTAGGGACCTAGCTATAGATGAATGTTGGGATTTGGTTCAAAGATAACGCCTGCAATGGGCTTTAAAAGAGGCGCGAGGGCGCGGCCCGCGATTCAAACTCGTGAGCGGGATTGCATAGTTAAAGGATAGCTTAAAGGATATGATTTGGACTACCTATACCAACAGATGCATCTTATTTTCTCGGTGCCCATTACATAGAAACTCGAGGTTAGCGTGCTTGACCTGGAGAGACATGGGATGGGTGACCCCGGAAGTTTTCCAGTGCGCGTGAGTGAGGACAAAACGTGCTAGAAAAGACTCGTGTTGGTTTGTGGGGACATCGTCAATCCGAGTAGCGTTAGAGGTCCAACAACTGGTATCGAGCAGTCACGAGTTCGAATTCCCTTGAGCACGCCGCACAGAGGTTGCCAGAGCGGTGGAACCGAGATCTTGGCGGCGCAACGGAGATAAACGGACCGAACTAAATGGTAGGTTGCCAGTGGCCTAACTCGTAAAATGGACTTGAATCGGGTGTAGGTTACTGTGGTGGACCAGGCGAATCGGCGGTAGGTTGCCAGGTGGCGGAGCGAATCGGTAAACAAACCGAATCGGGTGTAGGTTCTTTGGTGGACCGTAATCAAGGGTAGGTTGTCGTGTGGCCGTAATCGGGTAAATGGACTGAATCGAAGGTGTAGGTTCTTTGGGTGGCCGAATCGAGAGGCTAGCGTGGCTGTGCGACGCGAATCAAGAAGTTGGCATTAGAATCGGCGGGGAAGTTTGGCGAACCGCAGAGGTTGCCAAGACCGAGCCGAGATCTTTGGCAGTCTTTGGGAGGGGGATTGTTGGGATTTGGTCCAAAGATCCCGCCCGCAATGGGCTTTAAAAGAGGCGCGGCGGCGCGCCCGCGATTCAAACTCGTGAGTTGGATTGCATAGTTAAAGGATAGCTTAAAGGATATGATTTGGACTACCTATACTAACAGATGCATCTTATTTTCTCGTGCCCATTACATAGAAACTCCGGGTTAAGCGTGCTTGACCTGGGAGTAGACATGGGATGGGTGACCCCCTGGGAAGTTTTCGAGTGCGGCGTGAGTGAGGACAAAGCGTGCTAGAAAAGACTCGTGTTTGTTTGTGGGGGCAATCATCAATCCGAGTAGCGCTAGAGGTCCAACAAGGAACAAGCGACATAGTTGAAAAAGACACGTGAGGAAGCCGCCTTGTCCCAAATTATCTTGGTTGATGGCCCACCCTCAATGATGCCATCACTAGCCCATGATGCTTTGCCAATGCATTGAGGCTTCAATATGCAAAAATAAGAAACAATCTGGGCCAACGGGCCGTTGAGACAACAGGCCTGGGCCATCTCAAAGAGCTAACACAGATTCTCGCCGCTGAATCTCCCACAACGAGGCACAAAGAGTTGAAGGAAGCCGGGGAATAAAGAAAAGGCTCCCGAAAGAGGAGTGGGATATGTTCCTTTAGTCCCAAGTGGCCTATTTGAAGGTTATTTTCCATTTGTTGAAGAAGTTTATTTGAAATAGAGATTGTTGAAGAAAGTACGAATTATAGAGTAAATACGGATCCGGAAGAATTCATGGCTCTCGGATGACTTAAGGGTTGTACCATTTGGTTTTGATTTTGACTATGTGTTTCCAAAGGATCAATCGGTTGAGGCACTGACTTGAAAAAAGCCTTCAAGGCTATGTGCTCAAATGGAAGCTACGGAAAGAAGCTTTGCTTCACTCAACCAACAACCGGACAACCATGATGCAATGATTTCATGCTATATCCAAAGAGCAGCGATTCTCGAATTCGAAACGAATGGACTTTGCGGACAAAGGCACTAAGAAGAGAGCAAGTGAACTACTTCAAATCACTCTTCGCAAAACTTGTGATTTGGTGTGGTGAGCAAGCTCAATTCCAAAGAGGCAATAAAACAACATAAACAGATATAATCAATGCACAATATTGACATGGATTTGCCGAGACTTCAACACAAGCAAGACCTTCAAAATACATAAAGTACTATGCTACATGAGATGATGCTAACGAGCGCAGAGATGAAGGCTCTTCGATCAAAATATAGAGTATCTTACTCGACCACCCATGACAAGCTTGATCGTGTTCTCACAATCATCTCTCACAATTCTCCGCTTGGTATTGATGATGCCAAAATTGGGAAATTGAAAGAATTAGAAAGGGGGAAGATAGTGGAAGTAAGAGAAAATGACCTTCTAATAAGACTCAAGAAGATCGTATTGGATAAATCCCAACTTGCTCATCAACCACTCTCCCAATTCCCTCGTCACAGCAGATATGTCACCGACACAAAAGCGGACTTAGCCTTTTCGAAGACTAGAGCTTCAATTGAAGCTAAACTTGCGTAAGTCAATCGCAAGCAACATGGTCGCATTGAAGGATTAAAATCCAAGTTCCATGGTCCCCAACAGGGTTGCTACAAGATTCTCTACCCGTCAAGCTCCTAGAAGAACCCGCTTCCGATGCAAGTCCGAGCCAATATCACTGAGGAGTTCCAAACTCTCAAATCGAAGGATTTTCCAAAGGAATGACTAAAACAAGCATGGAATTTGTACTATGAAAATGGTTTAGAAATTTGTCAATCACCGAGAAAATGCACTACCAAGTCAAGCCAACAAATTTCAAGGGCTCACCAGACAAGACGCTCCAAGATGAGGAAAGAGCAAGAATAGGAAGAGAGAACGAGAATAGATCAAGCTCGGAAAGAAAGCTTATGAAAAGAATAGAAGAGAAGAATATAATAAGAAGAGTGTAGGTCCTAAGGGGTGTAAGTGTAAGGTTTAGAAGGGGTTGAATAAACCTTACCAAATTTTCGATTTAGTCCTTTTAAATCTCTGAGTTGATACTACACAATTTGTGTCCTTGATGGACAAATAACTTAGTCACTCAAGAGAGTTAATCACTCAACAAACTCAATCGAAATTTTGTTGATGGAGTAACTCACCGTTAGCTCTAAGTTAACTCGACCGTGGTTTTGTTTTCATTGGAAGACTTAACACCCTTAAGTTTGATTAAGTAAGAGTTTAGTGATTGGTTTAGTACTTATAATTTATCAAGTGGATAGCAAATTTATCAAAGATATAAGCGATTAAAATTGCAAGAATTAAAGTCTTTGAAATGTAAATGACACAATGAAATTTTTATAGAGGTTCAAGATGGGGTAATTCTTCTACTCCTCTCTTCTCCAACTCCCGGAGGAATCCACTAAGTAATGATCGGTTTACAAAGTGGTAGCCAAGATACAAGTCTTGATCACACAAATGGTGACTTGATCCTTTGGGACTCGATCACGAGACGCCTTGATCACTCGGTGGCCAGTGACGACTCGGCCTTCTTCACAGGCAAATTGCCTTTGCTACTACACACTCACTTGCTCAAGCTCTTTGGATTTGATCACGAAGCCCTCCAAAAGCTTAAGACTTGCTCAACCTTGAACCTTCCTACAATTCTTCCCGAATGTAGACCCCTTGTTTTCAGTATTTTCCTCTTCAACCGATTGAAGTTATCTTTCCTTCACAGGTGAGTGTTGGATTGATGTTCTTCGTAATGTAGGCTTGAGGATTGAGGATATTTCAGTTTTTTTGATATGCTTGTATATCTCACATATGTGTCATCTATGTCTATCTTTTTCTCAAACAAACTCCTCGGCCTTTTATAGTGAACTTTCAAAAATTTGCCCGTTGAAGAGATAGGCTTATTTTTGAAAGTCACTTGGCAAATCGTTGGCTTGTCTTGTTGCGCTTGAATTGCCATTTCCTCGTATGAATTGTTCTTTCACCTTTTCGAGTTCTCGACACGGTGTAGTGCTTCCCATTGGTTCATTCCTTTTGCACGCTTCCTGGGACTGAGCACTCCGAGAAAGGTGGTATGGAGATATTACTTGTTTAAGTAATTCTCTTGATTTATGTGCAACGGATCTTTTACGCTATCTCGACTTGATTGCATTTCCTTGCTTTCCTCGGGTGACTTAGAGTCGCTTCCAATCATTGGATGACTCTTCATCACTTCAACTTGAGACTTGGCTTTTCTTGAGTTGACTTGACGATGCTCTACTCACCGCATCTCACCGCTTCTTCAAGAGAGTTCCCATCTACTCTTTCTTTGCCATACTCAAATTGTTTCGCAATGGAGTATTCCTTCAAGTCTTCAATTGTCTTCTTGCATGTTAGGGCGTGGCCGACTTAACTCGGCCTTGGCTCTATTCATTACAATGCATTTTACAACAAGAATTGGGGTGCCAACTTTCTATTCTAAGTTTTACATGGCATTCATCAAAATCTAAACAATAAAATTCCTAACAAAGAGGACATGAGAAGGAAGATGAAGAGAGGAGACGGAAGCAGAGAGGCGTTGAAAGTTCTTTGAAGAAAATTCTTGTTGTATTTTCACTTAATTGTAAATTACACGAAAAAATTTGTAAGTACCTTGTAATTTTTCATTGTACTTTGTAAATACATTGTAAGGTGAAAGAATGATATGTTCAATAAAATGACATATTCATACAAATCATTCTTTTTCAAGCACTATTTACTTTGTTATATTATTTAAGTTTTGGCATCATCAAAAAGGAAAAATTGTTGGGACATTTATGTAATAGATTTTGATGATGCTATGTAAATCTTAGATTAGAAAGTCGGCACCCCAATTATGCTTTAAAATCATCTTATAATAGATAAGATTCTATTAGTTGAGTCGGACCAAGTTGAAGATTGCGTAAGTCGATTGGAGACCAAGGTGAAGAATCACCGAGTGGAGTGAAGACAAGTCTCAATCAAGTACTAAAAGGTTGTTTCACACCGCCAGTATCAAGTCATTCCAAAATAATTGGAGCTAATTCAAGTAAAAGGGTAAAGCGCTTATTGAAGTCAAAGTTGATCGTGATGGACCCGTGCACTCAAGATGAGGAAATTACTTATTTTAGTAATACATCTATACATCGCAGTTGTTTTAAGTGCTCATCTCGGAAGCGTCAAATAAAATAAACCAATGAGAAGATCAACAAGTGCGAACCTCCGAAAGGTCAGATAGTTCAATTAAACTAGAAATATCACCATCACTTGCCGCAGATCAAGACAAGCTAATGACCAAGAAGTGGAGTTTGAAAATGCATCTATCTCATCAACGGATACATTTTCGAACCCGCCACTATTACTACTATTATTATTACTACTACTACTGGCACTTACTACTACTACTACTACTACTACTACTACTACTACTACTATTATTATTATTATTATTATTATTATTATTATTATTATTATTATTATTATTATTATTATTATTATTCGATGACCCTTTCAATGAATGAATAGATTGCATATTTATTTGGGAAATTTTCATGAATGGCCCTTTCAAATAGCTCAAATACGCTTAAGGTCTTACTAATTAAAAAAGAACTTTTATGACCTCTTTATTATGTATATACCTAAAATACCCCTATCGTTCGAACTACTTGAACGACCGACCCAATAGTTTAAACTATCGTCGGGTCATTCGAACTACTGGTCATAGTAGAACAACCATGAACTACCCTCCCCAGCTTCTTAAACGACGATGAACTACCCTCCCATTAGTTCTAAACGACCATGAACTACCCATGGTCGCTTTAGAACTACCCTCCCAATAGTTCTAAACGGTCATGAACTATTCATGGTCGCTTAGAACTACCCTCCCAAAGTTCTAAATGACACTCAACTACCTTCTACATGAATTATCCATGGTAGTTTAGAACTACCCTTCCCGTAGTTCAAGTACAATGCCTCGTAGTGACTTCAATAGCAAAAACACATACAAAATCAAAAAAATACACATTAAACACATCTAAAAACACACACACGCAGAAAACACATTCGTACACAAAGAAAGAATACACATACAAATCAACACACACGCATGCGAAACACACACACACAAATACAAACACAAAAAAAATTGAAAAGAGGAGAAAAAATATACCATAGAGAGAGTTTTTGACTAGAGAAAGAGAGAGAGTTTTTGAATTTGAGAATTGGAGGGAGGGGGATTGTTGAGTTTGAAATGAAATGAATACACATTTATTTTCAAAAGGAGAACTCGAGGGGTATATGTGGAAAGTTTACAAAAATTTGAAGTCAAATACCATTTTTTATAAGTGACCGGGTCAAAAGGCCATATTTGATATATGTCACTATTTTATTGCACAAGATGTACATCTAAGTAAAAGATAGATCATATCGGTTTACATAAGATAGACTTGGAATGTCAACTTACACGAGCTCAAATCCAAGTCACTCAGGTGAAGCAGACATTTCATCCTGGGATGAGTGGAACGTGAAATGAAATACAAGTTGAAACATGAAGTTTGAACCCCATCAAATATGATTCTTATATCATTTATTAAAAAAATGAACAAAAAATATATATAGCGTTTGAATCAAATAGGACCCACATCTAGGGTGAGACTCGTGAGGACTCATCTAAACTATTGGAAGAAAAATTTAATAGCTTAGATTTTATCCTTGATTTTAGGAGGTGAAAGAGTAGTTGATTGGCATTAGGGGTAATCTAATAAATTTTCGGGATTTTGGATATGACAAGAAGGACAAAACAAGAATTCCAACTCCCACAATTTTATAGACTGATTTTCTTCCATATTCATTATGGAAAGTAGTGTTGGACAATTTTTAATTCAAATTGGCAAGCTTGAGCATTTTTCAAGTTTAGGTTTTCAAAGCAATAAAAATGTAGCAAACAAAGAACATAGTAAATATGCATGAATATATTTCAATACTATATGAGTGCTTGGCGATTTATAATTCAATGGCGATTTGAGAGTTTTTCAAGTTTAGGTTTTCCAAGAGTAAGAATGCACTAAATATGCAAAGAATAACATAGTAAATATGTATGAATATATTTCAATATTTATATTGAACAATACATAAGTAAAAAAGCATGATGAATGCTTTAAACAAACATCAAATACATAGTAACTTTGCAAGAACATATCAAACAGATCCGTTAGTACATTAAACATGACATGAATAATAAAACAATGATGAATGTTCTAAATATAAATTTAAATATGTAGTAAAGATGCATGAACATATCAAACAACTTCAGTTAATATATAAACAAAAACAACAAAATAGAAAAAATCATGTATCTATGTTCTAAATAAGCGAATCGTACAATAAATATGCACGAAAAATCATCATGAGAAATTGTAATTTTTACTACTAAGACGAACAAAAGAAGAAGAAACGAAAAAGAAAAAGAGATATGATTCAAGAAGGAAGAAATTTGATTTAGGTTTCTTATTTATCATGAATGGTTGTAATTTGGATGCAACCAATCATTAAGATCGCTTTTCTCAATTTTTGTAACCGTTCCTTCTATGATTGTTATCTATTAGTATTGCTTTATAAAATGACTCATATTGTTAATTTATTAATTAAATTATAATCATTTATGTACCTTAATTTGAGCCATTAAAAATTATTTCCAAATGACTAGGACCAGTCTATACGGGATCACCTCGCATTAATCGGTCTCATTGGATCCATGCACATCCTCCCCCACACACATATATATATATATATATATGTATATCCGAGTGTGGTTCTTGTCAAATTACACCCGCTTAATAAGCTCTTCTTGAAATTACTAAGCCCAAATATTTAAAATGTAGTCCAAATACTTACGTACATGGACCAATTTAATTTAGGAATAAGGATAAAAATACCTAACATTCTAAAAAAGTGGACACATTTGCGCTCCCAAATCCTTTTTCTCGACATTTGTACGCTCCCGCCTCTTTTTCTCGGATATTTTTACGCTCCCACCAATTTTCTTGGATTTTTTACGTTATTGTTTCAAGGTTGTTTCAAATATTTTCATATAATAAAATTTCAAAAAAAATAATATTTTCTCCCATTAAATAATTAATTTTATACTCGAGAATATTATAAATAATCAACAAATATACACATAAAATAACAAATATTAAAACAAAACACATTGAAAATAATATAGAAACAACACATGTATTGAAAAACACAATTCAATTTTTGATCCGATTCATTGAATAGTCGAAACACATAGAAACAACCAAAAAACAACATAACATTAAAAACTATATAGAAATAATTCAAACAATATAAAAACAACACAAAAACAAAAAGAACTTAAAAATATGTAAAAAAAATACATTGAAACATAGAATGCAACATTAAAACAATAAAGAAACATCATAACAACATTAAAAATAGTATAGAAACAACCCAAAAACAATAGAAACCATATAGAAAATACCACATTAATAAAAAAAAGTTTAAAAATAGGTAAAAACTGCATTAATATATTGAAAACTATATGTAAACAACAAAGAAATATCATAACATTAAAACACTATAGAAAACAAGCTAGAACAATATATCAAACAATCCGTGAAGAGAAAAAGCGAAAAATAAGTAAAAACGTTGTATTGACACATCGAAACAACAACGAAACAACATATAAACAAATATAAACAACATAAATAACATATAAAGACTACATGAACAAAAAAATTGAAGAAAACGTAAATTGGCAAAAAAGTATGAAGGAGCATAAAAGTCAACCAAGAGAATAAATAAGGAAAAGAGCGTAAACATTGAGATTTTCCAAAAAAGAGGGTATGTGGCGGAATTTTCTCCACATTAAATACTTTCTATTAGTTGAGTTGGTCTCGCACCCAAGGATTTTGGATCGAGTTATCGCCATATATTTAGATGAGAGATTCACTAGTAAATAACTAAATATATGTGAAACCGACATACAAAGCTATTAAGTATTAGAGTAGGTCTCTTGTGAGATCGTCTAACGGATCTATATCCGTGAGACGGATCCACCAAACCCAAACCCAACATCCAACCTAGAAAAAAAAAAAGGAAACCCTGCTCTCCCAAAAAAAAAAAAAAATCTCTCTCACCCCGCTTTCATACGTCATATTCTCTTCTCAACTGCTTTCTTTCCACTACTTTGGTTCTCATTTGTTTTTTTTTTTTTTGTCATATATTCTCTTTTAATGGGAAAAAAATCTTCCATTGCTACAATCACGCGCTTTTATTCAATTTCTTCAATGGTTGATTTTGAGGTGAATTTAGAAGATGAAAGTTGATTGGTGGAAATTCCACATACTCGAGAAATTGTGAATACACCGAAGAATATTGTTTCTAATCATTATATAGTTATGTTGATCTTTTATATTAGCAACACTCTTTTTTAGAATAGAAAACAAGCCATGGCTTTTATAAGAGAAAAACTTGAAAGGAGTCTCAGTCCACCAGGTAGCTAGAGACTAAACATTTCAACTGGACATCACAAATAAAATTATAAGTGTATTCACATACACAATATATTTTTTCTTCAATTAGTGGTATTTACTGATTTGGGTGCGCTCGAGCGTCGTTGGTCAAAAATGATACTTTGGCCAAAAACTAATACTTTTGAAGTGACAAATGATACTTTGGCCAAAAACTAATACTTTTGAAGTGACAAATGATACTTTTGAATAATTAGTTTTACTTTTCGATTTAAGTGACAATTAATAAAAATGACAGGTTTTAGATAATATCTAATACTTTTAAAGTAAAATATAATACTTTTAAGTAAAAATTATTACTAAATTATCATAAAACTTAAATTAACATTATATTTTTTTTTCGCACATCGTCATTACATACCTTTAAGTGATAATTAATAAACAAAGATATTTTTTAATATAAAGTAATACTTTTAAATTTAAAAGTAGTACTTTTTCATACATCATCAATTATATAGTTTTAAATAAAAACTAATAAAAAGTGATACTTTTTGAATAAAAATAATACTTTCAAAGAAAATAATAATACTTTATTTTGCATCGTCAAATAGTTTTAAGCGACAATTAAGAAATTCGATACTTTATGAATAAAAAATAATATTTTTGACTAACTAGTAATACTTTTTTTATCATCAATTACAACAAGATCAACGATTTAACATTATTATCATGTATTCGCTTTCTCCAAAAGTAGCCATGAAAACAACAAAGAAAGTAGAAACATCATTGCCCCTCCATCACTAGCACTCTCTACCGCCGACCATACACAATCGGCAAAAAGTCTTCACTATGTTCGAGTACTTAAAAATTGACATCGACATGCCCCCACAATGGTTGAAGTAAAAACATCTCTCTCTCACGGTCACCCTTTTTAAAGTAATAAGTAATAATAAAAAAGTAATAATTTTAATGGGAATAATATATAGTTTAAACAAATGTAATAAGTAATCATTTTGAGTAAAAATGACGTTTTCATTTAAAGGAATTGGTAAGCAATAATTTCAAAGTAAAAATAATAACTTTAAAGAAAATAATATATAATTTTAAAGGATATAGTAAGTAATATTTGTCCAAATATAGTAATACTTGAATGCAAAGTAATACACTATAATTTCGAGTAAAAATTGCTTCTTCAAATTAAAATGAACAATAAATAATAATTTTAAAGTACGTACTAATAGTTTTAAATAAAATAATAAATGATTATTAATTTTTTTAATTGTAGATAGATGTATTTGATATTTATTTTATTTAATATATTAAAATTTAATATTTTCTAATCACTTTTGTTATTGAAAATATATTTATTTCGAATATTATTGAAAATTTGTAAAAACAAAATGACACTATTCTCAACAATTATTAGAATATAAAAAGAGCTTATCATGCTATTAGCCACAAGACTATTTCATTATTTAGAGAAATTAAAAAGAGTAAAGATAACAATTCACTAAATAATACATGCCCAATTTGGGCCACGCATCCAACTATTCGTTTATGGGCCTCATCCGAAAGTCCCTCCCATTCCCTCATATTTACAAATTGCCACCTAGGTTTGTTTCTCAAAATTGTACAAAGAGTGAGTTTGATAAGGATCCATCTCACGAGTAGAGAGTCAAAAACCAAAGTTTGCCGCCGGGCCGCCCGCCCCCCCTAAGGTAGAGGGTGGGTTAAATATTTAGTAACCCACTGGGCGAGCCTAAACGGGCTAATCCACCGCGGGCTTGGCAGATGGCGGCGTGGCTAGCCCGCCATAAATAAATAAAAAAGGAAAAAAGAAAAATTAGATAAAATAGATAAAAAAAAAGTATAATTGATATTTTATATTTTTATCTCTTATAAAAGTGTATATAATATTTTTATAAAATATGTACTTGTTGTCCATTAGTATATTGAATTTATTAAAATTAATAATATGAATAAAAAATATTTTTCTCATTTTTTTTTTTTTTTAATTTTTGGCGGGCCGACCCGCCTAACCCGCAGCCTCAAAGCGGGTTGGGTTGGGCCGAGATTTTCTCGGTCCCGCCACCTCGGCGGGCTAGCCCACCTCGCTCCGTCGGCCCATTTCGACGCTTATTCACGAATCCGGGCGCCTCATGAGACGGCCTCATATAAAATTTTTGTCTAAGAATTAACCCCTTGTAAGAAAAAAAGAAAAAGCTATTTAACCCTAGCCCACATTACATTAAACAGGTTTTGTACAGAATGAGGGAAACTTCTAGGAATTCTATTAAGTAAATCACGAGAGTCCATTAGGGAAGTTTAATGATATAAATAGGCATAGTGTTCAATTGTACTACGTTTCAAGAGAGGGATTTGAGTGAAGCCTTATAATCATATTCGAACACTTCTTCATGCCAACACTTCTTCATAGGCAGAGCAAACACACACTTAATTCTTCATAGGCAGGACAACAGCCAGCAGGTGATAAGTAGTGATAACACCTCTTCATAGAAATGTTGACATTTCCCTAAGCCCATTTGGATGGAGGATTTGAAATTCCAAGAGATTTCAAACGAATGGATTTCAAAGTCATCGGATTTGAAATCCACCTTGTTTGGATGATGTAGATTTGTGTAAGGATTTCAAATCCATCGTAAGTTTTGATAAAAAAAAAAATTAGAAGCTCTATTTATTTTCTTAATTGATATGAAATAAATAAAAATAAAAGATATAATCTTATTATTTTGTGTGTAGTGTGTGTAAATAATGTGTGTAGTGTGTGTAGTGTGTGTAAATGTGTGTAGTATGTGCAGGTGTGTGTAAATGTGTGGTGTGTGTAAATATGTGCAATGTATGTAAATGTATGTGAAAATGCAAGTGAAAGATAAAGGAAAAAAAAAAGAATGGATTTCAAACGACTAGGTTTTGGTAGGGATTTGAAATCCTTTCAAAACGAACTAAAAGTTAAAGAGAGATTAAATCCATTGATTTGGTTTATATCCAAAACAGTGAGTGTGGATTTAATAAGGATTTCAAATCCTCATCCCAAATCCTCCCCAAATCCCCCATCCAAATGCACCCTAATAGAATTACCGAAAGTTGGCATAAATGCTTAAATAGGGGCAAAAAAGCAAAACCTTGATGGAGCAATTTTTTTATTTTTTTTATTTTGTTACAGGGCAAGTCGGTTCTAGACTTCCAGTGTTAAGTAAAACCTCTCTTCTCTCTAAAACAACCTTGACCCGGCTCCGGAAAAGGCGGTAACTGCACTACAATCGGAAGATGGCGACCCCTTCAGATGCTCGGGCAGTAAAGTCTCTCAATAAATCTTCCGGTCGCCGCTTTGTTGTAAGTCAAAAAAGGAAAAAATAAGAAAGAAAAGAAAGACCTTGTTGGTTCATGTTTCTGGTCCATATCCAGGTTTAGTGTTGAAAATGGAATTTGTTCGTGTGAAAATTAAATTATGTTTGGATGGATGAATTGAAATTATTTTATGTAGAGTTGGAAATGGGATTATGTTTCCAGACTTAGTTGAGTAATTTTGAAATATTACTTTATGTATATAATAATTTGAAAAATCGATTGTGGTGGGGTCCATTTTCAATATTTTAATTTGAATATATAATAGGGATAATTACAAAAAAATCTTGAGGTTTGACATAATTTTAAAAAAACCCAACTAAGTGTTAATATTACAAAAAGCATCACCAAGTTTGATTTAGTGTTAAAATTAAGAGGCTAAATGTAATGTTTTTATAAATGTGAGGGGGTATTTTAAAATTTTTTTGCTAGGAAGGGGTAAATGTTGGACACGATAAAACCTTAGGGGTATTTTTTTGTAATTTTGAAAATTAACTGGGTTTTGTAATTAGATCAAACCTCAAGAGTATTTTTGATATAATATTATATTTGTAAGATTGTTGGTGATGGTACCATTAGATAGATAAAATTTAAAAATAATAATATTTTAAGTAGATAAAGTTGATAGTGATGAGTCCCACATTTATAATTATGTTAAAATATGAGAATAGGGTTAAAATATGAAAATAGTGATTGATAATAATAATATTTTAAGTAGATCGAGTTGATAGTGATGTGTTTCACATGTATAATTGAGTTAATATATGAGAATAGGGTTAAAATATGAGAATAATGATTGATGAGTAGTGCAGGGGTAATGTATAGATTTGAGAATAGAAATTATAGGTTTGAGATGTTGCTTTATATGAAAATTAGAAAATGAAAATGATGATTTCTATTGGAAATTTTATAAACAAACATGATTGCACTTTTATGAATAATTGGAAAATGGAAATAGGCACTTGTAAACATAAACAAACAAGGCCAAAATTTTTGGGTTATATACTTGTTTTGTGCGCGTGCGCTCACACACCGCTATTGGTGATAAGCATGTTTTTCAAACAAAAAAATAAAAATATATTTTGAGTTTTTTTGGGTAGTCTGGAATTTTCGGATTATTTTGTGTGTAAGATTAACTAATAATTTCTCTTGATTCAGTTCAAGACATTTTCGCAAAGAATAGAGGAAATTGACATAGATGTGTACCGAACTCTTGACCCGTTGAAAGCTGAACCTTCGGAAGGCTCTTCTTTCTTCCGTGACACTCTTGTAGAATATAGAGTACGTTCCTTTATTTCCATGTTTCAGTTTTTGTTATTTTTGCAATCAAGATTTTCATTGTGAATGTTCTGGCTGAAGTGGCTGAAGTTGTATAAAGTAAATTTGATCATACAATTTAAAAGTTGCATGTGTTTTTACTGAAAATGGTGATTCACATTTCACTAATGAGATTCTGTTTATACAATGTTATCTGTCAATATATATAAATAACTTCTATATGCAGAGATCATGATGCAAATAAATTTTGTATATGAATGAAATTTAAGTATCGAGCAATTATCATCTCACATTTTTTAACTTTAAGTGCACAGATCACATTTATGACTTGCATGAAAGAGGAATGATCTGTTATAGTTGTAACCTCCACTTAAAGTCTATGCAAGTTTCATATTACCAGGGTGTTTGGCTAAACTTATTTAGAAGATCTTATAAGTTATAAGCTCCTTTAAGATGTTTGATGTTTAAATTAGTTGTTGAATGTTTGGATATAATAAGATGATGGAGTTTTTAGCTTTTTAAGATGTTAGTAACGACAATTTTTGTAATCAAAATTGTCAAAATTAAAATAAGATGATGGAGCTTTTATTGTTTTTGATTCAAGTGCATAAGATATGCACCAAACGAATAGAAGGTAGCCAACTCCTTAGCACAACAAAGAGATAGGTGGTGGTTCTTCATTGCTGCAGTCCTTTCTTCTTTTGGTTGGTATGAATTTCCTATCATTTTCCGATGGAATAAATATTTCATAAAATGTAGTATCAGCCATCTCCATTTTCAGTAGTATCGCTTGTTCGAGCAGTTGTAGTTAATAACCAAAATGATATCTTATTGACCCTCATGTTGATATATTGTTTAATTGTTTTATTAATTTAACATTCTCTTCCAACTGAATATGTTAGAAGCCTTCAGCAGCAAAAATGCAGGAGCTGTGTGCTTAGTTGCACTTTCCCATTTTCGACATCTTCATCATGCATTTTTCGTTATGACTTGCAGGAGCTGAACACTGCTGAGGATTTCACATCGATTTATGAGGAAGTATTTCCTTTAGTACAAACACTTCCGCAAATTATATTGCAGAAGGACTTCATAATCTCGAACCTTCTGTCTATATTGAAACTGGAAGGGAGATTATCTCATGAACCTATACTGAGGTATTTTTCGTCTTGGCCATTGAAAAAGATGAATAGAATTGTTGCATTTTTTGGACGGGACGAGGATGCTTAATGAGGCTCATTCTTTTTCTTGATATCAACTTTTGTGCATCGCGACGTGTGATTGCATGTACTATTAGTACTTCTGTAATTAGGATTGCTTCTTTCCCAGGTGTGACTGAAGCCCTTATGCTGTTTAATATGGACCAGTCCCACCGTGCAAATTTATAGGTTTTAGAGTTGAATAAATCTTAACATCGGAGTACCAATGGTTATTATATACATATTGATTTGTTGGCTTATGTGCATTTTAATTCTGATGGTTTCAGTTTCTACTTCCAGTGGACAACTTAAAAGGATTAATTTTGCATTACTAACCTTGCTGATTACTGGAATTTTCTTTTTTAATCACAATGGAAGTATGGAGATATTGGAACAGTTCAAAGTAAGAGGTAGATTTATTGTATATATGAGTCTTTTGCAATGTCCTCAGTTATGCATCAATATGAAATTGACGAGGAAATATGCTATCTTGTGCCATTGCGCTTTAAATGGATCTGAAGAAAGGAGGTTAACGTAGGAACTAGTGTGTTATTGCCTGTTAATTATTCGATCAGATTTTCAAATATTGCATCTCTAACATTACCTTGTTTTGGAATTTGATGTGAACATTCCTCATAGCAAACATTTTTGGGCACTGAGAGTTGCGAAGATATAGTTTATGTTCATGTGTTACAACTTACGTGTTGAGATTTTGTTTGAGAAGTGAAATCTGTTGCAAGGTATTTGGATCTCCTGAAGTTTTTATTTTTTTGGTATGACCAGATGGATATTTTGCTATGAAGAAATTAAACTCTTCACAATTTCTGGGAAGACCATTATGGTCCGTGATATCTCTTTGATGGATTTATATGAATACTTAGATACAATTTTATCTGTCAACATATATTAGTAATGGATTTGCTAACATATTTCATGCTTAATATACCTTTAGTTATTGGTCTAGCTTCTCGTGACACATCTGGTGCTGATACCGTGACAATTTTTCTCTTTTTGGTGTCTTGACTGTATTGTTACAGCATCAAATCTACTGGTTTATGTTTAGTTATGCCTGAATATCTTTGTTATTTATGGATGGCATTTTATTTTGTTCTCTAGGTTGATTGCTGCTTTAGCTAGAGATCTACTGGGGGATTTCATACCGTAAGTTTCCTTCTTTTTTTTTGGATTCTGAAGTTTTCTTTTTATATTTCTCATTGATTATTGATTTTTTTTTCTTTTTGCTACCTAGTCATGAGTTGGTGACAGCATTTAGCATGGCACTCTTGCTCTTATAGTGCGCACTGATTAACATGTCTTGCAAAATGTTGTGAAGCAGAGGAGAATAATGAGCCGTTGTACCTTAGGCTTGGTTAACACATGGCGCATAATAGTTGTGCCTTTTTTGGATTTGTAATATATGAAAATGGTTTTCTGGATAGTTTTGAAAGAATTTGGCACATTTACAAGAGTTAAATTTCATACAAGTACGAGAGTATAGGACTTTCGAATGGAAATGGATGATTTCCATTATATTTTTAGTTTGCTTAGTCTTCTAGAACTAACTCTTATAAAAGTTTCGCAGCCAGATTTCGTATTTGTAAGTTGTGAATGCCAAGGACCTTCTGCGGGAAGTTCTAAGAAGTCAATCTATGCAAATCGCTTCTCTTTCTCTTCACTTGCATATAATACATTCCTCTTAAATATCTTTATTAGATCATATGTTCATTAGATACGATTCCACAAGATTTTGTTAAGCAATTATCTATGACTTGGACATTGCCTAACCTATGTTTAATCCGGGCAGCAGGTCCTCTTAATATCAATTGATTTTGGATGAATGCTTCAACTCGTAACTTTAATGGCTCAATCGTCTTGTTCCATTTCCTACTTCATCCAATATGTTCCCGTTTATTTCGGTTTTAGAAGAACGTAATGCTAAACAGGTAGATGAACAGCATTCAAAGCGGAACACTTTTCTGGAGTTGATTTGAGTGTACAAGTTGCTATCTCAGTATCTCTAAAGGTGTATAAAGGCAAAGCCTCTTAATCTGCTGTTAGATTGACTTGGACGGTTGCAGCTTGCTTATACCTAGGACGATTAGTATGTAGTTTTTTAGTCATGATTACATGTTTTGACTAAGCACGTATACTTTCCGACTAAGTTTACCCGAGTTTATGTAACTAATTGAAGTCAAGATCTTTTTGGGCATTTGACAACTAATGTTACTTTTTGATTCAAGTTAGGGTGTCCTTTTTTTATACTATTTCAGAAATTGGGTTAGGGATTATGAGTTAATTCTTGATTGAAATTAGCCTTAATATTCTTATTAAAGTCTATTTAGTTGGAGGGGAGATCTCTTGGAGCCTTCACATGAATTTTTGTAGAAGTAGAGATCACTTGATTGAGTTTTCCGTAAGTTATTGGAGCTTCTTTGGGATTGTATTCCTTCTTCGTTCTAATTTATTACATTTTCTCAGTGCTCAGTCCTTAATTCGGGTTAGATTGACCATGTTGGGATCTTCTCGTGGTCATAAATGGAGACAAAAATTTGCTGCGTATTGGCATTAATTGTTATTTATAGTACAATCCATTATTCTAATTCCGTTTTTTTTTTAATTAATTGCTTGTTTTGCAGCTTTCTCCAGAGGATTGCTGATTCTTTGGAAAGTCTTCTTCAAAGTGGTGCTGATAGGGATCCAGATATAATTGAGCAGGTCTAGGAATCTTTCCATGTAGTCTCTGTTTTATATTTGATATTATAAATTTGGACATGCATGAATTTTAAGGCTGTGATTGTTTGTTGCAGATATTTACATCATGGTCGTATATCATGATGTACCTGCAGAAGTATCTTACAGAAGATGTTGGTCATGTTCTAAGGTAGTCTATATGTATATAAGGTGTTGGACAAATTTTGTTATGTATTTTCTGTAATTTTATTTGAGGATTCATTCAGATTTTCATTTTTGATACTTCCATTGAAAGTAAAGTGTACTCAGTTGTGTGGATAAAGCTAATACTAATAGAACAATGTATATACTATTACACTTTATGAGTGTAAAGTCTTAATGGTTATGTAAAAGTTCGATCTATCTGAATATGTAGTTGAGAATTTCTGTCATTCATCTTCACTATTTAACTAAAAGGATATTTGAGTAATGGATGTGCATGTTTTTGGAGTTTTTAATGTGGAAAAGATTTATCCTGTTCTCTGCCTTCCTTTCTCCCTCACTTATAGAATTACTGCAAACTTGAGATACTACCCAAAAGATTATGTTCGAGAGTTTATGGCCGAGTCAGTATCATTTTTGTTGAGGAAAACACCAGTTCAGCAGCTAAAGAAAGGTATTGCTTTCTCTTATTATTCATTTGCTTACCTTCTTTCAGATATAGTAATCACAATTTTGTCTGCTTTCTGATTCTTATTTTTTATCTAGTTGGAAGGCATACTTGTTAAATAAACCTACTTTACATGGATTTTAAGAATGGGTCTCTAAGCTAAAGCTGCTATACATCCTTGTGATTGCCTCATCAACTACAGTATTTTTCGTCAAACAAGAGACTTTTTTGGTTACTTATGTCTTACATGTTACGAATGATAATCCATATTTATTTTTATAACTAGTGTCCACCAGCAGCCTTTCAAGTTGAGTGGTCTTTATGTTTATATTGAAAGGGTGAAAAGATTTCGTGTTCTTTAGTACTTTCTGTTGCTAGGCTAGGTTCAAATTCTGGTAACGGGAACAGTTGACGTCTATAAATGAACAGGTATTACGAAACTTATGGCTGAAGTTGTCGAGGAACCTTCGAAATGAAAAAATCTGGTGTTGGTGCATTACTATCTCATGTTATGAGAATTACCTCATCAAGATTGCACTCGAAGACTGAAACATTGTTGCCACTACTGGTGGATGATCTTTTCTTCCAAGTTGGTGATGAAAGCGTTGAAGGTTTGTACATTGCATTGTTGGACTCATCTTTTCATTATTGCACTTCTTTACTGTTCAATCTCGCCATACTTGCTTCAGAAATTTGTTTAGCACGACTTGTTAGCCTTTTCTTTGGTGGTGACTCCTATTTAATTCAACAAGCTGTCAATTTCAATCACCTTTATGTGAAAAGTCAATCCGTCGTTCTTACAAATCACTATCAACTCTGATTAAAGACATGCGAATTGGTTGTTATACTATTTTTGAAAAAAATACTGGTATTCTAAGAACAATTTCTAATTTATTCTGTAAACTCCTGGCTCTGTTATTGTACCATTTGTTATTTGTTAAAGGTTGTTGTGGTATAAAGACTGAAAACAAGCATTTCGTATTCACTCGGTAAAATTCTAGCTTCCTTGTAATTTACATTTTGGCATTTGTATAGGTTTATGTATCTCACTTCTAAATGGGTCATATTTGAATGGAAACGGGATGTGTTGAAGGGGAAGCGAGTTCAATCCTATAATCAGCTTGTAAAGATTGTTTAGGATCACTGATAGAAACGATTTTGCTTACGGTAGATCACTGACGTGTTGACTTTATGAGGAAAGGAACATAACTCTTGGTTTTAGATTCTTTATCTGATGGTACTTGGTTATTGTTGTCACCTTAGCACAATTTTATCATTCTCCGTCATTCACACCTACATGTATTTGCACGTATCCAGGCTCAAGAGCTGTTCTTGAAGTTCTTATTCTGGCCTTCGAGAGACTGTATGCAGAGCTAGACCTGATGGAACTGACTTTTGTATGGAAATGCTTATGCAAAAAAATAACAGATTCTGTGACAAGTGGAAACTCCGTGCACCTGGGTCGCCTTTTAGCCCTGCTTATTTCTGTGGTGCAAAATGATTATCTTGGGAAAATTTCTGGTGGGCTTCAACGACATTTCTCTTATTAGTTTTTGATTTGCATTTACTCATTCTGACCTTTGAAGATGTTCCGTGTTTCCAGATTATGAAGCCATGGTTGAACTAGTTGGTCTGCTGGTGCAGACTTTTGTTATTCCTCAACTGACCATGAAGATTGTGGACACACATCCCGAGGTCATTGATAAAGTCCTGCAACTAATGCTTTGCGTTATCGGTGGTCTCTCTAGTTCTAAGAACATGCCTGCATTGCTGCGGGTTTCTTCACAATGGGAGCCGGTATTTAATTTAAGGAGTCGGAGGTATTGCTTTAAGTTAAACATGCAAATTAAATTATGCCAAAGTGCTTACTTCTGGTCTCGTCTTTTTTTCTTTGCGGGCCTCACACATGCTTTGGCTACAGTTTACTGACATTCATCGAAGATCTTCTAATGAAGGACCCTAGTGTTTTCCATGTTTTTGAAACACACATTATATGGTAATTTCAAATCAAGCTCCTTTATTATTATACTGTCTTTTATATCTGAAAATGGATTCAAATCTTTTCGCTTTTCTTTTTAATATTATTTTTTATTTTTGTTTTTAATCTGATTTTCTTATTTGATTGCAGTGCATTCAATAATTTGATAGAAATATCTGATGAAGAAGTTGTATATTTAATGATAAATTTCTGTGAGAAACTGGAAGGGGAAGGCTCCAGCTTTTTGTATTTGAAATCCAAGGAGACGCTCTCAAGAATCCAAGATTTCTTTGAAGAGACTCTTCACTGTTGGATTGGGAAGATCAGTGAAGTTGTACAAGGAAATCTATTTCCGTTTCATTTCAACAAAATGAGTTGGCAATCCTATGGGGTGTTCTTGGGTGCTATTCTCATTTTGCAGATGCCAAGCAAATCCATCCTTACTGATGGACTTGATAAATGCAACCGACGAGCTTTTGATGGTGGGATCCAGTAAGACATATTCTCTGATAATTTATAAATGTTTCATTACTTCATCTTTACTTGAGACTGTTAGAGGCTTGGTCTGCGGGAAGGAATTGTTTTGGTACAATTGAAGACTTCTGTTAAGAGTTCACTCGTGTTAGTAATCATGAAGTTTCTAATTTTTTATGTTTTTACAGTCATTTTGTGCTGAAATGCTTAACAGAATTGAATATATCTAATTTGCTACGTTGTGGATAAATTGTCATTATACGGCTCTCGAGATCTTCTGTTCTTTTATGTGGTTTTATCTGCTCTTTTATGGTCTTTGTTTACAATACATATTTATGTATTACTTTTGTCTAGAGTTTTCAGGTTTCCGGAAAGCACTTGGCATAGCTTGACTGGTGCTGCTCTGCGTGCTTATCGCAAATTGGTTTTTAGCAGGAATATTGTTCGTGAAGAGTCTGCGATGACCAAATTCTTGGATCTCGCTAAAAGATATAAGTTGTCACCTAAAATATTATCTGCAGTGGCCGATATTTTGGATTCAATTTCCATGTAAGATGATTAATTTGTTTATGATTTTTCTTTTTTTTGTTTTCAAACTTCGCTTTCTGCTTTCTTGTTAATGTAACACTTCCATTAAACTTCACAAAATGTGCAGGTCTTCCAATCCACCAGATAGAAAATGCCAATATTATCTTCCAGAATATATAGCTGGAATGGCGTTGGATGCTTTGGACATATTCGCTGAAAATCTATGCCACGCCAACAAAGAGATCCGCCTTTCTACCCTGCGCATATTGTGCCATTATGAACCTATATATTATGAACGCTCTAGGAAAGAACTTCCCATTGAAGATAATAATGTGTCTGAGACTAGTCATGTGGATGACCCCAATAATGTAAGTTCCGTATAATTCGTGTCCTTTGCAATTTAACGAGTCGATTCATTAAAATTTATTTAGTTCTTTCTGAATCCTAGGTTCTCAGCCTTCTCAGATCAATTGAAGAGACTGCCCTTTCAATATCGACAAGCCGTAAAGTCATTCTACTAATATCTAAAATACAGATGAGTCTGAGTGCTCAAAGAGTTGCGTCCGAGTATATGCCTGTTGTTTTAAATGGGATAATCGGCGTATTTCATAACCGATTTAGCTATTTGTGGAATCCAGCTTTGGAGTGCCTCACTATCCTCATTGGCCAATATTTTCGGTTGGTGTGGAGCAAATACATTAAGTATCTTGACCATTGTCAATCTGTTTTTTTAGCATCTACTCATCAATATGGTGGAGGCGGCAATGATTCTAACAAGGACTCTGGTATGCTTTTTTTTTTTTTTTTTTTTATGAACTGTTTCATTTGGTGGTGGCTCTTCCCCTTCCTCTTCTCTTATGAAACAGAGTTTTTGTGGCACTTATTTCAGTTTGAGCAACTATTTTTTCCTGTTTTCCTTTCTCTGTCACTAAACAGAAAATAATGATAAGACACGCCCTGAAAAAGTGACTTCTGCGAGCATATTGGTCTCTTATGCAATATTGTGACTACTGCTTATGTCATCACACGCATGTATCTAATTCATAGCCGTGTTGATTTTGTAGGTTTGGTTGGATGCTTCAATTCTGATATTTTTACTTCATTTGATGGTACTCCACGCGCAACAGTTTTGTCCCTCTTGATTCAGACTTTACAGAGAGTTCCATCTATAATGGAATCTCATTCTCGGCAAATAGTACCTCTGTTTCTGAAATTCTTAGGCTACAATGTTGATGAAATCATTTGGTGAGTTTTATATCTAATGTTGTCTTTAATAATGCTGACTCGTCTTGCTTGTATAAAGTTATCAGTGTATTTCTTTGTCTTCTTTAATTTGACCATACATCTCTTTGCCTCAACTTAGCAGTGTTGAATCACATACACTGAATCATAAAGGGAAAGAATGGAAGAGGGTTCTTAAAGAGTGGTTAAGCTTGTTCAGATTGTTGCGAAATCCTAAAGCTTTTCATCAAAGTCAATTTTTCAGGGATGTTCTTCTGTATAGGTGGGTTGCCCCAGTGCCTGGCATTGTTAACTTCATCATTATTTTTGGGATCATTACAAAAACACCCCTTAGGTTTGGGCTAATTACAAAAAAACTAGAGTTATTTGAAAATTACAAAAACCCTTTAGGTTTGATTCCGCTTACATTTTTCCCGGTGATTTTCGAAAGTATTTCAAAAAACCCCTGATATTTACAAAAATATTACAGTTACCCCCTTAAATTTAAGACAAAACTAAACCTAAAGGGTTTTTTTGTAATTTTGAAACATGTTTGGTTTTTTTGTAATTAACCCAAACCTTAGGGTGTTGTTGTAATTATCCCTTATTTTTTAGCTTTTTTTCTCTAGACATTGTGGCAGAGGATGTGAAACAAAGTTTTTAGTTAGTTCATGTTTGTATTCTCTTACCTTACCTTTCCCAGCCATTTTCTTTTTCTAATTAATCTTTTAATTTTGGTTGGGTTGGTGGTATTGGTATTTCAGGCTTCTTGATCAAAATGATGCTGATGTACAAATGATAGTTCTTGATTGCCTGTTGAACTGGAGAGATGACTTCTTACTTCCGTATAGTGAGAATATGAGGAATTTGATCAATGCAAAATGTCTAAGGGAGGAGCTTACAAGGTGGAACTTATCCAGAACATCGATTGATTCCATTGATGTGCGGCACAGAGCTTATGTTGTACCTATTGTCATACGAATACTAATACCAAAAGTTCGAAACTTGAAGACTCTTGCTTGCCAAAAGGTACAACGTATTTAATACTTTGGATCTTTTTAATGGATACTCAAGACTGCAGTTTTCCTTTTGTTTCTATCATCTGATCCCAAAGTCAATGTGGTGCTTGTTTACCTTTTCAGAATGCAAGCGTACATCATCGAAGGGCAGTTCTTGGATTCTTAGCTCAGCTTGATGTTGACGAGCTTCCCATTTTTTTCTGGCTGTTACTTAAGCCCTTACTTTCTGTTTCACAAAGTGATAATGAAACCAGTAAAATTTTCTGGAGTTTACCACAAAGTCACAAGGATGAAATTGATACATCTGAGATCTTGAAGCATTTCACAACAGATACCATAAATACCCTATCTTGGAAGAAAAGATATGGTTTTCTGCACGTTGTCGAAGATATTTTGACAGTTTTTGATGAATCTCACCTTAATCCTTTTCTAAATCTACTGATGCAATTTGTTGTGCGGATCTTAGCTAGCTGCACATCATCTCTTGGCAGTAGAGAAAGTAGTGGATCATCTTCTATACACAACTGTTCTAGCTTTGACTTGGATGTAGCTGGCCATGATGAAGTGGGGGATAAAATCACGGTAAAATTGAGATTGAAACCTATTTTGCTGCATGTGGATATTATTCATGAACAAGTTTTTTTCAAGGAGAGACAAGACTCATCGGCTCATCACCCTAGTAAACAGGCGAGAAAATAAAATTTCATTCTTCGTCTTTAAAAAGAAAAGTAAAGAAGAGGGCAGATTTCATATAATCTTATATCCCTAAGTTTTCTTGTTCCATTTCTTTACTGAGTCAACCCTTGATTATATCAGGAATCTTTTTGTTGTTCATATTTGGTGGTCGGAAAGATTGAAGATGTACAATCCTATTGACGATACATTACGCATCGCCAACTGACTGTACAATCTATTAATTTATTATACATGCCGCTTTGTCTCATATACCTGTAAAGTCATTCTTAAGCTAGGGCTTTTAAGCCGTCTGGGATACGCTGGGTCCAAAACATTTTTCTCCAAGATTGCGGTTCATGACACCCGACACACATCTGTAACTATCTTTTTCAAATATAACAGGCAGTGATTCTAAGTCATAGCTTCAAGTTTCGAGGAATCCCAACTAGGTTATGTTCAATTATCATAATGCTCATTCCTTCCTTCACTTCTCTAGTTTAATTCAAGAGTTGTTGAATCAAGGACATTGATTAAGTGATGAGGGGTTTTCTTTGAAAATGGGAAAGAAAGATGGGATCAGCTTTTGAATTGGATACATCAAACATCGAGTTCTGAAGGTTGAGTGTATGATCTTGAAAATCTCTTTTTTTTTTTTTTTAATGTAACATTAGAGTATTGACCACCCGCTTACGTGTTACTTATTAGACCCTCTATATCAAGAGCTTCTGGGCACATAATGGACAGTTATGGAAAGGAATGAGGCTATAACAGCAACTGGGTTGATTAGGCAGCAGTCTATTTTTTTCTACAGTTTTAACAATTTTGGAATCAGTTGAGTGGACACTGTCTTTTTACTGTTGACATGTTGAGTCTTTTCAGTTTTATTTGTTTCCTTGTTCATTTATAGTGTATTTTGGCATAGTTTCCTCAATTTGTTTTTTATTCAGTGCAGTCGTATGTTTCGACCTTTTGAGTTAATTATGCACTTTACTTTTTCTGGACATTCTTAAATTTTAACACCAAGTCCAGTTTGAAAAAAATTTGAAAACAATTCTAATTTCTAATAAATAGACCTTCACTTGCAGGAGAGGATGGCTGTGAAGCAATTCAAGGATGTGAGATCCTTATGCCTTAAGATCATATATCGTGTTCTTAGTAAATATGAGGATCATGTGAATTTGGGGGTTCATTTTGGGACCTTTTCTTTACATCAATTAAACCCTTAATTGCTAATTTTAAGCAAGAAGGTGCAAGTAGCAAGAAGCCAAGTTCACTGTTTTATTGCTTTCTTGCAATGAGTAAAAACTACAAACTTGTGCCACTACTAGACAGGGAAGGAGTCTTATCCCTGATATTTTCTCCATACTGACTGTCCCTTCAGCTTCAGAATCAATTTTGTCTTGTGTTTTGAAGTTCACTAAGAACTTATTGAAGCTCGACAGTGAACTGGGTAGCGAAGACATTAGAGTCAAAAGAATTCTGCTTCCTCATCTGGATGTGCTTATATGCAGCTTGCATAGTATATTCACAAATGGCGTTGCTGCTAAGAGGTATTGCTTACCCACGCCTTTTTCCTTTTTTTTTCCCCTTACCTTCCTTTCTTAGCATCATTTGTAACATTTTAAACTTCTTTTCAATAGTGATTTGCGATAGTTGTCTTCCTTCTATGATTATGGTTGATTTCGCTTTTATTAATGGACGTCAAAAGTTATTAGTGGCCTTTTCCCATTACCTGCAATTTGCAATCCAACTTATGTGGTGCAGGACTCATTCCCATTGGATTTGAGCTTATTTCTGGTTTCAGTTCAAGTTATGGTATCTCTAATGTTTGAAGTATTGTTCCTTACCCTTATGAAGCATTTTGACTCTGTGCAGTGTACACTTTGTTCTTATAGGATTCCGTGAGGGGCATCTGAATTTGTTCAAATTAAAAAAGTGAAATTTCGAATTTGAGTTCTTTGTAGCATTTATGATCCGATATATATTTTATCTACTTGTTCATGATTATTCCTCTTTTCCATGTAGGCAGTTGGTCAAATTCCCGGTAAAAGAGAATTCACAATCTTCAACTTGTTATCAAAGTATATACAGGAAGCTTCAGCAGCCAAAACATTTATTGATTTATTGCTCCCACTTCTTACAAAGAGACATCTGAACTTTGGTTAGACTCTTAACTACTATGATTTTTTTATGGATTAGCTGTTTCCTTTGATTTATAAAAGTTGGAGTTGTGTCTCATGTAGATACTTGTGTCGATGTTCTGCAAATCATCCGGCAAGTGGTAACAATTCTGGGGAGTGGAAGTAGCAAAAAGTCTTGGATTCGATTACCCCACTTCTTATTTCAGCTGATTTGGCTGTCCGTAATTCTATATGTGATGTTCTTGATGCTGTCTCTGCAAACGATTCTTCTGTGCTTATATTGGTAAATCCCTTTGTTTTTGTTTTCTTTCATGTGTTATCCCTTGGAGAAAGCAAATAGTAAGCTTCTCCTTTCTGTCTGGTTCATGCAGGCAAAAATTATTCGTGAACTAAATGCAGCCTCAGAAGTGGAGATGGGTGCTCTTGACTATGACAAAGTGCTCTGCGCTTATGACAAGGTTAATGTGAAATTCTTCTGCACCGTTCCGGAAGAGCATGCATTGCCACTCTTGGCTCACTCTGTACATGACATGTCATCTGAAGAGATGATCTTACGGCAAAGTGCGTTGAGATTGTTGCTCTCCTTCATTGAATTTTCTGGTGAGATCCTTAATGGATCGCTGAAGTCTGACCACATCTGGTCTGAAGCCAGCATTCAGCGAATAGTGAACAATTTCTTCTTGAAGCATATGGGAAATGCAATGGACAAGGAAGGTGCTGTTAAAAAGGTACTGTATCTGCAATTTTTCTTAATTCATCATGTTATGTTTTTCCTTTTGTTTCAACTTTTTCTTGGTTCCTTTTTAGTGTCTTTACTCACTCTCTGCGAGTGTGTCTACCCCTATTCGTGAAACTTTAGGTATGTTAGGAACATAGTTTTTAATAGCCGGCCTAGGCCACGGTTTCTCGCCTCAGTGAACCTCCGGGCCACAAAAATGGTGAAGTCACTGACTAGTTCGCCTAGGCCTCGCTTTTGGGAGGCGAAAGGCAAGAAAAAGCGTCGCCTTTTCCTGCCAAGGCGGTTTTGGATTTTTCATTTAAAAAAAAAAATTAAAAAGGGTTCTTAGTAAAAAGACCCTTGAAAACTTTAGAGCTCTATGGCCAAAAACCCGTTTGATGATTGATACTGGTGTTTGATATGATTTATTATTTTCCGCAGTTGATCTTTAGAAGAATATAAGTATATAGCATGTTTTTGAGGAGTTGTCGCCTTCCATGGCCAGGCCATCGCCTTTTTGTCGCCTAGGTCATCGGGCCGTAAGCCATGACTGGTCGCCTTGGCGTCGCATGTCTCTTTTATAACTGTGGTTAGGAATAAGTAGTGGAATGAGATCAGAGGCGTGCTTCTCCCCTTGTTATGATCAAACATGGTTTTAGTAATCGTGCTACTTGGGCCATTTTATGTATCTGTACCAGCTACAACATCAGATGCTGGATGCTCATTTTTTGAAGTAGTTTTTAACCCTTATTTGTGGTGTACGTGTGTCAGACCATTTAACGTCAAGTAGAAACTGTTGGGTTAGATAAAAAATAAAAAGAAGATTGAAAATTTTGTAGGCTAAATATTTTATTGATTGCAAATATTACAATAATTTCCAAAGCTTGTGCACTAAAGCCTTTGGAATATATCACTCAAAACTCACTGAAATTATCTGATGTATTTCCTCACTTTTTGGTTAGTTCACTCATTTGCCTAACATCTTCACTTCGACACACATATATATAGGCATCATGATGGACAAATGAATTAGCATGCATTAATGTGGTCAGCCCACTCTTTGAATTCTCAAAGTGAATATGGAATGATTTCATGTTCTCCATGCATGCATGCAGTCTCCATACAAAGAACTTTGGTCATGAATTTGATGAGACACATTCTAGAAAACTCATTGCCATTATTCCCATGCATGCACTCCGTGTGTGTCTTCTCCACTTCCAAAAACAAGAAATTACAAATTACTTTTTAACACCCTCTTAATTTGTAATTCGACATCCGCTTTCGAGTCGCTCAAGTTTTTCTCAAGTGATTGCTTTAGTAAATCCATCTCGCTAACTCGCTCCTTGGTATTTATAAACTCCAATTGAATTTCACGATCATTCACGAGACTTTGAATGAAGTGATGTCGAAGTTCATATGCTTTCGACCTTGCATGAAAAACTGGATTCTTTGTCATAGCAATCGCCGACATGTTGTCACAAAGAATTGTTGTGGGATTGTCTTGTCTTTGTTGAACATCGGATGAAATCCTCCTTAACCAAACGCGCTTCACAAGTGGCGTCGTAGCGGCAAGAATATATTCACTTGGTGATGATGAAAGCGATAATGTCTTTCTTTCTTAGATGCCCAAGAAATTATTTTCGAGCGAAGAAAAATACATATCCCGAAGTCCTTTTTCGATCATCTAGTGATACGGCCCAATCGCTATCAATATATCCAACAAGCTCGTTTTTCGTTTTCTTTGATATACTTGATGCCAAATTTTCTCGTACTTTGAAGGTATCGCAAAATTCTTTTTGCCGTTGCATAGTGTAGCTTCTTTGGGTTCATGCATAAATCTTGAAATTAAGTCGGCGGGTAGATAATATCCGCCTTGTGTTTGTCAAGTAGATCGAAGGAGCCAACTAGACTTTTGTATATCTTTGAATCTGCTTTATCGCTCCCGTCATTCAATTGAAAATTTTCATTGATGGCAAGCGAGTCGAAATCGCTTGCAATTATTCATATGAAATTTCTTCAAAACCTTTTCAAGGTATTTTTCTTGAGAAATAAAAATTTCTCCTTTTGATCGCGAACTTGAATCCCAAGAAAATATTTCATGAGACCCAAATCATCGTCTCCTATTCCTCCATCATTGTTTTTTAAATTCTTGCACCATAGTTGGACTAGTCCCAAGATAAATTAGGTCATCAACATAAAGACAAACGATAAGAAAATCTTGCGTACCTTTCTTTACGTATAATGGCGGTTCACTTTGACTTTGCTCAAATCCATTGGAACCCGTGGACGCTTGTTTGATCCATACAGGCTTTTTGCGATGATAAACTTTTTCTTCCTTGCGCTTTGACAATATAGCCATCAGTTGTCGCACATAAACTTCTTCTTCTAAGTCATTTTGTTGAGAAATGCGATTTAACATCCAACTGTAAATCAGTAATTCCAATTCAAATGACGAATGACTAAGACAATGCGAATCGTCTCCATTCGGGCAATCGTGCAAAGGTCTCCGTGAAGTCAACACCAGTCACGCTGAATACCCCTTTGCAACAAAGCGAGCTTTATGCTTGTGAATTGAGCCATCCTCCTCAGATTTCGTTTTGTAGATCCATTTGACTCCGATCACATTTTTTCCATCGGGAAGGTCCACAAGCTTCCACGTGTTGTTTTTCTCAATACTCGACAATTTCCTCATCCATTGCAATTTGCCAAATTTCTTCTCTTGCGGCCTTCTTCATAAGTTTGGGGCTCACTTGCAAACATTGCTATTTCACTGACTCGTAAATTTCCCCTCGAGCTTCGTACCTTTCAGACCGGGCTTTAATCTGAATCGACTTGGTCATGGCGTCGTGATGAATCGAGCCTCGACGAACTTGTGCTTGGTTGATCACTTGGACTTGATGTTGCGGTGGATATGTAATTGGTGATTACCGTCCCAACTCCATGCATATTTTTCACTAAAAGTCACATCTCGAGAGATAACAAGTTTGTTTGTCTTTCTAGTAGACGATATCCTTGGACTCGTCACTTTAGCCAACAAAGATAAGTTTTTCTCCTTTCCCATCGAACTTCTCTCTTTGTTGAGATGGAATGTGCGAGTATGCGATGCAACCAAAGACTCGAAAATGATGCACTGAAAGCTTTTCCGCCATGCTTCGCATGGAGTTTTGTTGGGACCGCCTTCGTTGGTAATCGATTCGAATATAGACTGCGTTCACGCTTCCTCGCCCAAAACTTTTTGGGAGTCCTTTTCCGTCATCATACTTCGAGCCATTTCCACGGTTGTACGATTTTTTTCGTTCCGCGACTCCATTTTGTTGTAGTTATAACGAACTATCAACTGCACGGTGAATTCCATTATTTTTGCAATAATCCATAAAGGATTTTCCGATAAATTCACCTCCACGATCTGTGCGCAACGTCTTAATTTTTCGATCACTCGATTTTCCACCAATGACTTGAATTCCATGAACTTTGAAAATGCTTCGACTTTTGTTGCAAAATATGACCCACATCATCCGAGTGTAATCGTGAACAAATAATAGAAAATACCTATTATTATTTAGAGATGATGTTTGCGTTGGTCCACATATATCCGCATGCACAATCTCAAGAGGGGCTTTGGCTATGTAGAAAATTTTTGGGAATGGTTGGCGGTGCATTTTTCCCATGATACATCCTTCACACGGACTGTCTTGTTTTATGGAATTTTAGGAAGACCGAATACCATATTTTTCTTCTTCAATAAATTCATACCTTTGTAGCTCAAATGTCTCGTATCGTAAATGCCAGAGCTTGTGATCTTCATCTGTGGTGCTTTGTAGTAGGTTTCTCAATAACTCCACTTTGTAATTTTTCTGCAGCAACTGGCCAACACTCAATAAATTTTGGGTCAAATTCGCTACGTAAAACACATCTCTGATGATAGAGGTGTTTCCGCTCCTTGACTGGACTGCAATAGCTCCTTTTCCAAGAATCCCCGCGATTTGCCATCACCAAATTTTACTTCAGATGAGTATGACTCATCAAGCTCCACGAACATTTCTTTATTCCCGGACATGTGATTGCTGCAACCACTGTCTACATACCAAACATTCTCAATCTGTTGAGAATTCAAACTTGAGTAAAATACCTGATCTGTCTCATCTTTTTCTGTGAAATTTGCCTCCTTTTTCTGGCCATCATTTTGATACCAGCAATCCTTTTGAGAGTGATTTGCGTTTCTACATTTCTTGCATTTATTCCAGCAACTCTGGGTGTCGTGGCCACTCCTTCTGCAAATTCAGCAATACAAATCCGTATTCTGACTAGAAGATCGTGAATTAGTATTGTCTCTTCTTCCTCTACCTCGACCTCGAAAATTCTGATATCTACCACGACATCTTCCTCTTATTGATCTTTGAATTGGCATGTGCTGCTTTTCGTCATGCCCATCTTTCTTATTCTCCTGCTGTGAAATATTTACTTTTCCTTGAAACGCTTGCTCCAAATTTTGATTTGAAAATCTGCTCATCCTTTTTTCATGTGCTTTCAGCGATCCCATGAGTTCATCAAAAGATAATTTTGATAAATTCTTTGATTTTTCGATAAGCGGCAACTATATGCTCGAATCTTGCGGTAAACAGCGTAGCACTTTTTCGACGATCTTTTTTTCTTCTAAAGTATCACCGTAGCTTCCGATTTGATTGACTACGGTGGAAACTCTAGAAAAAATCCTGCATATTTTCGTTATCCTTCATAGACAAATTATCAAAGTCGCGCCAGAGATTTTGCAATTTTATTGAGATAACCTTCTCGTAACCACCAAGTTGATTCTTCAAAATTTGCCATGCCTCCTTTGATGTTTTAGCACTTGTAATACGCGGAAGAATGGATCGACTCACCCCTTGGTGCATAAAAGACAAGGCCCTTGCATCCTTGGTCTTGTTCTCCTTATGCTCTTTTTCTCTCTGCCGTTGATAATTCGCCATCTCTTCCGAGTACGAGTTGTATACCCCTCTTCAACAATATCGCATAGATCATGAGATATAAATATTGTTTGCATTAAAACACTCCACTACTCATAATCTTTGCCAACAAAGATAGGGACACCTTGTTGGGAATATAGGAAGGCTAATTCATTGTGCTAAGGGTGGCTCTGATACCACAAATCTGTTGGGTTAGATAAAAAATAAAAAGAAGATTGAAAATTTTGGAGGCTAAATATTTTATTGATTGCAAATATTACAAAAATTTCCAAAGCTTGTGCATTAAAGCCTTTGGAATATATCACTCAATACGCACTGAAATTATCTGGAGTATTTCCTCTCTTTTTGCTTAGTTCACTCATTTGCCTAAGATCTTCACGGCACACACATATATATAGGCATCATGATGGACAAATGAATTAGCATGCATTAATGTGGTCAGCCCACTCTTTGAATTCTCAAAGTGAATATGGAATAATTTCATATTCTCCATGCATGCATACAGTCTCCATACAAAGAACTTTGGTCATGAATTTGATGAGATACATTCTAGAAAACTCATTGCCATTATGCCCATGCATGCACTCCGTGTGTGTCTGCTCCACTTCCAAAAACAAGTAATTACAAATTACTTTTTTAACAGACACATTAATTTGGAGCCATATAAGTATATATGTCGAATGGATAAAGTGACTAGGCTCCTAGCTGCTTTATATGCTAAATAGTTTTTTTCCCTCTCTTTTTTACTTTCTTTTGAGCTCATGCTATGTGAATATCATGAGCAAGTTTGATGCCACTGCAAGTCTGAAATAACTAGGATCAGAAGGTTTTTGACATCACAGTGAATCATTCACTATATTTGTGGCCCATCCTATTTCTTTTTCCCCCTTCTCTCTGTGCCTTTTCTTGTGTTTGCTTTCTCTTTTTACTTGTCAGATTCTCTTGGTTCATGGGTTGTTCTGGGGATTTGAGGGCGGGATGGGAGCGGGTTACCTGGTGGTCATTACTGGAAGCAATACTTTCCCCAATAAAACAAGGGGTGTTGTTTGGTTTTAGGTATGGATTGATTTACTTGAGAAATGGTGCTGAAGCTCCCCAGTGTGGCAAACCTTGATTCATACAGAGCTTTATGCTGTGAGGATGCAGAACAAGACTTCTTCAGTAACATAGTTCACTTACAGGTAAAGCTCCGTTAGTTTTCCGGGAAAGATGTTAAACTAACAAAAGGCATCTGTAATGTACATGGTCCCTGTTTTTATGTCATTTTTCTTCATGTAGAAACACAGGAGAGCAAGGGCAGTGTCTCGCTTTGCAATCATTGTCAGTTCAGGAAATATGTCAGAGGTACCTTTTTAATATCTTTGAAATTCTAAAAGTATTATTCTTTGTGTTGCATCTCTAATCTCTTCCAGTGAACTTATGAATTTTCTAGGTCATCACAAATAAAGTGATTGTTCCACTACTTTTTAGCATGTTACTAGATGCGCAAGATGGAAAGGATGAACATATCCGGAGCGCATGTCTGGATGCCCTGGCATCAATTTCTGGTTGCATGAAGTGGGATCGGTATTATGCCTTGCTACTCAGATGCTTCCGTGATCTGACACTCAAGCCCGAGAAGCAAAAGCTTTTGTTGCGGCTTATCTGCTCTATTCTTGACCATTTCCATTTCTCAGAGCCATCTTTGGTCTATGAAGCCAAAGTTTCCGGTTGTGATCCTCCTGATCCATATACTATTGATATCACTTTTTCGTCAGCATTGAGAAAATGTACTAGTTCTGTTGGACTTCCTGACACACAGACGTGTTTGCACAAAAAATTATTCCCCAAGATTCAAAAATTGTTGACCTCTAATTCTGACAACGTCAATGTTAAGATCAGTCTGGTTGCACTTAAACTTCTAAAGTTGCTTCCCGGTGAAATTATGGACTCGCAACTTCTGACATAGTTCACCGAATCTCGAACTTTTTAAAAAGTGGCCTGCAAAGTGTACGTGATGAAGCTAGGTCTGCGTTGGCAGTTTGCTTGAAGGAACTAGGATTGGAATACTTGCAATTTATTGTCAAAGTCTTGAAGGGCACGTTGAAGACAGGTTATGAATTGCATGTGCTGGGGTACACTCTCAATTTCTTGTTATCAAAGTTCCTTACAAGTCCGATCTCTGGGAAGTTGGATTATTGTCTAGAGGTCCTTCTTTCTGTTGTAGTGATTGATATACTTGGGGATGTTTCTGAGGAGAAAGAAGTGGACAAGATTGCTTCAAAGATGAAAGAGACTAGAAAACAAAAGTCTTATGAAACTCTCAAATTGATCGCTCGGAGCATCACTTTCAAGACTCATGCTCTGAAACTGCTTTCACCTGTTACGGTTCATCTGCATAAGCAGCTAACACAGAAAGTTAAATTGAAATTAGAGAACATGTTAAATCACATAGCTGCTGGTATCGAATGCAATCCTTCTGTGAATCAGACAGAACTGTTTATATTTGCCAATTGCCTTATTAAAGATGGTATCGGCGATGAAGCTAATGGACAGGAAAATAGCTGTGTCCAAGCAATTCAGACCAACAAATTAGTAAATGTTGACCGACAATTTTCTTATTTGATAACAGCATTTGCTCTTGGAGTCCTGCAGAATTACATGAAAAGTCGGAAACTTAACAGAGATGATGAACTACTATTATCACTGCTAGACCCATTTGTCGGTTTATTGGGTCAATGCTTGAGTTCCAAGTATGAAAACGTCATAATTGCTGCAGTTAGGTGCTTGGTTCTGCTAGTCAGGTTGCCCTTGCCATCCCTTCAATCCGAAGCTGACAAGATAAAGAATTCATTGTTGGCTATTGCACAAGGTTCAGTAAATGCTAGCAGCCAGTTGACAGAGTCGTGTCTAAAGTTGTTGACCACGCTTCTGCGAAAGCACTAGAGCTACTCTTTCAGCTGATCAGTTGCATATGCTGATCCAATTCCGTTATTTGTTGATTTGGCAAAAAGTCCCTCATTTGTTGCCCTTTCACTTTTGAAAGCTGTTGTACAACGGAAACTGGTGGTTCCTGAAATATATGATGTTGTCCAGGTTACTTCAGAATTGATGGTACAAAGTCAACTTGAACCTATTCGAAAGAAGTGTAGTCAAATCTTACTTCAGTTTTTGCTTGGCTACCATCTTTCCGAGAAACGCTTACAGCAACATCTTGATTTCCTACTTGCAAATCTGAGGTGAAGAATAGTCGGCACTCAGTATATTGTTTTATTTATGTGTCATAAATATGCAATTCTTTATGTGACTTGTATTTATTTCAGATATGAACATTCCACTGGAAGAGAAGCTGTTCTTGAGATGCTTCATGCCATTATACTAAAATTTCCAAGGAATGTCGTTGACGGACAATCTCAAACAGTGTTTCTGCACTTGGTCGTTTCTTTGGCAAATGATGATGACAGCAAAGTTCGTTCAATGGCTGCTGCTTCAATAAAGTGTCTTATTGGGCATGTGAGCTCGCATTCGCTTCACTCAATTCTCGAGTATAGTCTGTCTTGGTACATTGGGGAAAACAGAATCTGTGTGCTGCTGCAGCACAGGTAATGTATTTTGTAATTTTTTTCTATTTAACCTTTATTGCCCTTTTGTGATTGGACCTCCGGGATAAAATATGGAAATACGTTGTCATTTGACCATGAGGAAAGAATTATGTAACTGCTACCTCATTACTGCTTTTCATTATTTTCTTCATGATTTTTGTGATCTCTAAACAGTCATCTTAAGATTTGGATCCATGTGGAAGATTTTTAATGATGTATGTTGTTTGCATACATAATGTGAAGTTCCACTATGCGTTTTACAATTATTTTCAACATGAAGGGCTCTGTTGAGTACTTTGTGGTTGTTAATCTTGTATGTATTTTGTCACTAGTGATTTCATTGTGAGTCTAAATCTTGAAGTTAGGATGCGCATATTGAACCTCTGTAGGAGTTCATTAGATGTTCTATGAAAAGTGAATTGAAGTGATCAATCTATAACTTGCATTAAGTTGCATTAAGTCATAATTTTCTTTGCATAATATGTTGTCTTTGGTTCTTATTTCATTTTTAAGATTATTCATCAATCCAGTTAATTTTTCTTTTGTTTGCTGAATTTAATTTCGAATTATGAGGTGCCTGGAGAATATAAGAACAATTATAGTAATGTGTTTCTGTGAAGCATTACATTTCAATGGAAGTGCTTGTACCATCACACTTTGCTGTATAATATTGCAGGGAAATTAACCAATAAGTTGCGATTTATTTGCAGTTCAATTTCCATTTATACGTAGCAGCTTTAAAAGAGAATATAGCTTATGACAGTAAACAATGGCGCGATATGAACCGTATAGCCGACCCCACATAGTGGGATTAAGGCTTAGTTTGTTGTTGTTGTTGTAGCTTTAAAAGAGAATATAGCACCGGTGCCTTTTAAGTGTAGTGGGTAAATCACTTTTCCGCCTGAAATCTCATTTTTGTTTTGGTGATTCGTGTATCTCAGAAGATACTATCCTTGTTTTTACTGTGTAGATCCGTAACAGAGGTGTAGAACGAAATGTAGCTGAAAGAAATAGGGGTTAGACGCCACATTTCTACTATTTGGGATGTAAATATATTCTCACTTCAGCATGAAAAAACTTGTATTTTTGTATATAATCCCCTATATCTTGCATGAAATATACACACTGTTGGCTACCTGAGAGTACTCTCATAGAACTGAAAATATCAAAGTAATTGCGTGTATCTTGAACTTGAAAGCTGGAAATCAGAAGAGATATTGTATAATTGTTCTAAATAGGAATTGATGTACATAATTTGCATTTCTAGGCTTGTGATATCTGGTACAAAATGTTAATTTATGCCAAATTTTCCGTATTTGTGACATGATTATAACTATTTTTTAACCATACGCATCTGCGTGTAACTCGTCAGCCTTAACGATGGAGTTGCCCTTAATAATTTTCAATTTTGTTTGTAATTCGCCTGTTAGGGTGAATTTTACAGAGTATTATAATCTTTTACCTCGGGAAAGCTGTGTTCCATTTCATACCTTGTTCTAATCTGTACTACTGGCATTGCTTCCGATCACTAATTTCATTGTTTCTTTTACAGGTTTTGGGTTTACTTGTGGAGGTAATGGGAAAAAGTTTTGAGAAACACCTTAATAGAGTGCTTCCGGTAATGAGAAGCGTTTTTCAGTCTGCTGTCAGTGCTCTTACATCTAGCCAAAAAAATTTATCGGATGAAGCAGTTCCGTTCTGGAAGGAGGCATATTATTCACTGGTTATGTTGGAGAAGATCCTAAATCGATTCCGTAACTTGTTCTTTGATAGAGATCTTGAGGTACAGCTTGTCATTCTACCTGTAGGTTGGACTCTTTGTGCCCTAAATCTTTCTTCAACGTATTGGGAAAGGATTGTTGATGCGATATTTTCTTCAACAAATTTAGCTTCGTGTTTTTCCGAGTTTACTCTTCATATGCTAATGTGAATAGAATAGTGTTCTAATTCCTTTTCGGGATAATTGCAAAAAACTCCCAGAGGTTTTGGCTAATTACAAAAAAACCCAGAGATGTTTCAGAATTACAAAAAGCCCCATCAGATTTGATTATGTCTTAAATTTAAGGGGGCAACTGTAATACTTCTATAAATATTAGGGGGTATTTGAAATGATTTTTGCTTATGAGGGGGAAAATATAAGACGAAATCAAACCTCAAGGTTTTTTTTGCAATTTTCATCAACCTCTAGGTTTTTCTGTAATTAGCCCAAATTTCAGGGGTGTTTTTGTAATTATCCCTTCCTTTTCTGTTGAGCTTCTCATATTCCTTTTGCTTTCTTCTTACAGGATATATGGGAAACTATCTGTGAATTCCTATTGCATCCTCACTTGTGGTTACGCAACATATCGGACCGGGTTTTGTCTCATTACTTTGCTGCAGTAACCGATGCTTGCAGAGATAACAAATTGTCAATGGAGACATTCTTTCTTATGAAACCAAGCATACTTTTCCTTGTAGCCGTTTCCTTGTGTTGTCAACTGAAGGTGCCATTAATCACTGACGACGCAGCTGGCATTATCGTTCTGCAAAACCTCGTGTTTTCAATTTGCGGTCTCCATTCTTTTTTGGGAAAGAATGAATGTATGGATGTTTCCAAGTTCTGGTCCAACCTTGACCGTGCTGAGCAAGATCGGTTTCATAAAGCTTTTGGCGTTCTTGATCCGAGAAAAGGAAGGAGGACGCTTGCATCTTTGACTTGTGATGCCGTTGGTCGGCACGATAAACATCAGCATCCATTTATTACATATTTGCTTCAGAGAATGGGAAAGATTTCCTTTCAGATGGAGGTCACTCAGGTTTGTTTTGCCAGAATTTGTATATGCTCGGGAATAGATTTTACTAAGTTACGCTCCAAGTGTATCTGGATTATCGAATTAACAATTGATTTTGATTTTTAAATAAACAATTTAGGAAAGATTGTCTTTTAGATGGTCTCTTAGAGGTGTATTTGTGGGAACATAACTTTTAGGATAATTACAAAAACACCCCTGAGATTTGGGCTAGTTACAAAAAAACCCACCAAGTTTGATTATGTGTTAAATCTGTAAGGGGTAACTGTACTATTTTTACAAATATCAGTTTTTTTTTTTTGCTTATAAAGGGGAAAATATAAGACGGAATCAAACCTCAAGGGGTTCTTTGTAATTTCTGGGTTTTTTTGTAATTAGCCCAAACCTCAGGGTGTTTTTGTAATATCCCTAACTTCTATAAGCTCAATTAAGCGAATAGAATTGATGGAATTGCACTCCAAGGCTATCTGGATTATCGAATTAACAATTTATTCTTTTTTTAATAACTGTTTTTCTACTGTATATATTTCAGAAATCATGAATGAGCTGTGCTGATGGCATATTAAACCTTTCTTGCAGATGAAAATTGTGTTCAATTGTTTCAAATCAATTTCACCAAAACTCCTTGATCGCTATAAAACGTTGTCATCCATCGGCAGTGATGATTTCCATAGTTACGCCGTATCAAATGCTGTTGCCGTTGTACAGAGTTTGCGAAGGTTATACCGGACAAGTTATTTCAGGTAACTAGCTGTTGCTGTTTCCATTTCCATCCATACTTCACAGAGTTAAGTGTTCAATGGCTCACTCCTTGTCTATATGTCTACTACTTTTAAGTATGATTAGATGTCCTTTGAGCTATTGTTAAACAGCTCAAATAGGCAAATATTTATCGTGCAAAACGATTCTTTATGTAAAGACAATGATCGCACTTAAGGTCTCACTGGCAAGTTCATAATTTGAGAGGGCTAATTACAAAAACACTCCTAAGGTTTGGGCTAATTACAAAAAAAACTTAGAGTTCTTTGAAAATTACAAAAAAATCCTTTGAGGTTTGATTCCGTCTTACATTTTTCCCGGTGATTTTCGAAAATATTTGAAAAAAACCCGTGACATTTACAAAAATATTACAGAGTGACCCTCTTAAATTTAAGACAAAAAGAAACCTGTTGGGGTTTTTGTAGTTTTGAAACATGTCTGGGTTTTTTGTAATTAACTACCCCGAGGTTTGAGCTAATAACAAAAATAACCCTGAGGTTTTTCAAAATTACAAAAATCCCCTTGAGGGTTGATTATGTATTATATTTTATCCCATTCATAAGCAAAAACATTTCAAACACCCATTTTACATGTGTAAAACTATTGCGCTTATCCCCTTTACGTTTAAAATTGAATCAAACCTCAAGGATTTGTTTTTTTTTTTTTAATTTGAAACTTTTTTGGGTTTTTTTGTAATTACCCCAAACCTCAGGGGTAGTTTTTGTAATTATTCCTAATTTGAGATATTTGACTAATTAGAATTGTAACTTGATATCTCATTCTTTTTTATGTGATGCTGATTTACTTTAATGCATCAAATTGTGACCCTTACTCTTATCATCATGCCAGATGATCTGAAACAATTAGCTCAAGAAGTGAGTGAAAGCATACGAGGCATCATAGGAGCGCAGAATTTTGTCCAAATATACAGCCAAATAAGGAAAAATCTCAAAGCGAAACGGGATAAGAGGAAACAAGTCGAAAAGATCATGGCCGTAGTAAATCCAACACGAAATGCCAAGAGGAAACTGAGAGTGGCTGAGAAGCATCGGGCTCATAAGAAAAGGAAAATCATGGCCACGAAAATGGGAAGATGGACGCGTTAGATCCTCATGATGATATATGCAAGCCATGGTCTGTGCTATACGACCGCCTTCCCATGCTAAGGGCGAAAAGTCGTTCCTAAGTGTTGGATCTTTTTAAATGTGTTCTCGTAAATTTTTATGTATCATAGTTATTTTATTTGAGGGTAAATTTAGTGTATATGTATATATATATTGAGCCGAGTATTTTGCGCCTCGGTGAAAATTGCAAGGTTCTTTTTAGCAAATTTTGCACTCTTCTCTCGCTCTATTTTAAGCCTTTCTCCCACTGATAAGGGTCTTTTTATGCATGTTTTATGTGTATATTTAAGTATGATTTGAGTTATTTTATTGTTAGTTTCATAAATTTTTGATTGTACATAGTTCACATTATTCCAAGGTGCTTTTATTGGTGTAGATTGATGATTCGGAGTTGTTTTTGGTGAATTTTGGGCCATGGTTTCATGTCAAAACATACCCGGGGTTTCGGATGCAAAAACACTCAAAATCCCAAGCTAAACGCGTCATTTCGGGGCTTTTCACAAACACGGCGGGGTGTACTTTTCAAACACGGCCGTGCTTTTTAGAAGTAAAAAACGAGCAATTTTTCGACCTCGACGTACCAAACACGGCCAGGCCGTGCTTTTCAAGCACGACCGTGTTGGAAAATCCAAAATCACGGCCTACCCGTGCTTTTCGTTCATCCGGATGTTCTTTTGGCGGAAATTATGGAGACCTTTGCTTTTTGACAACCTTTGAACAACTTCTACACCTCATTTTCTTTGCACGCACAAACTTTATTATTCCTCAATTATCATATGACAACAATGATTCAAACAACTCAACTATGGAAGTGGAGCATTTGTTTAGCAAAAGATGACATTATTGATATGTTTTTTCACAAAGATGGTGCCTATAAAAGCCAAGAGTTTGAGTTGGGAAATTTATTGACTCATTCCATTCATTCATTCATTGATAGAGAGATTCATTGTATATTCATTGTATATTCTAAGTTTCAAAGAAAAATACATTGAGAGGATAAAAGAGAGGTAGAGTTGGAAGTTGAAGAGCAATAAAGGAGAAGACTTGGAGCTCAACATCATTACAATCAACTAAAGAGGAAGTCTTTGAATTGGTCTTGAAAAAGAGCTAAGTACACCATGTTCATTTTATTCAAATCTTTTTGTGTAGTATACTCTCTTGTCAAAGCCATGTGTAGCTAAATTTCTAGTGTTTGAATATAATGAACTCTAGAATGAATTTGTGATTAAGGTTTGAATGTTTTTAATAAAATCTTCATGTTTTGTGTGATTCACTTATATTATGCTTTATTCATTCGAATTGGTATATGTGCAATATTGATTTGAAGTTTATTTTTCATCCTAAAATCGAGAGATTCATGGTGAAATAGAACTATATAAGTGAAAAGAGTTGCATGCAATCCTAGATGACGACATAAATCTTCCGGATTAGGGTCAAACCTAATATGGGAATTCACAAATCGTTATAATCTTTGTCTTGGGGTTTTAACTAGAAAGAGATTTCATTAATCAACTTGAGGTTAAAAGTTATTCGCGCTCGATAGATGGTTTAACTTAAATTGGGAATTTCTGCGATCCATGAAACATGAGATTTTACTAAAAGAGGTTGGTTTTTTGCTTAAGGGCTTATGGTTGTATTTTTATCTAGTTGAATCACAAAAACATTCTAGAGGATTTACATTCAAACACATTTCTAGCTCTTGATTTCTTATTCTACAATTTACTTTTATTTGATCAATTGTAAGTTGCAATTATTTTAATTTCTCTATTTTTCATTTTCCATTTTGACAAACAAAATACTGAAAATTATTAGATTAAATAACAAAAAGACGGTAATTATTAGTACTTACAATCCTCGTGAGAATGACACTCGGTACTCAACAATCTATACTATAAAACGATTGGTGCACTTGCCTAAGGTTTTAAAGGTAGCTTTTGAGCCATCAAGTTTTTGGTGCCGTTGCGCGATTGTAATATTAAGAACGCTTTATTTTTGTTAATTTAATCAATTTTTTTATTTTGCCATTATCTTTCTTTTTATCTATCTTTGAAAGTCTTGGATTACACTTACCCTCTTTTTTTACCGCATTAGGTGCATGCCTACTCGACGTCGAATTTGGAAGCGTGATACCGCGGGAGCAACACAGAGAGAAAGTACTAATACGGACCACGAAGAAGATATTAACGAAAAGCAAGGATTTCGCAATGGCGGGCAACAACAAAGAACCATGCGACTATGCTCAAACCATCTATGGACGATGACGTCGTCCTAGTATCGTAAGGCCCGGCCGTTGCGACCCAATAGTTTCAAATCAAACCGAATGTCATTCAAATGGTGCAACAATTTGTTCAATTCGACGCTCTTACCTGGATGAAGATCCAATAATCATATCGCAAATTTCCTCGAACTTTGCGATACCTTCAAAATAAATGGAGTCTCCGACGATGCCATCCGTTACGCTGTTCCCATTTACTCTTCTGGGGACGGGCTAAACAATGGCTAAACACTTTACCAAAGGAACAATCACAACATGGAGCATTATGGCGGAAAAGTTTCTTTTGAAGTATTTTCCACCCCCAAAACCGCACGATTGAGGAATGAAATCTCTTCATTCACTCAAGAGAACGATGAGACCTTGTACGACACTTGGGAGAGATTCAAAGAATTGTTTGCGAAAATGCCCACATCATGGCCTCCCCATTTGGATGCAAGTCCAAACATTTTACAATGGGCTACTCTCATCGAGATAAATGATTGATGCGGCGGTGGGGGAACATTGAACAATAAAACACCCGAAGCCGCCCAAGATCTAATAGAGGGAATGACCATGAATGGATATCAATGGCAATCCGTGCGAGGTAAATCCAACAGACGATGGGTGTATACAATGCGAGAGCGGTAGTTACGCTAGCCGCGCAGTCGAAGCTCGACTCGAAAATTGACGGGTTGGCGTTCCAAAACAAGTCTTCTCATGTGAGACTTGTGGAGGATCGCACAACCACCAAGAGTGCCCCACGCGATACCACCACATGAACAAGTGGATTATCTAGGTAATCAATCTCGACCCTCTCAAAATAATCCTTTCGAAGAACACCTATAATCTAGGTTGGCGTCCAAAGACCGAACTTCGGTTGAGTAATCAAGGTCAACCACGGCTAATCCCAATCCTAATCTACACACGCCTCCCGGATTCAGTAGACCCAAGGAAAGCCTAACTTGGAGGAACTTATGACAATGTTTGTGCAATCAACATGCCCGATTCCAAGCGGTCGAAACATCCTTAAGAAATCAAGAGACATCTATCCATAATTTGGAAAACCAAATAGGCGGTTGCAAATAATTTCCGAAAGGCCACAAGGAAGTTTGTCGGGTAACACCGAGCCAAACCTAAGGGAGCACGTAAAGGCAATCACCATCGCTTTTCCACATGAGCATGATTATGCCAATACCACCATGCGAAAAATATGTGGAAGACGACAAACACGAAGAAAAGCCCATGAAAAAGGTGGTTGCCGAATACAAGCCCAAGATCCCTTACCGGAGTTTAATCAAGAAGATAGAAGGGAGGACAAATTTGGTAAGTACCTTGAGTCATTTAAGCAACTACATACTAATATTCCATTTGTTCAACCTCTTTCAAAGCATGCTTTGGATCTAAATGACATCATTTCTAATGAAAATAAGCTTAACGGACTATCAAATATGCAATTGAATGATAAATGTTCTTCCAATAATCTACCACAAAATTTTAATGATCCAGGAAGTTTTATTATCCCTTGTACAATTGATGGTTTACTGTTGATAGAGCACTAGGCGACTTAGAGCTAGTATCAATGTGATGTCTTATGAAACATTCAAGCATATGGGATTAAGTGAATCAAACCTACTAGGATGGACATACACTTAGCCGATAAATCGATTAAACATCCTAGAGGTATTATTAATGATGTGTTAGTCAAGATTGATAAATTCATATTCCCGATTGATTTTGTTATTCTTGACATGCATAATGATATTGGGGTTCCTCTAATTCTTGGGCGTTATTTCTTGCTACGACAAAATCAATCATTGATGTGCATGGGGAAAATTAACTTTGAGGGTGGGGAATGAACAAGTAATTTTTAAAATTCATGTTGATATTGAAAATGATACTACTTGTTCTTTTGCCGATTCAATTTCGTTGTACGATGAGAAATCTAAAAATCTCTTGGAGAAAAGTGTTGTTCAAAGTCCATGTTGGAAGCTTATACCCGAAAAGGGGACCTGGAAAGATCAAAGAGCACATTTTGAAGCATGAAGTTGGAGGTAATACTACTAAATACCCAGGGATTTTCATAAGCCCAAGCTCCACCCGACTAATCTCCACATTTGGGTAAACGGTCCAAACTATACAACTTTAAAGAAGCGCTAACCGAGAGGCAACCCGACATTTTGTGTGCATTTTTTTAATTTTTTTATTAAAAAAAAACACGGTCTGGCCGTGTTTTACAAACACGGCCGTGTTCGTCACCCACCTCGCGAACACACCCCGTGTTCAATAATCCAAGGCATTGTGGGAAAAGTGCGTGCAAAATACGGCTTGGCGTGTTTGCACAACACGCCCGTCTTAAAAAAAAAAAATGCCGAACACGCCCGGCCGTGCTTTTGAAGCGGCCGTGTTTTTCAAAAAAATAATAAAAAAAATTTTTTCCAAAAAAAAAAAATAAATTTGTTATCTTAATTTTATTTGAAGATTTCACGGTATTCAAGTTGTGCATTCTTGATTAGGTATGAAGATGCCGATGACGGTCTCGTACTAAACAACCCAATGATCGCTCAACACCGATTTCACTCTTCTAGTAAGGTCGTATTTTTCTTTTTCCACCTCTTTTATTTTCTTCTAGTGTGGCTGATTTTTGAGTGTTTTGTTTGTTCATTTATCGTTTTTCTTTCACATTGAGGACAATGTGAACCTTTAAAGTTGGAGGTGGGTGCAATTACATTCTTAGAATGCTTGTGTGCTTGTTCCAGTCCAGTGTGCTTGTTTTTATTTGAGTTTATCGACAAAAGGTAATTTTTTTAACAAATTGAGTGTTTGCTAGTCAATAACTTAGCCCAATTACACCAAAATTAATTTTTTAATTTGAGTTTTCAATGTGAAGCAATTGATTGTTTAGGATAGGTTGACGTGGATATGCGCTAAATTTTGACGAGATTTCCAACACCATAATATTCGATGTGTTAAGGCATTTACGACAATACTTAGTTTTATGAACGTTTGAGAATTCATGATTTAGTGGTGGTGAACTAGTTGATAAACCAAGCTTGTAAAAAAAAAGGTATCCAATTATACTCATCTATTTGTTGTTGCTTAGTAACTAGGAGCATTCATGAGCCCCATGTTTGTCTTTTATTTAAAACGGCGACACAAATATGAGTATGGGAAACCACTCTAGGAGTGTTTGAACGAAAATTCAAAATATAAACCTAGTGGAAGAATGCCTCGAAAGGACCTACAAAAAAAAAGAAGAAAATCGAAAGGAAGAATGTATATTCCTTGAATTCTCATTCCAATAAAAGTTCAAGAAGCTTGGTTATATGACTAGTAGGCTAACTACAATGATCTATTGAATTCTTGTATTTTCATGACATTATTGAATTGAAGTTATTCATAACTATCAATATTTGTGGAGTGATGATTTCAAGTTTGAATAATGCCTTTTGATATAACTGATCTTTCTTGGCATCGATCGCTTTGCAAAAACTGCGTTTTTACTAATGGTTAATTTGGGTTGAGAAGGCTAAGAACTTGATTGCTTGTGTTCAATGTGTTGAAAAAAAGGAATTTCCTTGTGTGTTGTAATTTATTGAATCATTCTTTTTGATTTAATGTTTTGCTTGAGGACAATCAAAGTTCAAAGTTGGAGGTGGTTTGATAAGGGTCTTTTTATGCATGTTTTATGTGTATATTTGAGTATGATTTGAGTTATTTTATTGTTAGTTTCATAAATTTTTGATTGTACATAGTTCACATTATTCCAAGTGCTTTTATTGGTGTAGATTGATGATTAATTTGTTTTTGGTGAATTTTGGGCCATGGTTTCATGTCAAAACATACCCGGGGTTTCGGATGCAAAAACACTCAAAATCCCAAGCTAAACGCGTCATTTCGGGGCCTTTTCGGTCAAACACGGGCGGTGTGCTTTTCAAACACGGCCGTGCTTTTTAAAGTAAAAAATGAGCAATTTTTCGACCCGACGTACCAAACACGGCCAGGCCGTGTTTGGAAAAATCAAAAACACGGCCCCGTGCTTTTAAATCGATCTGGATGTTCTTTTGGCGGAAATTATGGAGACCTTTGCTTTTTTGACAACCTTTGAGCAACTTTTACACCTCATTTTCTTTGCACCAAACTCTATTATTCCTCAATTATCATATGGCAACAATGATTCAAACAACTAAACTATGGAAGTGGAGCATTTGTTTAGCAAAAGATGACATTATTGATATGTTCTTTCACAAAGATGGTGCCTATAAAAGCCAAGAGTTTGAGTTGGGAAATGTCTTGACTCATTCCATTCATTCATTCATTGATAGAGAGATTCATTGTATATTCATTGTATATTCTAAGTTTCAAAGAAAAATACATTGAGAGGATAAAAGAGAGGTAGAGTTGGAAGTTGAAGAGCAATAGAGGAGAAGGCTTGGAGCTCAATATCATTGCAATCAACTAAAGAGGAAGTCTTGAATTGGTCTTGAAAAAGAGCTAAGTACACCATGTTCATTTTATTCAAATCTTCTTGTGTAGTATACTCTCTTGTCAAAGCCATGTGTAGCTAAATTTCTAGTGTTTGAATGTAATGAACTCTAGAATGAATTTGTGATTAAGGTTTGAATGTTTTTAATAAAATCTTCATGTTTTGTGTGATTCACTTATATTATGCTTTATTCATTCGAATTGGTATATGCGTAATATTGATTTGAAGTTTATTTTTCATCCGAAAAATCGAGAGATTAATGGTGAAATAGAACATATATAAGTGAAAAGAGTTGCATGCAATCCTAGATATGGGGCGACATAAATCTTCCGGATTAGGGTCAAACCTAATATTGGAATTCACAAATCGTTATAATGTTGTCTTGGGGTTTTAACTAGAAAGAGATTTGATTAATCAACTTGAGGTTAGAAGTTATTCGCGCTCGATAGAGAGTTTAACTTAAATCGAATTTCTACGGTCCATGAAACATGAGATTTTACTAAAAGAGGTTGGTTTTTGCTTAAGGGCTTATGGTTGTATTTTTATCTTGTTGAATCACAAAAACATTCTAGAGGGATTTACATTCAAACACATTTCTAGCTCTTGATTTCTTATTCTACAATTTACTTTTATTTGATCAATTGTAAGTTGCAATTATTTTAAATTCTCTATTTTTCATTTTTCATTTTGACAGACAAAACTCTGAAAATTATTAGATTAAATAACAAAAAGACGGTAATTATTAGTACTTACAATCCTCGTGGGAATGACACTCGGTACTCAACAATCTATACTATAAAACGATAGGTGCACTTTTTTTTCTTTTTAAAGGTAGCTTTTGAGCCATCACCCGCATAACATCGTTAGCTAAAGTGGAATAGTATGACCGGATTTCCGGAAAATAAGTTGAAATCCGATTCATCAATATGGTAAACATGCGCTCAAAAAGACCTCCTAAACCTCCACTGCCAAGTGATCGGAGTTTAGTCTGAATTTGATTGATGAACCCACTGCTGGTAGAAATGTTCATCAATGGGAACTGAAAAGTCATCCCCTTTCTTGATAGGGACAATGTCCTCAACGAGAACCTCTCGAGGCCTGTGTGGGTCGCTTGGATTGTCTTTCTCTTTTCGATTTTGACTCCCATCTTACAAGATATTTCAAATTTTTGTGTGATGTTAGATCTTATTGAAAATAAGTGATTGAAGTGTTTGGATAAAATAAGATGATGAAACTTATAAGATGTTTGCAATGAGAATTTTGTAATTAAAATGGTCAAATTTAAATAAGGTTGTTAAAATAATGTCTTATTTTCAAATAAGTATGGATATCCCATTTTTTTAAAGATGCCTTGGTGGAATTGGAATTACATGGCTTACTAAATTATTTAATAGTATCCTAAAAACTAAGAAAATGCCTAATGAATGAGAAAAAGGCACATTTGTTATATATAGAGATATATGTTCCAAACTTAATAATAAACAATTTTCCTCGAAGTATTTTTTCGAATGAATTTTATTATCTAAAGGCCTATTCAATAATAATAATAGTTGTTTGGTGGTTAATTTAGAATAAACTTTTGGATAAGTCGCTTATCATCCAAAAAGTTTATTCTAGAGAAACCATAATTGGATATTATGAAAACCCGCAAATAATTTATTGCAAGGTACGACCTTCATATTTGCATCTTTTTCTATCTTTTTCGAATATCATTTCGACATTTGTCCCGCAAAAACGAAAGAATTTCTTATAGCATGACCAAAAATCCTGCTACGCCCCATGACTCGTATCGATTTATGTTCAATGTCTATTTAACTCGAATTAAGCTTTTATTTATGCTCGATATCAGCTTAATGAAATATGACCGATCATATATATGAATCTTCACGTTTTTGTCATTTAATATGAAATAAAGGTTAGGCCTTTCTCAATGTGTCAATCAAATTTGTAACTTATAAAAGTTTTCTGTAAGTAGATGTAAGGACCATCACTCCTCAATTTTATACATTTGTGGTGATATAAAATTTAAATATTAGCCTCCGACGTTTTGATATAAAAATGGAAATGACTCAAATTTAGTGATACATTCATGTTAATACTATAATGGAATAATCCCGATAATATAGAAAATCAATGTTATTTCCATGCTAATTTTATGAAATCTAATTAGATTGGATATTATGAGGTATTAACATATTCAACGTCAATAGGATAACAGGATACAATTCAGATTCCTCTAGCAAGATTTTTTGTATATTATGAGATGATGTTAACCAGTTGTGATGATAAAGGGGTTACAAAGGCTCCTTTTCATTTGTTTGTGGCAAATATTAAACTTTGATATGTTTATGGTTGTGACTATCATTTTTGCTACATACAAACAAATATTAAACTTTGATATGCTTATGGTTGTGACTATCATTTTTGCTACATAATGGATCAGAAGCTTAGGCTTCAGTTGGTTCACTTTATGCATCATGTTTAACATACATGAATTGTGTAGCAAGAACCACAAATTTTAATTATGGTACTCTCATACTACTCTTGGCGTTTTTTTGGTTTCCAAAGAACTCATTAAAACATCATTTTACCAGTTTAAGTTATTTAGTGGGTAAAAGGTAAACAAATGGACAAAATCCAGTCATTCAAATATATGTAAGTTAAATGTGTTTCTTGATTTTATTTGATGTATAATTTTTTTATAATAGTATTTGATACGATACATAAGTTTTTTTAGTATTAAATTTTCACATAATATTAAGTTTTGAAAGTAGCATGAATATATTATTTAGCATATTATGTTACAATGATGGTTATACATTTAACCTTTCACATTCAAGCTAAGATTCAATTATCAATTTAAATTTTTTTTCATGAGATATTATCTTGACTAAATAATTGCAATAATTATGATAATACAAACTAAAAATCTGATCGGCAATAGATTCAAAGGCAAGAAATAAATCCAAGTGGAATGGGACTGAAAGGCAAAAATCAACTTAAAGGCGAATACCAATAGGAGGGCAGAAGAAATCTCTTCTTTTTAATCCATTTTGCCTCTAGATATCTTCCTTTATCAACATTGTATACTGGTAAGAATAAACAATATGGTAGAATTTTGATTTTGGAAAGTTTATTGTATTAACTAATCTAATATTCCATTGCCTAATTAATTTGACCTTTCAGTCGGTTATGATCTTCGGACTATTCTTATGTTTCAATTTTATTTTTCTTTTCTGGGTTGTGTTCATTTCACTCGGATTTGATGTGTATATTGTGGATATATTTTTCAAAAATTTAATAATTAATGGCGTTATAATTAGGTAGGTTGTTTAAATCTTAGATTTTTGGTGACATTTATTCTATTCTTTTTGCCGATTTCACATTTTCTTTGGCATGAATTAGTTGTTTTAGACTTTTGGCCTCTGAGGTTGTTGCGGTTCTGAAAGGTCAAACTTTATTTTTCCTTCTCTTTTGCGATTTGCATTGTCTTAAGAATTTGGGTTCAAGTATGTGAATACATAATGCCTCTTAATATTATGAAAATGTTTTTCATGATCAAGGTCATATATTCTTTTTCTTCTTCAATTTGTTTACAAATCACAAGGGGGTCACAATTTTGCGGGGATTTGGTGCATAGAATTGGGGTGTTCTTCACTATTAGCTTATTAAAGTCGGATGATGATGAAGTATATAAAGACATTTTTCGTTTTGATGATTATCTTTTTTGTTCTTCTCTAGGCGTATTTTTCTTTGATGGATCTCCAAGTAGCTCAAGTATATGCAAAAAGATCGTCCCACTTCTTTTTGCAATACAGGTGTTTAGGTTCTCTCATAGCCCATACACTTTTCAGTTTTAATCTAAATCTGATATGTTGTCGTCTTGTTAATTTCTAGAGGTATTGGGTGAGCACTCAATTTCTTGATGGTTTAGTTCAAAATTTGTAGGCCTTTTGGAAAGGAAGCCGAGTATTAAAAATTTAGCATAAAGATAAAGTCGTTCTTCCCAATTTTTGTTTGCTCTTTTTCCTTTTATTCTCATTTTTGGTGGGGTAAGGGCGACGGAGAGGAGTTGGGTTACTCTGAAAAGAAATTAAATCTTTTTCACTCTTTTCAGTTCTGCATTCTTCAGATGGAACAACTGGAATCGCTTTCAATGTAACAATGACGAGAAGTTGATTAGAGAAACAGGTGAGTATGTGCTATGTTTTGACAATTTTAATCACCAATATCCGTATTTATCTAGAGCCGTACAACTGGTAATTTATTTTTGTGACAACTAATGCAAAGGTATCAACTGGGCTTGTTACACTTGGATATGAATACATAAATCTCACTACATTCGACTTTATATTAACAGTTGTATATCTTAAATTTTGATTATGCACCTTCATTGTTCTGTTGGTATTTTTCTTATTTGGCCTTCTCTGATGATTGGTGGCAGAACTCAATAGTGATTCTGAGGTATGTGTGCCCTGTCACTTTCTTTGACTGTGTCACGATAGAATGGATACTTCAGCTTTAGTTGCCTTGTGAGAGAGAAGTAACGATCTGAAATAGTCTCTAATATCAAGTTTTTCTTGACCAGAATTTACTCGATCATCTATTTTTATTGTCAGTCTAAGTGAAAGGTAATGGAACGGTCTATCTTTTTCTAGACAGGAACGTGAGCAACAAACAATAAAGATATATGATATTACTGTAAATAGTATTTAATATCAGAAGAAAAATGGTGACATATTGGGGTAGGATACTTGGTCCTTCATAGTGGACCAATATAGTGAAGTTTGTATACCAAAATTTGCACAAACATTTAGGTTTTGTTCCAACGAGATTATAAAACATACTTGATTAAACTATCACTGTCCTTTGCTTGATTGATGAGTGAATATATTTGCTCATTTTGAAAGTTACAATTACAATTTTGTTCTCCTATGATTTTCTCTTTTTTACTTGAATTCTTTTCATATGGTTTCCTTCGTTTCTTATTTTTTCTTTTGTTTAATTTTTTATCATTCTGCTTTTCAATGTGGTGAAGTATAATGATATGATTCATTTATCATTCCTTTTTTTAGGTAGACTATTATTCATTTTTCAATCATATGTTAGGGATTTTCTAGGATTTGAGGAAATCCATACTCATCAGTTTTTTTTTGTGGAAATCATTAATTATTTTTATTAAACACGTATGCATTTACAACATGATTATTTGAGGTTATGTTAAGTGTTAGATTTCATCCTTCTACACAATTATTTCATTTTAATAATTATTTTTCCATCATTTTAACTGGAAAACATACATGCCTCTAAAAAAAGCTAGACTTTTGTTGTGACATATGTCATATGTGTTGTGTGAAGTAATATTTACGTTACAGTATAATTTGCCAATAATTCAAACTCCCGGATTTTTTAGAACGTGCATTTGTATTGAAGATCCTACATCTCAAACTTATCGTTTTTTATTAATTAAAGTTTTAGAAGATTTTTTTATTATATATATGTATGAAACTTTTAAAATTTGAATGATTTTTGTGATATGGTAATAGATGCCTATGACGTAGGAATCATGATATGATAGAAAGAATATATGTCAATCTATTGTGTACAAGTGGCAAATCTTCTTCAATCTTTTTGAAAACAAGTGTTGTTTACAAAGTATGGCTATAAAATGGCCGAAAGAGAAGTATGTTAGATTGTCTACTACAAATTATTTTTTTGTAGCACATAATTCCATATTCTTTTCTACATGGTGACATTGTTTTGAATACTAATTGCCCAACTAAAAATGAGCATACAAAGTTTTAACTGAATTCACATTCCCTATCTTGCATGATATTTGACTTTCGTCTTAGAGACACCTCATAGTCCCATACCCTAATCCATCTGTTCTAATTGTTCGATTTCAAAAGTTTGTGATCCGATCTTCCATGATTCCTGGAATATTCCTCTTGTCCGGTCAACCTCCCCACAATTTATTGCAAATGAAATTTTGGAGATACCGCTACCTGATCAGCCTATGGAGGACACACGCTATTGGAAATTCAGTGACAATGGTACTTTCTTGGTTAGAGAGGGGTATGGACTGGAGACTAGACTCTATGAAGTGCCCTTGAATCAATCTACCCCATCGATGAAAACATGGTGGAGGTTTATGTGGTCTTTGAATATTCCTCTTAAAATTAAAATCTTTCGGTGGAAAATCTCGCACGATTTTACTGCAGCTAATGTTAATCTTTGTAATCACCATGTACCTACGCTTGGAAGATGTAAGTTATGTTGGAATGGGAAAGACTCTACAAATCATTCTCTGTTTTTTTGCCCAGCAGTTAAGAGACTGTGGAAGGACCAAGGATTTGCACATTGGCTTCAAATGGCTAGGAATGGGTCCACGCTTGATCTATGTTTATGGATGCAAAATTAGTTATCTAAAATCGAATTTGAAGTCTTTGCAGCTTTTGCTTGGTTTTGTTGGAAAGAACAACGAGTCATCTAGGCAGGCGGAAATTGGGATCAAATTAAAATAGTGGGAGGCACAGAACAGTTCGTTATTAATTTTCAAAATTCCAGATTGAAGCATAAGGTCCCTTTTTATGATGTGAAGACAGATACAAATGTTGCTTGGATACCCTCTCCCCAAGGAAAATTGCGCCTGGACGTTGATGCATGTGTGAATGTTGGGAAATGATTGTTTGGGATTGGAGGAATTATTCGAAATGAGGTTGGTGCCCCATTACTGGTTTTTGGAAGAAATTTTGAACACTCTGGTTCTGTGGTGGAATTTGAACTTAGAGAAATTCACGCCGGCCTTGAGGCTACCTGGGATGCCAACCTTTTTTCAAATGTTATAGCTTGAACTCACTATTAGCAATTCAAGCAGTAATTGATGTTGGTGAGTCATTGGGGTATGTTGAATTTTGGTTCACTAAAATCAAGCAAATGTTGGCTTCAGTTGATAATGGCTTTGTCTGCCATGTAAAGAAGTTTTGTCAACCAAGTGGCTCATTGTATTGCCCAGTTTGCTTCTTTTTCCCATCTCCTCTTCATTTGGGAGCAAGGGAATTTTCCTACTTGGTAAGAAACTTGTAATGTTGGATGTTTCTATTTGAGCATACAAAGTGAAAATTTTGTGGACGACATTTTGAAATATGAATGCAAGTTTGATGGGCTCTCATTCAATTTAATCTTATATTCGTTGTTATAAAATTGAATTATTCTTCAAACACTGATAAGTACAGTTAGCAGGGTTCTTTTTCGACTATAAGTCTAATTTTAATATTTCATCTTGAATAATAAACTTAAACACACACACACACACATATATATGTGTGTGTGTGTGGGTATAAAATTGTAGTTCTTATTATATAGATCTCTTCTGTCTCCAATTTTGAGGACTATTTTTTTATTCATAAAATTTATCTCAGACCTATAATCATGGTGCGGCCCGGTTCAGTAAATCCACATATAATTTAATGAAACAGTTGAAATGGACAATAAAATAATTGAAATAAATAACGGCTACTAGAAGAGAAAAAGAAAAACGGATTAAGATGGTAGTAAGATCAAATTTTAAGCAATGTAGAAGATACTTTTCAAAGTTTCAAATTATGCAAAAACAAATCCTCAAAATCAAGTAAAAAGAAGGAAGTGGCAATCACTATTATTCGAAATAAGAGTGATTGACACAATAAGAGTTCATTAAAGAATTGTTTTTTTGTTATAGTACTCACGAGTATTTCAATCTCATTAGATTTAATTTTATGATAATTTTATTTAAGTTCTTGGCATGTGTTTTTAAATTAAAATATCTTAATTACACTTATTGAGTTATAATTTTTAATATAGGTTTTATTTAACTCTTGTATATTATATTTTAAAATCAAAATACACTTTATAATATGAACGACATTTATAATAAATACATATAATTTTGTTCCATACTAAACTATATTAATTAATTAATTAATTAAATTAATAAACATATAGGCCACGTGCAACGCACGTGCATCTTACTAGTTTCTACTATCTTAAAAGGTGAATGTTACTGCCAAAATATGATGAGACTAAAATACCCTTATTTTAAGTATTAAATTGAATGGTAAAAATGGTAATTTAAAGTTTGATAGGTTTCTACATAGTGTCTCCCCAACTCCCCTGTTTTCTCCTCAACTGATAGGTTTCTAAAGATGTGTCTCTCCAATTCCACATCATTTTGTACTTTTAAGAATTTACCACGCGCGAGTCTCCCAAATCTCATTGACGACGCTTGAGAATTTTCAAAGGTTGAGGGTCGATTTCCATGTGATGAAGAAGGAGATGTGATGCTATTAAAGATTCATTTCCTCCATTGTAGAGAGGCGGATGACTCGAGAAACATTTACAAGTAAATTAAAAAAGCGATTCTAATTGGAAAGTTTTTGTTTTGCCAAAATTTTGTCTTGAATATCACTTAATTTTTTTTTATGCATTAATCTTAAGTTCTTGAGATGGTTTTTTCCAATGGGCTTTACCTTTTTCATTTTTCTATTTTTATGGAACGTGGGTTTAACATTGGATTTCTCTCTCTCCCCGTCATTTTTGGTAGCATCTTATAGAATGCAATTTCTGTTCATATGAATTCAATTTCTCATTTTTCCTGTTTACAATTTCAATTATGTGAATTGTGAAAAGATAATGTAGTCCTTGGGCCTGCACCAATGTGGAATGAAATTTTTGTTCATAGTCATTCAATTTTCAATTTTTCTCTGATTATGTAAATTTCGAAAAGATAATGCAAACCTTTGGATTGCACTAATGAATATTTTAATGATGATTTTATCCAAATATTGTTGTTTTTAGATGATTCTTACAATCAGAATCCGTGGCTGTGTTCATTGAATAGTTTTCTTCTTCTTTTTGATATTTCTTTCGCGTTCGAAATCTTCTTATTTGGTTATTTATTTAAATCAAGAGTGGATGTGTTGCATTGTAATATTTCTATTTACTGGCTTTTGCAATGATCAACCAAATCTAACTGAAAGTTATTTTTGTTCCATGCATATGCTTCATTAATGATTCATTTAGGAGTTCACCAATAAGTAAATTGAGGAATATTGAATTGTTTGGAGACTAGAAGGAACCCTTCAAGGTAAATCTTTATAATAATGGCCATGTAGCTCATGTCTCAATGTTTTTCGATTTCGTTCTTCATCATCCTCCGGAGACTAGCCACATTATGTTTTTCCTTCTCTTTCTTTTTTTCTTAGCCATAACCGTGAGGTACTCTTGATGTACGGTGGTGGGGAAGAACCTATGGTTTATCTTCTCTATCTCTCATGCATATTGAATGTTGCCTCCTTTTTGTGTAGGCAAATTAGGCCCGTGCGTAGAGAAGCATTGGCGGAAATGAATGAGGATATCGGGGTGTGTTTGAGAACGGTCCTAATGTATGTCAAGGTGCTTATTCTTAAAGTTATTGTTTACTCACTCTCTTGATGAAGATTTTTGGTGCCACGTGTAATTTCACTTTTTGCAATGTTATTTGGCTCGTGAATTCATGCATATATTTGGTTGATCTTTATTTGGGACGTCTATTACATATACGACCACGAAAAACATATTTCCTTAGAAAGTCTGCGGGAGAGAAACTTAGTCCCATATGGGCTTTTCTTGAAATAATAGAAATGCATGTAAACAAAATAAAAAAAAAGAATAAATCTAATAGAATTAGTTAAATTCGAAGGAATGAGTCATGTGCTTTAGACATACACAAAGAAATATTAACCCCATAAAAGATTAATGCAACACATTTATGGATCTTATTGATAGACATCATGTAACTACTATACATCATTTAATTTCTAGAACAAATGGGGAGACGAGTAATAAACGGGCATTTTTATGTAGAACTAAATAACACCTCTCATCTTTAATTAGGACATGTAGTTTGTGGATTTTTAAGTCTTAAATATATTATTATTTTGCTACTCTGATTGTTTCCATATTGAGAGTGGTTGTGCTCACAGTTTGAACATGAATAATTAATTTTTCCAAAATAAAGACATATCACCTGGTATGAAAAATAATATTTCCTTCTCTTACTCTTTGGTAACCCATTCCAATATCCAAGTTATTGACAGAATTTTTATTTGCAATTAATTTTTTGTTATATTTGGTTAATTTTTGTGTTAAGTTTGCTAAAAAGATGCCCCTTCGATTTAAACCTTGTTGAAATTGATCATGATAGGATTGGAAGAGACAAAGAAACCCTTGACCAACTATATTTGAACAAATAAGTCTCGCACAAGCAAATTGATAGAATTTGTTGTAATTCATCTAATGTTTTCGGTTGTTTTAAAACACATATTATGTTCCACCAATGATATGTCTAATGGAACGTTTACCTCTACTCTATGTTGCCGAGAAATTTCCTCATGGTTCTCGAGTAGTTGTTATAGATCCTTTGCTTTGCAACATGTATTTATATATCCAACTATTTGATTTTATTTTCAGTCAATTACTCTTGTTGATGACTTCTTACATAAGATAATACTACTTAGATTCATGGTTTTTAATGTTTCTACATATCACCCTTAGGTGGTATTATGGTTGTAGCAATTGAACTCATAAAAGGTCGAAGGCGTCGACAACAAACAAATAAGAGTGGTTGTTTTAGATATATAAATATTATTCGGTTAACATTTTATGGATGTTATCTTCGCATTAATCTCAATTTGGTTTTGCGTGACCTAATCTATATAGTAATTTGTACGCATTTTTATGAGTAGATAACAAAGATGTTGTTGCTCCTCCCGCTCTTCAAAAGTTAAGCGGAAATTTTCTGGGTAATATATATGTGGCAAATTATCTTGTGACGGTATATTTTGCGAATGTGTTTAGTTTGCTTGATTTTCTATTCTTATTCATCAGGCTAAATGTATATGCTGGATTTCTTGGCTCACTCAACTGTTAATGGCAAAGGGTAGGCTAATATGTGTGAGATTTGAGCTATTACATTGTTGCTGATACGCATAGGGTGTCAATGACCTGAATTTTCTGTTTCATTTTTCAGGTTTATAGTTCCTGGACTCGACGATGCTGGGGACCGCGGCTTTGGCACATAAATCTACCAAACTTCACAATTGACATTATCTTTACATATTTTCATAGCCGCAAATTTTGATGTCTAAATATATGGAAAAAATGTGCCCAATTATTGAGGTTCTAGACGTTGGTTGACGATATTTTTCTATCAAAATTAATTGTTGAAAAGTTGTTATTCTTATTATCTCGCTTGCGGTTTCATTTAAGTATTACATTGTCACCGCACGAAATATGGTGGCAAGAAAAATATTTATCACACTTTTAAGTAAAGATTTAAAAGAATCGTATCATTGTATGTGGTTTTCATAAAATAAGTATCGGGAGCCATTGAAGCATCTGTTTTGGCAAAGTTTATATTGACTATTAACTCTTGCACGTATTGTACTCGTATTTGACAGGAGATATGATTTACAAAAATAAGTCAAATGTGGGCATCATCGTGGATGCTCGAATCTGAGACCCGCCAAGAGCATCGTGATGATAAATTGGTTACGTGTTGGTACATACATACTCTGTTCTTGGAAAATTTCAAGGTTTGTTGAACGACATAGCTCTGCGGATAGTCCATTGGGGCCTCATAGATATCACATTCGTCATGCGGGCATCGGAATTACCACGGCTCAAGTGTCGCTCACAGATTCATGGTTTATTTTGTTTGGTGATATCATATAATATTTATCAATTATGTTCCCCAAGGGTTAATCATCCTCATCAAATCTGTTTACCAAGGGTAATTTCAAGTTTGAATTTATTAGACACTCGATCTGAAATTTGGTATTGAAATTTTTCCAATTTGGAATTTGAGTTGAAAATATGTCATTTTGCCCTATTCTTTTACCTTAGTTTTATTCATGAGACTCCACAACAATAATTGTCTACCCGTCAAGTTTTGTTTTTCGGTTGTTTTTGTCTCCCAATTTGTTGCTGAAATCCATCTTCTCTTGCATTTTCTTGAATTTGTAGTTGCACTAATTCTCTCACAACAAATTAGTTAATTACAGATTTACATTTCAAATATGACACTTTTTGTCTCGAGTTTTGTTGTTGAAACCTACCATTAATGTGTGGATAGTGAAGCCGTTAGTACACAACATTATTAAGTCGAGTTTTGGAATTTTTATGCTTTTATTTATAATAATTATTATTTGTTAGAGCTATAAAATTATAAAATTCTTATAAACCTTTGTTGTAATATAGGGTGTTTCATGACGCATGAAGTAAAGTAGAGTATGATTTATCAAATTTATCATTAGTTAAGTTGATATATATTTATATAATTCAGAATGATTAAAATCTTAGAGTTTTCTTGTAACTATTCCACTATTCAAATAGAAGAAGAAAAATAATTGACAAATAAAATTGGCAGTGCCCAATCAGACAACAATCAGTGAGTGGTATTTTATAGTTCACATCTCTTATGAGTATATTATTATTATATCAATGTTAGGATATGTTCAGGAAACATGAGTACATAGTTGAAATATTAATAGAATATACCTATAAGTAATATGACATAGTAGCATGTAGCAATTCATATTACCCACAATATTGATGAAAATTAAGTTGATAAAAGTAAACATTTTCAATATACTTGGTAGATCTTCAACCAAGACGCAATGTGGAGATCTTTTAAATTAAAATACCATCATTAAAGCTACTATACATGTTTATTTAATGTTTTAATTCTCTGAATATAAGTATGCTTATCTTGTAATTCAAGTTTAACCTATGATTATGATATATTTTAATTTAAAAGTATATTTGCAACAAACTAATTAAAAATACTCTCATTGAACACAATTATATATAAAATTACTAAATTATTAACTCTAATATAACTTATCTACAATAAATATTTGTAAGTCGAATTTCCAAATTATCTAATGGTGTAATCTAACATTATAAAAATAAAAATAGTATGTTTATCAAAGTTTTTCTAAAATATATATACTTAAAATTTTGTTTGTAAATATTTATTCAAGGTTGTAAACGATAACTATTATACAAAAGTTTTTTTACTTGATTGTATGAAATCAACAATATCTATGATAAAATTAAAATTTATTAATAATATATTTTTAACTAATTTTATAAAATTATATGGTTCACGTGCAACGCCGTGCACATTACTAGTTTCTAATAAAATAATGAATTTTGTTGCTATAATTTTGCTTTTCTCTCAACCTTCTCTTCTTTTCACTTCTTTTTCTTGTCATTAAGGGTGATTCTTGGCCATTTATGGTATGAGATTATACTACATCTATATCTTGTTTTTCAATTTATGATGTTGCTTAAATCGCATCTCGCTTCAAGTAAGAGCGGCTCGACCCCATCGAGCTTTTTCAAAAGATCGGGTCGGGTCGAGCCACAAAATGGCTGGCATCCAGCCCGTAAATATGTCTCATGCACGAAAAATTCAGGCTAGCCCGGCTCGAATTTTTGGGCCTAAAAAACCACGGATCGGCTCGAAAACCTTGGGTTGGGCTTGATTTTGCCATCTCGACTCCAAGTCAAGGTTTCGATAAATGTCCAACTACTTCTCGAAGTTGATAGAATCTTAGGATGAAAACTAACACATAGCAAGAATAGGGGTCTTTAGGGTGGTACCGGGAAACCCCTCCAACGCTCAAGTCGGCAAACTATTGCAAAATGTAATTCGAAATTAATGATGGATGAAGAGACATTTTTATACCTGAGTTGATGGACATCATGAGTTTTGTAGAATAAAGTGGGTCGCTTGGAACTGTATGGTCCAGTCGTCGCGTGGGCCGGTAAGTGTCGTGTAGGTCTTAATTATATATATGGCCCATTATATAATAATAAGAAATATTGGATAATAATTGTGATTAAATAAATGGGTTAGATGAATAATAATGATAATCATAAAAGGATGGTTTTACCCACAACAATTTATAAATAAAATAAGTGGTTTTCTCACATCGATCTGGTTTATTTTATTTATTTTTTGTTTGTGATTTTGTTATTTTTGTGTGGCGTTTGGTTTGTCGTTGTCTTGGTGCGGATGATTGGTCACTAAAGTGAAATAATTTTTAAATAATCAATAATAGCAATTCATTGTTGACGGAGAACTTCAAAAGAGGATGAGTTGGAAAATATTTCATAAACGAAAATTGGTGAAAGCATAAAAGAATTTCAGTTTTTATATCTTGATTAAATGCATTACTTTGCATTTAATTATCCAATAAACCTCCTCAGCAATAATTGGTTGGTTGTATTTCTTGAAACAAAATGATGACCAAACGAAAATAAAAACAATATGAAATCTGTAAAAGGTCTTAATTTGCTCTAACAATATGAAAACTGGTGTTACCCAAAAATCTCCGATGATAATGTCGATCAAACTCCGCCCACGAACTTAGCCGAACTCCGTCGTCTCGCCGAACACCTGCAAAATGGGAGCCGGAGGGTTGCTCAGCGTACCCACTCCGACGTACCCACTCCGACGCTCAAGTCGGATAGTGCTCAAAAGGGGAGAAAGAGCAGTTCAAACGTGTAGTGAAATATTCAAAAATGCATAAGGGCTAACCATACCGATGGATGGGTATTTATAACAAATATAATTAGAGTTTCCGATTTTCCTGAGACGATTATAAGGAATCACGAGAATTAGTTAACAAACCTTATCTTATTAGCCATTTTAGGCCACGTCATAGTAAATCCCAAACTCATGTGTCATTGATGATCCCGAGCTTATGCTTCTAGAAACTAGGCTTTAAGAAGGGTTCTTTATGGGCTTTGATTGGACATCGGCTCATTCTATGCCGACCTCCCGACCTCGGCTCGGTCTACTCTATGCCGAATCAACCGTCCCCCACTATAGCCAATCTAATCCTGGGAAGCTAGGTTATAGTACTCAATATCCATCTAGGCCGAGCTCATCCATGCATTCATTCCTATATATACCGAGCTAGCTAATGACCTTTCATTTATTTTGCGAACTCTTTCCCCGTCTTACCGTTTGAACTTCCCGCCTCTTGGTCCGTGCAACCGTCATCATTATCCCTATTGATGGGGCGTCATTTTTTCGCCTAATGCATCCTTAACCGTAGATCTTTCCCCATCAACGGTTCGGATCATCAATGGTCATCGATCTTGTGCCAGGCCCTTCCATCTATATAAAAGCCCTCACACTTCATTTTACACTTTTGCTCCTTTATCTCCGGCGATTTTCGGCAAACTTCTTGATCTTGGCGACTTCGATTCCAATATCCGGTGTATTGTTCTTTTTCTTTCTCTCTTTATGGTCTACCTCCTCTATTTAGGTACTTCTTTTGCCCTTTTTCTCCTTTTCAACTTTTGTTTTTTTTTTTTTTAATTCATTTGTTGTGTACTATAATGTCTTCTCTGTTCACCTTTCTTCTAAGGGTACTTCAACGGACCACTGAAATAACCCATTTTGCCAAATGTGTTGACAACCTAGAGCTTTCTTTTGACAACGAAGCTCATCTTGCTTCTCAAAACAAAAAACTCCTCTTCTAGCCTCCCAAGAATCTAAAGCTCTAATTAGATAATAATAATTCTAATATTGAAATAAGACTGCTATCCCAAACTCTTTCCAGGATAACACTTTTAATGCTTCAACCATGTTTGTTAGGAATTTAATATACCTTTGTAAAAATATAAGCATCCCTTCAACTTTTAAGTTAGCTCTTCCTAGGTATTATGATAGGCCGAACCGACCTCCACCAGGTTTTCTAGCTTTCTTTTCCGGAAGATTGATGGTGGGATTAGGTTCCTATCCATCCTTTTATGACCGAACTCTCAACAATATACCGAATTCCTTTAAACCAATTCTCTCCCAATTATTTTTCGGTTAATGGTGGCTTCATTATGGTAACTCAATTTCTCCAAATTGATCCTACTGTAGAAAGCTCTTTCATTCTCTGTTCCAAATAAAAGTGTCCACTACTCGTGGCCTCTTCTATTTATCTTCCTGATGTGATGCTAGATTCCTCGGAAATATCCTACTTCCAATAAGTTTTGGAAGGATCGTTATTTTTCATTTTTCTCCTGAGCCATGGCCTTTTCCCCACTCAATGGGTTTGGGAAGTTCCTCCCCAAAGAAAAATTAACATAAGGAGACGCGATCATGATCTTCAAGCTCTAATAGATCGATTGAATAAATAAGAGTACGATCTTTCCCGTTTTTGCTCTTGCCCCCCTTCTTACTATGGTATTTCAAACTAAGCCATACTCCCTTGCTCGAGGAGGACCTTGGTATTTGCTTTTATATGATCTTGTATTTGTCATTATTTCACTCGTCGATTTCACTAATACTTGTTATTTATTTCTTCTCCAAATTGCCGCCATTAATAAGAGACTTGCTTTGAAAAAGAAGCGACTCGGAAGAGGAATCTCTCTATGAGTCGAGCCCTCCTCGAGGGACTTCGACTTCTCAATCCATCAACCCTCTTCATCATTCCATCACCGCTCAACCTACCGAGCATCAAGCTCCCAAGTCCCCCAATTGTTCATCTGAATCGGCTCGGGATGTAATCAAAGAATTTATCCCCAAGTAGCCATCTTGCTACTAAAAAATGCCCCCTCCTCTTCTTCTTCTTTACGGAAGAAAGAAGAACAAGGCAATAGGTAGCTCGGGTTTGGGAGATATCACTACTCCCAACCAGGACTTTCTCCCTTCAATCTCCCATCTTGGAGAATTTCAATGCTCGGACAGTGTGAGTTTTTACAAGGTCTGCCCGGCTCGGGAACATCGCTCCCTTCAACAAGCCTCTGCCTCCTAGCTTGTAGATAATTTCGGCCTTGATCTATCCAAGGTTGGCACTGTCTTTCTTTATTTTTCTTTTTTACATTCCCTTTCATTCTATGTATAATTTATCATTTTTCTTATGTTAGGCCTTACTTTGACTCTCGGAGATAGTGGCTCGAGCCGCATTGGTTTTGCGGATCCCGAGCTTGTGAGCGAGCGAAATGACCTTCATGATCGAAATCTTAAGCTCAAGGAGAGGATGCTCGATTCTGCGCGGCTAGTTGAAAAGTGCAAGTCCGCTCGAGCTTTAGAAAATGGCTCTTAGTCAAAAAGATGAGGAGATAAATGTTTGATACATGTTTTTATCTTAATTTTGATGATTTTATTTTGTCACCAAAACAATGTCTTTAAAGGTTGTCCAAATACTCCTAAATGATTTAAAATGGTTTTAATATTTTCCTGAGTATTTCCTCAAGTTTATTTTCGATAATATTGGACAACACTTTTAATGACTTTATGTCAATGAGTTATTACGTCTAAAAACAAGGTTCCTAAATGTTGTCTAAATACTCCCGATTGGTTTAAAATGTTTTTACTAAATTTTGGAGTATTTCTTGAGCTTTATTTTCGACTAAAATTGGACAACATTTACGTCTCGTGATCGACCGTCGCCTACGGGGCAACCCGTACACTGAAGATGAGTTTGAAACAAAAAAATGAGACGAGTGAAGTGAAAAAGCGGTCAGGTCTACCGGTCGCCAGTGGGCGTCGGCCGGTCGCCCGGGGTCGGCCGTGCACGAGCGTTCTTCGAAAGCAGAACTTTCTTTTCTCCCAAACGCTTAGGGGGCCCGGTTGAGGCAGGGTCGGCCGGTCGAGATACACGTCGGCCGGTGCATCCTGTTGTATTTTTCAAAGTGTTCTTAAATTTTCTTTTTTTACGTGCGACCGGTCATCTTCTTTAGCTGACAAAAAAATATGACCGTTTGACAAATGAGACACATTTTCTTAAATTGTGGGATTGATTTCTAACACTATATTCTTGATTTTAATTGTATTTTTCTGTAGATTTTAAATCCCCAAGAGGAGCCTATGCTTGATCAATCATCTCCTATAAATAGAGGAAGTTTTGGAGCAACCAATACAACAATTGAGATACAACACAACAAGATACACTTCAAGCAAATATTTGTTCTTCATTGTTATTATTCTTGTTGTAATTTTGCCTAGCTTTTCACTTTCACATCCTTGAGGTCTAGGCTATTCTTGATTACACTTTGCACTCAAATTGTAATATTCATTATTGAGTTGTAATCTTGATTTTTGGTTATCATTCAACACAAGATATCCTTGTGAGTGTTCTTGTGGTAAGAACACACTTGGATGATCTAGGTGATAGGTGCAAGAAGATTGTGGTAATCTTCTTATTGAGGTGTTGAAGAATTTGGTATTCTTCAAGGTTGAAGATTGTGGTAATCTTCACAAGGTGCCGTTGAAGGAAGATTGTGGTGATCTTCAAAAGGAGATTGTGGTAATCTCCAAAGGTGTTGTTGAAGAAGAGTGTGGTGCTCTTCAAGGTGTTGTAAGTTGAATTTGTATTAATTTTGGTAATTAATAAAATTCTTTTTCTTTTTGAAATCCATCCCGGATATCTTTGGGGTGATAGAGGATTAGGCCCTAGGTGGGTTGAACCTCTTTAAATCGGCGTGTGTTGTTTACATTCCGCACCTTTATTATTGTGTTTGAGCATTTGGTTCGAAAAAGAGGGCGAAATCAAAAAGATGGAGATAATCTATTCACCCCCTCTAGATTATCGTAGCCGTTTGGACTTACAATAAAGAGCCTCATAGCCGAACTCGAGAAGGTCCATTTTAACTCGCGAAACAAGCGGACAAAGCTCGGGAAGAGGGGCTAAAATTGGCTATGCAAATTTTCTTCGCCCCCAGTGTTGTGCTCTCAGTTGAAAGGCTCTGAAGTGGCTAAGAAAAGCTTCCTAAGTCTTTGAAGAATTTCTTGGTGTTCTTTCCGACGGGGCTCTTGATCTTCCACTTATCCTTCGACCAAAGTGAAGCCCAAGATCGGGAGAAATGATTTTACGAGAAGTTCGATAGGGACACAACCACGACCTTTGCCACTAATCCCAAACGCTATAATCCCTCTGCGAGAAGCCAACCGGTTAATCCGAGCTTTCTGCGATTTTCTTAACTACGTCCTTGCTCGGCTAAAGCCGACCGAGCTCCTCTTCGGTCACCCTATCCCGAGCTACCCCGGATCTTTCCCCGACTTAGGAGATGTTTCTAGGGTTACCACTCTGGTGGTGATGTCGAACTCGAGATTCTCGAGGAGGCCCTCTTACCATAGTTGACTATGGTATTAAGGATACCCCTCATACTTAGCTTATGCAATTTTCTTTTTTGATGTAATCACCTTTTGAATCTATGTAATCACTTCTTTAATCTAATGAAACTTCTATTTTCCGGAACTCTTATTCTCTTGCTTTCTTTGTTCATATATTTTTGAAGCTTAAACTAAGAAATGCAGGTATTTTTTAGCTTCGTGTCACCTCGGGGACAAAGCTAAAAATACTTAGGCAAATTTTCAATTTTTGAAACTCAAGCCAGTGCAGGTATTTTTAGCTCCAAGTCACCTCGGGGACAAAGTTAAAAATACTTAGTCAAATTTTCAATTTTTCAAATTTTTGATTTTAAGAAGCTCGAGTCGAGCCGCATGTATTTTTAGCTTCGTGTCACCTCGGGGACAAAGCTAAAAACACTTAGTCAAATTTTTGATTTTTTTTGAAGCTCGAGCCGAGTGCAGTATTTTTAGCTTCAAGTCATCTCGAACAAAGCTAAAAATACTTATTCAAATTTTCAATTTTTCGATGTTGGAGCCAAGCTACGGGTATTTTTAGCTTCATATCACCTCGGACAAAGCTAAAAATACTTAGGAAAATTTTCAAATTTTCCAATCTCGAATCGAGTTTGCCGGTATTTTTAGCTTTAAGTCACCTCGGGGACAAAGCTAAAAATACTTAGACAAATTTTCAATTTTTCAAGCTCGAGCCGGGCTATAGGTATTTTTAGCTTCGTGTTACATCGGGATAAAGCTAAAAATACTTAGTCAACCTTTAATAAGCTTCGGTCATAGTTTATGAGTGTCCACCCCTAAGAATTCTAGCCTTTGACCATTTCACCGATCAAGCTAAAAATTACTTAGTCTTAGCTCGTGGGTATCCACCCTCTAAGAATTCTAGCTCATTATCAACTCGGTGGCGAGCTAAAATTACTTAGTCAAATTCATGATGTATTCACACTATTTTGATCATAATAAAGCACGGCCTCTTTCATTCATAATCTTTCTTTCATACTCTTTCATCATTACACCAAGATTTAAAAGAAAATCTTTGTAGATATCATGGATCTACTATCGAACTTCTTTACTTAAGGTAATATTTCTTCAAATTCCCAATGTTCCATGCTCGAGGTAACTTCTTCCCATCTAGTTCTTCCAACTCATAAGCCCTCCTGCGCTAACACCGATCACTCGAGAGGTCCCTCCCAATTAGCCTCCAATTTTCCATGGTTTTCATTGCGTCGCTTTTCTCAACACCAAGTCCCCAGTTAAAAACTCCTCTTATTCACTCTGCTATTATAACTAGCTCGGACTTGGATCCTTGTTCGCTCCATTTGTAGGAATGTCATCTCTCATTTTTCATTGATCATATCCAAAGCTTCTTGAGTCCTCAACTCATTCTTCTTCTTCAAAAGTTTTGAATACGGTGAGTTTCCATCCCGATCTCACCGTTGGTATAACCGCATCCATGCCATATACCAAACTAAAGGGTGTTTCTCTTGTTGCCTCTTTTAGATTCATTCTATATGTCCACGATCTGAGCTCAATTCTCGACCCGAGCTCCTCTAGACTTTTCTAACCGAGCCTTCAACCCTTGCACCAAAATTCTATTTATGGCCTCCACTTGCCCATTTGCTGTGGATGCGCCACTTTGAGGTAGAGTGTTGCTTAATTTTCATTTCGTTGCACTATTCCCGAATTCTGCTCCATAAAATTGCGTACCATAATCGAAATGATCACCCGAGGTATCCAAACCTGCGGTATGTTCGCCAAATAAATTTTATGACAACCTTTTCGATTATCTTAGCCAATGGTTCAGCGTCCACTCACTTGCTAAAATAGTCTATTGCCACTATCGAAATTTTATGTCCCGAGGCCTGAGGAAAAGGCCCCACAATATCAATACCCCACCTAGCAAATGGACAAGTGCCGAGCTCATAGTCATGAGCCCCTCGGTTGTCCTATGTATGAAAGTGCATGCATGACATTTTTCGCATCGTTTCACCATCTGCTCAAAGATCTTTTCTTAAGCTCGGCCAAAAATATCCTGCCCTCAATACTTTGTTTGCTAAAGTCCTGCTCCCATGTGATTTCCACAACATCATTCATGTATTTCTTTGAGAATATATTCTCTTTCTTTGTAACTCACACATCTTAGCAATGGTGCACTAAAACCCTTTTTGTATAGCAATCCCCCAAGAAGATACAAAAATGAGTCGCCCGTATCTTTACCTGAGCCCTTTCCTTTCGTCCTTCGGTAACACTCCCTCTTTCGGATATCTTTGGATCGAAATCCTCCAATCCTCTTTTTTTCTATTTCTCCTATCTCTAGACTCGAGAATCGTATCCCGATCTACCAATAGAGTAATATTTATGTCGTAACCTCCCAGTAGAAACTAGCAATTTTAGATAATAAAAAATCCTCCTTTGCATTCTCCTCCCTCGGTATATGGCGATTTCAATTTCTTTCAACCTCTTCTCAAGGATCCTATACTTTTCCACATAATTTTTCATCCTCTCTTCCCGAATTTCGGACTCCCCTCTTACTTGCTTGTACACCAATTGGGAGTCTATATGTATAAGTATTTTAGATGCTCCCATGTCTATTGCCATACAAATTCCTCGTAATACGACCTCATACTCGGCTTCATTATTTGAAAGTTTGAAATTCAATCTTATGGCAAAGCTACTCTCCACCCTCTTAGAGCGATTAGCACAATGTCTACTCCACATCCATCTACGAACAAGATCCATGCTTTGTCCTCGGTCACATTTTTGGTCAATTCCCACAAAATCCGCTAAAGCCCGAGCATTGATAATAGTTCAATTTTGAAATTCCATGTCATTCTCACTCATCTTGATTGCCCATTTCACCGTCTCCCGATACCTCAAGCTTACTCATTATAGCCTTGATGGCAAATTTGTTTGGACAATCACTTTATGTGACAAAAATACGGTCGAGAACCTCCGAGTTGTTATCATCAAAGCTAAGTTGGCCTTCTCGATCTCTGCATACTTTACCTCCGCATTTCTCAATATTTTGCTCACATAATATATCGGCATTTGCACCAAACCTTCTTCTCTAATTAATACCGTGCGACTCTTTGCTCTCCCACCAAAATATACAAATACAAAGGCTCTCCCGGTATTGGTTTAGTCAACACGATAGCTCGGCTAAGTAATCTTTCAATTCTTCAAATGCCTTCCGGCATTCCTCATCCCAAACAAATTTCTTGGCTTTTCTTAACACCTTAAAGAAAGGCAAACTCCTCTTCGACGACCTCGAGATAAATCTATTAAGGGCATCTATCCTCCCGATTAAGCACTGAACATCCTTTTCATCTTTGGTGAGCCATTTCCCGTATAGCTCTTACTTTTTCTCGGATTGGCCCCAATTCCTTTCTTTGTCATCATATATCCCGAAAACTTCCCGACTTCACACCAAAAGCACATTTCTTAGGATTAAGTTTCATCTTATATCTTCTTAGTGTATCAAATGTTTTACGCCGGATCTTTCACATGATCCATTCTTTCACGCTCTTCACCAACATGTCATCCACATATACTTCTATGTTCCTCTCGATCAGTAACACCCTTACCCCTGTAACATGTATTTATGTAGCACAAAACTATAGTTCATAGGCGGTAAAGCATACCGCACATAAGAATAATATGTTAATCATCAACTATAACCTTTTTCTTTTATAAGCGAAATCACCTTAAAAGATTTCACAACATATATTTACACACGCGTGCATTTATCCATATTACATAACATTAACGACGCGTGCTCTTTTTTATATACTGAGACCAAAATAGACTCCTATATGAAATGCAAATGATGAGTGAGGAGAAGGATGGAAATCGGTAGCCGACCTTTGATCCATGCTTTAACTTTTGTCACCCTCACGGATCAACTTTATCTCTGACAAAGAAAAAAATTGGCAACATTGCATTTGGTGAGTTGCAAGCTCGGCAAGTATTGTCTAATAACAAGTTATTTAACATCACACAAACACATTATCACAATCAATTGATCATATCATTTATAAACATATAAATGCACGTGCTTGATCATTTTCTTTTTTTTTATTATGGGCGGCTAATACCAAGAATAAATCGTGATCATGAAGATGGCCATGACACTCTGTAATTCTTTATTTCACGTAGAGTTCGGTGAACTCGGGGTGGTCGTGCGGTACTCGTAATCCGAAATTGCGGATGACTGTAATTCTGTGATTTAAGGTCATTAGTGGCCATAACAAATCCATTAATCTCTCATGAATGCATTTTCTCGTAATCACATATTTCATTTCCGTATCAATAACATCATGAGAGATCACATGTCTCATTTTCACATCTATAACATCGATGGAGATCATATATCTCAATTCCATATCAATCTCATCAAATAGAGATCATATATATCGATTTCATCATCATATCACCACGAGAGAATCATACAATTCACGTTAGGGCACGATAAGCTACTAATCATTGTAGCCAATAAGTAAATGATTCATTCCAACACATTAATCATATAATCACACAAGTCAAATAACAAGCTAAAAGATTATACTCACAAGTGGTGCTCTCATCTCGGTGATTCCGCCTATTCAACTTTATTTGCTCTTGTGTCGAGATTTTGACCCGCTAGCATAACGAAAATGCATAGTAATAATTAAAATCATCGGTTTAACATTAACAGAGTTATATATATATATATATATGCTATTTATTACATATTCATATAGAGGTATATTAGATAATGTGGTTATTAACGTGATGTTTCAATTCAATCTCGTCATCTCAATTTCTCTTAACCCGTTGACAATTGACCAATGAAAATTGTCACATCGCTGTATATATTACATCTTTGAAACCAAATTTCCCATTATGATCCTAGACTATATATTTGACATTCAATTCCCAATTGGAAGTTCGACTGACAAATTCAAATGTGAAAGACTTACCAATAATGATTACACTTACTATTAGTTACCTTATTCAATAGTCATGAGTAAAAGAACCCAGCTATTAGATTCTTAACGGCCAAACAATTTTTAGGCTCACAAAACTTAATAGAAGTCATTCTTGTTTAATTTTATTTTAGTTAGCACTAAAAAAAAAAATATTTCAACTTATAGATATTTTTAACCTACTTCCATCATCTCTGTGTAATATATAATACATTTAATTATACGTATATAAATATATATTATACTTACTAATATAAGTATTACTTTTATCTTAATCTTTAATGTCAATTACAAAAGAGATTAGTTTTCAAATGAATAAACAAACAATCTGAAAGTTTTCAATTACAATAATTTCTACTAAAATTCAGCCACGTACTTTAATAAATGGCAAGATAAAATTTTAAGTTATTTGCACTTTGTAACAATTTCATTATTCCTTAATTTTAACTTTATTAACACTCAATTCCAAATTCAGATATAGTAATAGAAATAAAGTATTTATAAATTTAGGGGTGATCATAAATTTAAAATAACCGCCCGTGCCGCACCGCACCGAACCGTTAATATTAATTTATCAGAAAAACCGCGATTAAAAATTATAAGCGAAAACCGCACCGCCTTAGCGGTGCGGTTTTTAGTTTGGAAGCCAAACCGACCGCCAAAACCGACCGCCCATGTATTGAGTAGTAAGGACAATTATATACCTAGCATATTACAACAATACAACTATAATATTCTAATTCTACTCTTGACTCCAAAATGTCAAAACTGTGCACCCTTGTGTTTCCTGTTCTTATAGCACCCTTGTGTTTTACATTTCTTATAGCATTAGTGCAGTGGACATTTTTCTTCAAAAATAAAATGTTTTGAGTGCACCTTTATTTTCCTAAAAACCTATTTTTGTTTGAGTGCACTGTACTACAAGATTTTCTTTCAAAAAGTGTGTATTTCATTTACTGAAACTTGAAAGTTGATGTTTTTAGTGTGTCCAATTGAATACATGTAGTGAATTTATTTTGTAATTGTCTACCATTGGAGAATTCTAGTGATATAACAGTAAGTTTTATTTATTTAAAATATTTTTATTTTCTTACAATTAATATTATTTATTTAATGTTTGGAATTGATATTCAAAAATGACTAAACCTTCTAAGCTACTGCTCAAGAGAAAATGTAGAACTAGAACACTTATGATTTTAACCGCTAAACCGCCCGCCACCGCCTAAAACCGCACTTATGATTTTATTTAGCAAAACCGACCGCCACCACCCGCCACCGCCTAAAACCGCATATGGCAATTCGGTTTGAAAATTATTGAAAAAAACCGCAAAACCGCACCGTGATCACCCTAGTATTTAAGGACATAGATTAACACTACCAATGATTTCATAGAGAATTTTCACCTGAAAGCTTGCACTAAAGTCACATATTCCGCCGAGCACTTTCTTTGGTGGTTTCTATGTTTGTGCTTTATTTTTGAACTGATATGAGATATATGCCAACTAATTGCTTTATCCTTTAAGAACTGAGGCGGTTAAATGTGTTGAATTAGGAAAAGTATATGATATAAATTATATGCTCAACACGTATGCACCCTACGTGTATGTTTGGTTAAATCATGTCCCCTTGAGTTATATATATATATATATATATATGGAAGCTACAAGGTGATGTATATTAAAATCCCCACTATTTCCTCATATATATATATATATATATTATACTAATTATATATGACAACATAGTATATATATATATAACTTACATAATTACCCATTTGTACTAAATACCCAACTCGTTGTACGTGTAATATAGACCCTTTTTTAAAAAAAAAAAATTATTTTCATGTAGTATCTAAACTATCACCTTATATATGTATTAAAGGAATTGAGGAAAAGCTTAATATGTATTCACATTACAACTACTAATTTATAGTACAGTGGTGAGAGTTTACAAAGGAATGAAAATCACCTATACAAGGAAACTATAATTAGTATAATTCTAGCACCTTAATTTAATCAATTTGAATCAATTAATATCTCTAGTACAAGGAAAGATAATATATACAATCAAGTGATGGAATCATTTGGATTGTGGTGTTGACTCTTCGTGATTTCCTTAACAGGCCCCGCAAGATGGAGCTTCCTTGAAACTCCAATCTTGAATCGCAAATTGACGAATGTATGTGAAGCTAAAGATTTTGTAAAGATATCTCATGAGCTTGGTCTTTGGTAGAAATGTAGGAAACTCGAGAATGTGCCATTTGAAACATGATTTCGAACAAAGTGGTAGTCAATAGCAATATGTTTCATGCGGGAATGAAAGACGGGGTTAAGGAAAGATAGGTCGCACCCAAGTTATCACAATAGAGTCTGAGGCGTCGGCGGTGTGACACGGAATTCTCGCGATTTTGGATCCATATAACTTGATGAACAAGAGGCTAGCGCCGCGATACTCGGCTTCGGTGGAAGAACGAGCAATTGTCGTTGTTTCTTAGAGCTCCAAGAGATGGGTGACTGCTGGGTAAACAATGTAAGCGAAGTGGAAGACCTATCATCTAAATTGCCCGGCCAATCGAGTCGAAAAACGCAGAGATTTGGAGAGAGGAATGTTTTCTAAGGAGCAACCCATAATGAAGAGTGGATTTGAGGTAACGAAGAACACGTTTGACAGGCCGATCGATGCATCTCTGTAGGGCGACTCATGAATTGAGAGAGCTTATTAACAAGAAAACTTATGTCGGGGCGAGTAAGAGAGAGATATTGAAGAGAGCCGACTACTTGTCGATATCGAGTGGGATCGATTGTAGGAGTGCCATCACGAGAGCAAAGGAGGTTAGAATTAGAGATAGGAGTAGATCTTGGTTTGGCCCCGTCATTTGCACCTTTTCAAGAGATCGGTAATATATTTATGTTGAGTGAGAAAGATAAAAGAGGGTGTCCGTGTGCTTGACACCAAGAAAGTAATTAAGGTGTCCAAGATGTTTGACTGAAAAACGAACGGAAAGAGCATCGATAAAATAGGCAAGCGCCGAAGTGCTATTGCCAAGTGACAAGAAGATCGTCAACATAGACTAAGAAATACATGGTGACGAATGATGAAAGTAGAGAAAAAGTGAGGTGTCACTTTGAGAATTAACAAACCCAAAATCGAAGGAGGAACGACTTAAGTTCATTATACCAAGCACGTGGCGCTGTTTGAGACCATATATGGCCTTACGCAAACGACATACGTGGTTGGTATTTTGAGAGTCAACGAAGCCTGGTGGTTGAGTCATATAAACCTCTTCGTGAAGGTTTCCATGGAGAAAGGCATTATTGACATCAAGTTGATGAATGGGCCAATTAAAATTGAGAGAAAGAGTGAGAAAGATCTAATGGTGGTGGGTTTCACAACAGGCTGAATGTTTGAAGAAATCTAGGCCGGCGTTGGTGAAATCCTTTGGCGACTAAGCGAGCCTTATGACGGAAATAGTGCCATCGGGATTTCGTTTAATACGAAAGACCCATTTACATCCAATAAGATTAACATTGGGAGGAGGAGGTACAAGATCCCACGTGTGATTGGCAAGTAAAGCATTGAGCTCAGTTACCATAGCATCACGCCATTTTGGGGAAGCCAATGCTTTAGAGACACAAGTGGGTTCAATAGAATCTGGTAAGGGATGATTGGAAGAGACGTTATTAATTATTTTTGGGCGAAAAATATTATTTTTCGCTCAGTGATCATCGGATGTCGATTTAAAGGAGGCGAGGATGGAGGATAGGAAGAGGGACAAGAAGATAAAGAATCGATTGTCTCAACTGGGATGACAACATCGACACCATCAGGTAGGATAGAACGAGAAGAAGAAGTGGGAGAAGACAGTTGAGGTAAGCTAGCTGATGTTGGTCCGTGGCCACCCCATCGGGTTCGATCGGCGGGAGCACAGGAGTCACTATAGGACCAAGCTATGACTGAATGGGAATAGCGGCGATAGGTTTTCCACAGATGAAATAGGCATGGGACACGTATGTGATTGTGGGGTCTGCGAGATAGAGTTGCAATTTGAGAAAGGAAAGTCGGTTTAAACAAAACGAACATGTCTTGACGTATAAAATTTCTTAGGCGAGAGGTCTTGGCATAGGTAAGAATGGTGTGTGGTGTCATAGCCGAGAAATACACAAGGCGTTGATCGTGCTTCAAGTTTAGAGTTGGTATATGGTCGTAGCCATGGGTAACATAGACAACCAAATTGACGAAGAGAATTGTAATTTGGTTGACGATGAAATAACGTATAGAATGGATTGTTGTTCTCAAGTGTCGGAGTGGGTAGCTTTTATAAGGTAAACAATGCAGTTTTAAATGCAAAGGTCCGATTATGTAGAGGGTAAAGAGGCACGATGAAGAAGTGTGAGGCGGTTTCAACAATATGTCGATGTCGGCGCTCGGCAAATCCATTTAACTCGGGTGTATAAGGAGGGGATTTAAGATGTCGAATTCAGTAAATGAGGTAAGAAATGTGCGAAGAGCAATATATTCGCCGCCACCATCGGAATACAATGTTTTAATTTTACAATTAAGTTGATTTTCGATTTGTTGTTTAAAGTTGATAAAAGCATTAGGCACATCGATTTGAGGCGAAGAGGGAATATCCATATAAACTTTGAAAAATGATCAATAAAGGTTACATAAAACGAAATCCATCCGAGTGAAGGGAGGATGGACTAGGTCCCCAAACATCGGAGTAAAGGCATTCCGGTGGTGGAACTAGTTAAACTAGAAACGAAAAGGGGAGCTTGTGGCTCTTATTGCATAGACAAGAATGACATTTAAAATGTAAAGGTAGGCGAGGCGTAGTTGATAGAAGACCCGGGAGAGGAGATTATTGGTGATCTTGGCGGAGGGGTGCCCAAGGCGTCCATGCCACACAAGATGAGGACCGTGGAAACATTGTGAAGTCGAGGATGCGGCCAGGAGGCGAGGTGGTAGGCCGGATGTACAAGTCATTGTGGTTCGGACCTTGAAGAAGAGTTTTCCGAGAGAGAAGATCCTTCACAATGAAATAAGAGGAAAGAATTCAATAGAAGTTTTGTTCTCGTTGCAAAATTTGGAAAGCAGAGATAATATTTTGTTTCATATTAGGTACACAAAGAATATCGGATAGTTGAAATTTAGGAAAAGTGCGAGAACACATGTGTGAGAAATCGGAAGGGTCGTACCATTTCCAAGAAGAAGATCATCGGGGCCATCATACCCATTGTGGAAAGAGATAAATCGGTGAGTTGAGCGGCGGCTACATGGTGGGAGGCACGAGAATCAACTAGCCAATTTCCGGAGGAAGTCAAAGTGGAATTGTTATGAACTTGTTTCGGTTATTGCGTAGATGAGGAAAGAGTGTGTGGCATGTCTTGGCGGTATGACCGTCTTTTACCCGATATTGACATTGCACGGGGAGTTCATCGCGTTTGGACCCGAGAAGAGGATGAGGAGCGTGGTGACGGGTTCGAATAGTGTCGGGCGGATTGTTGCATATGGGAAGCGGGTGGTGTTGGCAATAGAATAGGGCTGTTGGAAAATGGCGAAACATGTGTTTTGGGATCGATTATTGTCCGGCGGCCGAGGTGTTGATGGTGTTTGGACGAGAATAATTTAGGTGGGGAGGAGTGGAGAACAAACGCAGTCACTATCCCTCAAGAAGGTCTCGTGGTCGATAAGCTTATCAAATAGCTCCTCAAAACGATAGACGAATCACGGCGCGAATGGCGGAACCAATTCCTTGTAAGCATCACCTAAGCCACGCGTCGATAGATGAGAAGGTCGAGTCGATAATGGAGCCCCAAGTGGATAACTCATCGGCTATTGTTTTTACTTGTAGAAGATAATCGGAGATTTGTTGAGTGCCGCGGTGGAGACGCGAGACAATTTGTCCTTCAAATGGATGATATAAGATTGGGATTGCTTAGCAAAAATCCGATCCAAACGATGCCAAGCTTCACGAGAGGTGGCGCGGAGGCAATAAGCGGAATAGCGACCTCGGATAAAGAGGCCAGAATGAGTGCAAAATCAATTGATCTTGGCGTTTCCACTGGAGGTAAGCTGGATTGATTTCATTTTTGTCACCAGCATTCACAAATTCGGTGGAGCCGTTTGGAGCCATCTAAAAAGCCTATCAAGTCGAGACCGAAAAAGAGAAAGTGAACTGCAGTTTCCATGAAAAATAATTTGTGGTGTTTAGGCGTAAAGGAAGGTGAGTGGCTGCATTTATTTGGACAAGGGGAGGAAGAGTGGGTTCAGTTTGGTTGATGAAGTGATAAGCGGGGGTGGGGTTAAATGCTCATCTTGAGACATGGTGGGGGCTGGGGAAAAAAAAAAAAAAAAAAAAAAAAAAGAAGACAGTATTTGGGAGAAAAATCTCGTGAGAGTTAGGCTTTTGATACCATAAAGGAATTGAGGAAAAGCTTAATATGTATTCACATTACAACTACTAATTTATAGTACGAGTGGTGAGAGTTTACAAAGGAATGAAAATCACCTATACAAGGAAACTATAATTAGTATAATTCTAGCACCTTAATTTAATCAATTTGAATCAATTAATATCTCTAGTACAAGGAAATATAATATATACAATCAAGTGATGGAATCATTTGGATTGTGGTGTTGACTCTTCGTGATTTCCTTAACATGTATATGTATATCAAACTTCATACTTTATTAATCTATTCTTTTATCCTCGTATTTTAACATGAATGTGAAAATATAAAAATACATACAATTATGCTCATGAATATTTTCGGGTTATGACACGATCTGTCCTTTGAACATCTTGTCCACGAATATCGATATGTAGCTCCCGTTCTTTAATCGAAAGGGCATCACTCGCAACAATAAGTACCAAAAGAGGTGGTGAAGCTCACCTCTTCTACTACTAACCGGTTTGATGATAACCCGAGAAGCGTCCATCATGCTAAGCAACTCACACCCGAGAGGTTGAATCGACCGGTTGATCTATCCTCGGGAGGGGATAATAGTCTTTCGGACATGCTCTGTTTAAATCCCAAAATGTATGCACATTCTCCAATCATCTTGGGTCTTAGGAACCAAGACTGTGTTGACAACCATTCCGGAACCGAATTTCCTAATGTGCCCCGTATTCGATAGCTTTCCTCGCACCTAAGCTCGGATAATTGCGTCCTTAGGACTAAAATTTCTCTTTTTCTCGCATCACATGCTTATACGAAGGATTCACATTGAGCTTATGTTCGGCTATGCTCGGATCTATTCCCACCAAATCACTTTGCGAGACCATGAAAACACGTCGGCATTGCTCCTCGGGAACTCCACCGATCTTTCTTTAAGATCCTCGACAAGTTCTTACCTATCTTTGTGACCTTATCGGGTTCTCTTGGCACTAACTCCACCAACATCGAGTTTCTCATTCGGTTGTATGTGCTCCACCTGGGATCCTCATTTAGCTTAATGATTTTTCTTTTCCCTTTCCATCATCATGAGCCTATCCCCTTTCGGCCCGTTTGGAGGCTCTCCACATACAATCTCCGTGCCATGAGCTGATCTCCTCTACTTCTCCCACCTTATCATCTACTGGGAATTTCATCTTTAAGTGATACACTAAAACAACGACTTAAAATGCATTCAAAGAAGGCCTCCCAATCATCACATTATATGATGAAGGAGCATTTACCACCAAGAATCTCACCATTCTAGTCTTCTGAATGGCTCCTTGCCCAAGGACACGGGTAAGGTAACTATTCGATCCCAACGACTGAATTGTTCATCTGCAAAACCCGACCAAGAAAGTATCAACCATTTCCAATTCAACTCGCAAATCCATCCGTTTATAACATTCATAGAAAAATATGTCGGTTGAACTACTGTATCAATGAATACCCTCTACACATCATAATTCGCAATTGTGGTTATGATTACAAGGGCATCGTTGTGTGGAGTCACAATGCTTCTCTGTCTTCTCAGCTCAAATGGATATTTGGTCCCACGGCTATTTGCTCAATCCTCAATTGCTCTGAACCCGCTCGATCGCTTGTGACCACTAACATAACTCTTCCTAGCTCTCAGAGAATCCCCTCCCGGACGGACCCCCAATCACCATCTCAATCACTCCCCTCCTTAGTGGTGGAGGGGAAGATTTTATCCTCCTCTGGTTTTTCTCCGACTCTTGCCTTTGTTGGTAATTATTCGATCCCTCCGGTAATTACCTTTCGATCTCCTCTTATCCACATACACGAATTCTTTGAGTGCTCGCTTGGATCATCCTTTCAATTTCATCTTTCAAGTGGGTACACTTTGTTACATTGTATGCCCATATTCATTGTGAAACCGACAAAATTCATTGCTCTTTTTCTTTCCTAGGAACTTGAATACGTCCTTGGCCACCTCAAGTCGGGGTGCCTCTCAATTCTTGAAAACACTTCTCCTGAGAAGCCACTAGCGGAGTGTACTTATCAAATCTAGGCCTCCTCCACGACACTTGACTTTTGATTTCTTTTGGGGTGTTTTGTCTTCTCTGTCCTCTCCTTATATCTCCTTTTGCTTCCTTCTTCCTAGCCAAAAGTTCGTCGAATGTTTTGACAGGCTCAATTACCAAAGATTCAAAAAAATTCTCCGTCCCTCGGTCCCCGAGATGCATTAATGCATCAAAATCTCGGTTTTGGTTAAGGTACCTCGGTTTTGCCGATGTGAAATCTTTGGATGTAAATCCTCGGCCATTTTCCCTCCTTTTGCTTGAATCTTGAAAAGTGTCAAAGGGGCATCGATATTTCTGCGACTAGTGAATCGTGCATAAGTACCGAGTTGAACTCATCGAAATTCCTTATAGAGTTCGGGTGGAGTTATCAAACCATTTGTTGTGTTGACTTGGTGAGAGTCGTCGAAAAACACCCTGAACATCACTCTATCCGAGAATCTATGCGATGAGTGCGTATTTTCAAATCGGCAAAGATGATCCCACGGGTCCGTTGTGCCGTCATACTCAAACTCAGGCTCTATAAGAAATCGACGGCTCATCGGCCATCACCTCCTCCGTAAATGGTGTCCCCTGCCACTCTTCTTGAACCTCCCTTACCTCCCTCTAGAGGTCATTCATCCGTTATGACCATGCGGATCCTCAGGGGTGGTGTACTCCACGGCACGAGATGAATGCTCATCCTCAAACACCGGAGCTCGCTGTTCCCCTATCACCCACATCCGGGTTTCTAGCCTCATGCCCCCCCCACTCGGGGTGGTGATAGGGGTGGTAAGCGGCACTAAGTTCCTCAATCTCCACTCTACAGACTGTTCACTACCGTGGTGACAAAATTTCCTAATTGCTCGAAAAATATGGGCCCCAAAACTCCCGCTCCCGTCGAAGACAAGAGAAAGCAGTCGGCCCCTCCTACTCCTCGGATTCTCCTATCCCACACCCTCCACGGAGGTGGTGGTGGATGTAAGCCACCTTCATGCATCACTCCCCGGGAGTATGAACCGAGGAGTACGGCTCAAATCATCGATCGATTCCTCCGCATGTCCTCCATAACCAACCTTGAAGACTCACGTCTCGGCCTGATATTTCCCACAGGCGGCACCAAATTAGTGTTACCTAAAAACCTCGGATGATAATGCCGATCAAACTCCGCCACAAACTTAGCCAAACTCCATCGTCTACGCCGAACACCTACAAAATGGGGGTCGGAGGGTTGCTCGGCGTACCCACTCCGACGCTCAAGTCGGATAATGCTCAAAAGGGGAGAAAGAATGGTTCAAATGTGTAGTGAAAAATTCAAAAATGCATAAGGGGCTAACCATACGAGGGATGGGTATTTATGGCAATATAATTAGGGTTTAGAAGATAGTTATAAGGAATCTATCATAATTAGTTAAGCCATTTTAGGCCACGTCATAGTAAATCTCGAAGTCATGTGTCATTGATGATCTCGAGCTTATGCTTCTAGAAATGGACTTTAAGAAGGGGTTCTTTGTGGGCTTTGATTGGACCTCGGCCCATTCTATACCGACCTTGATAAGGGTCTTTTTTTATACATGTTTTATATGTGTATTTGAGTAGAATTTGAGTCATTTTGTTGTTAGTTTCATGAGTTTTTGATTGTACATAGTTCATATTATCTTGTGAGGTGCTTTTATTAGTGTAGATTGATCATTCGGAGCTATTTTTGGTGGATTTCGGACCATGGATTCATGTCAAAACATATCCGGGGTTTATGGATGCAAAAACACTCGAAATCCCAAGCTAAACGCGTCATTTCGGGGCCTTTCGAGACAAACACGGCTAGGGTGTGCTTTTAAACATGGCCATGCTTTTAATCGGCCAAAAAGAGCAAAAAAAAAATGGCATGTCGTAAAAGCACGGCCCGGTGTGCTTTTAAGCACGGTCGTGCTTACAGGAACTCCCAAAATGCGTGAAAAACAGTAGTGCTTACGGATCAAGTTTCGCACGATTTTTGAAGGGTATTTTGGGAAAGCACTTCAACCAAGCCTTTTGACAACTCATTTTGCACATTTACACCTCATTATGCTTTACCAATTCCTTATTTTCCAACATGATCACATGAAAATAATGATTCTAGCAACCCAACTCATAAAGTTGAGCATTAAACTATCAAAAGATGACATTATTAAGAATACTTTCTCCAAAATAATGTCTATAAAATCCAAGAGTATGGGTTGAAGGATTCATCCATATATTCATTCATTCATTCACATACATAGAAAATCAGATTTTTGTGATGAGAGTCCATATTTTGGAGAGGAGAAACACATATTGTAGTGAGGAAGAGAGTTAGAAGGCTTGGATCACCATGGAGAGCGCTAAGGCACAAGGATTGAAGATCGCTCGGAGAAGAAGATGAACTCCACCACTTCATCATCATACTTCCAACAGGAGTCTTATATTGGTTTTGGAAGTTTTAACTTCAAATATTCATGTTGATTTCGAAAGAAACTTCTTGTTTAATTGTTGTTTTCATTCTCAAATCCATCATGAGTTAAATCGCTAGTGTTTGAATGTGATGAACTCTAGAACGTATTCGTGATCATTGGTTTGAATGTTTTAATATATTTTCTTATGTTTTTATGCGAGTCACTTATGTTATGCTTGTTTATTCGAATTGGTATATGCGCAATATTGATTTGAAGTTTATTTTTCACCGGGAAATCGAGAGATTCATGGTGAAATAGAACCAACATAAGTGAAAGGAGTTGCATGCAATCCTAGATATAGGGCGACATAAATCTTCCGGATTAGGGTCAAACCTAATATGGGAATTCACAAATCGTTAATGCAATCTTGGGGTTTTAACCGAGAAAGAGATTTGATTAATCAACTTGAGGTTAGGAGTTTTTCGCCTTGAGAAAGGGTTTAACTTAATTTAGGAATGCCTACGGTCCATGAAGCATGAAAATATGTTAAGGGATGGTTAAAACTTAAGGGTTATGGTTGTATTTATTTTGGTAAAATCACAAAGACGTTCTAGGGGATTCACATTCAAGCATATTTATATCCAACATCTTCCAATCTGAGTGTATCGATATCTTTCGTGTTCTTAGTTGCCTCTCCCACTTTTATTTGCTTTTGTTTTATTTTTATTTTGCAACAAACTATTTGACGAATTTGTAGGCTAGATAATGAAAAGACGGTAATTACTAGTAATCATAGTCCTCGTGGGAATGACACTCGATACTCGCTTAGCTTTGCTATAAGCGATAGGTGCACTTGCCTAGGCCGTTTTTTAGGAGTAGCTTCCGAACCATCAAGTTTTTGGCGCCGTTGCCGGGGACTATGATATTAGGAACACCTTATTTTTATTAATCTAGTCATTTTTTTATTAATTTTTTTCTTGTTTGGGCGAATGTGAAACTCGTCGCGAATCGGAAACTTTACTTGGTAATATTGTGACCAATTCGCGCGACAAACCTCCACAATAAGGTGATGTAGTCCAATATACGACTATAAAGAAAGGCTACCGGGAGGCAACCCGATAGTTCACTGTTTTTCTATTTTTTTTTATTAAGTAATAGGTTTTTAGGGAGTCATGAGTCAATAATTGGATGTATGGTGGGTGTTGGTATCACATCTATCTTACTTGAGCAAATTTGAGCTTTCACGGTATTCGAGTTTTTGTTGCAAATTCTTATTAGATATGCATATGCCCGTGAAGACCCTCGATTGAATAGTCCAATGATCTCTTCAAATCGATTTCACTCTCATGATAAGGTCGTTTCTTTCTTTTTTTTCTTTTTAGTTTGTTGTTTTTGTGTGTTTTTGTTTGTATGTTCATCTCTTTCTTTTACATTGAGGACAATGTGAATCTTTAAGTTGGAGGTGGATGTGATTGCATGCTTGTTAGAATTTTTCTTTGGAATGCTTGTGTGTTTGCTTTTATTTTGAATTTGTTGATGGAAGATATTATGTTTCAAGGAAACAAATTGAGTATTTGTTAGTCAATAACTTGGCCCATTACACATGAATTAGCTTTATAATTAATATTTTTTAAATGCAAAGAAATTGATTATCTTGAATAGATTGACATGGATGTGGGTTGAATTTAGACGAGACTTCTAACACTACGATACTTGATTTGTTAAGACATATATGACGATTCTTAGGGCTATGAAAGTCCGAGAACTCTTGATTTAGTAGTGGTTGACTAGTTTTTAAACCAAGCCAAAGAACAAAAAAAAAACAAAGAAAGAAAAGCAAAAAAAAAAAAAAAGAGGACCAATCGAGGTTATACTCTCTATTTGTTGTTGCTTAGTAACTAGGAGCATTCATGAGCTCCATGTTTGTCTTTTACGTAAAACGGCGACACGAATATGAGTATGGGAAACCACCTTAGGAGTGTTTGAACGAAAATTTAAAATATAAACCTAGTGGAAGCATGCCTCGAAAGGTCCTAAAAAAAAAAAAAAAAGAGAGAATGTATATTTCTTTGAATTCTCATTCAAAAAAACAAAGTTCAAAAGCTTGGTTACATGACTAGTAGACTAACTATAAAAATATATTGAGTTCTTATATTTTCATGGTGTTATTGGATTGAAGTTGTGCATAATTATATGTATTTGTGGAGCGATGAGTTCAAGTCTAAATATAGCCCATTGATATTAATGTTTTTACTTGAAAATCGATCGCTTTGCAAACCTATGTTTTTACTTAATGGCTAATTTGAGTTGATAGGGCAAAGAATTTGACCGCTTATGGTCAATGTGTTGAGAAAAATATATTCCTTGTGTTGTGAACTATTGAATCCCTCATTATGATTTTATGTTTTGCTTGAGGACAAGCAAAGTTCTAAGTTGGAGGTGGTTTGATAAGGGTCTTTTTATGCATGTTTTATGTGTGTATTTGAGTAGAATTTGAGTCATTTTGTTGTTAGTTTCATGAGTTTTTGATTGTACATAGTTCATATTCTTTGTGAGGTGCTTTTATTGGTGTAGATTGATCATTCGGAGCTATTTTTGGTGGATTTCGGACCATGGATTCATGTCAAAACATATCCGGGGTTTATGGATGCAAAAACACTCGAAATCCCAAGCTAAACGCGTCATTTCGGGGCCTTTCGAGACAAACACGACCAGGGTGTGCTTTTAAACACGACCATGCTTTTAATCACCAAAAAGAGCAAAAAAATGGCATGTCGTAAAAAGCACGGCCAGGGTGTGCTTTTAAGCACGGCCGTGCTTCGGAACTCCCAAAATACGTGAAAAACACGGCCGTTCCGGACTCATTTTCTACGATTTTTGAAGGGTATTTTGGGAAAGCACTTCAACCAAGCCTTTTGACAACTCATTTTGCACATTTACACCTCATTATGCTTTACCAATTCCTTATTTTCCAACATGATCACATGAAAATAATGATTCTAGCAACCCAACTCATAAAGTTGAGCATTAAACTATCAAAAGATGACATTATTAAGGAATATTTTCTCCAAAATAATGTCTATAAAATCCAAGAGTATGGGTTGAAGGATTCATCCATATATTCATTCATTCATTCACATACATAGAAAATCAGATTTTTGTGATGAGAGTCCATATTTTGGAGAGGAGAAACACATATTGTAGTGAGGAAGAGAGTTAGAAGGCTTGGATCACCATAGAGAGGCGCTAAGGCACAAGGATTGAAGATCGCTCGGAGAAGAAGATGAACTCCACCACTTCATCATCATACTTCCAACAAGTCTTATGTTGGTTTTGGAAGTTTTAACTTCAAATATTCATGTTGATTTCGAAAGAAACTTCTTGTTTAATTGTTGTTTTCATTCTCAAATCCATCATGAGTTAAATCGCTAGTGTTTGAATGTGATGAACTCTAGAACGTATTCGTGATCATTGGTTTGAATGTTTTAATATATTTTCTTATGTTTTTATGCGAGTCACTTATGTTATGCTTGTTTATTCGAATTGGTATATGCGCAATATTGATTTGAAGTTTATTTTTCACCGGAAATCGAGAGATTCATGGTGAAATAGAACCAACATAAGTGAAAGGAGTTGCATGCAATCCTAGATATAGGACGACATAAATCTTCCTGATTAGGGTCAAACCTAATATGGGAATTCACAAATCGTTAATGCAATCTTGGGTGTTTTAGCTAGAAAGAGATTTGATTAATCAACTTGAGGTTAGGAGTTTTTCGCCTTGAGAAAGGGTTTAACTTAATTTAGGAATGCCTACGGTCCATGAAGCATGAAAATATGTTAAGGGATGGTTAAAACTTAAGGGTTATGGTTGTATTTATTTTGGTAAAATCACAAAGACGTTCTAGAGGATTCACATTCAAGCATATTTATATCCAACATCTTCCAACTGAAAGTGTATCGATATCTTTCGTGTTCTTAGTTGCCTCTTCCACGTTTATTTGCTTTTGTTTTATTTTTATTTTGCCACAAACTATTTGACGAATTTGTAGGCTAGATAATAAAAAGACGGTAATTACTAGTAATCATAGTCCTCGTGGGAATGACACTCGATACTCGCTTAGCTTTGCTATAAAACGATAGGTGCACTTGCCAGGCCGTTTTTTAGGAGTAGCTTCCGAACCATCGGACCTCCAGCTCGGCTACTCTATGCCGAATCAAAAACGTGTCCTTAAAATTAAACTTACATGAGAGAGAGAGAGAGAGAGAGAGTGCCTGAACTAAATATCACAAATCGTATTTTTGCCCCAATATACATATATATTTGTGGTAATAGGTTAAATTGGCCCTTTATGTTTTGTGAAAATGAAAAATAGTCATGTTTTTCAAAAACATGTTTTTAAGCAATTTTGACCAAAAATTGACGGTCATATCTTCTTGTATTCTTTGGTTATGTACTTGATCATTTTTTAAAAATTAATGTGGTACATTTATCGAGCCATGTGTCTCGATCCCGAGAAATGAACCGGTCCACATAATTAAAAAAGGGGCAAATTGGACATTTGAACTTGAAAATTGCTAAGAAACATGTTTTTGAAATTTTTGCTATGAAAAAATGGCCTAAAATCCGATGGACTCTATATATTGATATATATATATGTGCGTAAATCAATTTATTTTGAAAATATTACTAAATTGAAAATATTCTCAACACAAGAGATGTTTCTAACACTCTGTGTAGAAAAATGTCGCCACTCTTACTTTTACATATATACTAAATGAAATTCACAAACAATCCAAGAAAAAAAAAAAACTAAAATTTCTTTATTTTTAATTTCCTCCAAAATTTGTTCTCCAATTTTAAATAGTTAACAATCAATTATTTATACAAACTATTAAGTGTTGAATATTACAAAGTTACAGGATCGGGAATCTCTTCAAATGGCAAATTACGAGAAGATTAAGATTACAAGAAATCGAACTAGCTATTACAAAAGATAGAACTTTCGGAAGCGGGAGTCGAGGCGAATCTCTTTTCTCGCAAAGCAATTACGTCCCGGCTAGTGCTCACGGTTTGGCGTATTCTTCCAAAGATGAACGACTTACGTCTTACGTAGTAGCAGCACCACTAACACGAAGCACCTTGAACTAGAAAAGTCTTTGACTAGTTCTTTGGACTTAGTGCGGGAATTTAGAAATAGCTTTTGGAGGTGTATGAAATCTTTATGAATTTTTACTCGTAAAATCTGCAATGCACAAAGAATGATTTTATAGACAACCAATACTGCGGGAGATAAAAAGTTAGTGGGCATTAATCCAATTGTAACATCCCGGATGTTACACCCCACTACTCCATAACGAGACAAGTAGTGGGTTCTTTTTCACCGGTGATCACTCTTGTAGGAGTTACTAACTCCAACGATCACACCAATCGGACCTACAATGTCCCGGTTCATTGGGCTTCAACAGTCCAGCGATCACTCGAATCGGCCAAGCCCATTTTCGAGTGGCAAAACTTTAGTGGACCGGGACCGGGCCCAATAAGGCCGGCCGCCCGGCCCAAGCCCGATCCCCCAGCCCATGCCCAAGCCCGAGGCCCGAGCCCGGCCGGCCGGGCGGGCGGCGCGCGCGCGTGTGGCCCACTTGTGATCATCCACTTGTGTTATAGTTTATACAACAAATAACACCTTCTAGTAAATAAACTAGGATAAACTATGATTTTTATTCCATGTGGGATAAGGCATAAGCCTTTCATCTCCCTTTACATAATCTTTACATAATGCCCATTTATGTGGCTACCTTCGTGTATTAATTTCTCACTCACCAAATTCGGTTTGAGAAATAAAAATACTACGAACATCTACTCGGAACGTAGATTAATAATATATAATTTAATTCCTCCAGAATTAAATATTTAGCCACCGAAAAATTGGTCAAAGTCGGGTCGACACCCACTTTATCAAAACCAAAATTTCCAACAATCCCCCACATGAGTGGAAATTAATGTATGCATGAATGCAGACACGCAAACCATCCTCAAGAGACAATATTGCATTCGGAAAGGTAGCTTATGGCTTTGAACCTCCCGTAGTCAATACCATCGGGTACACCGCGGCTTAGTGGACGCAATGCCTTGAACTATTCATCCACGGTGTATACCGAGTCAACAGATATTAACACAATAAGGTCTCAACACCTTCTCGTTCTCACGTTTTGTGTCCGTTTCGCCATGGACATCACTTTGGATTCATAAGTGTTACTTTGAAGCGACCCGCACTTCTCACTTATATAGGTGATCTCCTATCCGAGTATATCTGCCATACTCAACCTCAACGAGGTGTAGGAATCATTAAAAGTCAAATGACTTAGCCTCACCACAACTTTGCGGTGTTTCAACACTTGGTTTTGCTTTCTAGGGATGGGTTATAACATTGTTTCCAAGTGTTACAACATAACCTTCATAGTTTAGTTTTCCCATTGAACCAAGTTCTTGGGATCTCCGATCATCATGGTTGGGTTACCACTATGATAGTTATTTTTACTTTGTGGACTTCAAGCCCATTCCCTAGCAATTTACCCAATTGATCTCGATTCATTCCTTTTGTCAAAGGATCGCAAATGTCTTTTGACTTTACGTAGTCAATTGACATCACACCATTTGAGATCAACTATCTAACGGTATTGTGTCTCCGACGAATATGTCTAGACTTACCGTTATACATATTGCTCTGTGCCCTTCCTATAGCCGCTTGGCTATCACGAATCATCATCACGAAGGCACAGGCTTCCTCCAACATGGAATATCTTCCAGAAAGTTTCGAAGCCACTCTGCCTCTTCACCAGCTTTATCCAAAGCTATAAACTCAGATTCCATGGTGGACCGAGCTATACATGTTTGCTTCGTGGACTTCCACGATACCGCACCACCTCCAATGGTGAATATGTATCCACTAGTTGAATAAGAATCTTTCGAATCTGAGATCCAACTAGCATCACTATATCCTTCAAGCAATTTGGATATCTTGAGTAGTATAGCCCATAATCTAAGGTATACTTCAAGTATTTTAACACCCAGTTAACGCTTTCCAATGCTCATGGCTTGGATTGCTCGTGAACCTACTCAACATATTCTGAGGGTAGGCCAAGTCGGGCGTGTACAATTTGTGATGTACATCGATCAGACCTTTATTATACGTGAGTATTCCATTTGAGCCAGTTCTGTTTTTTATTAGCAACCGGATTTATACTTAAATCAATGGGCGTCTTTGACGGTGAATCCAAAAGCATTGAATTTCTTGAGCACTTTCTCCACATAGTGGGATTGTGACAAGATAATTCCATTAGGAGTTCTCACGATTTTTATCCCAAGGATTACATCGGCGGTCCCCATATCCTTCATGTCAAAGTTCCTCTTTAACATTCTTTTAGTCTCCATGATAGTATCATGACTCTTCGCCCATGATTAACAAATCGTCTCACGTATAGACAAACTATGACAAATGCTTGATGTCCTTTGACATATACGCATTTATCACACTCGTTGATTTTAAATCCATTTGACAACATCGTATTGTCAAACTTAAGATGCCATTGTTTTGGAGCTTGTTTGATCCGTACAAGGATCTTATTAACTTGCACACCTTCTTTTCTTGACCGGGTGCAACAAACCCTTCAGGTTGTTCCATGTATATTTCAAAGCATCTATCTCTCCATTCGAAACGCCGTCTTGACGTCCATCGATGAATCTCTAGATTGTGTGCAAGCGGAATCGCAAGAAGCACCGAATAGACGCAATCCTCGTTCTTGGAGAATAGGTGTCAAAGAAGTCATATCCTTCTTTTTGTTTAAAGCCTTTGGCTACAAGCCGTGCTTTATACTTATCAATAGTTCCATCTCATACTTCTTCTTTAGGATCCATTTACATCCTAAGGTTTATGACCAGCGGAGATCAACCAACTCCCAAGTATGGTTCTCGCAGAATGGACTCGATTTCACTATTGATAGCTTCTTGCCGAGCGGAGCATCCGGACCGCTTAGAGCCTCTTTAATCGAGTTTGGCTCACCATCTAACATAAATGTTATGTAATCAGGCCCAAAAGACTTAGCCGTCTTAGACCTCTTCTGCGTCTCGGTTCTTCACTAATTGGTGTTGAACCACTTGCGATTCGTGAGTTCTTTTATTAGTACTCACTTCTAATTTTTCTCTACAAGGGTAGACATCCTCAAAGAATACAACATTCCTTGATTCGATTATGGTACCTTGATCATTTCGGATTTTCGACTTATGTATCATAAACCTATATGCACTACTTTGGTATGCATATCCCACAAAGACACAATCAACTCGTCTTTGGTCCAATTTTAACTTGTTTTGGTTCGTATTGCTACCTTAGCCAAACACCCCCACACTTTAAGGTATTTATAAGAAGGCTTACGATTTTTCCACAATTCGTAAGGTGTCTTATCTTTCCCTTTAAGTGGTATTTTATTCAATATGTGGTTGGTTTTAAAAAAGCTTCCCCCACATATTCTCGGGGTAATCTGGAACTTATCAACATGGCATTCATCATCTCTTTTAGAGTCCGGTTTTTGCGTTCAAAGCAACAGTTGAAGCGTAGTGAATATGGTCTTTGTTGTTTGATGAATTATGCCCGACTGGGTACATAGTTCTTCAAATGGTGCAACATATTCGCCACCTCTATCACTCCGAATTATTTTAATCCCATTTGCCAAGTTGATATTCAACTTCATTTTTATAATTTTTAAAAGCCTCTAATCTTCATCTTTGCTTCTTAACAAGTATAAGTAGCAAAACCTTGTGCAATCATCAATAAATGTGATGAAATATTTTTACCACCTTTAGTTTGCACAAATTTTAGATCACACACATCGGTGTGTATCAACTCTAAAGGTGAAGTGCTCCTTTCAACCGAATGAAACGGTAATTTAGCCATTTTAGCTTCAACACAAACTTCACATTTTCTTTGTGAGTTTACTTGAGTAAATTAATCAATTCTAAATTTACCAACCTTTTTATAGCATTGATTTACATGTCCTAATCTAATATGCCATAAATTAGAGCACTCGAGAATATAAACGAAGAAGATTCATTCTTATTCATATTCTCGCCAAAACGGCGTACAATCATTACATTCATTTTGAAGATCCTTTGTCTAGATAACCCCTACCAAGGAACTGTCCAAATTTGCTAAGTACAAACTTTTCAGACTCAAAACTAGTCTAAACCCATGGTTGACCAAAGCGAACCCGAAACCAGATTTTTGCGGATGTCCGGGACATGCAAAGACATCCTTCGGCTTCAACTCCTTTCCCGAAGTCGGCTTTAGCACCACCGTTCCAACGCCCGAAACATCGGAAGAGGCGTGATTCCCCATATGGAGCTTCCTTCCCGATGGGATGTAAGAAGAGAATGCATCCTTATCGAGAACGGACATGGCAAGTGGCACCTATCCACAAACCATTCTTTCGGGTTATCCACCAAATTGGCTTCAAACACCACCGCCGACATGTCAACTTACCGTCGGCTCCCTTTCTTCAACCACATTGGCATTGGGCTCGCGGTTTGGTTTTCTTTTTCTTTGGTGACGGCGCGATCTTTGCCATATGGTTCGGTTTGCCCGCGATTGTAGCAAGCTCCCTGGAATTTTCCAGTTGCCGGTTTCTTGCCTTTATCGTTAGGCCTTTTCTTCGAGTTACTTGACGAGCCATGCTCCATCAAGTTGGCTTTTGACTCCATAGGGACAAGCTTGGACTTAGAGTCAATCATCCTATGTCTTCCTCAATTAAGGTTTGACAATCGATCCTCTAGTCCCATCTCCTTTCGCTTATGCTTGAGATAATTCTTGAAATCCCTCCAACTTGGGGGCAATTTCTCAATCAAGGCGGCCACTTGGAATGCTTCCGGCAAAGCCATTCCCTCGGCAGAGATTTCATGTAGGATCAACTGGAACTTCTGAACTTGTTCCATCACGGTTTTAGAATCAACCATCACAAAATCCAAGAACTTACCGACAACAAATTTCTTTGTGCCAAGATCCTCGGTTTTGTATTCTCCAAAGAATCCCACAATTCTTTGGAGGATTTCACAAAGACAATACACACTTTGTAAAGTGCATCACTAAGTCCGTTAAGGACATAGTTCTGACACAGAAATCACCACGGCCCCATGCATCAAACGCAGCGCGCGTTTTTCAAAGATTCGCTTCGTTCTCGGCAACAACGGGAGCGTCCTCGGTCGATATCTTCGCCAGACTTAGGGTAGTCGGGTAGAAACGACATTTTTTGCCACCTCTTGAAAGTCGAAACCCATGAATTTTTCGGGTTTCTCGGCCTGAGCGGGGAGGGATGATCGGGGTTCTACTTGTGCTTGCCATCGTGAAGTTCGATTAATTGCTGCGATTGTTGAATATTACAAAGTTACGAGGATCGGGAATCTCTTCAAATGGCAAATTACAGAAAACAGAAGATTACAAGAAACTGAACTAGCTATTACAAAAGATAGAACTTTCAGAAGCCGAGTCGAGACGAATCTCTTTTCGCAAAGCAATTACGTCCCGGCTAGTGCTCACGGTTTGACGTATTGCTTCCAAAGATGAAACGGTTTACGTCTTCTGTGTAGTAGCACCACTAACACAGAAGCACCTTCGAACTAGAAAAGTCTTTGAAGACGGTTCTTTGGACTTAGTGCGAGAATTTAGAAATAGCTTTTGGAGGTGTATGAAATGCTATGAATTTTTCTGTAAAATCTGCAATGCACAATGATTTTATAGACAACCAATACTGCAGGGAGATAAAAAGTTAGTGGGCATTAATCCAATTGTAACATCCCGGATGTTACACCCCACTACTCCATAACAGACAAGTAGTGGGTTCTTTTCGTGATCACTCTTTGTAGGAGTTACTAACTCCAATCACACGAATCTGAGACACTACAATGTCCGTCGATTCATTGGGCTTCAACAGTCCAACAATCACTCGAAACTTTAGTGGACTGGACCCGGCCCAATAGGGCGGGCCGCCCCGCCCAAGCCAGATCCCGAGGCCCAGCCCAGGCCCAGCCCATGCCCCATGCCCATGCCCATGCCCATGCCCAAGCCCAAGCCCTGCCTCCCTCGGCCCTGGCCCGGCCTGCATCGAGGCCGGGCCGGCGGGGCGGCGCGCGCTGCGTGTGGCCCACTTGTGATCATCCACTTGTGTTATAGTTTATACAACAAATAACACCTTCTAGTAAATAAACTAGGATAAACTATGATTTTTATTCCATGTGGGATAAGGCATAAGCCTTTCATCTCCCTTTACATAATCTTTACATAATGCCCATTTATGTGGCTACCTTCGTGTATTAATTTCTCACTCACCGAAATTCGGTTTGAGAAATAAAAATACTACGAACATCTACTCGAACGTAGATTAATAATATATAATTTAATTCCTCCAGAATTAAATATTTAGCCACCGAAAAATTGGTCAAAGTCGGGTCGACACCCACTTTATCAAAACCAAAATTTCCAACATTAAGCACCAACACATACACATATGCATACATACATACATGATACATCTATTTATTTTTTTATAACTAAGATTTTATGTTCTCACACGACTAGTCCTCGGGAAAACAACCATCGGCCCTTAGGAACCGCGATATAAATTGCGAGAATACACAATTGCTCCCGGTCACTAATATTCTCAACAAGCTGCGCACAAGGAGTCGGTCCCAAGTGATTGCCTCATGATGGACTTCATTCTATCCAACCGCGGTTTCCACGGATTCGGCCTCCCACACACTGCCGCGCTTGAAGCCTCAATATTATTTGTATATATAAAAAAGTGTGTGTTGCGTGTATAAAACTACTGCCTCGACAAATTCGTGAAAGTTAAAGGCACAATCTTTATGACAAGCCCTGGAAAAACATCATCAGGATCATGAATATGTGGATTCCTCTCAACTATGTATGGATCACCACATTTGTCACTAATGGTGTGTAGGGTTTCACCTTCTCCGACGACGTATATTTTAGTCGCACGGCCGCTCCACCAGCTGCCGGCGACCTCTCACGGCCGGTGTATTCGTGAACGACGTTGTCTTGATTGGAGCTTATTATTAGGATAAGGGCTATCAAACCAATGGCACAACATAATAGGGCTGCATCCACAACAAGTAATGTTGATGCTTTAATGTAATATTTGTATTTGGAATTTGAAGGTGCCATCTAATTGGCCGGGGAGAGTGGCGGCGACGGTGGCCGGTGGTGGTGGTGGTGGCGGAGGAAGGAGAAGTGGCTATGTTATTATGGTATTGGTTGACATGAAGATGTTGTGAAGTACTACTATTGGGAGAGTGGTTATATATAGATGGTCCAACTGTGTTTTGGTTGATAATTACCAAAAAAGCCCAAAAATATTTGAAAATTATAAAAAAATCACTTGAGGTTTGATTCTGTGTTTAATGTATATAAGTGAGTAATTGCGATATTTTTACAAATGTAAGTATCGGGGTGTTCAAATATTTTATATATGAATGGGGTAAACCGTAATAAAGATCAAATCTCATGGTTTCTTTTTTTGTAATTTTAAAAAAATGTGATTTTTTTTTTGCAATTAACTCATACCGTAGGGGTAGTCTTTATAATTATCCCAAAATATAATTAAATGTATGTAGTTTTATATTCGGTGTGCATGTGCATATAATATGTATTGTACATCGAATATTTGGATGATGGATATGTGTTTATAGTGGCTGATGTACTTGATGAAATGGGGTACAAATCCCCACAATAAAATTTCAAAAAAAAAAATTGACTTAACAACGTGAATAAATAAAATACATGGCATAATCTGCAGAAAATAAATATATCCCAAAAAATAAATCTAATAAAATCAATAATGTCGTCTATTTTCTTAATTACTCTAATTAGTTCTTTTATATGTGTATTAACTTTTCATGTATTGTTACACAATCACTTGCAAAAATTTAAACAATATTTTGTTGTACGACTTTAAATATTAAATAATATTTATGTGCATTTTTATAGAGGTAATTTTAATTTGTCCCCAAATTATGCGAATTTTTCTACTTTACCCATTGAACTATGCAAATTGTTGCACTTAGCCTAAAATTTCTAAATTTTCCCCTTATCTCTCGATGATTATTTTATTTTATGATATCTAAAAGTAGTATCATAACATAGGTTTACTAATGAAATTTACTATTATTTAATACTATTTGTATATTGACTAAAGGTGGAGAGATTTTGGGAGAAAATTGATCCAAATAATTGTCCGAGATGTAATAACTACGGACTATCTCTACGAAAATGAGGGTAAGTTTGAAAATTATAGACTAAGTGCAATAATTTACAAAGTTCGGGAGTAAAGTAGAACAATTCAAAATTATGTAACAAAGTAAAAACACGCATAGTTAGAGGGCAAATTATTTTTTTTTTATAATATATATCGTACCCCACTTCAAAATTTTGGATCCGCCACTGTGTGTTTACTCGATGATCGACATGTGTTCGCATTCATACACTGGTGTTACACCAGTTGTATCATTTCAAAAAATCCCCCGAACGATATAATACATCAAGCGCAATATGTATTGAAACTGTAATAATCACATTTTAATTAGAACATCAAATATTGAAGAAGTCATATCTTTTTCTGATGAGATATTGTTCACTGTCCATGAATCTATAGTTGACCAAGAATTATACAAATTGTGAACGAAAAACAAACTAATTTATGATGAATGTGGAATACATGGGAGTGCACAATAAGTATGTACGTCCTATTCGTCTTTTCTTCAATGTTCTAAAAGCGCTAGGTGTTAGGCGGGTTGGCGGGACTGGGACTGTGTTTTAGGCGGAGCTGAGGCGGGGATAGGCGGGGGATCGAGCGAGGCCCTGTCAAAAAAGCAATGTAGACGGACAAGGGGCTGGAGTCTGCCTAAACGACTAATCGGGCCAGCAACGATTTTTTAGAACAGTGTTTTTCTTATGAATTATTATGAGCTTAGTTTTAACATATGCGATATTTGAAAATGATGAGACAAAGACCTCCCAACATACTAAAACTAGCACGCAACACACTTGTATTTATCAAATTTAAGATAGTCAAAGATTTTTCAATTAATCTAAGTTGCTGGTATTTACAATTCATTATTCGATTCAAAAAATAGTATACAAGTATATAAACCAATCAATATGAATAAGATGTGAAACCACTTAAATTAGGTCAAAGTGATAATATAATTTGAGGAAATATATAGTTAAGGCTAATTTGAACAATGGAAGTGTGGCTTTCCCCACATCCCACCTTACTAGACATCAAATCCACCTAACAATGTATTTTTTGGTATTTTGGATTATTTGATCATTCAACTTGTCGTTGGTGTAATTTCCTAGTAGTAGTCTGGGTATTATTGTAGTAGAATGGAATTGATCACTATAAAACTACAAGCATGCTTGGTTCTAGGGGGAAAGGAGCTACTAGCATGCTTGGATGTAGGATAATCTTGAGGTCAACTACCAAATTAAATAAAGTATTATATGATTTTTCATTTATATTGAGGGGCAATTAACTACTTAATCTTAAATTTATTATTCCAATATATGTATGTATACTTTTGGATATCCTGATATAGATTCTATCTTTTAAAATGAAACTATCATCTCATTAACTTAATGACATGAAAGTTTTATTGTCGATCACTACTTTTGAGAGCATTATGTAACCACCTGTAATTGGCGGCGGATCCCGGAATATAATGAGTAAAGTCACACTGTATCGTTATTAAGAGAATAAATTAAGTAACAAATAGAGACGAGTTAATTTACTATTTTAACTCTCATTCAATAATTTGATTAAACGGTAAAAGTATGACCAAGAGAATAGCATTTTTTTAATTATAAAGAGTTAAATATCGATGTTCTTATCATCATACTCAACCAAAAAATCTATATAAATGAATGAATTGACATGGACTAAAACCACAAACCAAAAAACCCTAATTTGAAGAGGGGGGAGGAGGCTATGGCCTATGGCTAGTAGCACAATGGACCATATGCTATGACAAAAAAGGGTATTGGACTTGGCCTCTTGGCGTGCTAAAAAAGGCCAATACGAAAAGTGAAATAAGCTTTTCCAAGTCAATTAGTATGTTCCACTTTTTTGGGCTCAATTCTTATTCTATCATATCCAATATGGTCCAAAAATGGGTGAGCAAAAAGAATTAGCCTTCTCCATACTTAAAGTTAGGATCACTTATTTTTCTTCAAAATAGTCCAAGAATTCAAGAAGAATCTTATTACTATTTGAATTTATCAATAGGGATAATTACAAAAACACCCCTGAGGTTTGGGTTAATTACAAAAAAACCCAGACATGTTTCAAAATTACAAAAAATCCTTCATGTTTCTTTTTGTCTTGATTTTAGGGGGTAACTGTAATATTCTTGTAAATGTCAGGAATGTTTTTCGAATATTTTCAAAAATCACCGGGAAAAATGTAAGACGGAATCAAACCTCAAGGAGTTTTTTGTAATTTTCAAAGAACTCTGAGTTTTTTTGTAATTAGTCTAAACCTTAGGGGTGTTTTTGTAATTATCCCTTATCAATATGGTTAATTATATGATTGACATAGCTAAAAATTATATTTGTTTTTGGAGAAGCAACATTAAGTGATGTTATATGTTTCTCATATCGTAAATTGTATTATTGGAAGATAAAAAATCGAAAATACTCGATATATGAAGGGATTAAATTCTTTTTACCCATATTTGTTATGATAAAAAGTAAATTACCATCTTTTTTTTTTTTCAAATGTCACCAAACGTGTAGGTTTATTGATTTTGGGTTGTGGTGTGAGCATTATTTTCATTTTATATGACACGAGTAATTAATTGTTAATGTTGATATTAAATCAATTATTGATTGGTATTCTATATTTTGTTATAATGTTGTAAATATTTTTTTTAAATAAAATTATCGATTTGTGATTGAAAAGTGTATAACCTAATTTGGTAACAATTTCAAGTCTCGCCAAATTTCAATGCAATAAAATGTACAAGCACAAAGGTGTATGTTAATATTTGAAAAGGTACAATCAGGCTGCATACATGTACAAACACATATCCAGTTGAGTTCTCATGAAACTCGCCAGAGCCAGTTCTCGCTGCTTCACCACCTTGAAGACCGTAAAACCAGACCCATTTTCCAGTGATCGGGTCCCCCATGGCCCGATAAGAGAGCTCCACGCACAATTCATCAGAACCCACCAGCATAGAAACCCGTTTCCGATGTCACAAGTTATCAAATCCTATGCTCTTTCTGAAAAGTCCATGGACAAAGCCCGTTTCGCTTTTTCGGAAATAGATCATCCCACACTGCCCATTTGGAATCACATGATACGTGGGCTGTCCCAAAGTGATAGTCCGGGTGATGCCCTCTTCCTGTTTGATGAAATGCGTGAGCGAGGATTGCGCGGTGACAATCTCACTTTTATATTTGTATGCAAAGCTTGTGCTAGAGTTTCGGAAGTATTATACGGAAAAAGAGTTCATGTTCATGTTTTGAAACTTGGTTTCGGATCATATCTTTATGTGTGTAATGCATTGGTTCATATGTATGGTTTTTGTGGCGAATTGGGTTTTTCGAGAAGAGTGTTTGATGAAATGGCTGAAAGGGATTTGGTTTCTTGGAACTCGTTGATCTGTGCGTATAGTCAATGTTCAAAATATGAGGAGGTTTTGGGTCTTTTCGATGTGATGAGGGTGGAAAATGTGAAGGCTGATGCTGTGACTATGGTGAAAGTTGTTTTAGCTTGTAATTATTTAGGTGAATGGGAACTTTTGGATTCTATGGTGGAGTATATTGAGGATAATTGTGTTGAAATTGATGTATATTTGGGCAATACATTAATTGATGTGTATGGAAGGCGTGGCTCGATTGCATTAGCTCGGTGTTTTTTTGATAGGATGGCAGAGAAAAATGTTGTTTCTTGGAATGCAATGATTATTGGGGCTGCAAAGTCTGGGGATTTAGTTGCAGCAAAGAAACTGTTAGATGAAATGCCAAAGAGAGATGTCATTTCATGGACTTCTATGATCACTGCGTACTCTCAAGCTAACCGACACGATGATGCTATTAGGCTTTTTCAGGAGATGATGAAAGCTAAGGTAAAGCCTGATCAAATTACAATAGCTAGTGTGCTCTCTGCTTGTGCACATTTAGGGCGACTTCGATGTGGGTAAGGCAGTCCATGATTATATAAGCAATAATCGCATAAAACCAGATATTTATGTTGAGAATGCTCTGATAGACATGTATTGCAAATGTGGATCAGTTGAGAATGCATTAAAAGTATTTAATGATATGAAAGTAATGGACTCTGTTTCATGGACTTCAGTCATCTCTGGTCTTGCAGTGAACGGTGAATCTAATTACGCTCTCGAACTCTTCTCGCAAATGTTAAGACAAGGTATAAAACCCATACACGGAACTTTTGTTGGGATATTGCTGGCTTGTGTCCATTCGGGTTTAGTCGATAAAGGATTGGAATTTTTTCGCAGCATGCAAAAAGATTACGGATTGGTACCGGAAATGAGGCACTATGGGTGTGTGGTGGATCTTTTTTGTCGAGCTGCAAATCTTGATAGGGCATATGCGTTCATAAAGAATATGCCTATATCGCCAGATGTTGTGGTGTGGAGGATGTTACTCAGCGCTTGTAAGGTTCATGGTAATCTGGTTTTAGCCAAAATTGCTTCCGAGAAGCTTATTGAATTGGATCCGACTAATGGTTTGAACTATGTGCTCTCGTCCAACTCATATGCCGGTGCTGAGAAATGGGACGATGCTATAAAAATGAGAGAACTGGTGGACAAAGGTGATGTCAAGAGGCCATTAGGTTGGAGTTCTATAGAAACAAATCATGAAATATCTAGACTTCCCACAAATTTGTCGGGTTTTTCGAAAGACCAGGATTTGTAGGTCTACATGGCAAAGGATCTTATTACGCTTAGCAACCCCCTCCGTCGATAATTTTTACTATGTAAGATTTTACAACGTATATTTTCGGTTGATAATCCGTCGGTAGAACTTTTTACCAATGGATTTTGCGTGTTTAACTCGTTATTTTACTTTTTCTTGTAGTGGGACTCGATTGTTGCATGATTGCCGATCGACGGGTAATTTAAAGTGCTTGGATTTACTAAAGGATGAACCCCATCCTTGCCCTTGTCCTAGAACTATATGGAGGAGATGAATCGTGGGATGTGCCTCAACAAGTCGGGTTAAGCTGCAATAGACTGAATCACCACACAAGAAATCTTTCTACACCGTGTTACCATGGAGGATTCGAACCTCCGCAAGAACGGTGCCAACAAGCAAACAACACGTCACTCAAGTTTTTTTACCAGTTGAGCTATGCCCCGGGGGCAAAAGTGCTTGGATTTACTGGAATGGCTAAATGGTGGATCGCTTGGCAGTTGGCTCATTGATATTCTTCCTCATATTTAAAGGGTTTATCTGGGAAAACACATATGAAGTTGAAGTTCATTTTGTTGCGGAAATTATGAACGACAGAGTTCAGAGGTCTCTAACCAAGATGAATAAGGAGACAGCATGGAGCAGGCAAGTGCTGCCGGCATCATTCAAAATTAGTTTTGGAGTTAATTACAAAAAATACCCTTGAGTTAAGTCTAATTATAAAAAGTCCAGCTATCTTTCAAAGTTACAAATAGACATTTGTTGCTATATTACAAATTGCACCCTCAAGATGGGGTAAGTGTGTTTGTAATAGCTTAACTTTTGAGGGCTATTTATAATTTTAAAGATTTGGAACCTAAGATAGTAGATAATTTATCCTAGGTTTTGGAATGAATCTCTTAGGGTATGTTTGTTTAGTGATTGGGAGTGATTGAAGGGAGTTTAACCTTGGGGAAAGGGGGTTTGATGTGATGTATTGGAAAATGTGTGTATTAGTAGAGAAATGCATCGGGAAGCGTAATGTATGTTTGGTTAGTGATTGGGGAAGTGATTGAGAGAAATGAGTGATTGGGAAATGTAAAACAAACATACCCTTAGAAGTTTGTATGGGATTTAACTTGTACTCTAGTGGTTGACACATGTGTTATAAGGGTGAATGACCCAAGTTTGATCCCATACGAGTGCGTGTCCCCTCACCAAGTTCCCCCAATTGTACTCAAAACTGAAGTTTGTATCATCATATATACGAGACTAACATTTCATTATTAATCGAGAATAAAATGATCGCCAATTATTAAATTACGCGAAGATCCATCAAACCGTGGAGCCTCTGGAACTCTTACGGCCCTCAAGAGTTACAAGAAACTAATTCTGCAAGTATTTCTTTGCAGAAAATTTACAAGAACAAAATATTTGTACAAAAACAAGATAAACTAAGTGACATACAACATTTCATTTCAGAAGAGCAATACAATAAACTTCTGATTACTATATAGTACGATGGCTGAAAAGCAGCTTCTTTTAAATCCTTCGCCGGAATCACGTTACAGGGAGGTATAATCGGACGACTCAAATCACCTAACAGGACAGCGGAGGGGAAATGAAGGGAAACATGAAACAAAAAATAAATCATTTCTCATCTGAAGTTTCATTTCATGAAACTTTTACAAAGACAGACGAATAAAAATCTGCGACAACACAAGAGATGCTATAATGGTTTACTATTAACTGCTTCTCAAGATGTGACGGTTGGTTGGCCGACCATTTCCATACTCTCACTTGACCAGATCCATCACCGGTAAAAAATAAACCACCAGGTCCAATCTGTATGGAGCGAACCTCTTGTTTCCCAAAAATCTTTCCTCTCTCGGAAAATCTACAAGAAAATAAGATATGTAACTATACGTCGATATAGTCCATCTCAAGGATAAATCGTTTTAGAAACCAAAACATGAAAATAATTCAGTACGAGAAAGATGGCAGAATGTGAATCTTACGATGGCAGATCGTAGGCTCGGATGGAATTGTCATTGCACGAGCACAGCAAGACAGGTTTGGCTTCTGAATCATGCATCCCGCACAGAGTGAGTAACCCCTGCAGGAAAATTACGTGTGTAAACACGGGTGTTTTTGTATCAACCAGCAATGCAAAGTGCGAAAATTGTACTAGTACTACCACTAGCATCACCACCAGTTACACATTACTGACAGCAGAAATTAAGATGAACATTTAGACTAATATTAGGTTTTAACTCCCCCGAAAATAGCTAAATATCAACTCTTCTCCATCTTTCATATTTACAAAAACCTCCCTTCTAATATTGCTCCGTCAGAAAACCCAAACGGAAATCATAAAGTAACAATTTTGCCCTCAATTTTTGTAAGCAAAAGTTATGTTATCAACATATTAAATAAATATTCTCCCCCTAACTGTTTGGTAATGTTTACATATTCGGCAAGGGATAAATTTACAATACTAATATGGTTGACGGTGGTGTTTCTTTGTAATTTACCATCACTAAATTTCATAACCCTAAAAATTCATAATATGTTAAATGAAAACATACTTGCCCCCTAATTACGTAAAAAGATTTTGAAGAAAAAAAACAGAGCTCTTAAAATAGACTCCACGATCTTCATTGTATTAAGACAATTTAAAATGCCAACTCCATGAAACCTTAAATCGACTCTCTTCATCCTCACTCCCCCTTCCCAAAATTATACATCCTGCTCTTTCCCCATAGCAATCTTGCTCCCTTTTTCGGCTACTCAGTCAAGGACTGCCTCCATTCTATTTCTCCATCCCCCCATCTCTTCCCTCTACCGGTCTTCCTTTCCCTCTCCCACTATCACATCCAATAGCTCTCTCTTCGAGGCCCACCACACCCATCTTTCTCACTGCTTCTCGCCGTCCCCACCCCTTTCTTATTTGATTAATCATGATCATTAGTGTATTATATACTTAGTAGGGGTGGCAATTCCCGACATGACACGAACCCGACCTGAAGTTCTTGAAACAAACCCGAACATGAACACGTGAGACTCGAACTCTAACATGACTAACACGAATCGACATGATGTTACCAATTAGTCTAAAACGTAGTTATTTTATATTTTAATTAAGTTTTGATGCATTTTAAGCATAACCCGAAATCAACCCGAAACCAAACACAAAACCAACCTGATGAGCAGAATTGTCACCCCTAATATTTAGGAAGAAAAACCACCAACAGCCAACTTTACTCTCAATAAGTAATTTCGTCCATCCAACGTTTTATACTTTCAGATTATTGTTTCATTATATTTTTCACCATGCATACAATTATTACATTTACACCCCTCTAAATTTCAAGCAATTTTTGTCAGTATATAAGAGTAGTTGGATTAGGCACAAAATATAATGCTCACTAAAAAATTTGTTGAGTTAATTTTTTTGAGATGGTCTTATATGAGAAAGTCTCATGGTCCTAAATTCATGTGATGGACCCTACAAAACACAAAAAGTATTTTTTATGGGTTTGAGTTCGGGTTGGAATTCTATTTACATATGGGATCCGTCTCATGGTTTATGTCCATGAGACCCCTCTCATACAAGTTTTTGCCAATTTTTTTCTTCAAAAACCCTAATGGCAAAGAGTTTGGAGGATGTCACAAACCTAGAAGGAGGTATTGTATTTATGATAGGAGGTTAGGAGTTGGGTATTTCAAACGAAAGTAAGTGTAACAACCCCTTCTTCTAAATATGATCTGCATTTTGCTTAGTTGATAATTGATAATCACATTATTTATTCTAAATTCAGCTTAGAAAAGAAAACAATTAAGTAATGGAAAGGTATAAAAAGCATACATGTTCCTCGGTGTGGGTATATGTTACTTCCAAGTTACCGGTCTCAGCAGCAGCCCAAACCTACACGAAGTGGGAAAATCAATAAATACGAGGGTCTATAATCATTTGAAGAGATATTTAAAAGGAATAATAAAATGAGGATACTTGAAGAAGAAATACAAACCTTTACAGTTTTGTCCAATGAAGCTGACAAAAGAAACTGATCCCAACATAAAACCGACATCACAACATCTGTGTGCCCTGATAAAGTTTGTATGCACTGCAAAGTTTCCAGGCTCCATACCTGAACATAAAACACAAAACAAGGGAACACAAATAAGCAACGGCAAACTTAAGAAAGATCATGGGGGGAAGAAGTTGCTCGCAAATTCTTCAGAGAAGTAATCGCAAATTCAGGTGGCCAACTTACTTTTATAGACTGGTCCATCGAACCAGAGTACATTCTGTTACCTCCAACAACTAGTGTCACAACAGCCAAAGTGTGACCCTTGAGTGATGCAGCTGGTTCGAAGCAGTTGGTGGCTGCATTAAATCTCCATGCCAATATTGTCCCGTCCTGCAAAATATAACAATGACCACACAAGAAGGAAAAGATCAAAATATGTTCTCGCCCTTTCAAGCAAGTGTGTTATGTGTTTCAGCACCTCCACAGCGCTGGCCTCATTTTTCAACAAGAGTATATAACTCACAGAATCACAACTTAGTGCCCCTTTGAGGACAAATTAGTAAAGTCAAAGTTAACATGAAAATTTGTATGGATGGGTACAAATTAAATATTTTCTTCTGTTAATGTGCATTGTCAGAATCATCCCTGGAGATATTATTGACCTGAGCTCATATTTGTGCATTGCCAAAGAAAACTTGCCACAGACAATTTGCGGGCATGTAAAACACACAAGGAACAATAGTAATAAGTGCACAGAATCAAAGCCATTAAAACTGGTTAGCCATGAAATGGACTAAATTTACCTGTGTCCCAGCAAAGAGTAAATCACTGCCAACAACAAGAGAATAGACTTGTCCAACAGGTCCATTTAAAGTGAGCTCCACAGATGTTTGAACGTTCCAAGCCTAGTTAAAAATGGACATTAATTAGGTCTGTATGGACAAATATTAAGAGAGAAACAAAAACACTCATATACAACATAAGAAGTGAGTGTTCAATGAGACATTAATTAAGTGTTCTAAAAAGGGAAGGGGCTGCATATTTCAGACAATATGTTTCTTTATCTTACCTTGACAAGATTGGTTAAACCCACAAATACCCATGGGCCTTCACTTAGCATATATCCTACCGCACCTCCCAAATTCACTAGTCCTGCCAACTGTAAAATGAAAAACCATAAAAACAATAAAATGTAAAGATTACCATTCCCAAGGCATTTTCATTAAGAACTGCAAACGTAAATAAGCAAATTTATCTACATCATATATGGTCTGGTGACAATGACATAAGAACACTTTGTATAAGATGGCATTGTCTCAAATCCTAATACCTGATTCCTTGTATTAGTAGCTGCTGCATAAAAAATCACTTGCAAAAACTTATAACCAACTTTGAATCTGTTCTCAGGCGGCTAGTGTAAAATATCTTAGGCATAGCATAAATACAATTGATCGCAATGACTACTGGCTAAAATGTAATGGGAAACCAATAAACTGTAGACCATTTAAAGTCTAAGCTTCACATATCTGCCATATATAAACTGTTAATGAGAGAAGGAAAATGAGAAGAAAATGCAAACATATTCTAACCACCTGTCCAGATTGGCAGTCCCAAATTCTAACAGTCTCGTCTTGACTTCCTGTGTACAGCTTATCTGACCCCGAAGGCAAAGCAATCCCAGTAACAACCTGATCAACATATTCTTCTATTAGACACAAAAGTCATAACTGAGACATGAAAATTGAAAACCACTTGCAGTAACCCCAGCTAACTACACCTATATAATGGTAAAATTGTGGATAATGAAGCATAATATAGCCAAAAGATCACATATTTATCCTATTGAAAAGAATTAGATCAATCTTTAAAATCTTCCCAATGACCTTTAACTTCTCAACAATGACACCATACCTATGCAGATGGACCGAAGGATTAACAATCTACAACTCCAACAATTGCCACTAAAGAAGTTTAAATTCTCCAACTAGGTAAAACCACAAACAAGCATTCTAATGAATCGAAAAGGCCAGAAACCGGCCAATTGACTAAACCAAAAAATATATGAGTGAAATAGATCCATTTCTCACCAATCAAAGATAGAACCGACAATGCATAACTCCAACATCAACAACTACACATTCTTCATCAACAAACACGAGCAATGTAACAAAACCCACCTGCTGGTGCCCTTCAAGTGGGGCCAAAAGCGAAAAGCAATCCCCAGTAGACCACTGATGCAAATATTTACAATTATCCCCGAATTTACAGCTTCCTTGTACCCAATAATTACACAATTTCTCAATATTCTTCACAAAAGTCCTACTACTACTAACAGGCTGCTGCGGTTGAGCCCTTCCCCAGGTACTATTGTTATTAAAATTATAATTCCCACTCCTCCGCAGTCCGCCGCCGCCGCCACCGCCACGATGGTTATCTTCACCAAACCCCTGATGCGCCCTCTTCCCATTCCCCACCGTCGGCAATTCGCCGTGTAAAAAAGCGCACGGATGTCTCGTACACTTCCCTTGCCTCCAATGGAAACACACTTTCTGCTGCTTATTATTGTTGTTGCTCCCATTATCGCTCGACGAGGATGGCCCGAGTCTGTGGAAGACTCGTCTTCCCCCTTCCACGTCCATGATTAATTACACCGTGAACTGCAAGATAACCACAAGACGGAATTTTTCTACGGTGAATTGCTGAATAATAATTGATCTTGATTATGATCTGGAAGCAAACAAAATAGAGTACGGAGATCGAAATTTAGGGGTTTCAGGGGTATATAGTATATAGAAACCCTAAGGCATCCCCAACCCAACTTCAAATCCAACCTTATTACACCAAATACGCATAATCCCTCTCCAACCCAACTTCTAAACCTCACACCACCAAATTTGGTGTAGTGAATAAGATTACACCAAATTTGGTGTAACACTATTCATTTACACCAAATTTGGTGTAATGCAAATATCCCACATTTGCCCTCCAATACCCTTTTACCTCAAAATTAAATTCCAATTGTATCCTCATTTTATATATAATTAATTTATATAACATGATTTTAATAATTAATTAATATTTTCTATAAATTAATAAATAACAAATAATTATAATGTAAATTAAAAGAAATACTAATATTAATTTTAATATTTATCTTAGTAATATAACTAATTAATATAATATTAATTAAATGAAAGTTTATGGTTAATTACATTACTATATAAAAAATATAAGTAAATAAAATAATTGTATAAATAAATAAATTTTGTTACTATAAAATGAAGAAAAAGAATAAAATATTCATTTGGTGTAAGATTTGATGTAATGGGTTGGAGATGGTTTTGACAAAATTACACCAAAACACCAAATTTGGTGTAGTTTTTACACCAAATTTGGTGTAATGGGTTGGAGATGGTCTAATCTTGGGGATTTAAGGTTTGGGGTATGGAGTTTGCACCGAGGGATGGAGAATTTGGAGGAAGAAAGAAGTAATTATGACGTAACATTATTGACGCTTTAGTACTTAAATATTAGTGCTAAATTCCCTCGGAAAAAATATATTAGTGCTAAAGATTTTCACAAAATCAACTTTAATTAGTTATGTGAAATAACACCATTTAAATATTTTTTTAATTTCAAATTTTATATTTGAGCGTATTTATATTATCGCAAATCGAGTTAAATGAACTTTAATTGAAATGGATATGAGTAATTCTTACATTTTTATATATTTTTATAATATTTTCTATTGATCAAGTCAAGTTCGAATCGAATTTCAGTTCTTACGTAAAGAAAAATATATTTAAACTTTATTCAGTAAGTTAACCAAACAAGTTTTAAATATATAATTTATATCATTTTTTTAATAAGTTGGGAGTACTGGTTGAAGTGACAGGATAAATTTAAAAGAAACTGAAAGATATTGGGTTCGAATCCCAATCAACACCCTTATAAAGGTGAGCGATATCACTTGAGCTACAACTACAAACTCGTGTTGTGGTATATATAATTTATATCATTCTTCGAGTTATTAATTTATTTTTCAACCTTAGTTCAACTATGTCAAACTCAAATAATCATCACACAATTAGAAGAAGTCTATTATGAAGTACATATCAAATCCATTATTAAAAATAGAAATAACTAATTTTTCAATGTAAGAGTTTATATTTACACTTCATATTGTTAATTGTTACAACTTCACTCGGTTTTTCTTATTTTTCTTTAATTGCAAAGGACAAGAATGCCCATTTTTCTATAATTTATTTCAGAAAAAGAAAATATATATAATATAATTTACAGATGATGTTATCGCTATTAGATCGACAATGTTCACTATAGTAAAGTAATTTAGGGTTTAGGGTTTAGGGTTCTGTTGTGTGTAATTTTTAACCAAACTATGCTTTATTCTTCAAATTCATGGTTTCTGGATAATGTTTTCATACTTGTACTAAAAAAAAAAGTGAAGAAAAAAATGTTTATAATTATTGTAAGAAGATCTCTATTTGATTCCTGGCATATTCTTTCATATATTGGAAAGGGTGTCATCATCCAATATGTGACTATGTGAGATCCTAATGATAAAATTCCTTGAGCAATTGTCATTCCAGAAAAATCATATATATAGAATAGACTATAGGAGTGTTCAATCACTAAAAAATTGCTTCTCATTTTTTTGCTTAAAAATATTTTTTAGTGTTTGCAAAGATCAGCTTCAACTTTGTTATTCCAAAAGATCATATATAGAACAAACTATAGTGTTTGCAATCACAAAAAATATACTTATCATTTTTTGGCTTAAAAAAATCACTTTTTGTGTTTGCAAGTACCAACTTCTACTTCTCGATTCTGTTTCATTTAATCGAATCGAAAAGCATGGAGATGGGTCTTTAGATTCTACTTACTTTCTAGTTTGAATTTTACAAATAAATAAGATTTTTATAACTTTTTCACCATACACTCACTATTTCTCATTCTCAACCACTGATTCTATTTTCAAACACTATCAACTGCTTCAACTATTTCCACTTCTCGCTATAATAAATCACTTCTTATAAAAGCGGTTTTTGCACACACTCCTATGTGTGAAAACATGAAACATTTTGGATTATGTTATTATCAGCAATAAGATTCTTAATGTATTGACTATTGATATGATATAATCCAAATTATTATACAATTTATATATTCACACGCGATCTACATAAGAATTCCATTGTGTTTTTATCAGATATGTGTCCTTGAAGTGCAATATAAGAGTTTATATGTTCTTTCCATGGAACTAAACATTTTTGTAAGTAGACTTTTAGCATCATTAAGGCAACAAGGAGACCGCAAATAGGGCCTTTACATGAATAAATTTAATGAGTCACCAAATCATATGCTGGACGTAATTTCTCCTTCAAGTTTATGTTAATGTAAATAAAATTTCTGTTAAAACGAATGGGGAAAAACAAGAAACCTTTGGACTGCAAAATATTGTAATGGAGAATCACATCTATGCTAAAATTTAGGGATGGCAACTAATGATTAATCTTGCCAACTAAGCCTGATTAAAACTTAATGCGCCGGAAAATTTCAAAATTGGGTGGGAGTTGTCCTTAAATTGAGACAAAATCATACATATAGGACCAATTTTGCAACTACCCTAAACATACCGGACCATTTTTGCAATTTCCCCTTATAAGAAGAATATTAATTACAAAACTGCCTTAAGGTTTAGCTTCACTACGAAAAAAATCCAGTTATCTTTCAAAATTACAAATAACCCTTGACGTTCTATATTTGTTTTACAAATTACTCCCTCAACAAGGTGTAATTTGTAGAACAGAAATATATGTCAGGGGAATATCTGTAATTTTGAAATTCTTTTGTAATTAGGCTAAACCTCAACGGTAATATTTCTATTTTCTAATAGCCCTTATAAGAACAAAAGCATGGCTAAACTTGGGGAAATCCTGGAAGCTCAGCCACCAGAGAGATCAAACAATCAAAAAATCAAACATCTGAAAAGTGAACTTAAGAAAACAGTGAACATCTATCAGTTTTATGGAGCTCACATCTGTGGTCATTACCGGTATATAACATACGAGTATGCATAGGCAATACACCTTTACAGAGTTGCAAGTGAATTTTACTTCACTACGCTTAAATAAGCAAACTATAGTCTAAAAGGTAAACACCACACGCAGCAAAGTAACAGATCTCCCAATCGCCTCAGATATATGCTTAATGAATGCAGTTTTCGGCCTATAACATATAGTTGTCGTGTATTTTTATAAAAACATGATAGCAAAAAGTGGAAACAAATTTCTCTCGAACTAAATTGATCATCTCTAAGGCATGAATTGAATTGCTTAAATTCACGAGCAAGAGAAGAAAATCATCGTTACATCAATGAAAGAACTATAATACCTAAATAATTTATCACAATGCTTTCCCTTGTATTCCTGTATGAACAATTCCAGGTCAATACAGGCGGAATTAATTTAACGCAAAAAGAATAGAGTTTTTCGATTACTATTGCGATCATTTAACAAAAAAAAGTCAGGTGGAAACAAATCAACTGGCCAGTTTAAAAGCATCAATGAAGAGACCATAAGTGAAACCCATTTTAAAATTATTTATAAGGGCAAGAGAAAAAGTGACCTTCGGCCTACTATAATAAAACCTCGTCGCGTACTCTGTGATCAGAACACATAGCACAGCAGCAATCACATCATTGACACCTAAAGCTCCAAAAGACAGAGAGATTGTTTGGGCGACATAAAAGCCACCCAAGAGAGATATACCTCCGAAAAGCGCCCTTCTTGAAGGGCTTTTGAAGTAATTTCGTGATACCTCGGGTATTATTCGTATTATGTCGACTAATCTTCGAGGCCCTTCGTTCTCCTGCACGGCTCGAACTCTCAAAACACTCGATGACGATCTCGAAGTAAAATTTCCCCATTTCCCACTTGAATTGCTCGGTTTGGCAATCACAGTGTATTTGAGAAGGCCAACAGAAGTCAAAGCCACAGTGTTTGCCATTTGTGATGAGTAATAATAGATGTTGATTAATGTTGGTTTCCTGCAAATAAATCAAGATGAATTTATTAGAAATTATACCCACTAATAGTGTTCCATCTTAAATTGAGGTATAAACTCCCAAGTAAAGCAATAAAGTGCAGTATCATAGCAAAAACTACAACACCGAGTTTGCATTCAGGATTAACAAAAGCCATAGACAAAAAAAAATCCCCTTTTCAACAAGCAACCAAATTTAGAACTTTTAATGTAGTTGAATATCATGAAGATATTAAGTTAAAAATACACATCCATCAATAAATATATCTGTATATCTGTATGAATTTAATCTTTTCCCGTAAACACCAAGCAAAGAAATCCTTTGAAATCAAACGAGAATGGTTTCTCATGACGAGCGTGTAGCTCAAGTTGTATGTTCACTCTTTGCAACGATATTGATCGGTGTTCGAACCTGAGTCTTTCAATTTAGGCAATCAGGCTACATTTGGATTGGTTTTGGAGTGAAGGGTTTCAAATCCATAATAACAAATCCATTGAGGTTGTTTGGATAAAGTCATTCTATAATGGATTTCAAATTCATGAAAGCTATTTTTGGAGTCATTTTGGATTGATTTCATTATCTTAGATAAAGTCATTTGAAATCCTTCCCCCAAATCTAAATCCTCCAATCCAAATGCAACCCAAGGTTTACCCTCTCCTCTCCAACCAATCCTCCCAACTCATTAAAAAAACAAGAACGAAGGTTCCCGATTTTTCTAGCCCAAAACCGTGGCCCAAACATCATCTAGCTAACGAAAATCACTTCAATTTTTCCAGACTTTAAGGATTAAAACAAGAAGTATCGTAAATCTAAATCAGGCCACAAGATAATATATGAGATATTTTATTCCAAAATCGTATTCCGTCTCATATTCCACTGCACGCATGATTTCCACGTGTATGACACTACCGCATTAATTTTTGCAAGTAACCTAATGATGTTTACAAGCGCTACTTAACCCAGAATATTTCTTCCCCCTTCTGCTTATTAGCTTATTCTGGCAACTATACTTCACAAACATTCAATATGTAAATAAAAAGTAAATAAATTAACGCATCAAGTTAATAATTAAGTGCCCCCAAGTATATAAAATCATCGGTATTTTCTCACAAAAAAGTTAATTCACAAATGACGGAAACTCACCCATCAAGGAGCTTGACAAACGCATCAATGGCTATCAGGTGGCAGCCGATAGTAACTCCATGATTATTCAACTGCAGTTCAGCAAACACAGATAGAGAGACAGAGAGAGGAGATGAAAAGCGGGAAATTTGTGACTATCATGAAAGAACTCTGATACGTCGTCGTATAGAGTGATGATATTGTGAGAGTGAAAAAGTAGTTTTTATTAATGTGTATTTCTCTCACCAAAATTTAAACAAAATTTAGGGAATGAATCGTGTTCTTTTTTGAGGGAAATTAAAAATTTGACTATCAAAGAAAAAGCTTTTTTGCTAGTGTATGATCAACCATATTGTCGTTTCTTTTAACAAATGTTATCGAAAAGTGGGCTCACTCACTTGCAGAAAAAACGACATTCTTTCAAAATACTATCATGTTCAAATCCTCTTGCTCCAATCTAACTAAGCCATCTACAACGACGCGCCGCATCTCTGTCTCGAGGATTTAGTGTTTGAAGCCTAGATTTTTGTCCAAGATAAAGTTTCTCTAACACCAATTGCTTCGGCCTCACGAACTTGGTACAGCCCCGGGAATACAACTGTTCTAGCCACCACAAACTCCCTTCTATCATCCCTTACCACCATTGCAACACTTGTTATCCCTTCCGTGTTCGACAAAGATGCATCGACATTGCATTTAAAAAAAGGAAGAGTTGGTTTCGACCATCTAACCCGATGTTGCACTTGGAATTCATCCCGACTTCTGTAACTTCAATAGCATTAATCGAACACCATTCAGTTAACACAGCTAAAGTCGTTCAGACAGCACCTGTTGCACAATTGTGTCTATTATTCCACACTTCCACATTTCTTTCCTTCCAAAGACTCCATAATATCACGAGTTATTTAGAAACAATCCAAGTCGTGTGATTTACGAGAGCATATGTTCCACAAAATCCTTCATGGACTCATCTTCTTCTTCATGCTATGTAGGATTTGAACGCAATCGCACATTATCAATTATAGATCTTCCAGGCACAAAAGTATATTGATTGGAAAATCAAAGGCGAAATCACTTTTTTTGAGACTATTTGCCAACATCTTCACAAAGATTTTATAAATCACATTGCTCAAAGAGATGGGGCGCCAATCTTTTAAATTAGTCGGATTATTGTACTTTGGTATTAATATAATATTTGTGTCATTAATACCTTATGGCAAGGAGCCAATCCGAATCCGATTAATGCAAGCTCTATAAACCGCTTCTCCATTCAAAGACCAAAACCTATGAAAGAAAAGTCGGATTAAAATCATCCAGTAGGAGATTTATTCGGTGCATTTGTTTCACCACCCTAGTAAATTCATACATCGAGAATTGAGATAATAGTGTAAGTCCAAGCGGCTACGATAATCTAGAGGGGTGAATAGATTATCTCCATCCTTTTGATTTTACCTCTTTTTCGAACCGAAAGCTCAAAGACAATAATAAAGGTGCGGAATGTAAACAACACACGCCGATTTATAGAGGTTCAACCCACCTAGGGCCTAATCCTCTACCACCCTAGTATATCCGGATGGATTTCAAAAAAAAAAAAGATTTTATTAATTACCAAAATTAGTACAACACCAACTTACAACAACACCTTGAAGAGCACCACACTCTTCTTCAACACCACCTTTGAGATTACCACAATCTCTCTTGAAGATTACCACAATCTCCAACGGCACCTTGTGAAGATTACCACAATCTTCAACCTTGAAGAATACTAAATTCTTCAACACCTCAACAAGAAGATTACCACAATCTTCTTACACCTAACACCTAGATCACCCAAAGTGTGTTCTTACCACAAGAACACTCACAAGGATATCTTGTGTTGAATGATAACCCAAAAATTCAAGATTACAACTCGATAATGAATTATACAATTGAATGCAAGTGTAATCAAGAATAGCCTAGACCTCAAGGATGTGAAAGTGATAAGCTAGGCAAATTACAACAAGAATAATAACAATGAAAAAGACCAAGTGTTTGCTTGAGTATATCTTGTTGTGTTGTGTTGTTCTATCTTCTTGTTGTGCTTCAAATCTTCCTCTATTTATAGAAGATGATTGATACTTGATAGGCTCCTCTTGGAATCTGATATCTACAAAAAAATTGCAATTAAAATCAAGATTATAGTCATTGTTAGAAATCAATTCCATAATTTAAGGAAAAATTGTCTGTTTGCATAACGGTTAGAATTTCTTTGTCAAACTTAAGATGCGACGTCGCAAGACAAATAGACGTTTGAAAATGAGAATACACATTTACACAGGCGACCGGTCTACGGGGGTCCAACCGATCGACCCTATGTCCAAATGGCCGGTCGAGCAGAGCCCAAAAATGAGTCCAGAGGTTCTGTTTCAAGTTTGCTCCCAGACACCTGGCCGACACCCCTTGGCCGACCATACCGGTTGACACACAGGTTGACACCCCTCAAAGATGTTCTCTCATTTTTCAAGTATAAAATGCGTTCGTGCACGGTTGTCCTCTAGGGCGACACTGGTTGACCTCAAAAATGAAATATTGTCCGATTTTTATCGAAAATAAACCTCAAGAAATACTCCGAAAAACAAAGTGAAAACATTTTAGACCAATCGGGAATATTAGGACAACATTTAGAAACATTGTTTTGGTGTAAAAATACATTAACAAAAAATCATTAAGTGTTGTCCAATTTTGTCGAAAATAAAACTTGAAGAAATACTCCTAAAATATTAAAACCATTTTAAATCATTTAGGAGTATTTGGACAATCTTTAAAACCATTGTTTTGGTATAAAAACAAAATCATCAAAATCATGATAAAACCATTTATCAAACAATCTCCCCCTTTTTGATGATTACAAACCAAAACAATTTTAACGAGGTCGATTTTGAAAACAAAACAATTTTACCGGTTAAAGAGAACTATCCGTTGTGAGCGACAACATACCATGCAATATAAACACAAGGATGGGAGAATAGATATTCAAACATATATAGTAAAAGCTCCCCTATCAATATGCACAACAAGAGTAATGTAAAAGCAATCAACCACAAGCTAAAAGCTTAGCTATTACATATTGATCTTAAGTTCAACACTTATAAGCACCCCCTGTCAACAAAACATCATTAGACAAGTATATGAGTCCATCATACAATAATTGGACTAAGTATAATGCACAACTTATGACTTTAGGAAGTCATAGCTTATAGCTTCTTTTGTTTAGCTTAACTTAGCTTTTATGAGCTAATGAGCTTATAACCTGTTTCTCCCCCTTTGGAATCATCAAAAAGAATGTTAGCACGATAAAAACATCATATAATCATATCAATGTGCACAACTAAACCGATGTATCGAGCTATTTGAACAATGAAACTTATAGGCCAAATGGGAGGGAAGAGTCGAATCATACGACTTGTAGAAGCTTATGAAAGATCATTTGATAAGCAAAACATGATCTCTATAAATATATAAGACTTTTGAAATCGAGAGAATCATGTAGGTGATGAATTTTTCATTGAAACATTTTATCGAACACTTGGCGGGCGTCAAAATTAGAAAGAGATATATATAGCCCTTGTAAATGTAATCAAGCCAAGTTTTTTCATCACCAAATGCAATTTAACAAATATCATTCATCAAAGAATCAATAAGATCATCACAAACATATATAATTTGCATCAAGAAATATACATTTAAACCAAGTTCTCGAGGTTCAACCCAATTGAGCTAAAGAGAGTGAAATTCTTACCATTCGATCGGTAAAGATGAGCAATGATGATGATAGTCGAGCTAGATAATCCCCAAAATATATAATTTATATAACAAAACTCATTTGGAGTGAATTGTGTGTGCAAATGACAAAGTGGACGAAGAAAGGAAGAAAAAACGCCAAAATGCCAAGTGGGAAACAAAAGCATTTTATTTGAAAAATCAAAGGAGCGACGGTTGGAGGGTCAAGGGCGATCGGTCGGAGGGTAGGGCGACCGTCGGCCTCAACTTCTTCAGCCATCGCTTTTTTCTGTTTTGAAAATTCCAAGTTTGATCCAAAAATCTGATTTTTCGCCCCTAAGTTTTAAAAAACGTGCAAAATGCAAACGTAGACCTTATTCAATATACATTATGTCTTAATCAAGCTCGAAATGAGATAAAAAGACTCGACGGTTGATGATTAAAAAAGTCCGTGAGTTATTCTTGAAACGAAATTAAACCCATCTCAAGTTTTTTTAAAATCACAATCCCTTAAAGAATATATCGAATCTCAATATTTTTAGTTCGATTATGACGAACCAATATTTTGAGAAATTGCAAACACCGAACTTATTATCCCTAAAAATAAGAACATTTAAATACTTTGGATACAACAAGTCATAAGAAGAAGTGCCTTCAAATATTTGAAAATTTCTTTTAACGACACTTTAATGAGATTCGTTGGGATAGTTTTTGAAGTCGAGCATATAAACATAAGGCATATAAAATGTCGAGTCTATAGGAATAATACAAGAAAACATACCTCGAATTTGTTTGTCGGCCGATATGCCTTTCTCAACCTTTGTCAATTTTCTCATTTGTAGTCATATAGGTTGAAATGGTTCTTTTTTTTTAATGTCTCATTTCCTTTTTTCTATACTTTGAGTGTGGAATATAACCACCTTCTTGGTATTGTTGAATTTGAATTCAATGAAGAGATTGAGCTTTCCTCATCATTATCATCTTAGATTCACCTTGCATTGACTTAAAAAATATCTTGCACAAAATATTCATTAGTTGCACCAAAATATTATAAATTTGCACAAGTAAACAACAATCTTGCCCTTTTTCAAAAACAAAGAGTTGTATCAACTTTACCTCTTGTAAAAACATTTAGCAAAAATAGCTAAGTCTATCATACCATACATGGGGTACTTGTTTTAAACCACACCGGCCTTTTATAAAAATCATTTGGCCTAAAAAATTTTAAACCCCTGAGGTTGTTTTACATAGACTTCTTCTTGAATAAAACCATTGAGAAAATTGGATTTAACATCCATTTGGTAAAGCTTGAAATTTTCTTAAAACAAGAATGGGCAAGTAAAATGCAAATAGCTACTAAATGTGCTATGAGTGCAAATGTTACATCAAAATCAATTACCTTCTTCTTGAAAATACCTTCGAGCTACTAACCTCGCCTTTAGTTCGACCAATGTTGCCTTGGTCATCGAGTTTGTTCCTAATACCCTTTTTGTCTTCTTCATCACTATCATCATAGGGCATCCAATTGATCTAAGGTGTTCATAATAGAACATTTACATCCAAATATTTTGAGGTAACTAATATTTGGAGTACTTCATTCTCATCTACACAACTTAACAAACTCATTAATGGCATCGCTTATATAAGCAAGAAAAAATAGCCCAAGTGTAAAAACATGCCTCAATCATCAATCACGAAATATCTTGCATAAGAGCATAGTAGAAATAGACACTATATATATAGAACATGAAGCAAGAAACACATACTATGCATTTAGAAGATCATCAAGAGTCTAATAAATCATGCAAGTTCAAATAAGCTTAAGAAAGGTACAAAGGTCTATTTTGAAATTTGAAAATCCGATAGCATATAGTTGAGACCTCATTTAAAAGAAGTATTTGAACAAGAGTTGACAAAGCAAATATGTGCAATCAAATATCGAATAGTGCCTTTCAAAAAATCTAAAAATCCTCTTAATGGCACTTGTATGAAATACTATGAAAAAGAAGCACATAGGCACATGGCAATACATATATCGAGTCTATAAGAGTAAGAATAACACAAGTAAACGTATTTCGATAATTTATGCCTTTCTTGACAAGTAATGGCATAAATGGTCATTTGTGAAAATATGTAAATCCTACACAATTCTTAAAACAAATCTAGCACAAATAATAATGATAAAAGTGTAGGCTAAGAGATATCACAAGTAAGCTCATGCCATAAAAATCCATAAGTGATGATAATACACTTTAGTCTACAAAAATGCACAAGAGTTTTAAAAACAACATGTAAGGTCTCCTTTTTCAAAAGGTTTTAAAAATACAAATAAGTTTTGAAGACCTTAATTTTAAAATTAAATACATGAAAACTCATTTTGCAATTAAGACACAAATAAAAACATGCATAGAAATAAAATAAAATACATATTTAAATGGGGAGATACGGTTTACCAATTACACCGTTTCCATGGGTTGTGTCTTTCCCATTGTTGATGATATCTTCCCTTGAGAAGTCACTTTGTTGATGATGGCTTCTTTGATTATTCCATTTCCAAGGTTTGTTACCTTCCCATTGTTGATGGTCTCTTCTTCTTTGAAAATCATCTTGTTGATGATGTCTTTGCCATTTCCAAGGATTGTGTTCTTCCCATTTTTGATTATATCCTCTTCTTGGAAATTGACTTTGTTGAAAATGTTTTCTCCTTCTTTGATCAAATGATGCGGTCATTTGATGTCTTCTTGGTGGTATAACTTTTCTCCGATCATTATTTCGCGGATACCTAATACAATATTATTTTGTGGTTCCCTCAAGTGCTTGGGTCCTTAGGATTAGCTTTGAGACTTTTAGGTCTCCAATAATGATTAGAGCTATTTCTAGCCCGACAAATATTAGCCGTATGACCCTTTTTACCGCAATAAAAACATGTAATAGTTCTAGGAGCATAATGACCAACGTTCTTAGAGACTTGATTCTTTTTCATGTGATTGACACCCTTGGAGCTTATGATCAAGTTCTAGTTTCAAATTGTCACAACAATCAATTCTATCGGTACTCGAGTTGGATTTAGATAAATCATTTTTCAAGCAATTTATATCCTCAACAAGAGTACTATTTTCTTTCTCAAGGTTTCTAACCTTGTCAAGGTGGTGGTGTGAGCACATGATAGTGATTCATAGGAAGTAAATAAACTATCCTTATCATTTTTCAAAACAATGAATTCCTTTTTCAAATTTTTGTACTTAACAAGTAAATTTTGAAATTCATTTGAAGATCATCAAAATCATTTTGCAAATCACTATAATAATTTTGAATAACAATATCATAGGAAGTAGAGGGTTTAAGACATACCTCGTTTTCTTCTTCGATGCCCATAAGACAATATTCAACTTCCTCATAGTTGGAAGTTGTAAGAAAGGCTTGTTCCTTATATTTGACATTGTATCCCTTTGAGAAGTAGATGCTTTTGTTTGAATCCTTTCATTTGCAAATACTCCATAGATGGCTTCTAATTTTTGTCATACTTCATGTGCCGATCGAATACCTACAATATGTTCATATTCCAATTTAGTAAATGAACAATACAAAATATTGAGAGCTTTACCATTTAAGGAGATGATTTTCTTCTCTTCATCATTGAGCTCTTTGAAGCCTTTGGAGGTGTGTGGTGTGTCTTTCATTGGAATGGATTCTCCATTTATGACGATGTTCCAAATATCGAACCCGCAACCTTGTAAATAACATTCCATTCTTTCTTTCCAAAATATAGAATTTTTGGAATCAAATAGAGGTGGCTTGGTGGTGGAGGTGCGGGTAAGATGAGCTTCGTTAAGAGCCGACGATCGTTTCTCTTCACTCGCGATGTGAAACGATCTTGCCAAAGAGTTTGGCTCGATACCACTTGTAAGTCCAAGCGCTACGATAATCTAGAGGGGTGAATAGATTATCTCCATCTTTTCGATTTTACCCTCTTTTTCGAACCAAAAGCTCAAAGACAATAATAAAGGTGCGGAATGTAAACAACACACGTCGATTTATAGAGGTTCAACCCACCTAGGGCCTAATCCTCTACCACCCCAAAGATATCCTGGATGGATTTCAAAAAGAAAAAAAGATTTTATTAATTATCAAAATTAATACAACACCAACTTACAACAACACCTTGAAGAGCACCACATTCTTCTTCAACACCACCTTTGAGATTACCACAATCTCTCTTGAAGATTACCACAATCTCCAACGGCACCTTGTGAAGATTACCACAATCTTCAACCTTGAAGAATACCAAATTCTTCAACACCTCAACAAGAACATTACCACAATCTTCTTACACCTAACACCTAGATCACCCAAGTGTGTTCTTACCACAAGAACACTCACAAGGATATCTTATGTTGAATGATAACCCAAAATTCAAGATTACAACTCGATAATGAATTATACAATTGAGTGCAAGTGTAATCAAGAATAGCCTAGACCTCAAGGATGTGAAAGTGATAAGCTAGGCAAATTACAACAAGGATAATAACAATGAAAGACCAAGTGTTTGCTTGAGTATATCTTGTTGTGTTGTGTTGTTTTATCTTGTTGTTGTGCTTCAAATCTTCCTCTATTTATAGGAGATGATTGATACTTGATAGGCTCATCTTGGAATCGATATCTACAAAAAATTGCAATTAAAATCAAGATTATAGCTGTTATAAATCAATTCCACAATTTAAGGAAAAGTCATCTGCGCACAACGGTTAGAATTTTTTGTCAAACTTAAGAAGCGACCGTCGCGCACAAAATAGACGCGTTTGAAAATGAGAATACACATTTACACAGGCGATCGGTCGACGTCGACGGGTCCAACCGGCCGACCCCGTGTCCGACCCCTGTGTCCGAAACAAAGCCCAAAAATGAGTCCAGGAGGTTCTGTTTCAAGTTTGCTCCCAAACACTAGTCGACACCCCGACCGGCCGACCATACCGGTTGACACACGAGTTGACACCCTCAAGATGTTCTCTGTTTTCAAAGTATAAAATGCGTTGAGTGTCACGGTTGTCCTCTAGGGCGACTTGGTTGACCTCAAAAATGAAATGTTGTCCGATTTTTGTCGAAAATAAACCTCAAGAAATACTCCGAAAAATAGTGAAAACATTTTAGACCAATCGGGAGTATTAGGACAACATTTAGAAACATTGTTTTGGTGTAAAAATACATTAACAAAATATCATTAAAAGTGTTGTCCAATTTTGTCGAAAATAAAACTTGAAGAAATACTCCTAAAATATTAAAACCATTTTAAATCATTTAGGAGTATTTGGACAACCTTTAAAACCATTGTTTTGGTATAAAAACAAAATCATCAAAATCATTAAAATTGTTGTCCAATTTTGTCGAAAATAAAACTTGAAGAAATACTCCTAAAAATGTTAAAACCATTTTATATCATTTAGGAGTATTTGGACAACCTTTAAAACCATTGTTTTGGTATAAAAACAAAATCATCAAAATCATGATTAAACCATTTATCAAACAAATAGTACCTATTTATGCTCCTCCTCAAACACATGGTCCACCGGATCTATAATCAATCCATTCGAACCTGGGCTTAAGCAAATAAATGTATACAATACTCCTTGATTATACTACAAATGCCACATATATCCTCACACCAATTCCCATTTGAATCCTGCAATCTGGCTATCCAATTCTTTTTTTGACGGGAATTCGCATACTTATGGAAGAACCGAGTATTACAATCCCTCTCCTTTAGCCAATTAATTTTGGCTCTTTGTTTCCAATACCTTTCTTCTTGGGCTAAAAGCACCCCCAACTTCAATATAGCTTCATCAAATCTTCGAAATTCATCCTCTCCGTCTTTATCTCTAAGTGTATCTAAAATTTCTTTACACATTTTAATATCATTTCTCATCTGTCTTCCTTTATTATTTCCCCAAACCATCAAACTATGAGCCGTCGAAAGTAGCCTACTTTGTATCGGACTCCCAGCAGTTAGCGTCCATGCCCCTCGGACCACATCCACTAAGCCTTCTTCTTGGAGCCAACAATTTTTGAACTTAAATTTCCGTGAACTTTTCCGTGGAATAACAACACTAGTATCAACACGATAGGAGAATGTTCGGAAATAGGCGCCATAATATTCTTTAAGATAGAACTAGGAAACACCGAAGCGTTCGGTTATAACCATAGCTCGATAAATACGTTCCTCAACCGCATTAACACCCCTTTTACCTCTAGACCAAGTATATGGGTAACCATGTAAATGGAGATCCTGTAAGTCGCAATCCAATAAAGCCTCCTAAAACCTTGAAAAAGCCAATTTTGGATGATCAACCAGTCCCTTTTATTTTCCTATTGTAGCATATCGTTAAAATCACCAACACAACACCACGGGTAACTCGATAATGTTTTAAGACACCTTAATAAATTCCACGATTCCTTCCGCTTTGGTCTTTCCGAACAACCATAAAAGCCAAGTCTCCAAATTATGTCGATTCCTCATGAACTATAGTATCAATGTGATTACGCAAAAAACATGTTATGTTTATTACACTTATAGACTTCCATATAATACCAATGCCACCACTTCTACCCAAATGATCACCAAAAGCAACATTCAAAATTAACACTACGTCTAACTTCCTCTAATTTATTAGCATGCGATAAAGTTTCAAAAAGAATAACATCCGGTTTGTGAGACCGAACAAGCTCACGAATAGTAGAAATTGTCGGGGGATGACCCAAACCCCGACAATTCCAACTTAAGATGATCATTGGACTCGGTAGATCTAGACTCTTAACCCACCGCTAAGAAATTAGTAATATCGCTAAGAACCTACCCACTCAAATTATCCACTTGCAAATTATCATTACAAAGCTTGGTAGTTTGGGCCACACCACCATCCGGGCCTCTTCTACGCTTTCTTTCTTCATTAAATTCAAGGCCCGAAATTACTCTTTCAACTTTATCCTCCAAAATTTGAAAATTGTAATTGTTTATTTGATTGGCGTTACCCTCAATTGTAGGAGTTTGTTGCACCTTCATTACTTCCCGATTCCGTAATATTCTCCCCTTCCCGATTTTTTGGTAACGCAAGGTCACCAATCCCATAGAATTTCCCCGATCCACCTACAGAGATGGTTTCGACGCATCGAATCCGATGTATCGGAGAAACAATTATCTCCTCCCACTTCGTCATCTCTCAACCATTTCCCCCTTCCATGTTGGCAAACTTTCTATTCAGACGCAACCATAACCCCCACTCCATATGAATTTCACCGTCCCGTAAGGTCATCCTCTTCGCTGCAAATGTTCTCCATGACCCATCAAACGTTCTCCACATATTTGAAATTTACTATTGACTAATCCCCCCCTCTGCGTTTTGATCTTTTTGAATCTTTTCAATGGTAACCTCACATCGATCATCACTTTAACCCGCATATATGAACGCCAAATTGATGAATTATTTTTTGAATCATACTCGATATACTCAATTCATTTTGTTGGAATGATTCATGTTCTAGACAATCGGACTCCTGGTATGTAATTCGGATAAGGACAAACACACCAAATATTTTAGAAAAAATGACACATTTAGTCCTTTTTTTGGATATTTATATGCTTTTACCTTTTTGTGGATATTTTTATGCTCCCACAAATTTTTTTCGGATTTTTTACATTGTTGTTTAATGGTTGTTTTGAACATGTTTCAAACATATTTCATCTAATAAAATTTCGAGAAAAAATAATTTTTCCCCCATTAAATAATTAATTTTATACTCGAAATATTATAAACAATCAAGAAATATACACATAATACAACACATATTAAAATAAAACACACTGAAAATAATATAGAAATAGTACGTATAGAAAAAAATTCAATTCTTGATCCAATGCATTGAAAACATCGAAAACACATAAAATCAACCAAGAAACAACATAACAACATTAAAAACTATATAGAAATAATCTCGAAACAATATAAAAAATAACACAAATAAAAAAAACTTAAAAATAGCTAAAAATATATTGAAACATGGAATGCAACATGGAAACAATAAAGAAAAAATATAACATTAAAAGCAGTATAGAACAACCTAGAAACAACAGAAATAATGTAGAAACACCACATCAATAAAAAGGGATTAAAAATAGGTCAAAATTGCATTAAAACACTGAAAACTACATGGAAAAAACAAAAAAAAAAAACATCATAACAGCATTAAAAATGCTATATGATGCTGCTTTTTAGGGTAGATCACTCCAAGTTAGGGTTTCTGAATAAGTTCTTTTTCCAAGGGGGAAGTGTTCAAGTTTTCTTCTCTGGGAGCTGGAAATCCTTCGATTGGGAACTTGCATGCACATAAATAAACGTTAGGGGGTTACCTGAAGATTGCCCCTAGGGATGGCAATGGGCCGGGTTAAAATTCGGCCTCATATTAAACCCGCCCTGCTTGAGGTGGGTTTAGACCCAACTAGACGGGTCGCGGGGTGGGTACGGGTAAGAATTTTCAAAACCCGCCCGGGTCCAGGGCGGGTAACGGGTCTGGCTAGACCCGTCCTGGGCCCGCCCCTCATACCTTTTTACAGTGATTTTTTTAACATTTACTCTCAAGGTTGTGTGTAAAAAAAAGGTCTGTCACTTCTCAGACTCTTGACTTTTCAAATTTTAGGGTTTTAATTTCTCTTCTCCTTGAGTCCTTTCTAAGCACTCTTCGATCTCCACTGTCATCAGATCCTTCGAATCTCCAAAGAAAAAGCTTGCGATTCGACGCATCGTGTGCAAAGCCTATGTTAATTCTGGTGCTATGGCCTTAGCTCTCAAAATCTTCAATGAGAGACCCAGAAGTAGCAGAAGAAATGAATTGGTTAATCTTTTGCACTCTGCCTTCAAGGTCTAATGTGAGATCTATGGAATAAGACTCGAGATTTTGTATATGAACATTTGATGCAATTTCAAAGTCTCATTTTTTCTTATTTCCTTTTATATTTGTTTCTACAATTTTCTTCTTTCATTACCCAACATCTAACAGAGACAGATCGAGGTCTATTCGAGTCATCGTAAATGAGCTTGAAAAAATCAAAATAATTATTAACGGGTCTAACGGGTTTGGACCCGCACGGTCCGAGTCCAAGAGTGGGGGGCGGAGTAAGCGGGTTATGAGCCAAGGTGGGGCGGGTCCCAAGTCTTGTGTTTCCTTGGCGGGGCGGGTCCCGGGTTTAGCCAAACCCATCCTGCACCCGCCCGTTGCCATCCCTAGTTCTTTGGGAGGCCCCTCCGATGCTCAAATCAAAGATAGTGATCAAGACAGAATAAATAATAATCGAATATTGAATTAAATGCGTAGGAATAATTATGAGTTAGATAACTTACAAATGAAAATGAGAGACCTTTTTATACCTAAGTAGTGGGCCTCGTGGGCCGCACGAAAAAATTAACCTATGGGCCACCCCATTCTCCATTGAGCCTGGTTATTCCATTAATAGCCCAATGGGCAATTAATATTAAATCAATATATAAATCAAATTATATATCTAATTATTAAATGTCATTTTTGCCCCAACATAAGCCCCCTAGCCGGTCCCCGCGGAGGTATGAAGCAGCAGTGAGAGCTAAACCGGTATTGTGTCTGGCTTGTCTTGTAATTCCCTAGAGATTTATGAGGATCCCCGTATGAGGGAGTTCCTCCCCTCCGGTAGCGTTGTAGGAGGTTTAGTTTGTGAGGAGCCCCTTAAGGGAGCTTAGCTTTGACCATGTCTTTCAATTCCCTTACTTAGTAACACTTAGTGAAAATTTATTGAAAATTTAAGGAGAGTGCCCATGGAGAGTTGTAGAGAGGAGTGAAGTAAATCGAGTGATGAGAGTCGAGATGAGAGCCTCGAGAGTAGAGAGATATTTCCCGGGATGCTTCCCGAGAGTGGGCAAAGGCGCCCCAAGACGCCCTCTTTGTGCGGAGGAGGGGGCACCCCTGTGGTCGGCCCAAGCCCTCCTGGTCATTCCTTCCTTGCATTTTTCTCCATTTTTCCTAGAATTTTCCCATATTTTGAGTCGATTTTGGATTTCGGTCCTTCTTCATTTCTCGCTTTCTGGGGTGAGGATGCCACTCGATCGTTTGGTCTTCGGTTATGTTATTCCATTTCCACATATGCCTCGTGGATTTCAATGATCCCCCTCTAGCTCCTGAGTCAAGTGCTATGATGGTGAGGGAAGTAGAGCTTGAGTCGAATTTATGCCCGAGTGATGAGGTTCCTGATCGCGGGAGCCCAACATTGGAGTTTTTTCATGTGATGATTCCTCACAAGAATTAGCCTTTTCGGAAAGCAACTAGTGACGATTTATTCTCGGCTTTGATGTTACACTTATGCTTTTCCTTATGCATATTTGCGTTCATGCTTGACTTGTAGTATTTGCATATGATTTCTTATTGGTGGAGACTTGTTCACACTTTGTGTGGAGATGGATCATTTCCTTTGGCAGAAGCCTTCATTCCTCTATAATGGTTGTAGACGCTTGTGTTTGATGTTAGGAGATGCCGCCCGTGGCCCATCACGGTGCCCTTCCGAGCTTTCCCAAGTCCTTGTTTTACCACTTTAATATTTGTATTGGTCTCTTCCGCGCATATGTTAGTATTTTTGCCTGCTCTTCATTACATATTTTTTGACTTATGTTTATGAGGACTCCGCCAGAGGAGCCCCTACTCCCCGGAGCGCAAAACTTCTTTAGAGGACTTTATTTGCCTCAGGAGTGGGAAGCTCCTCTAGAGGACTTTATTTGCCTCACGGAGCGGGAAGCTCCTCTGTGAGAGGACTTTATCTCGCCTCACAGAGTGGGAAGATTTTCTAGAGGATCGTATCTTCCTCACAGAGTGGGAAGCTTCTCTAGAAGACTTTATCTCGCCACACGGAGCAAGTAAAGCTTTTATAGAGGACTTTACTCTCCCCCGGAGCATCGGGAAGTCCTCTTGTCCCGAAAGGATGTTGGCAAAAATACTCAATGGCATAGATGAGTCTTTGAAAACGCATTTTTAGGCGAGTGCGAGGGGAATCAACGCTGCTCTACTTCTTGCTTCGTGTGCAATGGATTTTTGGGTTGATTCTTTCATGGTTCAGCTTTGTTCATCTTTGAGTCTTCGCCTTCTCGAAAGTGTTGAACATTTCTTTCTCCTTTTGTGTTGGAGTGTACCTCTCCAATGAATGGAGATTTTACGAGCTTCCTCCGATTGAGGACGGTTCATCGACAGTCATCCGGGAGTTATGTTCTTCTCAGAAGGAGTTTTTGCTCCAGGGGTAGCTTAACTAGTCGGATGGCTCTTGACTCCTCGGCCAGTGTCGGGGAGTTTGTGGATATCAATGATGGACTTCAATGTCCGCTTATTTTCTACAAGTGCAATGGTTTTTCTCGAGTCTATTTGTCCTCAATTCCGTTGTTCCTCTCTTCCATTCAAGTCGAGTGAGGGTTATTCGTTATGTAGCTATAGCTATTGCGGCCACGATATGATAGGGAGCCCTTATGAGAGTTCTTCGGTAGTTGGCGAGCTCGGGGATTTTTCGGATGGTTTCGCGAGTGATAGGATGTCTTAAAGCATTCCGGGTAACTTCATTGAGTCGTGGATCTTCCCGAGTCCTATGGACTTATCGGTAGGTGTAGCACTTTAGGAGGAAGAGCTTGGGAAGGGCGCCCGAGTTGGGCAAACGCGCCCCCCATTGAGCTTCTCAAGTTGTTGAATGGCGCTCTCTGGATGGAGGGGTCTATCCGGTGGTCGGTCTTTTTGCTTGGTGTTCCCGACTTTGGAGTCGGCTTCCACGAATCACTTCATGAAGTCTTGTAGTAACTCCCATTCATTCTTTTTTACTTAAAAAAGATGATCAATGGTCTCTAGATACTCTTTGTTGATGGAGAATTGTCGTGTGAAGGCAGCAGTGAGCTTGTCCATCCCAATGATTGATCCAACTGGGAGCTGATTGAACCAAATCAGTGCACACTTGGTCTGAGTTGTCTAGAACACTTCTACAATAGGAAGCGTCTGTCATGTCGTAGAGATCCACCTTCATACAAAATTTGTCTAAGTACTTATGGGGGACATCCGGTCTCATCATACTCCCGGAGGTCGGGGATCTTGATGCCCGAGGGTAATGGCTCCGCCAGGGGGCCGGGCCTAGTGCACTTTCTCCCTGGGACGGTGGCCCATGAGTTAGGTTGGGTAATGTTTACCACCAGCTTTTCTTCTAGCGAGAGCGCATTAGTCTTCTTGATTTTCTCCAAATACTTTATTTGTTTTATCTTCTTCCCCAAAGTTGAGGTCTCTAGCGTGTGTCGAAGCTTGGGGAGAGATCTCCGGCGGCTTCGTCGCAACATGATTCCTCAAAGCAACCCGGACGCCTTCTTCGAGTAGGGCTTGGAGGGCTTCTCGCATTAGGGCGAACTTCTTCAACAAAGCGAGCCCCTCAATGAGGAGGGAGGTGGTTGTTGCGGAGGTGGTGCCCTCCCGGAGAAAGGGGGGGTTGGCCTCCGTCTTCTATGTAATAGTTCTTTTCTTGACTCCATAGCTAGCAACTTGGGATTCTTTAGTTAGTGGCGGCTCTTCACAATTCTTGTCACATCATCCATCTTTTCTCCCCGACCTTGCAAGTCGGGTCTTATGTGATGGGTGGAGCCCAATGCGGTCTCAAAGCAAGGCCGGCCCAAATTGCACTTGATATCTCAAAGTATTTCGGGAGCTTCATCTATCGAGCTTGGAAGGCTTCCTGGTCGTGCAAACTTCTCCAAGGGGCGTAACCCCTCTTCCGTGCGGCGGTGGCAGCCCTTCCTCTCATGGCGTAACTAGCATTCTCATAATGGGCAAATAGATGACATCCTATCGCCGTGGTGGCCGTTCGCTTTGCCGTCTTCCCCCTGTCATGTAGCTCGGGATCCGCTCCATGCGCTTGAGATCGGTCCGGATCATTATGTGCTTTGGTTGTTTCCCCAGCATTTACGCCAAAATGATGTTGCTTTTTCAGGCGATCACTCCAAGTTAGGGTTTCAAATAAGTTCTTCTTACCAGGAGAAGTCTTCAAGTCTTCTTCTCCGGAGTTGGATATCCTTGATTGGGAACTTGTCTACATACAAGCAAACGTTAGGGAGAGTCCCCGGGGTTGCCCAGGAGCCCCCTCCGACACTCGAGTCAACATGGTGATCGAGAGAGAATAAACAATAATCAAATATTAAATGCGTATGAGTGATTATGAGTTAGATAACTTACAAATGAAGAGAATGAACCTTTTTATACCTGAGTAGTGGGCCGCGTAGGATAAATCGGTCTATGGGCCAGTCCCGAACTCCTTTGGGGTCAAGTTATTCCATTAATAGCTCATTGGACAATTAATATTAAAACAATATATAAATCAAATTATATATCTAATTATTAAATGTTGTTTTTGCCCCAATACTATATAGAAAACAATCTCGAAATAATATAAAAAACAACACGTGAAAAATAAGTAAAAGTTGTATTGAAATACCGAAACAACATAAAAACAACTAAGAAATAAATATAAACAACATCGAAAGAACATAAATAAAATATAAAGCAATACATGAACAAAAAATCGAAAAAAACATGAAAATAACTAAAAAATATGCAAGAGCATAAAAAAGTAAAAAAATCAACATGTAGAGTAAATAAGGGAAATGAGTTAAATAGTGGGATTTTTCCAAAAAGAAGGGTATGCGGCATAATTTCTTCATTGTAATTTGTAAGGGCCGTATGTGCGTTAATTTTATTAAATAATACTTTAATTTAAATAATGGACCTGATTTGCTAATCTTTTTCCTATTAGTTATACTGATTTTAATAATATTATTGTTCCAACTCAAAATTTAACAAGAATAATTTACGTGTACTATATTTCCTTTGGTGATCATGTCAAAACTAGAGCCGCAAAATGAAGTCCATTCGTGGATTAGCCCAATCGGCCAAGTTTACGCTAGGTTGAGCCATAATTTTCTAGGCCGAAAAAACTCGAGCCTACTCTAGAGCCGACAAAATGATGTCCGGTTCGTGGATTAGCCCAATCGGCCCGAAGTTTGCGCTAGGTTGAGCCATAATTTTCTAGGCCAAAAACTCGAGCCTACTTGATTCGATTCCCGACGGGTCGAGGGTTGACATGACTTTTAGACCGACCCGATAGTTTTTGTTTACAAAATGTACACACGAATCAAATTTGTTGCGCTTGAGATTTTCGCGCCCGCAAAATCTGGGTCGCCGCCCAAAGACGATATTTTTCCAAGTCTAGTCAAAACCCCATCTGACTGTGTGTTTGGTAAAAAAATAAATAAATAATTCAGGCACATTGAGAAAATCTCAAATAATTTTCTCATATAATTCAGAAAATGTAATTCTACAGTTTGATATTTCATATATTTCCACCAAATTTTAAGTCTTATTTGGAGGTTTTTTTTTTCCTTTTTTGATAAGAAAAATTATTTCATTAATTCAAACTAGCAATACAACGATAAAAACATAAACAAATATATTAAAACCATAAAAGATGAAACTATGGAAAGATTCATAACATTTAGGTTAATAATAAAAAATTGGCTTTAAGTTTATAACCTTGAAAAATCTATAGTGCCTATAATATCCATGATTTCAGATTTGCAATATATTGAAGATCACAATATGATTTGTTATCTATGTCAGATTTAAACTTTGCTTGTCTGAATCATCCACACAAGAAAAAACACTGCACCAAAATGGTGATAAACCAAACGCCGCACCAAACATTGATAACATAAATAAGAAACAAACAAATAACTTAGTCATGTGAGAAACTACTTATTAGAAATTAAATTCATAAAAATATGTAGATTGGTGATTTCAGGCCAAAATAGCCAAAAGTCACCTCTTAACTATGAATGGTAAGAAAGTAAAGCAAAAGAAAGAGATAGTTTGAGCGAAAATGAGGCTAGTTTTGTCCATTTTAGTCTTATTTGGAGTTTGGACCAAGAAAAACATTGAGTAATTGATGGACATATAGTCACTTTTATGTGAAAAAAGACACTACTTTACGCTCAGGTTTTTTTATTGATATTTTCACGCTCATGCATCTTTTTTTTTGGTTATTTTTACGTTTTATTTTTTTATTATTGTATTATTATATATGTTATTTTTGTTATTTCGTATTTGTTTCGATATTACATATATTGTTGCTTGATTGTTTCGTATTTTTCTATGTTTCAATGTAGCTTTACCTATTTTAACGGTATTTTTGTTAATGTGTTGTTTTATGTATTGTTTCTCTTGTTTACATATTATTTCTATTTTGTTTTCAATGTTGTTTTGTTATTTCTTTGTTATTTCCATGTTCTTTTCGATGTTTCCTTTTTGTTCATTCTATGTTTTTTCAATTTTTTTGTTCATGTATTATTTTTCATGTTATTTATGTTATTTCCTATTTGTTTCGATGATGTATATATTGTTTATTGGTTGTTTCGTGTTGTTATATGTTTTAATGCGGCTTTTACCTATTTTTTATGTTCTTTTTGTTCATGTGTTGTTTTATATATTGTTTATTGTCTTTGTTTCTGGTTGTTTCTAAGTTATTTTCAATGTTATTTTGTTGTTTCCATGTTGTTTTCAATTAAATGCAACTTTTACATATTTTTAAGCTTTTTTGTTCTTGTATTATTTTCTATATTATTTTTGTTGTTTCCGGGTTGTTCCTATATAGTTTTCAATGTTCTTCTCGTTGGTTCTTGGTTGTTTCCATGTCGTTGAGGATGTTTTCAATGCATTGATCAAAAATTGAATTGTATTTTTCTATTCGATCTTGTGTTGTTTCTATATTAATTTCAATGTGTATTATTTTAATATGTGTTGTTTATGTGTAATTTTTTTATTGTTTATAAGATTTTTGTTGGAATTTGGTTGTATAAAATGGGTGTTGACCCGATTTTGACCAAATAATTAAGTGGTTTCCATTAGTGAAAAATAGAATTAAATTATTAGTTGTAATTTCTCAAAACCAATTCCGGGTGAATGAGAAATTAACGCTAGAAATTAGCCACTTAATACTAGAAAATGGTATGGAAAAGAGAAATGTGGGGAAGGAGAAATGCTCCATCCCACATAGGAAAATGAGACAAAGTTTGCTCACTTGATATATCCCAAGTTGGACTTATGGGTTTGGCTCGGGTCCGGGTCGAGGGCTGTGGGCCTGGGCTTCAAGGCCCTTATTCTTTTTGGACCAAAAACCTTTAAAATAAATAATTAATTAATTAACGAATTCCAACTAGGAAGTGTTCGCATCCGCGCACGGGTAGACTTGGGCGGACGCATGGCCCGTGCGTTGGGTCATGCGTCAAGACGAACTCGTTCACATCCGAGTACGAGTGAACACACGGCCCGTGCGTCGGGTCATGCGTCAAGTTGAAACTTTGTCATTTCGTTCGCATCCACGCACGGGCATGCGCCCGGGTCGTAAGGCCGATGCGAAAGGCCGAACAGATCGCTGTTTGGTGTAAACATGTTTTTTCGAGCCAAAAGACATGATCTTTCCATACGGGCACCTTGTTGCTTATATATTTTGGGCCCCCGCAGATGAAAATGGACACGAAAAACATAGATAATAATCGAGTCATTTGCATCATCAAAGATATTGACATTCCCTCCTTCAAAGCTTGAAAAATTTCGAGACTTTTGTTGTTCATTGAAATTTTGAGTTTACGAGTGTTATAAATTCGAAATAGTAAAGTCGTTGTATGTTAGAGATGAGCGCCTAACCGTAAGCACTTTATATACGGGACATTTTTCATCTTGCAGAGAATCGAATCGACCAAAGGCCGACTAAACCAAACACCCAAACACTCGCCATATTCTCAAACAAAAATCTTTTAAATTTACCCAACAATCGCAAGACGAAAAATTACGTTTATGTTCAAGATGATGGCTTCAATATCATTCACACCGATGGATGTTGCTCCCGCCACGGTGAAAAGTCGCCCAAGTTCTCCAAATTGACTTCAAATGCGGCAACAAAAGATGCTCTTCTACCTTACCACCTTGGGACTGTCTTTGTTTTTACGGAGGAGGACCCCTACCGTTGGCGATAAAGAAATCGACAACAACCGGAGAATCGTTGTGATGCTTGGCATAACAACGATTTTCTATGTCGTAATTATGTTTTGAACGGATAGACGACACCTCTATAACATCTATAAAGACGTTCAAAATGTCCAAAGTGTTGTGGGACTCTTTGGAGAAAAAGTACAAAACGGAAGATGCCGGTACAAAAAAAAATTGTTGTCGGCAAATTTCTCGAGTACAAGATGGTTGACACCAAGACAAAGGATCGGCCAAGTTCAAGAGATTCGATCATAGTTCACGACTTAGTATCCGAAGGGATGATTCTCAACGAGTCCTTTCAAGTGGCCGCAATAATATGAGAAAATTGCCGCCATTGTGGAAAGATTTCAAAAACTACCTCAAGCACAAGCGCAAAGAGATGGGGATTTAGGATCTGATTGTTCGGCACCGTTGAGGAAGACAACCGAAAATCGAAGTGAAATCCATTAAGTCGGAATGGAGGGAGTGCCAAGGCCAATCTTTGGCAATCGAGCACTAGCAAGAAACACAAGCACTCCGGGAAAGACAAGGAAAGGCCAAAAAGTTTAAGGGGAATTGCTACAATTGTGGCAAACCGAACCACATGGCCAAAGATTGCCGACACCCAAAAAAGGGCAATCAAGGTGGCAACCAACAAGCCAATGTGATAGAGGACAAGTCGGTTCCAATCGATATGTCGAGCTTGATCTCACCATCGTTGTGGTTGAAGCCAATATGGTGGATAACCCAAGAGAGTAGTGGATAGATACGGGGCTACTCGTCACATTTGTGCCGACAAGGAGATATTCTCCTCCTACACTCCGATAAATGGAAGAGAGCTTTTCATGGGAAATTCTTCGACTTCCAACATCGTGGGGCTTAGCAAGGTTGTGCTCAAGATGACTTCCAGGAAGGAGCTTATGCTTGTAGATGTGCTGCGCATATCCCTGACATCCGCAAGAATTTGGTTTCGATCCTTTGCTTAGTAAGGCCGAGTTTAGACTAGTGTTTGAGTCCGAAAAATTGTAATGACCAAGAATGGTCGGTTTCTTTTGTAACGGCTATTTAAAATGTCTCAGAATGTATGTTTTCCGCCAAGAGACTAAGAATAAAACTATTACTTTTGTTTACTTGTTGGATTATTCTAATTTATGGCATGATAGATTAGGACACGTAAACTTCCACACAATTAAAAGGTTAGTGAATTTGGATTTAATACCTACGTTTAAAACCGATTCACAAGACAAATTGTGTTGAAGCAAAGTTGGCCAAAGCACCATTTCATTCGATAACGAAAAGTACCAAATCACTCGAGTTAATTCATACGGATGTGTGTGATTTAAAACTTGTGCAAACTCGAGGTGGAAAAAGTACTTCATAACGTTTATAGACAATTGCACAAGATATTGATATGTGTATCTTTTGAAAAGCAAAGATGAAGCTTTAGTAGCTTTTAAAACTTATCGAGAATGAAGTTGAAAATCACTTAATTTAAAAATTAAGATGATTCAAATTGATAGAGGCGGAGAGTATGTTGCTCCGTTTGAAGAATTTTGCTTGAAAAACGGGTTAATTCATCATACGATTGCTCCCTACTCACCTCAATCAAATGGAGTTGCAAAACACAAAAATCGTACTCTTAAGGAGATGATAAATGCGATGTTGTTAAGTTATGGCTTACCCCAAAACTTGTGGGGGAAACTATACTTTCTCGCAAACTACATTTTTAATAAGATCCCACACAAAGGTAAAAATGAAACTCCATACAAGTTATGGAAGGACGTAAACCATCATATAAATACCTCAAAGTGTGGGGGTGTTTGGCTAAAGTCAAAGTACCCAAGCCAAAATAAGTTAGAATCGGTCCGAAGACGATCGATTGTGCTTTCATTGATATGCTAACAATAGTAATGGTGCATATCACTTTTTAGTGCACAAGTCGCTATTCCCGATATAAATGAAGGTATGATCATTGAATCAAGGAATGATGTTTTCTTCGAGAACATCTTTCCGAACAAAGGAAGGAAAGAAGAAAGTTCGAGTAAACGAACTTATGAAACTCGCAAGGTTACCTCAAAGTGATGATGAAGAGGAACCAAGACGAATTGAAAGGACAAAAGTAGCTAAGTCTTTTGGTCCTGATTTTCTAACTTACATGTTATAAAATGAACTAAGAACTATTCAAGAAGCATTGTCTAGTCCGAAGCTCCTCTCTGGAAAGAAACTATCAATAATCGATAGATTCCATCATGCAAAATCACACTTGGGAGTTAGTTGATCTCCCACACGGGTTGCAAACCTTTGAATGCAAGTGGATCCTTAAAAGGAAGTATAAAGCAAATGGATCTATAGACAAGTACAAAGCCCATTTGGTAACTAAAGGGTTTAGACAAAAGGAGGGATATGACTTTTTCGATACATATTCTCCTGTTACGAGGATTACATCCATTTGTGTTCTCATTGCTATTGCAGCTTTCCATAACCTTGAGATACATCAAATGGACATTAAAACTGCCTTCTTGAATGATGAACTTGAAGAGGAGATTTATATGGAACAACCCGAGGGGTACGTTGCACCAGTCAAGATTGAAAGGTATGTAAACTTGTTAAGTTACTGTATGGACTAAAACAAGCACCTAAGCAATGACATGAAAAGTTTGACTCGACTATGAAGTCAAACGGTTTCAAGATCAATGAATGTGACAAGTGTGTCTACATTAAAGGTACTACAAATGATTACGTCATAGTATGCCTTTATGTAGATGATATGTTGACTATGGGAAGTAGTCATGATTTAATCGTAAATACTAAGAACATGTTAAAGAAGAACTTTGACATGAAATATATGGGATTATCTCGATGTTATATTACGATTAAAATCTCTAGAACTTCGATGGAATTGTCTTGTCACAATCCTATTATGTCGAAAGCATACTTAGAAAGTTTAATGTTTTTGATAGTCCTCCAAATTAAAGACACACCGTAGATCTAAGTCTACACTTGGCCAAGAATAGAGGGCAAACCAGTTTCTCAATTGGAATATCCAAGGGTAATTGGCAACCGATGTACTTAATGAATTGTACACGTCCGAACATTGCATATTCAATGAGTAAGCTAAGTAGGTTCGCAAGAACCCAAGTACGGATTCTCGAAAGTCGAGACAAGGGTACTTATATATTTAAAGTATACCATGAACTATGGAATACTTTATACGAGATATCCAAAGAAAGATTAGAAGGATACTTGTGATGCCAATTGTATATCGAGACATAAAAGACTCAAAGTCCACAAGTGGATATGTTTTCACAATAGGTGGATGAGCGGTGTCGTTTAAGTCTTCTAAGCAAACGTGCATTGCTCGATCCACTATAGAATTCGAGTTCATTGATGTAGATAAAGCCGAGAAGAAGTTGAATGACTTAGAAACTTCTTAGAGGATATTCCTTATTGAGTAAGCCTTGTCCTTTTTTGATACATTGTGATAGTCAACCAAAGAATTGGAAGGGCACAAAGTAGTATGTATAATGGTAAGTCTAGACATATACGTCGAAGACACAATACCATTAGACAGTTGATTTCGAATGGGGTTATTTCGGTTAACTATGTGAAGTCAAAAGAAAACATTGCGGATCCGCTACGAAAGGCATAAATCGAGATCAATTGTATAAATTGTTAATGGGAATGGATTTAAAATCCACAAGCTAAAGAATGTTCATAGCGGAACCCAACCTTGTGAATTGGAGATCCCAAGACCTTGGTTCAAAGGGACAACTAAGTTATGAGTATTCAAATGAACACTAGAAAAATGTGTTAGCTCATTCTCGAAACATCCAAGTGAATGAAAACCTGCATTAATGTGGTAATGTTAAGTCTAAGACTTTTAATGATTCCTATACCGAAAGGTGGAGTATGACAGATACTCTTTCAATAGGAGATCACCTATATAAGCGAGAAGTAATGGTCGCTTCAAAAAAAAAGCTTATGAATCTAAGATATGGTCCAAGGCCGAAATGGACACAATGTGAGAACAACAAGTGTTAGAATTGTTATTCGTAAATCGTTGTCTCGGTTTACACAAACGGCCGAAGAGTAGTTCAAGACATCGCGTCACTAAACAATCAAGAACTGATAGTATTTTACTAAGGAAGGTTCAAAGCCACAAGCTACCTATCCCGATGCAATAACAGCTTAGCCGAGACTTTCAAGCGAATCTGCATATACGCATGAATTAGTTTCATTCATGTGGAGGATTGTTGGAATTTGGTTGTATAAAATGGGCGTTGACCCAATTTTGACCAATCAATTAATGTTAGATAAATGTTTTTATCATGATTTTGATAATTTTGTTTTAATGTGTTTTTACACCAAAACAATGTTTCTAAATGTTGTCCAAATACTCCCGATCGTTCTAAAATGTTTTTACTAATTTTTCGAGAGTATTTCTTGAAGTTTATTTTCGACAAAAATTGGACACCACTTTCTGTTCAGAGCACCCGGCCGCCCTATAGGGCAACCCGTGTCTCGAAGTTGATTTTTGAAACAAAAATGGGATGATTGAATTTTTGAAGACGCCGACCGGAGGTCGACCGGTCTCGTAGAATGGTCTAAACTTTGCAAACTCTTTGTATTGATTTTTTGATAGGTCCAACAGTCCATGTAGGGGTCGACCGGGTTGGACCCCATGTCGACCGGTCCCCATGTGTATTTTTGTGAGATTATTTCAATCTCTTATTTTTGTTCGACCCGGTTGCCCTATATTTTTGACAACAAACTATCCATTGAGCCTGCGACGTTTTTCCTCATTTTAGGGGGTTGATTTCTAACAGCTTATAATCTTGATTTTAATTGCATTGTTTTTGTAGAAATCAATCTCCAAGAAGAGCCTATGTCCGAAATCAATCCAAGACCTCTCCTATAAATAGAGGAAACATTGAAGCAACAAGATACAACACAACTACACAAGCATACAATACAAGCAAAAACTCTTGTTCTTCATTGTCATAATTCTTGTTGTAATTTGCCTAACTTTTCACTTGCACATTTTGAGGTTTGGGCTTCTTATTCTTGATTACACTTGCACTCATAAAGTTGTATACTTCATTATTGAGTTGTAATCTTGAATTTGTGTCATCATTCAAATACAAGATATCCTTGTGAATGTTCTTGTGGTAAGAACACACTTGGGTGATATTAGGTGTTGAAGAGTGTGGTACTCTTCATAGGTGAAGAAGATTGTGGTAATCTTCTTGTGGAAGAGTTTGGTGCTCTTCGAGGTGTTGGAGAGTTGGTTGCTCTTCAAGCCGTAAGGTTGTGGTAATCTTCACAAGGTTAGTTGCTAGAAGATTGTGGTAATCTTCTAGGAGATTGTGGTAATCTTCAAAGAGGTGATGTTGTAATATTTTTGGTAACTATTAATAAATCGACATGTGTTGTTTACTTCTCGCACTTCCATTCTTGTCTTTGCTTATTACATTCGAAAAAAATGGCATAATCGAGAAAATTGGCATAATCTATTCACCCCTCTAGATTATCGTAGCCACTTGGACTTACAAGTTGTATCGAGTCAAACTCTTTGGCAAGCTCGTTCCACATTACGAGCAAAGATAAACGATCCACGCCTACGAACGAAGTCTATCTTACCGGCGCCTCCACCAACAAGCAACCACTATTCGACTCCAAAAATTATACATTTTGAAAAGAAAAGAATGGAATGCTTCTTACAAAGTTACGAGTTCGATATTTGGAACACGGTTATAAATGGAGCATCCATCCCGATGAAAGACGAAACTCAAACTTCCAAAGTCCTCAAGGAGCTCAATGATGAAGACAAGAAATGTTTTTTCCTAAATGGTAAAGCTCTAAATATTCTTCATTGTTCACTCACCTCTACGGAATACGATCATATTCGAGGAATACGATCGGCACATGAGGTGTGGGAAAAATTAGAAACTATCTATGAAGTACATGCAAATTAAAGGAGCAATACAAAAGTATCTACTTCTCAACCTGGGATACAACAACATGAGATGAGCTTCTTACAACTTTCGATGATGAAAAAGCCGAGCAATGTTTTATGGGCATCAATGAAGACAATGAGGTACGCACTAACTCTTCTACCTCATTTAGTAATGAATTGCATGATGATTATGGTGAATTGCAAAATGATTTTGATGAACTTCAAAATAAATTCCAAAGCTTACTCTTTAAATACGTAAATTTGAAAAAGGAATTCAATACTTTGAAAAATGAAAAGGGTAGTTTACTTGCTTCATATGGATCACTTTCTTGTGCTCATACTACCACACTTGATAAAGTTAGAAACCTTGAAAAATAAAATAGTACTCTTGTTAAGGATATTGATTGCATGAAAAGGGATTTGTTAAAGTTCAACTTGAGTACCGATAAAATGACCAAAATTCTTGATGTTCATCGTTGTGATCATTTGAAACTAGGACTTGGTTATAAGCCTAACATTATTAATCATAAGAAAAGGAATCAAATCTCTATGCATGTTGGTCATTATGCTTCTACTTGCTTCTATTGTGGTAAAAAGGGTCACACGACAAATACTTGTTGGGCTAGAAAATAACTCTAATTATTATTGGAGACCTAAGAGTCTCAATGATAATCCCGAAGGACCCAAACACTTGAGAGTACCACAAAATAATGTCATACTAGGTACTCGGCGGAATAACAATCAAAGAAAATCCATACCGTCAATAAGACATCAAATGCCCGTATCATTTGATCAAAGGAGAAGACATCATTACAATGTATTTCCAAGAAGGAAATATTATCAACAATGGGAAGGACACAAACCTTGGAAATGGAGTAATTGGAAAAGCCATCATCAACAAAATGATTTTCCAAGAGAAAGACATCATCAACAATGGGAAAGACACAACCCATGGAAATAGCGTAATTGGTAAACCGTATCTCCCTATTAAAATACGTATAGTGTCTTGTTATTCTCGCATGTTTTATCTTTGCCTTAATTATCAAAATGATTTTTTTATCTCTTAAAAATGAGGTCTCTACAAAATAGTCTTGGATTTTCAAAACTCTTTTAAAATAGACCTTGTATAGAGTTTTAATAAAATCATGTATATTTACATGAACTTACATGTTTTATCATCTCTTGTGGTTTTAAGCGAAAACATTGTATACTTGTGTTATTTCTTAAATTGCCTTAGCCACTCTTGTCCATTACCATTTTTACTATGCTCTTGTGCAAGACGTTTTGTCAAAGTTTTAAATATCTTGATATACATGTTCGTCAACATATTATCTAATTTATGATTTATCAAGATTGACATAAACAATTGAGGCATGATCATTATTGGTATTTTACTCTCATAGGCAAGATATATTTGGGCTATTTTTCTTGCTAATATAAGTGATGTCGTTTATGAGTTTGTTAAGTTGTGTAGACTTATTGAGGATGAGAAAGCAAGTACTCCAAAGGTGCTTCAAATTATTTGGATGTAAATGTTTTATTATGAACACAAAAGATCAATTGGATACCCAATGATGATAGTGATGAAGAAGACAACATTGAACAAATTTCTCAAATGATGCTCCAATATGAAGATTGGTTTATAGAATTGCAAGAGGAGCCAAATCAATTCGGAAGAAATGATATTTGGGAATTGGTACCATGTCCTCCATCACAAATGATTATAGGTACAAAATGGGTATTTCGAACAAACTCGATGACCAAGGCAACATTGTTCAAAACAAGGCAAGGTTAGTTCTCAAGGGTATTGTCAAGAAGAAAATATTGATTATGATGAAACTTTTGCACCCATAAAGACGTTTAGAAGCTATTCGTATTTTACTTGACTATTTTTGTTTTTAAAAAAAAATCAAACTTTACCAAATGGATGTTAAATCCGCTTTTCTAAATGGTTTTATTCAAGAAGAAGTCTATGTAAAACAATCTCCGGGGTTTGAAAATTTTTCTAGGCCTAATGATGTTTATAAACTTAAAAAGACCTTATATGGTTTAAAACAAGCACCCCGAGCATGGTATGATAGACTTAGCTCTTTTCTTTTACAAAATGGATTTACAAGAGGTAAAGTTGATACTACTCTCTTTGTTTTTGGAAAAGGGCAAGATTGCTTATTAGTGCAAATTTATGTTGATGATATTATATTTGGTGCTACTAATGAATCTTTGTGCAAGAAATTTTCTAAGTTAATGCAAGGTGAATTCGGGATGAGTATTATGGGGGAGCTAAACTTCTTCCTTGGACTTCAAATTAAGCAATGCCAAGAAGGGATTTATATTTCACAATCAAAGTATACAAAAGAACCTTTGAAGAAGCGGCATTGAAGAAGGAAGAACCATCACTACTCCAATGGCAACCAATATCAAGTTAGACAAAGAAGAAAAAGGCAAGTCGGATGATGAATCCAAGTATCGAGGTATGATTGTTAGTTTACTTTATTTAACCGCAAGTAGACCGGATATTCTTCATGCCGTATGCCTATGTGCTCGTTTTCAAAACAATCCCAAAGAATCTCATATGAGTGTCGTTAAAAGGATTTTTCGATATTTGAAAGACACTATATCTTATGGTTTATTTTATCCAAAGAATGAAAATTTTTTTCTTAAAAGATATAGTGATTCTGACTATGCGGGAAATATTGATGATTGCAAAAATACTTTCGGATCATGTCAATTTTTAGGCGATTGCCTAGTGTCTTGGTTTTCAAACAAACAAAATTGTGTTTCACTTTCCACTACCGGCCGAATATATTTTGTGGCTTTTCGTTTGTACTCAATTGCTTTGGATGAAACAAACCTTAGCGGACTATAAATGTTCTTTTGAAAATGTTCCTATTTTTTGTGATATCCGCTATAAATATTGCTCAAAATCCAGATTCATCATAACCCTACTAAACATATTGAGGTTCATCATCATTTTCTAAGGGATTGTGTTTCCAAACAAAAAATTGAGATGTCTTTTGTTCCATCTCAAGATCAATTAGCGGATATTTTTATAAAACCGCTATCCTCCGAGACTTTTGCTTCAATACGAGCTCGGTTAGGCATAATGCATATTGAATAAGGTCTATGTTTGCATTTTGCACGTTTTTAAAACTTAGGAGTGAAAATTGGATTTTTGGGTCAAAATTTGGACATAACAAGAACAGACAACTCCGTGTGACCGAATGAAGACCTCAACTTGGACCGGTCGACCTCGGCCGACCGGTCGAACAGTGAATTTTTTTGATAAAATCGATTATGTCCCCAGGACTTAGCAAATTTCACACGGTTTTACCATTTTCGTACCCCTTTGCAAAATTCACACACAATTCACTCAAAATAATTTCTTTCTTATAAATTCTATATTTTTGAGTTCATATTACTTGTATTTCATCATTCTTACCCAACTTCCGATTAATTGGTAAGTTTAATTCTTTTTAATCTCAATTGGGTTGAACCCTTGAGGAAGTGCTTATTTCTTGATTTTTTGATGGAATTCTTATATATTTGTGATGGGTATGATGATTGTTGATAGATGATATTTGTAGAATTGTATTTGGTGATGAAATTTTTTGGATTAATTATATTTACAAGGGCTATATACATCTTATTTGTTATTCGACCCCGCCAAGTGTTCGATGAATTGTTTCAATAAAAATTTCATCTATTACATGATTCTCTCGATTTCAAAAGTCTTATAAGTTTATAGAGATCATGTTTTGCCAATCAATTGAGCTTTTGGAATTCTAATGGTCGACTTTTCCCTTTTATTTAGAATTTAAGCTAAATTATTCGAAAAGCTCGATAAATCGGTTCAAATGCGCACTTTGATATGATGTTTTTACCGTGCTAATATTCTTTTTTATGATTTTAAAGGGGAGAACAGATATTAGTTATTTAGCTCAAAGAAGCTAAAATAAGCTCGCGAAAAAAACTATAAGTTGTGGCTCTTAAAAGCCAATATACTGAATCATACTTAGTCCATGGGATGTATTATGGACTTATATTCATGTCTAATGATGTTTCTTTGACAGAGAAGCTTCTAAGCTCATGATATTTAAGTTCTATTGTAAAAGCCGAGCTTTTAGCTTTTGGTTGATTGCTTCTATATTTATTTTGTTGTGCATGTTGAAAGAGGGAGCTTTTGCAAAATATTTTTGAAAATCTTTACTCTCATCCTTGTGACTATTATGCATGGGTAGTGTTGCTTAAAACGGATAGTTATTTTTGATCGGAAAAATTTATTTTGTTTTCAAAATCGACCTCTTAAAATTGTTTTGGTTTGTAATCATCAAAATAGGGAGTTTGTTAGATAAATGTTTTTATCATGATTTTGATGATTTTGTTTTAATGTGTTTTTACACCAAAACAATATTTCTAAATGTTGTCCAAATACTCTCGATCGTTCTAAAATATTTTTACTAATTTTTCTGAGTATTTATTGAAGTTTATTTTTGACAAAAATTGGATAATACTTCTCGTGTTCGACCAGGTCCGCCCTACAGGGCAACCCATGCCTACAAGTTGATTTTTGAAACAGAAACGAGATGATTAAATTTTTGAAGAGATAGGGATCGACACAGCCGGACTCCATGTTGACCAGTCTCCCTGTATTTTTGTGGGATTATTTGAAAATCTTATTTATGTTCGACCTGGCCGCCCTATGTTTTTGACAAAAACTATTTGTTGAGCTTGTAGAACAGCTCTTCCTCATTTTAGGGGTTGATTTCTAACAACTATAATCTTGATTTTAATTGCATTTTTTTTTTGTAGAAATCAATCTCCAAGAAGGAGCCTATGTCCGAAATCAATCCAAGACATCCCCTATAAATAGAGGAAGCATTGAAGCAACAAGAAACAACACAACTACACAAGCATACAATACAAGCAAAAACTCTTGATCTTCACCGTCATCATAATTCTTGTTGTAATTTGTCAAGCTTTTCACTTGCACATTTTGAGGTCTAGGCTTATTCTTGATTACACTTGCACTCATAAAGTTGTATACTTCATTATTGAGTTGTAATCTTGAATTTATGTCATCATTCAAACACATATATCATTGCGAGTGTTCTTGTGGTAAGAACACACTTGGGTAATATTAGATGTTAAAGAGTATGGTACTCTTCATAGATGAAGAAGATTGTGGTAATCTTCTTGTGGAAGAGTTTGGTGCTCTTCGAGGTGTTGGAGAGTTGGGTGCTCTTCAAGTCGGAATGTTGTGGTAATCTTCACAAGGTGCCGTTGCTAGAATATTCTGTAATCTTCTAGGGAGATTGTGCTAATCTTCAAAGAGGTGATGTTGTAATATTTTTGGTAACTATTAATAAAATTCTTTTTCTTTTTGAAATCTATCCCTGAGATATCTTTGGGGTGGTAGAGGATTAGGCCCTAGGTGGGTTGAACCTCTATAAATCGACGTGTGTTATTTACTTCCCGCACTTCCATTCTTGTCTTTGCTTATTACATTCGAAAAAGAGGCATAATCGAGAAAATGAGCATAATCTATTCACCCCTCTAGATTATTGTAGCCACTTGGGCTTACATTTAAGTGATTTCCATTAGTGAAAAATGGAATTAAATTATTAGTAAAAATTCTACTAAGAGAGTAAATGAGAATATTATTTGGAATTTCTCAAAACCCATTCCGAGTGAATGAGAAATTAATGCTAGAAATTAGCCACTTAATATTAGAAAATGGTATGAAAGATGAAAAATGTTGGGAAGGAGAAATGCTCCATCCCACATTGGAAAATGAGGCAAAGTTTGCTCACTTGATGTATCCCAAGTTGGACTCATGGGTTTGGGCCATTGGGGGTACTCAAGTTTTTAAAGGGTGAGGACCTACATGTAGGGGGTGACCACGATTCCCGAAACCGCCGGTTCCTTGTTCCAAAACCGCCTGTTTTGGTTCCAAAACCGTCGCCTTCGTTCCAAAACCATCGGTTCCGGTTCCTCATTTTGGAGGAACCTAACTGAACCATTTCCAAAATCGGAATCGACAATTCTAGTCTAGATCCGAACTTGGTTCCTCCACTTCCTCGGTTACGATTAAAACTGAACCGATTGTTTATCTTTTGATAATTTTTGAGTTTTTAAAAATAGTTATCAATTTCAGTTATAAAAAAAAAGAAAAGGAAAGAAAAAGACTTGGAGTTAATAATCAATTAAATTTTATACTTAATATTAATAATAACATTAAACTATTTATATATACTATTAGAGTACAACGAGAATCAAATTTCACGTAGTTCGCTTACAATATTTGGTCTAAAACGTGTCTTGTGTAGTTATTAAGATAAAACATCATAATAAACATTTAAAATTTATTCTAGCATATGTTTATAAAAAAAAATTACTGGTTTTAACCTTAAAAAAGCGGTTCTATCACGGTTCTATTGATTTCTAACAACGGTTAAAACCGCCGATTCCACGATTTTTTGACCAAGAACAGAACCGAACCGCCTACACGGTTCGGTTCTGGTTTTGGAATCGTTGACCACGATTCACGGTTTAGGAACCGTTGACCACGATTACGGTTTAGGAAACATTGACCACGGTTCCTGGTTTGGAACCCCGTTTGTTCCATTTGGCCACCCTTACCTACATGCTTGTGGGTTTGGTTCAAAGCACACACGCATGCGCGCGCGCCGCCGACCTGGGCTTGGGCTTCAAGGCCCTTATTCTTTTTGGACCAAAAACCTTTAAAATAAATAATTAATTAATTTTAATTAATTAATTAATGGATTCCAACTGGAAAGTGTTCGCATCCGCGATGGGGACGACGGCCCGCAAGGCCGGGTCGTGTGTCAAGACAAACTCGTTCGCATCCGAAAGACGGACGGACGCACGGCCCGCGGCGTGGGTCATGCGTCAAGTCGAAACTTTGTCCTTTTCGTTCGCATCCATGCACGGGCACATGTACGGGACGTGCGCCTGGTCGTGCATTGATGCGAAAGGCTGAATAGATGCGTCTGTTCGGTGTAAACATGTCTTTTTGAGCCAAAAGACATGATCTTTCCATACGTGCACCTAGTTGCTTATATATTTCGGACCCACTGAAATGAAAATGGACACGAAAAACACAGATAATAATCGAGTCATCTGCATCATCAGCATATTGACATTCATTCCTTCAAAGCTTGAAAAATTTCAGACACTTTTGTTGTTCGCAGAAATTTCGAGTTTACGAGTGTTGTACATTCAAAATAATAAAGTCGTTGTATCTTAGAGACGAGCGCGGAACCGTAAACACTTTGTATACGGGGTGTTTTTCGTCTTGCGTAAACCGAATCGAATTCAGTCTCGACTAAGCCAAACACCCAAACACTAGCCATATTCTCAAACTCGGACCTTTTAAATTTACCCAACAATTTTGAGATAAAATTGATTATTTAATGTGGACAAAAGTTGTATTTCATTCAAATTTTATGAATTAAAACATGTTCGAAACAACCATAAAACAACATCATCAAAAAATCCTGAAAAATTACCAGGAGATTCATCACATTATTTCCACTTGCACATGATTTTAACCCATCCAAGCGTCTTCATTTTCATTTAGTAGCAGAATTAGACATTGTAGAACTATTTCTTATCTTTCTAATGGAGTAAGAATCAGTCCATTGGACTTTGGATGGAAAAGTTATATCCAAAATACAAAGACTCGCCACGACTACATGAAATTACATTTTCTTGCCCGAAAACTCGTTTTATCCACAAACACCTAGAAAATCAATAAAATAACCCAATGTGACACTAAAACATGCAAATAAATCACACAAAAATATGCACAAATCATCACACAAAAACATGCAAAACAGTTATCCCAAATGGGTACTTTAAAAATTTTTCCATAATTTTTGTGGTAATATCATGAAAAAAATCATATAAAAAGCCTACATATATAGCATAAGGGGGTCTAAAGGATCTTGTGGGTCGTGCTACTAGATACGAGTTTCGGTTTGTGGCGGTAGAGTCGCCAAAATCCACCCGACTCATGGGTTGGCCCGACCGCCCGAGGTTTGGGTTGAAATTGTAATATTTTAGGCCCGAAAAATTTGGATTTTTTGGCCCGACCCGACCGCCAATTGGCTGGGTTTAGTCCGACTATTGGCCCGACCCGATGGTTTTAGTGTACAAAACATATACGTGGGAATGGGTAGGCCATGCATTTTTACGGCCCGATCAAAATTGGCCCGCCCCCGACACGGAAAATTTCAAAACGACCCGACCCGACCCATTGCCAAATATGTGGTGGGTCCGAGTCATTTACAACCTTGATGGCTCGGGTCTCAAGTGCGGACGATTTAACAAACCCAAAATACAACCTTAAACCCTTAAGCAATTACCATCCTCTTTTAATATAATCTCATGTTTCATGGACCGTAGAAATTCGATTTAAGTTAAAACCCTCTTTCAATGTGAAAAACTCCTAACCTCAAGTTGATTAACCAAAATCTCTTTCTAGTTAAAACCCCCAAGATTGCATTATAACGATTTATGAATTCCCATATTAGGTTTCACCCTAATCAAAGATTTATGTCGTCCCATATCTAGGATTGCATGCAACTCCTTTCACTTATATTGGTTCTTTCTCACCATAAATCTCTCGATTACCCGATGAGGAATAAAATTCAAATCAATATCTCGGAATACTAACTCGAATGAACAAAACATAATATAAGTGAATCGCATAAAACATGAAGATTATATTAAAAAAACATAGAAGCCTTAATAATAAATCCATCCCGAGTTCATTACATTCAAACGCTAAGAATTTAGGTACACATAATTTTGACAAAAGAATAAACTACACAACAAGATTTAAATATTATAGACCTGGTGTACTTATCTTTTCTCAAAATCTCAAATGGGCTTCTTTCTTGATTGACTTAAATGATGTTGCTCCAAGCCTTTTCTTCAAGTTCTCCAATCTCCCACTTTACTTTCCCTCTCTTTTCTTAATATAATTTGTTCTCTATGTACATGAATCTTAGTAATGATGAAACTAAATTCAAGGAATGATTCAATGGATCTCCCAACCCATACTCTTAGCTTTTATTGACATTATTTTGGTGAAAGTATTTCTCATTAATGTCATCTTTTGATAGTTTAATGCTCCACTTATGAGTTGGGTTGTTGGATATTTATTTTTATGCAATTATGTTGGGATGATGAGGTGTTTGTGCAACAAAATAAGGTGTTTTGTTTTGAGTAAAACAAAATGCTCCTGGACAAAAGTGGTCAAAAAGCTTGGTTAGTGAGTTTTCCATAATTTTTGCCTAGAAAAGTTGCTCTTGAAAAGTGCTCGACACGGCCATGCCGAGCAACACGGCCTGGCCGTCTTTGTCATTTATGCATTTTTGCTAAGCGAGAACATGGCCGTGTTGGCCAATCTGTCCGCACACACAAGCAAGTGTTAGGGGGTCCCTGGGGTTGTCCGTAGGCCCTTCCAAGCTCAATTCAAAGATGATGATCGAGAGAGAATAAAGAACAATCGAATATAAAATGTGTTGGAGTAATTATGAGTTAGATAACTTACAAATTGAAAGCGAGACCTTTTTATACCGAGTAGTGGGCCTCGTGGGCCGCGTAGGAGAAATCGGTCTATGTGTCGGTCTTGGACTCCTTTCGGTTGGGCTATTCTATTAATAGCCCATTGGATAATTAATATTAAATCGAGATATAAATCGAATTATATATCTAATTATTAAATATCATTTTTCCCCAACACTATAGAAAATAACCTTAAATGATATATAAAACAACACGTGAATAGAAAATAGCGTAAAAAATAAGTAAAAATTGTATTGAAACATCGAAACAACACAAAAACAACCAAGAAACAAATATAAACAACATAAATAAAATATAAAGCAATACATGAACAAAAAAATCGAAAACAACGTAAAAATAACAAAAAATGTACAGGAGCTAGTTGCACGTTGGGTCGGTCGACACGACTTTTAGACCGGTCCAATATTTTTGGTATACGAAATGTACGCATGAACCGAGCTGTTCGCCAAGCATTTTTACACCCCGAGCAAAATCGTCGCCTACCCGACTCGATATTTTGCCAATCTAGTCAAAACCCCATATGAATGTGTTTGGTAAAAAAAAATAAATAAATAATCGAGGCACATGGAGAAAATCTCAAATAATTTTCTCATATAATTCAGATAATGTAATTCTACAATTTGATATTTCATATATTTCCACCAAATTTAAGTCTTGTTTGGAGTTTCCTTTTCTTTTTTGATAAGAAAAATTATTTCATTAATTCAAATTAGCAATACAATGATAAAAACAAAACAAATATATTAAAAACTATAAAGATGAAACTATGAAAAGATTCATAGCATTTAGGTTAATAACAAAACAATTGGCTTTAAATATTTGATTTTGAAAAATCTATAGTGCCTATAATATCCATGATTTCGATTTGCGACATGTTGAAGATCACAATATAATTTGTTATCTATGTCGATTGACACCTTGCTTGTCGAATCGTCAACACAAGAAAAACACGCACCAAAATGGTGATAAACCAAACGTCACACCAAACGATGATATCATAAACAAGAAAACAGACAAATTAACTTAGATATATGTGAGAAACTACTTATTAAAAAATAAATTGATAAAAAGATATAGATGGATGATTTCGTGCCAAAATAGCCAAAAATCACCTCTTAACTATGAATGGTAAGAAAGTAAAGAAAAAGAAAGAGATAGTTTGAGCAAAAATGAGGCTAGGGTTATCCATTTTAGTCTTATTTGGAGTTTGGACCAAGAAAAATATTGAGTAATTGATGACATATTCACTTTGTGTGATCTACGCTCTAGGTTTTTTTTTGTTGACATTTTCACGTTCCTCGTATCTTTTTGTCATTTTTATGTTTATTTTTTATTTTTATTTTATTATTGTATTGTTATCTATATTATTTATGTTATTTCGTATTTGTTCCGATGTTGTATATATTATTGTTTGATTGTTTATGTATTTTTTTATATGTTTCAATGTAGCTTTTACCTATTTTTACGGTCTTTTTGTTAATTTATTGTTTTATATATTGTTTTTCTTTTTTTACGTATTATTTCTATTTTATTTTCAATGTTGTTTTGTTATTTCTTTGTTATTTACATGTTGTTTTTGATGTTTCTTTTTTGGTCATTCTATGCTCTTCGATTTTTTTTTGTTCATGTATTATTTTCTATGTTATTTATGTTATTTCGTATTTGTCTCAATGTTGTATATATTGTTGATTGATTGTTTCGTGTTGTTCTATGTTTTAATGCGCTTTTACCTATTTTTTACGTTCTTTTTGTTCATGTGTTGTTTTATATATTGTTTATGTTGTTTTTAGTTGTTTCTAAATTATTTTCAATGTTGCTTTATTGTTTCCATGTTGTTTTTAATGTTTCAACGCAACTTTTACATATTTTAAGCTTTTTTTTTTCTTGTGTTATTTTCTATATTGTTTTTGTTGTTTTTGGTTTGTTCATATATAGTTTTCAATATTGGTCCATTGGTTCTTGGTTGTTTCCATGTTGTTGATAATTTTTTTCAATGCGATTGATCAAAAATTGAATTGTGTTTTTCTATTCGATCTTGTGTTGTTTCTATATTATTTTCAATGTGTACAATTTTAATATGTGTTGTTTATGTGTATATTTTTTTATTGTTTATAAGATTTTGAGATAAAATTGATTATTTAATGTGGACAAAAGTTGTATTTCATTGAAATTTTATGAATTAAAACATGTCGAGACAACCATAAAATAACATCATCAAAAATCATGGAAAACTACCGGAAGATTCATCACATTATTTCCACTTGCACATGATTTTTAATCCATCCAAGGGTCTTTATTTGCATTTAGTAGCGAGAATTAGACGTAGTGGAACTCTCTCTCTTATCTTTCTAATGGAGTAAGAATCGGTCCATTGGACTTTGGATGGAGAAGCTATATCCAAAACACGAAGATCGCCAGCTACATGAAATTACATTTTTCCTGCCCCAAAACTCGTTTTATCCACAAACACCTAGAAAATCAACAAAATAACCTAATGTAACACTAAAACATGCAATATACAAATAAATCACACCAAAAATATGTGCAAATCATCACATAAAATATATACGAAAACATGCAAAACAGTTATCCCAAATGGGTACTTTAAAAAATTTCCCATAATTTACGTAGTAATATCATGAAAAAAATCATATAAAAAAACCTACATATATAACATAAGGAGGTCTAATGGATCTCAGGGTCGTCTACTATATACGAGTTTGGGTTGTGGCGGGTCCGAGTCATTTACAACCTTGATGAGCCGGGTCTCAAGTGTAGACGAACCAATCAAAAATCCGACCCATCGACATCGCTTTAGTTTCAATCTCATTTCTATTCCCTATACATTCCATTTCTCATTTATTCTCTTTAAAAATTAAAAAAAAATAAATAAATACATAGTAGGTGGTAATTACAGAAATGTTGAAAGTCATCCTAGCAAAATAAAACAAAATCCTCCACGTGTCAGCTGGTAAGTCGACTACAAGAATCAAGACCATAACTAGCGCATCACGAGATTTCTTGTCAGACCATTTGATTTTCTAATGTTCTCTGCAGTGACTAAATTTCCAATTCAACGTCACCATAATGCGACTCCTCATTTGTAGAATTCACATCCCCTTGCAAATTCAGTTACTATAATTTATTGGTAAAAAGGCTTGACTCTAAAAACTGATTTCAATTTTCACCTTTCTCATTTATATTTTTTTCAAAGTTATTAAAAAAAAAACACTTCTAACAGCGTTATTACTTATATGATACAGTTTTTTTTTGCATTAAGGGACTTGAATATGATGTGTTTTTTTTTTTTTTGGCAAAGGTGACACTAGCAAGAATAACAAGTTTTGATATATCGTAAAAAGCTAAACAACATGTTAAAAAGCCGTGATCAACATTGAACTTCAGGTGGTAGAGGCTTTTGCGGTCGGTTTGATTAATCCGTGTTCAATCTCATGTGAGTCCACGTGTTCCTTCCCTATTTTAACCCAATTGTACTTAGTGATGACAATGGGCGATCGGATATATGAAGACCCAAACCTGGCCCCGTCATTAGAACGGGCGTCGGCCGACCACGGGGTCACGCCCAAATTTCTTGAATTAATTGAATAAACTTTAATAAAAATGAAAAAAACTATTTATTTTTAATATATTTATTAATATTCTTTACAAAAAGTTGTCATTTTTAATTTATAAATGTTAGATATAATATTAAAATATAAATATTATATTAGAATATATATTATATATGCAAATATATAGTAAATATATTAAAAAATAGGTGAAACGGGTATCCACGAGGCAAAGTGATACCAAATTTGTACCGCTGGTCACGGAATGGGCGACCCAAAAGGAGTAGGGCAGGGCGGAGGACAGGGCGGGGTGGGGTGGGGATGGGGATCCGCCAGTTGAGTCGAAATTGCATCCCTAAATATACTTGAAATAAAAAAAAAAATGTTAAAAAGCCAATTGCAAATTATTGGAGCGGAAAGAACTGCAGAGGACTCCGTGAAAGTTGTACCTGAAGAAACTCAAACCTAAAAGAGTCCCAACTCCTACCCTCTCTTCATTGCCTCCACGCCCACCATTGACACATGTTTCTCCACTCACCCTAAAAATAACCAAAGAAATAATTAGAAAAACAAAAACGAAAAAAGAGAGAGAGAGAGAAAAAACCCTTTACAGAATCATTACTTCAAGCTTTAGATATAAAGCCCAGGACTAGTTTTCTTCCAATTTAATTGGAACTTGATCAATCAAAATCAAATCTTCGTTCGGTCCGCAGAAAAAAAAAAAAAAAAAAAAAATAAAGCTATTCTTTTTGACTTTTATTTGTTTTTTTCTTGGTCTTTGGCGCTGAAAATAATCACAAATCTGATGGCTCGAAGTTTTTGCGTTCCTTTTCTGGTTATTTCTTGCTTTTTCGAAATGCTTCAGGGGCCCTGGTGATGCTGATCCCGTTTATCAGTAAGTTTTATTTTGTAGCTACATAAGTTGAATATTTTATACTCAGTTTTGGAATTTTATCTCAAATTGGAGTGTTGATAGTGTTTCTTGAATTTTTACCAACTGCAGAGTGAGTTTGCAGAAAATCGAGCTTAGAATAGAATCTTAGTGTTAAGTAATTTTATTGGATATTGTTGTTAAAGATTTGAATATTTTCTATTTGTCAACTTGAAGGATATGAAAATTGCAATAAGAAAAAAATAATAGATTTATATTGGGGGAATAGAGATCTAATTGTAGCATTTTTGGTGCTTCTTTGAAGGGCTTATAAAAATTGAACTGTGACTTTTAGTTTTGAAGAGGAGATTTTGAGATTATGATGAGAAAAAATGGCTGTTGTTGATAAATGCAGATTTAGCCATTTCAATGATAAGCTTGTTGAGTAAATGAAAGATGTGTATATTATATATAGCAGAGTCTTGGGTCCCAATGCCAGTAAAGGGTTTCAGATGAACATTAAAGGTATCCATAATTGGATGGCATCGTAGAAATTAATTATTTAGCTACTTTAAAACCTTCTTTAATGAACTCTGGAGCAATTAATTTGAATTAAATTTCACACTTTAATTTTTGAATTCAATTTTCTGCAGATGAATATCTCATAATACCATAAACAGTTCGACAGACTTTGCCGTAAAACCCTTTAAACGTCCCTCTCTGTCAACTGATCAAGAATATGCTGAGTGTCTAGTTTACTCTCACCTTACGCTTCATTTGGTTCACGGGTTGATGGATTGCTAAAATTTTCCACATCATCCTGTGTTTGGTTAGAAAATTGCTTCTCGATTATTAGTTTCAAACTTTATTGGCTAGGTGGCTGAAAGCTCATCTAAAAGGATTAATGAAACTATCAATAATTGGAAGTAGCTATAATAATGTTAGAGGACAAGTTGTTTTTCCATGCGTATGGAAATTCAGAAAATAGCATTTACTCACCCGTCTGACATTGCCCATTCAAATCTTCCATAATTAAATAGCCATTGTTTGTGATATACGTGATACAATTTTCCTTGGCCTCCCCTCAATGTGGGAGCGAGGACGAACTACCCTTGCCTCGTTAGTTAGATAAAGATGAAGTCAAGAACTATTGTCCTTGTTTTGGCTGGTGGATTAACTCAGCATTTTATTATCTAGTATTAAGATGTCATCTTTCTCTCACTCTTTTCAAAGATTGAACAGACTCAAACTCACAATGTAACTGTTTGTTGCCTTTTACCGCATTTGTACATTTCAGAGCTAATTAAACTTATAACAATCAATTCTTAAACCTATAATGGAAGCAAAGGCTTGAGATAGTTGGCTCTGTTAGCAACAAATTTGTGGCACACTCTGCATCTGTTCATGTTTTATACATGCCTATATATCCATTGAACTGATTTTTATTTATATATTTAAAATTTGACGGTACTGCTAGGGCTTGTGTTGAGCAATGCGAGAAGACTGGATGTGTGGGGGACAAATGCTTTCAACATTGTAATTTTTCGTCAATGGAAAACCCATCGATGGCCCGTGGTATCTACAAGAGCCACTTTATGTACAGTGGAAACAATGGGATTGCCAAGTGACTGCCGTTATCACTGTATGCTCTCTAGAGAAGAAGAAAGACAGAAACTTGGCTACAAGCCTCACAAGTATCATGGAAAATGGCCGTTCAAGCGCATTCATGGGATCCAGGTAAATTTGATGTGTTTTTTGGGGCCCGACAAACAAATACCCTCGATTTTGTAATGTTGGCATTTGCCGTTTATTATTGGCTTAATTATTAAAAAAAAACACCCTTGAGGTTCTTTTAATTATAAAAAGCCCAACTATCTTTTAAAATTACAAATACCCCGTTAATACTTTGTTTATATTTTATAAATTGCACCTTTTGAGTGGGATATTTGTTAGGCAAATACAAACCTCAAGGTTTTTTTTAGTGTGTAATTAGACTAAATTTTAGGGGTAGCTTTTGTAATTTACTCTTTTTCATTTAGGGGAATACTAAAATGTTGTTAATGTGATCAGGAACCAGTTCCAGTGGCTCTCTCTGCACTTAATCTTGCGATACAATTTCATGGATGGATATCCTTTTTCATCCTTGTAAACTACAAATTGCCTTTTAGGCCAAACAAGAAGACATATTATGAGTATACTGGCCTGTGGCATGTATATGCCCTCTTTGCAATGAACGCATGGTTCTGGAGTGCAGTTTTCCACAGTCGGTGAGCATCATTATCCTCCCGTTTCCTTTTTTTCCGTTCTAATTTCTCTGCGTTTTTGAGGTGTCATGTTAGAAGTTCATCGAAATTCTTCAACATGCACGTTTCATCATATTTTGAAGTTCTGGGTGAGTTTCTTCCTTAGAAAATACCTATTGTATTACATGAGGAGTATGTTACATCATGATCCCTCTGTATTTATCTGTTGAATGATTCTCTAGATTTTGATTTTTTTTTGGATAATTTACAAAAACTACCCCTAATATTTGGATTAATTACAAAAAGACCCAGAGATGTTTGAAAATTACAAAAAAATAAAAAAATTGAGGTTTGATTCCATGTTAAATGTAAGGGGGTAATTGCAATATTTAGGGGTGTTTGATATGTTCTTGCTTATGAAGGGGGTAAAGTGTAATACGAGAATCAAACCTCACGGGGTTTTCTATAATTTTCAAAAACATGTGGGTTTTTTTAATTAACATAAACCTCGGGTAGATTTTGTAATTACCCCTTTTTTAATTTCTTTCCTATTTACCAAATGTCTAAAATTGTTACCTTGATGTGTTTAGAAGGTTCCACTTAGTGTAGCTTCTTTGACTGTTTCTCGTAAGTATCTGTGATTTTTATGCAGTTTTGAGCTAATATTTTGCGAGTTTCAGTTTTTATTTTGATATATTACGAAACCATATGCAGAGATGGTGAGCTAACTGAGAAGCTGGATTACTCGTCGGCTGTGGCATTAATGGGATATTCCCTATTTCTAGCTATAATACGAACTTTCAGTGTGAAACTTGAGGCTGCTAGGGTCATGGTTGCAGCTCCAGTAGTTGCTTTTGTGATCACGCATATCTTGTTCTTGAACTTGTACCAACTTAACTATGGTAAGCACACTACAAAAACTATTCTCGTTGATTTAACCTTTATTCCATGCATTTTAGGCGAACTTAGTTGTACAAAAATTGGGACACTCTGTTTTAATCTAACAATCATTTTATTATAAAATGTTACTTTTATGCAATTTTTAAATCCTATTACTGGCAAACAGCTAAAATTTCTATTGAATTTTTTCCATGATATGCTTATTCTTTTTGTTATTAGGATTTGCACTTACTAAAAGCATACACAGCCAAATTTATTGAATTAAATATGCTTATACTGTTCACAAGAATTAAGAAGTGGTTCCTTTTCTTTTATATCCTTTTCTAAGTGATAATTTACTATCTTATTCAATTATTCATGTTAACTTCTGTTCCAATAACACAGCCCAGGTACCTTACCGTCTTGATGGCTATCAATAAAATACAACACATACAATATGTGAAAGATAATTACAAAAACTACCCCTGATGTTCTAATTAAAAAAAGCCCAGATATCTTTCAAATTTACAAATATCCCCTTGAAATTTGTTTTTGTTTCACAATACCCACCTCAATAGGTGCAAATTTGTAAAATAAAAACAAATGTCAGAGCGATAATCGTAATTTGAAAGATAACTTTTTTTTTTTTTTTGGTAATTAGACCAAACCTCAAGATAGTGTAATTTGTCGCATTCAATGTCGTAGAATTAGTCTAAGGAACCTGATACTGAACCATTATAAACCCTTTGCAGGATGGAACATGAAAGTCTGTGTGACAATGGGTGCAATACAAATTGTCTTGTGGGCCATCTGGGCGGGCGTTTCTCATCACCCGTCCCGTTGGAAGCTTTGGGTGGTTGTACTCGGAGGAGCTCTTGCGATGCTCTTAGAAATATACGATTTCCCTCCGTACTGGGGATATGTCGATGCTCACGCTCTTTGGCACGCGACGACGATTCCCCTCACCTACCTATGGTGGAGTTTCGTTCGGGATGACAGCGAGTTCAGAACAAGAATTCTCATCAAGAAGACAAAATAGCATCCCAATTGGTTGGTTGATGTAATTTTCTTTTTTATCGACTTATTGGTTACAACTTTTAATTCATCAAGAAGTTTGTCCATCTTTTTGCATTTCTCTTTTGCATTTCTCTTTAAGGTTTAGTCTAATTACAGAAAGAGATAATTACAAAAACTACCCCTGAGGTTTGGTGTAATTACAAAAAAACCCAGAAAAGTTTCAAAATTACAAAAAAAAACATGTGGTTTGATTCTGTCTTGAATTTAAGGGGGTAATTGTAATATTTTTACAAATGTAAAGGGATGTTGGAATGTTTTTGCTTACGAAGTGACAAAGTGTATACGAGAATCAAACCTCAAGGGGATTGTTGTAATTTTCAAAAACCTCTGGTGTTTTTGTTATTAGCTCAAATATGGGGATAGTTTTTGTAATTATCCGTACAGTAAACACGCTTTGAACCATTCGGCCATCTTTCCTCCCGATTATCTTTCAAATTTACAAATACCCCCTTGACATTGTTTTTGTTTTACAAATCGCACCATTTGGAGGGAGTTATATGTAGGTAACTACAAATCTCAAGTGGGTGTTTGTAACATTAAGGAGATATTTGTAATTTTGAAGCATAACTAGTGTTTTGATGTTTTCTGTAATTAGGTTAAACTTCAAGGTAGTTTTTGTAATTATCCCTCTCTACATATCTTTGATCCATTTCCATTTCGATTATGCGGCAGGTGTGTGATCTTGTTCATTGATGAGGAACCGGGACAGCCGTCGAGTTTTCGGATCTTGCGTTTGGCTGACGATGAACTTTCCGAAAACCGGGATCTTAAATTCCACAGGATGTTTAACATAAGAGTCCATGTTTTTATCTTTGGTATTTATCAAAGTTTGTTGTTTGGTAAATTATGATCGATTCTTAGGTTTCTTTGATTTTCAATAGGTTTCTACCCCACTGATTTCACAATCTTTTTGCTTGGAACTGCACTCTGTAAAATGTCTGATGTAAAAATGTTAGAAATCGAGTTATCAAAAAGGACATCATTATAGATTTGTGTATTGTCCTAAAAATTATTTAATTTTTTGTTTAGTAGGAGTCTCTTATTTCTCTGGATTTGGTGTTTTAATATATCAAGTCAATGCTACATATCTTTTTATATAAATGTCATTCACTTTGTGAATTTCACCAGATGAAATACCATAAGAAATAGGAAATCTTGTGTGGCTAACAGTAAATGCAAATTGTTAAAACTATAAATGTTTCAAATAATGTTCATATACCTGACTATTGTGTGTACAATAATGATATCATCTTGTAGGCATGATATTTGTTTTATATATTGGAATGAAGATGAAATATTGCAGAAAATAGAAAACATGAGATTTAGTGTGTGCAAGACTGCAAGCAACTATATGATATTTATTTTCCAGCTCTGAAGAGGGTGATTGGTGTGAGCTTGTATTTTCTTTACTTTTATTTTCATTTTGTGGGAATGGTGGTGAGAAATTATTTTGAAAAATAAGAAGAAAAGTTGTAGAATATGATTTGAAGTGAGGTGGAAAAATAATGATTACAATTGATGTGATTGATATATTGTTTTCTGAGATGGTGACTGGTTATCAGTTTTTTAAAAGAGATTATTTTTATGTGGTAATTCTTGAAATTGTATTTTCTTTTGTTTGGCCTTTTTTTTTGGTTTGCCAAATATTTTGAAGCAAATATGAAAAGATTATAATAATATTTTTTTAGTAAAGATGTGAATAAGTTCACAAATAGCATGCTTCAATTCAGGTAAATCCGCCAAAAGCATGCTTCGCAATAATTCTACCATGATAATCCGAGAATATGAAGATATTAATCTGAAAATGGAAAACGTACCTGAATCCAGATTTTTGTATATAGCCTTCTAAATAATCGGTTCTGCCTTTTAATTTGCGTTTGTTGCCTTACATTCTGTAGAGAGAATACATAAGTTATCTTGCTTAAGAACTCTCGTTTGGAGACCATAACCGTTTATGGATAAATTCCTTTGATTTTCTATTTAGTCTCTTAACAAATAGAAAATCTCCTTTAGGTATCTACACTTTTAATTCCATGACAATTTGATACGTTTATTTAATACAAAATTAAGATTTTAGTAGATCACTTTAATTGGATTATACTTTAAGACAAATGTACACATTTAATTAACATATGCTAGTCTAAATAAAAATCTCCAACATAAGAGAGTCCTCTGTATCGATTGAATTTGAAGTTGTAATTTTTAAATTATGTGAAAAATAAATAGTAACGATTATAAGATACAGCAAATTACATAAAGTGAGAAGTGGTTCATAATTCATCCAATATTGTAAAATTAAAATGAAAATTATTTATGCTGGAAAGTACATTTCATTGAAGAATATTTGGTTAATAATGTAAATTAACTTACTTATACAAATTCTCCAAGTATTTTAATTTAAGAATATGTTAAAAGATTTGTGCCAACATGATCACCTATGTAAAATAGCAGTACATACGTAGTTTGAAGAGCACAAAAATTAAATTATATTTATTGTTTTATCATCACATTCGATGGTTTTGTATAAATTTAAAAATTGAAAAAATAATTATCCAATGATAAAAGTTTTAAACAAATAAAGCTATTGATTAGCTTTTTAATTTAAATAATAAATAAATACTCTTTTAACTTATTTAAATTAAATTTAATTAGAAACTTTTTGTTTCAAATTTTTTTCTCTCTCTAGGTTTTATTCCTAACCCTGCCCTCACCAACACATTTCCCCACTTATCTTCTTCCTCCTTCATCCGCCACCACCGCCGGCGCCGCCGCCAAAACTCTTCTTCTCTTATCCCTTCTCCTCCACCATTCATCATCCGCCGCCTAGCCTACCTGCCCTTAGCCGCCCAAACTCTCTGTTTTCTCTTTCCCCACCGTAACTAACCGTCTTCTCGCCGCCTCGCTTTCTCATCCCAGCCACACCAGACGTACAAGGCATGAAAACTTGAGCGAAAATGGCGGATGATTGAACCAAACACAGGTAAAAACGGATCTCATTTTTCGCAATTTTTTTCCATTAGGGTTAAGAGAAATTAAAATCAACAAAAATGATGTGAAATTAAATAAATACAGCATTCCATCATCTATTTTCGAGTTTTCGTCGGTGGATATATATTATATGGGAATCGAGAGAAATCAAAAATGTGTTTGGGGATTGGAAAATACTCAAACAGGCTAACAGTTACACTTCTGCCATATTTTTTTCTTCTTTTTCTTTTTTTTTTTTTTTGGCTTTAAAAAACTGAAGACTGGTCCCAGAAAAGTGTACGGATTGAAAATATATACTGAATACACTCTCCTAGAAAGTGGAAGCTAGAAACCATATCAAATCAAATAACCAGCCCAATTTAACCACCACCACAAAGCATTGATTGTGGGGTGGAGTCAGGGTTGAAATCCTGCTCCATCAAATTGTTTGTGGGGTGGAGGTCGGGGGTTCTTATCCCTCTCCCATCAAATTGCTTCCCGGGCATATATGCGAGTAGTGAAGATTTGGTGGGAACTCATCTTGAATAAGCATCCGTGTGGGTTCGATTCGGGAGAGATCGTTATTAGTAGATTGGGGGTCGAACATAATTGTTCTCTTTTTACCTGGAGGATCTGGTTGTCGTCGTCGTGACCGCCGTCGAACAACTGGCCATCGTCACATCCGCGGTTTACCTTGGCGGCGAATGAAGAATGGCCGGATTGTCGCCGAGCGTAGTCGGGCGTAGCGCTGGAAGGCTGAGTTATCAAAAAAAAAAAATAAAAAAATAGAAACCATATCAAATAGAATAACTCCATAACGACACGTCAGCATTAGTCTCCACGTCATCACTATACTGTAGTGGAGGAGGCAACATCAAACCCTCAGCCATATCGGTCAACAACCCATGCATCCCAAACCCTACTTCCTCATCCATTGAAAACATATTCTCCTGCGACGCCGTACTGGCGGCGGCGGAGGTCTCGGCCGCCGCCTCCTCCTCCGACGGACGGAAATCCTCGGCCGCCTCCGCCGCCGTCTTCTGAATATCCTTAGGATCAGCCGAGGCCGGAACAGGCAGGCGACAAGACGAGTCGGCGAAGTTCAGGCAAGCCGATCTCCCTCTCAACGCAATCGCAGCCACGTCGTACGCACGCGCCGCCATCTCCGCCGTCGGGTAAGTCCCCAGCCAGATCCTCGTTTTCTTGTTCGGCTCCCTCACCTCGCACACCCACTTCCCGGAGTCCCGCTGCCGCACGCCGCGGTACACGGGTGGCGCGTCTCCCGGAATATTTTCCGGCCGGCGCGCTTCTTCGGGTTGTTAGAAGCTAAAATCACTTCTCCGTCGGAGAAATTAGAGCTTCAATTTCGCATGAAGATTCAGTCATGTAAAAAAATGTGGATATATATATAATGTTTAATTGTGGATATATCATTAGGCTTGGGAGGAAATATATATATAGAAGGAAAATGAACGGTGTAGAAACACCAGGCTGGTGAGGTGGCAGCCCATGGGTTGTACTTTTTTACTAAAAAGATGGGGAGAAAGTGGGAAAATTAATAAAGCAAACCCAGCTGTTTTGAGGGGGACAGGGTACAAGTAATGAAAGCAGGTAATCAAGTGTTTCAGTAATCAGTAAGTCACAGATATTTTTCCTGTTTGGGGGCCAAAATAATGAGGGTCCCACCCTATACGTTTTTGGTAAAATATGTGAAACCTATGATATGCACTTAAATGTTTTATGTGGGTGATACTGGCCACATACAAAATAAGCCAAGATTGGCCACATATAATATAACCCAAAATTGCCCCCAGGTAAGTGGTTACCATGAGTGAGGGCCCCACCCAGTATCAAAAGTTAGAATTCTAGCTGAGTCATGGATTGTGGTTTGAGTGTGGTAAAAGTTGAGTTGATTGAGAATCTGGATTAAATCAGCATTTTATTATCTTGTATTAAGAGGGTGTTTGGAAACTCATTTCAAATTAAAAGTACTTTTAGGTGTAGAATTTTATTTGTAAAAGACTTGAATGTTTTGTTAATTTTAAATGGATTTTTAGAAAGAAAAAAAAGTCATTTTTCTAAAAGTAAATTTGGAAGAACTGAAGTAAAAATTTATGACTTTAGGTTTTTTGTTTTATCAATTCTACAATATGGGTATTAAATTTTTTTATACCAAACACTAAATATAACTGTGACGACCCATCTTCGAGATCGAAGTTTGTATCCATAAACTAACATGAGTCTTTTCTAAAGACGACAAACCAAACTCGCTTAACTTAGGAGATTTTATGTGATGACACCAGAAAAGAAGATATGGGTATGGGTAGTATCCATCAAATTTTTAAATTTTTCTCAACTATACAGTCTTATGACTACATAGTCTCGAGAGATCGGTTCATTAATGTTCCCATCCACCTAAAAAGCCTACCAGGAGTCGGTCATTATCCGTGCCTTCTCTTTGCACCAGCGAACAATCCCTACTTTCTTTGGCCTCGAGCGTCACAATTGCCCTATATTAAAATGTCCATCATATAAATGTACGTCTCCCAAAAACTGACTATGCATCTGTGTGTTAGCTTTTTATTCAAAACAATCACTTCTTAAACTTTTTAGCGGCAGCACAGGCTTGAGATATATAGTTGCCTCAAGAATTAGCTTCTACCTGCAAAATTAAATTTTAACGTGGTCACATTGTAATTGAAATCCCAATCGATGGGCCGTGGTATATATATATATAATATACAGGAGCCAATGGGATCGCGGCAGTGCCTGCCGTAATCACTGTATCACACTAGAGAGAAGACGAATGAAGAAATAAGAGGTGTTTTCGTGAGTGGCCCCCAAATATCCGACAGCACAAATACCCTCCATCAATGTAATGTTGGCATTTCCAAGTCTATTATTCGGTCTATTATAACTAGAAATTGTCAAAACTAATCCTGGCTAAATCGGATTGTGATATTGTAAATTCGAAAAGAGCCTGACCAAATCTGAAATTATGGACTAGTTTGGTTGGTCCGACTTTTCATGGACTTGGCTAGGTTTGGGCTTCCAAAATAGCGAACCAATGGAATTTTAGCCTAGTCAAATTTTCTCTTTGGTCCGAAATGATTCATTTGACAACTCTAACTATAACATTAGGAAAATAATTACCGCGAACTTCAACTATATGGTCATTTTTTGGTTTTACAGTCTAAAATACATGGGTTTTAAAATTTACCATCTACTGCACCTAGATGCTTACATTTTTTTCTTGAGTTTTTCTTTTTTTTTTTTTCTCCTTTTTTTTTGTCTTTTTCAGTTTTTCTTTTCATCTTCTTTCTCCTACCCTCAGCCCACCCCACCTCAGTCCCTCATCTTCTTTAGGTTTCACATGTTGTTATCTCAGAACTAGTTCTACTAGATTGGAACTCAAAATGCAACATTAATTGACTATTAGTTTGTGCCAAACCTCAATAATGTCTCATAAATTAACGACAAAAGCATCTGACGTGAGGCATCCAAAACCCCATTCCCCTCAACTTCAATTTTATTTGATAATTAATTTAATTTTTTTATGCAAAATTAGTAAATGTTAAAATTTTGTTTCCTGAGAAATAAAAATACATCTTTATCTAATTTTTTTAAGAAAAAAATCGCCCTCCTGATTTTCATTTTGTATACGATGATCTTCAAACAGTTCTGCTTCTATCCTCTCAATCATAACTGCTTTTGCCATAAGCCCAAATAATTCTCTTTGTAAAAATTCCCGCTAACACCGATTAGTCTCGCTAAGTGCTAGCCTTTTCCTTTTTTTTCGCTTACGTTTTTTTTTATTAGGCCCCGCAAAGTGTACCTAGCCGCTAGTATCCAGTCTGTCCGATTAACTCCTAGCTTTTTGCAACATTGTCAAATATAGCACTTGAGATTTTTATTCTTTTGTAGCTTAGAGATGTCAAATTCTAGGGTTTCCCTGCATAAATAATAGTTATCGTGTTCAGTTTAAATTTCAATTTTAGAGTATATATATTTATAAGTCTATAAATAGAAACCATGAGGAGGACACGAGTAATGAAGGGAGCTCTGGTAAAAGATTGGGTTTTCTTCTGTGGATGGGATTGTGATCATTTAAAATCTGTGTACCCAATCAAGTTTTTGAGAGTTATTGTTTGACCATAACACTCAATATCTCCAGCTAGCCCTAAACAAAAAGTTGGGTGGGCGAAGAGGACATGAGGTGGTAGGAAAGAGATGAAAAGGAAAATTATAAGATGACGACTAAACCCTTACAAAAACTTGTGCCTTCCACATGTGAGCAGATGGAATATTCCACATCTAGCTAGTCAGATGTTGCAAATTATTAAAAATGACACATGAAGTTCAGTTTGATTTTTAAAAAAAAATCAACTATCTATAAACATTACAAAGAATCCGTTCGATATTTGCTTCTATTTTAGAGATTACACCTTTAGAGGCTTATACTATATATTTATATACAGGGAAGAGATGGATCATGTGAAACCACGTATGCAGGTGAGGCAAATAAATAATAATCTCAAATATCCTCTACTTTTAACCAATGAGTGTGATTTAATGATAAAAAATATATTAAAATATGAATATAATCAACATAAAGATAGTAAGGTAAAATAACATAACAAAATAGTTACAAAACTAGATACAAATCTCTTTCTCTCTCATACATCTCTCAATCTCACGTGTCTCTCTCACGTGTCTCTCTCTCTCTCTCTCTCTCTCTCTCTCTCTCTCACACACACACACACACACACTCTCCATTCCTCCATTACCGCAAATAAAAAAAACTGTGAAGAGCTCGGACTGTGAAAAAAACTGTGAAAGAGGATGATGATTTCTTTTCCAAATGAAAAAACAACGATGAAGAATTCGAACTGGAACCCACACTTTATAAACTGATTTTACAGAGAAAAATAATCGTGAAGAAGAAGATGATTTCTATTCTAAATGAAGAAACAACCATGAAGAACTCGAAAGTGGTTCATATTCGATCCAAACTGTATATATTGCAATTTGTAAATTTCTGCATTGAAAATGGTGCAAAAATACTTTGGGGACACTGCATAAATTACTATAAGATAGTACATATTTGAAACCATGCAACAAACATCAACTAACTATACATTGTCTAAAAGGTATTTATGCAGTGTAAAAGACTAAATATACAATACATATACCCAGCTATGCAATGTGTCATAAACTATACAACAAAATCAACTAACTATGCATTATCTACAACTATCTATGCAGTGTAGAATAATTAAATATGCAGTACATTATACTCAACTATGCTTTATTGTCGTAAAATAATGCAACAAAACAATTAAGTATGCATTATTTAATTGTTAGTTATGCAGTTAAAGAAACCTAACTATACTTTAAATTAAAAATTAAAAAAAACTGCTTCCGTATATAATGCCATTAAATCCGACAATTACAATCTCACCCAATAAAAATGGTTTCAAAAAGTCAAACATACCGAAAAAACACTAGGATAATTGATTTTAATTACAAAATTACAATCTTACCATTAAAATAGAAGAAATAATGGAAAGCAAACAAAAAAGTGATTTAATCACCACTATTCGATTTTAATAATCAATGGATGTGATGAGTCTACACTGTCTCACCTATAGAGGGTTGTCTCATTTGAACTATCCTATATATATATGTATATGATCAAATGTGACAGGGACCTTACCATGTGGCAGTGTAAACTAATCTAAGCCATTAATCAGACAAATCCTAAGACCCATTTTTTTTTCGAATTTTTTTTTCGATTTTTTTTGGTTTTATATTTAATTTTGCCCAATTAAGGGCGCAATGGTCAATTATAAACAAAAGAAATTGGCAGTTATGGTAACCCCTTTTTTTGGGATTTCAATTAATCATTTCCCATTTTCTCTCCAAACTATGTTTCAGAAAAATTAAAACTTCATTCCCTTGTTTCTCTCTCTCTCTCTCTCTCTCGTTCTTTCTCTCCGACGATTGTCTTCTCTCTTTTTTAGTCAGTTTCGAAGGTTCACCTAGTAGTTTCGACAACAACATACTCGCCGTTCAAATAGTTGGTAAAGGTAAGTGCTTGGTTTTATTTTATTTCAGTTTTGGTTGGAGATTTTGGAAGTAAGGGTTTTAACCTTAAATGTTTTTTCATTTTTTGTTGAACCATGTTAGTGTCCAATTTTTATTTTTGAAATAATCTGTAGTAAGAGGAGTAGGCATTTTTGTTTGTTTGTTTTTTTAATTTTGAAATATCTAGGGTTTTGATTTCCGATTTGTACAGGCGATTGCATTGGTTTTTTTTTTGTTTGGAGATATTTTTGTGCGAAATAGTACAGATTTGGTGGAGATTTTCGGGTATAAAAATTGATAAAAATGATGTATATTTAGTTAATGAATTGTGTAATTTTTATGTTATTGATATGTAATGGTGTAAGTTGAGCTATAGAGTGGAAGTTCACGAGTGTAACGTGCGTGTATGTGGTTTGTTTTGCGATTTGTTGATTCTTGTATGTTTTATGAAAACGATTTTGGTGAAACGTGTCGTATAACTTGCTTTTTTTTTTGGTGACTCATTCGTTGTATTTTTGGTGTACCTTTTACTTAAGAATGATGTAATTTTTCTTACTTTTGGTGTATAGTTAAATCTATTGTGGTGTTTGTTTAACCCCGCATTAAAAAAATAAAAGAGCCATGGATATATGTATTGGTGTATATTTAACATTGTTATTGCATCATTAATATGTGTTTTGATTCATTGATAAGTTTGTTCATGTGTATATATTCTCCATGAAATGCATAATCACAAATGGTGTTTAAATAATATTATTTTAGTATGCAATGAAGGTTTATACAATGCACAACTAGTTTTGTTTGTGTATATTTTTTGATATATGGTGCTTGAGTTACGCCTTTGATTTGGAATTTATGGACCCAATAACATTAATTTGCGAGGCTATTGAAATGGTTTAAGTTTTAGAAGCTTATGAGTTTTTTTCTTTTTCTTTTTATTAATGATTGTATATATGTGGATTGTTTTTCGATTCTTCCGGTTTTAAAGAGCGAGCATATTTTTGTGATATGCATCAACATAAAGAAAAGCATTGTCACGATTTGGACAACTCTTGATTGGTGGTACAAGTTGCGACAAGCGAACCAATAATACCGAGAAACTCGTTATTTGTAGTTTTTGTTTTTGCCCACTTATTATTTATTTACTCGTGGATATGAAATGATGCAAACTTAGCTATAGGTTGGTGTACAATTAGACAATAAGCGGTATACTGATTAGTTATTATGTGATGCACAAATGATTTTGTTGCACCTTTTTTTTTTTTTGACTTTGGTTTGATGTTAACATTGTCTTTTTGACACTTTTGTTTTATGTGTTTTGATTGGATATGTTCTCTCGATATTTGCAAGCACGTGGGTGTTATCAAACAGCGTAATGTTGAAAAATAATCCCCAACAAGACTTTCCATGTCGTGGAGGGATCGCAAAATAAAATCGATTGTGGGGTCTATGTTATGTCATGTGAAGACCTACATGGGGGAGTATTGAAGAAATGAGATTGTGGATTTGACAAGGCCGATCTTGCCGCAAATTTGTCTGTTGTGCGTTATATTGCCATGCAATTCAATGCATGACCGAACCAAGAGAAAGGGGATTCTTGGGTTGGCTAAAAATTTGTCAATGACAAGTAGATTTTATATGGATATTTTGGTTTGTTTTGTTAGATGGGGTGTTTAAGTACGTTTTTAGCATATAATATTAGACTAGACTATGGTATTTCAGTACTAATTTGACAACATGTTGGTGACTTATTGCAAATGAACTGATGCAAATATATTTACTATGTTTTAAGATGTGACTTTTTTTATGATGTATATTTAGTGAATAAATAGTGCATAGTTAAAAGCATTGTGGTACATGTTTATTACCTTTTGGTATATACATGTTAGAATGAAGCCTTTTGTATTATTTTACGGGTATAAATGATTTTTTAGTGCATATTTTATAAGCACTATGTGCATTGTTAGTACTAACATTATGCTTATTTTTAGATTTCAATGAAACCGTTTAAAAGTTGAAATTCAATTTATTTTTGAACGTATAATTAACAATGTAGTGGTAAATTTAGTAGTAATTTGGTACACATATAGTATTGAATTTTGAAAATGGCATAAAAATACCAAAAAACTGAAAACAAGACAAGTTGGCACATAATTAGTGATGAAATTGTGTATACTTAATAATAACTAGGCACACATATAACAATTATTCTCTCGAATCATTTATGGTTTAGGGCCAGTTATTTTTTATTTAGTTATACATACATAAAAATGATGCACATTTAGTATGAAAATGGCATATAATTAGACAATAAATGACATACAATTAAAAAAAAGACAAATGTTTGATCTGAGTATTGCAAACTATAATATTGAAAATGTATGAAAAACGAGTTTCTCATTCTGTAGGTTGTTCGGGACATGTACGGTTGTTGTGTGATGCAATTTTGCCACACGTGCCACATTTTCTCTTTAATTTGTTACTTGCACGGATTGTCTTTTCCTTGAGGTGCTTATTCGTATGTCGAAGCCGTATCGTTTGCCGTATTTCCTATAAAATTCCACAATTTTCTCCAAAGTGGCAAATTGCATGCCTATTCGGGGTATTTTATTTTGTTCTATTTCAGGTACCCAATACTTGGTAGAGTCGGGGGATATTACTAGGCGTTCTCGCACTTCAATGTGTTGGATACTTTTATCATTAAAATCTGCATAATTTGTACACCTTTTTCAGACATCCTAAATATTTGTACACCAAAGTCTTAAAGTGTACAATATTGTCAATATTTGTATACTAAAAAAAACATCAAGCCTTTCCATCTCAATTATTGTGGATATGATGGATTTTGTGTTTTTGATGCAGAGATATTTTTCTCTTCTTGTTGTTTCGTGTAAATGAAGAATGAAGATGATGAAAGCCATTTTTTTAGGCTTATGATTTGGCATGTCTATTGTGGGAAAGTGATATTGATGATATCCCTTGATTTTAGGTAATTAAATATGGTATTATTGTTACACCATTTTGAGAGTTACCAATTTGCCCTTTTTACATATAAAATAATTGAAAATTGGTATATTTTTAAGAAATGTCGAACCATTGATTGAAGGGGATGGATGGATGAGATCTATCCACACCGCCACATGCATCTTCAGGCGCCACATGAGATCTCATCCCTATATATGTATATATATATATACACACACATATATATATTTGATATCGAGGTTCTTCTTGTTTGATACATGTTTTTATCTTAATTTTGATGATTTTATTTTTACACCAAAACAATGTTTTTAATTGTTGTCCAAATACTCCTAAATGATTTAAAATAGTTTTAATATTTTTGGAGTATTTCCTCAAGCTTTATTTCGATAAAATTGGACAACACTTTTTGATTATAAGTTTTACCTCAAAACAAGGTTCTAAATGTTGTCTAAATACTCCCGATTAGTTTCAAATATTTTTACTAAATTTTTGGAGTATTTCTTGAGTTTTATTTTCGATAAAAATCGGACAACATTTCATCTCGAGGTCAACCTACGCCGTAGAGGATAACCCGTGCAAAGATGATTTTGGAACAAAAAATGAGACGGAAGGGAAATTAGCCAGTCGGCCAGGTCGATCGGCGTCGGCCGATGGCGTCGTCGACCGGTCGACCCCCTGTCGTCGGTACAGGCGTGTATATTGAAACATAACATTTTCTCTTTGAAAAACCATTGAGAGGGACCGGTCGGGTCTAGGTCGGCCGTCGATGTCCCCACGACCGGTCGCCTGTGTTATTTTTCTTGTGTATTTTTCAAACATCTATTTACGTGTGACCGTCGCCTATCTTTTGACAAATTAACCGTTTGACAATGAGACAAACTTTCCTTAAAATGTGGGATTGATTTCTAACAGTTATATTCTTGATTTTAATTGTATTTTTCTGTAGATTTTCAACCCCCAAGAGGAGCCTATGCTTGATCATTCATCTCCTATAAATAGAGGAAGTTTTGGAGCAACAAACACAACAAGAGAGATACAACACAACAAGATACACTTCAAGCAAACACTTGTTCTTCATAGTTATTATTCTTGTTGTAATTTTGCCTAGCTTATCACTTTCACATCCTTGAGGTCTAGGCTATTCTTGATTATACTTTGCACTCATATTGTAATATTCATTATTGAGTTGTAATCTTGATTTTTGGTCATCATTCAACACAAGACATCCTTGTGAGTATTCTTGTGGTAAGAATACACTTGGGTGATCTAGGTGATAGGTGTTTCAAGAGTGTGGTGCTCTTGAGGTGTTGAAGAATTTGGTATTCTTCAAGATTGAAGATTGTGGTGATCTTCAAAGGTGCCGTTGAAGGAAGATTGTGGTGATCTCCAAAGGTAGTGTTGTTGAAGAGTGTGGTGCTCTTCAAGGTGTTGTAAGTTGAGTTTGTATTAATTTTGGTAATTAATAAAATTCTTTTTCTTTTTGAAATCCATCCCGGATATACTGGGGTGGTAGAGTATTAGGCCCTAGGTAGGTTGAACCTCTATAAATCGACGTGTGTTGTTTACATTCCGCACCTTTATTATTGTCTTTGAGCATTCGGTTCAAAAAAGAGGGTAAAATCGAAAATATGGAGATAATCTATTCACCCCTCTAGATTATCGTAGCGCTTGGACTTACAAGTGGTATCGAACCAAACTCTTTGGCAAGCTCGTTTCACATCGCGAGTGAAGAGGAACGATCGTCGGCTCTGAACGAAGCTCAACTTTCCGGCACCTCCACCACCAAGCCACCACTATTTGATTCCAAAAATTTTATATTTTGGAAAGAAAGAATGGAATGTTATTTACAAGGTTGCGGGTTCGATATTTGGAACATCGTCATAAATGGAGTATCCATTCCGATGAAAGACACACCACACACCTCCAAAGGCTTCAAAGAGCTTAATGATGAAGAGAAGAAAATCATCTCCTTAAACGGTAAAGCTCTCAATATTTTGTATTGTTCATTTACTAATTTGGAATATGAACATATTGTAGGAATTCGATCGGCACATGAAGTATGGCAAAAATTAGAAGCCATCTATGGAGTATTTGAAAGGAGTCAAACAAAAGCATCTACTTCTCAAAGGGATACAAGTTCAAATCTAAGGAACAAGCTTTTTACAACTTCCAACTATGAAGTAGTCGAACAATGTTTTATGGGCATCGAAGAAGAAAACGAGGTATGTCTTAAACCCTCTACTTCCTATGATATTGTCATTCAAAATGATTATAGTGATTTGCAAAATGTTTTTGATGATCTTCAAAATGAATTCCAAAATTTACTTGTTAAGTACAAAAATTTAAAGAAGGAATTCAATGTCTTAAAAAATGAAAATGATAGTTTATTTACTTCTTATGAATCACTATCATGTGCTCACACCACCACACTTGACAAAGTTAGAAACCTTGAAAAATAAAATAGTACTCTTGTTGAGGATATTAATTGCATGAAAAATGATTTATCAAAATCCAACTTGAGTACCAATAAATTGCCCAATATTGTGAATGTTAATAGTTGTGATAATTTGAATAGTGAACTTGACCATGAGCCTAATATTGTCAAGTATATGAAAAAGAATCGAGTTCCTATGCATATTAGTGATGTTACTTGCTTTTATTGTGGTAAGAAGGGTCATACGGTAAATACTTGTCGGGCTAGAAATAGCTCTAATTATTGTTGGAGACCTAAGAGTCTCAAGACTAATCCCAAATGATCCAACACTTGAGGTACCACAAAACAATGCCATTTTAGGTACCCGACGGATTAATAATCGAAGAAAATTCATGCAAAGAATGAAACATTAAATGAACATATCATTTGATCAAAGAAGGAGAAAACAAAGTCAATTTCCAAGAAGAGGATATAATAAAGAATGGGAAGAACACAATCCTTGAAATGGCAAAGACATCATCAACAAGATGATTTTCCAAGAGAAAGACACTTTCGAAAAGAGAAGGCCACAATGCTTGAAAATGGAACAATTGGAGAAGCCATCATCAAGATGATTTTCAAAGGGAAGATATCATCAACAACGGAAACGACACAACCCATGGAAATGACGTGAATTGGTAAACCGTATCTCCCGTTTAAATATGCATTTTATTTAGATAGTATGCATGTTTTTATGTGTGTCTAAATTACAAATGAGTTTTCATTATTTTAAAATCAAGGTCCTCAATAAATATTTATGTTTTTAAAAATCCTTTAAAAATGAGACCTTACATGTTGTTTTTAAACTCTTATGAATTTCTATAGCATAAGCATTTTTATTGTGATATCTTCTATTACTTGGCCTACATTTGTGCTATCATATCTAGTGCAAAAATTTGTTTAAAGAATTGTGTAGGTTATATTTCTCATATTCATTGGCTATCGTCTATTTCTTCATCAAAAGATTCTTAAACCATCGAGGTATGTTCAGTCGTATTTTTCTTAGAACTCGATATTATGTTCTTGTCATGTTTATGCACATGTCTTTCAAAATATTTCATTTCAACCCCTTAAGTGCCCCTAAATGATTGTGTAAATTTTTCTTAAAAAGGTACTACTCGATAAATCTCGTTTTTCTCGTATATATGTTTTCTCGAAAAATAGTTTTTGTCGTATTTAGTCCTCGATTATGTTTTTGCAAAGTTTTAAAAACTTTTGGGGTGAAAAATCGAATTTTGAAAAATATGGAGAATGAAAAAAATTGCCTTTGGGGCCAGTCAGCGGGGATCGACCAGTCGCCACGCGTCGGCCGTCCCGCACGACCGATCGCACCCACCTCGACCGGTCACACCCCACCTCGACCGGTCGCCCAGGCTTATTTTTTGGGTTATATCTCGTCTGTCTTCACTTTCAAAACAGAACAAAAAATCCTCAAACCCTCGAATAGCAGCGCAAAACACCCCCTTTCTATAAAATCTTCAATTTTTCATCAATCTTTGTCATTCTTGTTGCTAATCCACTTCTTTTTGCAAGAATTTTACATATATGGCACCTCTAAGAAATTCTATCGGTCGAAATCCCACCTCCAAGCGTAGAAAGGGCGGAGAGGGTTTTTCGAGAAATCGGCAAGAAGAAGCCGAACAAAGGGATATTCGAGCTACCCAAGGAATGTGGTTCAAGAACGTGATGCTATTGAAAACCCGGTACTCTCGAATCCTCAAATTGCCGAACTCCGCGGATGATTTCATTCAACAATTGCCGTTGGGCAAAAATAAAGAAACCTTTTATACCTCAAGCTCCTCGCTCTAGTAATATTTTAGATTTTATCAACAAATTTGCGGAATGGTACTATGGAAATTTGAACATGGGTGCAAAAACGATAGCTCGTTTAAGATTTGTCGATTTAATTCGTTTACAAATGAATATCCTTCTATTAGAGGATTCTTTGAGGAGCAAGGTGGATGTACTTATGGGAGCATCCTTATGTTTTATATGATGATGATATAATTTTTCATTTTTATGCCAATATGTGGGTTGAATATGATGCTCAAAGGAAGCCTCTTGCTTTGAATTCGTTTGTAAGGGGTCGTCATTTTAGGTGGACTCCAAATGAAATTTGTCGGCTTTTACATATAAGAGAAGGTGGTTGGGACTATTTTTCTTGTGCAATTTGGAATGATGAGATGTTGGGGGTGTCTATGAAAGAAGTAAAGACTTATTTGGGCGTATGGCCAAAATATTCATTGTTGGCGATGACTCTTGAGCACCGGATTATATCCGTTACTGTCGCCTATTGCATATGTGGAAAAGCGGGAAAAATGCCTAGCAACATGGACTATTTTCTAACTTATAAGATTGCTAGAAGAGAACCGCTTAATTTTGGCGCTATACTTATTCAATGTCTTATTGAGTCCGTTACTCAAGGAAATAAGAAGTTTGTTATGGGCAATTGGATTTGCAAACTTCTTATACAATCGGGACTACCTTCGTCGGAATGTAATTCAGAGGTATTTCAAAATGATTTTGACATTGATAACATCTCCCAAATGGTCACTATGCGCAAAAATATGGATATCCGACCAACTAAAATGGCTAGAGGAAGAGGCCAAGGTTCCCCAGACCCAAACGACTTCTTTGATGATGCCGAAGCCATGAGATTGGCGGAGGAAGGCGAATAGAGCAATCCAGAGGGTAATACCGGTGCTCAACCTTCTAGGAGGTACACCCAAGCCGAGTATGATGATTTAAGAACATTTCATGAAGCTAGGTATGATGCTTTGGAGCAAAAGACCTCCAAAATGCAAAAATCAATCGGCAAATTGAAGAAATTCATCAAAGATCTTATTCCCAGAACTTGCTTCTCTTCGAACGAGGAATGATGTCCCCACCCCTTTATTATTTTAGCATTTTCTCTTGTTCATGTTGTTTTGTAGTTTTATGAACTCTTGTAAAACTCTAAATTGCACTAATGAGATTTGCTTGTTTTCTTAAAAGGGTTAAAAATAGCAAGTTGGAAATGGCCTTTTGGTTGAACTTGGTATTGATGGAGTATTTGATGGTAAAAATACTCTAGTTTGGCATTGTTTGATTATTGGTATGAAGTACTTGATGGTAAAAGTGCTTCTCTTTATTTCTGATGCTTTGATCTTTTTAAAAGATGACTTGGGACATTTGTAATGTCTTATTTGTATGCACTACTTGATGGCATTCGTAATGCATTGATCTCTCATTTGGCTAAATTTATCTCAATTGGGTTGAACCCTTGAGAATTTACTTTGTTGAGCCTCTTATTTGATGGATATATGTTGAAAAATTGTTTTTGGGTGATGATATGAAAAACTTGGCTTAATTTCTTTTGCAAGGGCTATATACATTTTCTTCAAACTTTGACGCCCGCCAAGTGTTCGATAAAATGTTTCAATAAAAGACTCATCACCTACATGATTCTATTATTTTCAAATGTCTTAAAATCTTATTGGGATCATGTTTTTGGCTAACAAAATGAGCTTATGGATTTCTTATGATACATCTCTCCCATGTTTTTTGGATTCTAAGCTTAATTCCTTCAATGGTTGATAAATCGTATTGTTGGCGCACTTTGTTAAACTTGTATTATGTTTTTATCATCCTAACATTCTCTTTAATGATCCCAAAGGGGGAGAAACAGGAAATTGACTCATTATCTCAAAGAAGCTAATAAAAGCTCGTTATAAAAGCTATAAGCTATGGCTCTTAAAAGCCATAAGCTGTGAATTTTATTTAGTCCAAATGTTGCTTGATGGACTTATATACTTGTCTAATGATGTTTTATTGACAGGGGGAGCTTATAAGCTCTTGAACAATATGTAAAAGCTAAGCTTTTAGCTTATGGTTAATTGGTTTTACATTATTCTTAATGTGCTTGTTGATAGGGGGAGCTTGTGCTTTTTCTTGCATAATTTTTACTCCCTTATCTTGGTTGCTTATGTATTTTGGAAATTTTGGTTGCTTCTAAACGGTTAGATATTTTTACCGGAAAATAGTTTTTTAAAATTGTCTTCCTAATATTTCTAAAAATTGTTTTGGTTTGTAATCATCAAAAAGGGGGAGATTGTTTGATACATGTTTTTATCTTAATTTTGATGATTTTATTTTTACACCAAAACAATATTTTTAATTATTGTCCAAATACTACTAAATGATTTAAAATAGTTTTAATATTTTCCGGAGTATTTCTTCAAGTTTTATTTCAGATAAAATTGGACAACACTTTTTGATTATAAGTTTTTACCTCAAAACAAGGTTCCTAAATATTGTCTAAATACTCCCGATTGGTTTAAAATGTTTTTACTAAATTTTCGGAGTATTTCTTGAGTTTTATTTTCGACAAAAATCGGACAACATTTCTGTCTCGAGATCAACCGGTCGACGTAGAGGGCAACCCGTACCTTAAGATGAATTTTGGAACAAAAAATGAGACATAAGGGAAATTGGCCAGGTCGACCGCCTGGTCGACCGGTGACGTCGACCGGTACCTGGGCGTGTATATTGAAACATAACATTTTCTCTTTGAAAACCCATTGAGGGGGATCGGTCAGGGTCTAGGTCGATCGGTTGATGTCCCCCCTGACCAGTCGCCCTGTGTTATTTTACTGTGTATTTTTCAAACGTCTATTTTGGTGCGACCGGTCGCCCTATCTTTTGACAGCAAATTATGACCGTTTGACAGCAGACAAACTTTCCTTAAAATGTGGGATTGATTTCTAACATCCATATTCTTGATTTTAATTGTATTTTTCTGTAGATTTTCAACCCCCAAGAGGAGCCTATGCTTGATCATTCATCTCCTATAAATAGAGGAAGTTTTGGAGCAACAAATACAACAAGGGAGATACAACACAACAAGATACACTACAAGCAAACATTTGTTCTTCATAGTTATTATTCTTGTTGTAATTTTGCCTAACTTATCACTTTCACATCCTTGAGGTCTAGGCTATTCTTGATTACACTTTGCACTCATATTGTAATATTCATTATTGAGTTGTAATCTTGATTTTTGGTCATCATTCAACACAAGACATCCTTGTGAGTATTCTTGTGGTAAGAATACACTTGGGTGATCTAGGTGATAGGTGTTTCAAGAGTGTGGTGCTCTTGAGGTGTTGAAGAATTTGGTATTCTTCAAGATTGAAGATTGTGGTGATCTTCAAAGGTGCCGTTGAAGGAAGATTGTGGTAATCTTCAAAGGAAGATTGTGGTGATCTCCAAAGGTGGTGTTGTTGAAGAGTGTGGTGCTCTTCAAGGTGTTGTAAGTTGAGTTTGTATTAATTTTGGTAATTAATAAAATTCTTTTCTTTTTGAAATCCATCCCAGATATACTGGGGTGGTAGAGGATTAGGCCCTAGGTGGGTTGAACCTGTTGGATCATAATCCAACATTGGGCTTATATGTGAAATAATTATGCACTGTGGACTGTCAATTAAGGTTAAGCCCATTTTATAAGTGATCAAATTAGGTTTAAGAAATTGGGCTTTAATGTATCTAATAGGGTGTGAGCCTTTAATGTGTAGATACTTAATGGGTTATTCCTATTTTAGTGATGAGCTAAAATAGGATATCCAATATAACACAATTATATAAGGGTTATGGTCCGTAGGTCACACGTCTACGACATTCTATTCTGTTATCCCATCGTCAGAAAAAAACCTACGGAGAAAATTAAAGGATTATCTGAAAAGCTTCGAGACGTGTAGATCTAGAAGGCCAGATCCCAAAAATTAATTGCTATGGATTCAGGTACGCTTCCGCAATCTAGTCTTTTGATTCTCAACAATTCGATATGAACGCTCCTGGATTAAAGTGATGTAATTCACTAAAATTTATTCCAACAAGTGGTATCAGAGCCTTTCATATTGATTTATCGAGAATCAAAATCTATTTCGATATATAGATAAGTTCGGATTGTTTAATTATATCTGGATTGTTGAATTTGTATTGGAATTTTGATGTTTTCGGTTTTTTCTGGATTTATGAGAATTGTGAAAATCGAATTTGATCTGTTTTCCCTTCTGACATGCATCACATATACTCTCCTTCTTATATATTGAGTCCGGAAGTCCTTCCACAAGATTACTTCTTGCAAGTTTGTTAATAGTTTTAAAATTCAGTGACTCGACTTCTTGTGCCACGGCCAACTTGATTCAAATTGTGCTCTTTTTGCTATGAGACAGTGCTTGGTGTTGCAATTGACCAATCTACCACATACATGTTCTTTAGTCTGCATCCTTGCAACACAACTTCATTGGATTCAGTGTCCTTGATTTGGCATATACCCATGTTAAATCCAACATTGTAGCCTTTGTCACAGAGTTGACTTATGCTTAGCAGGTTGAAGTTGAGTCCTTCAACATATGCAACATCCGTGATTTCTAATCCATTTTTCTTGATGGATCCAATGCCTCTTATTTCTCCTGAGCTTCATTTCCTCCAAATATGACTTTTGCACCTTTAACATCCTTGAATTTTGATAAATTTTTCTTGTTTCTGTCATGTGTCTGGAGCAGCCACTATCCATGTACCAGGTTCCTTGGCACTCAGCTGCTCCTTGATCCTGCAATCAAGAAAATTAAGTTTTAGGTACCCATACTTGCCTGTGTCCTGAGGGGTTAGTATTGTAAGATGATCCACCAACCTATAGCCAAATGATTTGACTCTAAGTGGTTGCCATCTATCGTGCCATAATCATAATTAATTTTGGCAAATTGCTTGGGGGTTAGGTTCATACAACTGTCTTTTTTCTGCGTATGCCTGTGTATGTGTTTTAGCAATTGCCTTCTTTGGGTAGTTGTGATATCTCTAAGTGTAGTGCATATGTGTCTTTGATGAAAGCTCTTATACTTTTGGAATGGCCTTTCTTGATTTCTGGCCTTTGCCACTTAGACTTATATTCCATAGGTCTTTCTTTGATAGTTCACATTATTCCAATCACTTGGCTTGGGTACTTTCTACCATTCCCATCATATGATTTTCCTTTATAGAACTTCCGGGGTTTTTTGGTAGCTCTGTTTCTTCTTTTTACTGAGTATCTCTGTTTGGAGTTTCTTTGAGGAACTTGGCCGGATTTCTTCTCATGTCCTCTCAAAGACACTCAATCAGTTGTTTTCCTTTTCCTTTATAACCAAGGCCGGTTTGCTTGTGATTGTGCTTTGGAATGAATGTGTGTGCACAATTTGGAGTTTTGGATTTTAGAGATACTTCATTGCTTGAAGACCCTTTTTTCCAAAATCACTTTTGGAGCTTGACATAGTACATAGGAATTAAATCCTAAGCTGTCTTGTCTCCACATTCTCTTTGACTCATAATTAGGTCATCCAATGATTTAGATGCCTTAGTGAATGAGGCAATCACATTTTGAGGTCATTTTCCCTCTTTTCTATAGCGATTATCTCTGCTTTATTAGCTCAAGATTTTCAGCCTTTAGACTTTCATTCTCATCGGCTATTTGACTTAGTACTCGGCTCCTTAGTCAAATGTGAGTTTTGCCTCTTGAGTAGGCTGTTTTCCTCATTTAGTAGTGTGTGTGAGGATTTAATGTGTTCAAAATCTTTCATCATTTTGCCTAATGAATCATAAAGATCGAGTGGGTGACGAAGTGTGTGTGTCACAATCACTATCACTAGACTACGAGTGTGATGAGTTAGAGTGTACTTCATCTTCTTGGTCGGAGTTGGTCTTGTTCCTTGGCCATTAAACAAATCAAAGCTTCTTCTTCGAGTCACTTGAGTAGTCGGCCACTACTCTCAATCACCGTGTTTTTGACTTGGTTGTCTCGGCCGGTGATCTCATGACCAACATTGCCTTATTCTTTTCTTGTCTTCTTTCTCCTCAAGACCTTTCTTTCCTCTTCATTCCTGTATTTGTTGACTACGGGATATGGGCAATCAATGGCATAGTGACCTGGTTGCTGCGATTCGAGCATAGATTTTCAACTTTTTGATCGATTCTTTCCATCCTTGGATTGTCGGCTCTTTGATATTCAATTTTTGATGCTCTGCTCTCTTGGGTGGTCTGTCTTCCCTTGACTTGGAGGGTCTTTGAGTGTCTTCGAGTATTCACCTTTGCTTTTTTGTAGTTCTTATTGAAGAACTTGTTGAACCTTTTAACCATCAGGGCAATCTCCTCTTGGTCAATTACTTCTTTGACCTCAGCTCTCTTGCCATCCTTAGCAATTAGAGCAGCCGTTTTGGGCACAGCTGTCTCCTCTTGGTCTTATCTTCTCATTCAAATTCGTAGGCTTTGAGATCGAGAATAGTTCATGGTTGGATGTCTTGAATAGGTCCATGGAATGTCTCGGTGCCATGACCTCATTTCCCATTCACCGGGAGACTTCTTAGAATTTTCATACACATTTCCTTTTGTGTATATTTTTTCCAAGTGCGAGATAACTCATTTGTAATTTACGTGAACCGAGCATCCAGTTGATCCAAAGTCTCTCCTGCGAGCATTTTAAAATTCTCAAATTTAAATACGACAAAGAACCGATAGTTTATTTTCCTTGATTTGCTCACGAGCCTTCACAAACCAATGTTAGCTTGTCCCAAATTTCTTCACCGTTTTGCATGATTTGACTTTGTTGAACATGGCTTTGTCGAAGGTTTTGTAAAGAATGTCCTTGGCCACATTGTCCAAGTTATATCTTTTCCTGTCGTCATTTGTCCATTCACCCTTGGTTTTTCAACCATAGGTGATGCAGGAGCAACATCCTCTTCACCTTCAATTTCTTTTGACTCTCCTTACACCGTGTTCACTTTTAAAATTTGCGGTGGCCCATCTTCTATCACTATCCACATCTCATCGCGTAATCTTTGATAGGTGAGCACATACGAATTTTCCAATCAACAAATTCTTCAATTGTGAACATAGGGATGCGTGTCAAATTTGCTTCCATGATAATAACTTTTCTTTGGTAAAAAGAGTTTTGAAAGATCAAGTACTAAAACAGACTTTGAAAAATTTTGGAGATCTAGTTCGAGAACCGGTCACGGAAGGCTCAATGAACCAACCGCTCGATACCACTTGTAGGTCCCAAGGGGTGTGAGTGTAAGGTTTAGAAGGGGGTTGAATAAACCTTACCAACTTTTCGATTTAGTCCTTTTTAAAAATGATCGAGTTAATACTTCACGCTTGTGTCCTTGATGGACGGCTAAGTTAGTTAATCGTGAGAGTTAGTCACTCAACAAACTCGACCGAGTTGTTGATAGAATAACTCAAATTGTTTTGACTAAAGACTTAACTCGTCTGTGATTTGTTTTTATTGGAAGACTTAACACCATTGAATTTGGTTAAGTTTGTTTTAATACTTAGTTTTAGCACTCGATTGATTATCAATTGGATAGCAAATTTATCGTGAGATGTAAAAGTAAGATGTATAAATTAAAGTCTTTGAAATGTAAATGACACAATAAATTTTTATAGAGGTTCGAAGATGGGGTAATTCTTCTACTCCTCTCTTCTCCAACTCCTGGAGGAATCCACTAAGTATTGATCAATATACGAGTGGTTAACGATCCGATACAAGTCTTGATCACACAAACACTTGATCCTTTGGGACTCGATCCGAGATGCCTTGGTCACACAAAAGGCTTCTCGTGCGACTCGAACTTCTTCACAGGCAGTTGCGCTTTGCTACTACTGACCACTTGCTCAAGCTTTTTGGATTTGATCACGAAGCCCTCCAAAAACTTGAGACTAGTTCGACCTTGAACCTTTCTACAATCCTTCGTGGAATGTACATCCCTTGATTCTTCAACAATTTCCTCTTCAACTCGATTGAAGTTATCTTTCCTTCACAGGAGTGTTGGATTGATTTCCTTCGTAATGTAGGCTTGAGGATTGATCTTGAATGACTTGAGAATATTTTGGTTACATTCAAATGTTTGCTTGAATGTTCGTGTTCAGTTACCTTCTCTTAGAGTAATTCCTCGGCCTTTTATAGTGATCTTTCAAAAATCGCCCCGTTGAAGAGATATGCTTATTTTTGAAAGTCACTTGTGGTCGTTGGCTTGTCTTGTTGCGATCCTTGAAATTTCCACTTCCTCGTATGAATGATTCTTGACTTTTCGAGTTCGACACAAGAGCAAAGTGCTTCCCATTGGTTTATTCCTTTTGCACGCTTAAAAGGAGCACTTCAAGAAAGGCGATATGGAGGTATTACTTGTTTAAGTAATTCTCTTGATTTACGTACAACGGATCTCTTTCGATTATCTCGACTTGACTTGCATTTTCTTAACATCCCCAGGTGACTTGAGTCGACTTCCAATCATGGATGACTCTTACTCACTTCACTTCAACCTTGAGACTTGGCTATCTTGAGTTGACTTGACTGATACTTCACCGAGTTGCATCTCACCGCACCTTTAGTCGAGTTCTTGTCTTCTCTTCTTTGCCATACTCGGCTACTTGCAGTGAGTCTTCCTTCTAGTCTCCAGTTGTCTTCTTGCATGTTCAGGAATAGCCGACTTAACTAAGCTCGACCCTATTAATTACAATGCGATTTACAACAAAAATGGGGTGTCAACTTCCTATTCTAAGTTTTACATGTCATTCATCAAAATCTACAAAATAATTTCCCAACACCCACTTTTACCAAAATATCTTCCACAATACCTTTAGGAACCTAATGGACCTATCAGCAAGTTAAAGACGCATTCTAGTGGGCTTCAAGTTCCCTAAACCAAGCTATTTAAAAATAGAGTAAGGCGCCAGATTAATATCAACCCCCAAATCGAGCATCCCATATGTTTCTTTACCATTTTCAATTGCAATTTTAATAACAAACTACCTGGATCTTATTGTTTATGAGGCAATTGCTGCTAAAGAATCACACGTGCAACTTCTGAAACTATTAACTTTTCGTTGTGCTCAAACTTCCTCTTGATTTTGATTCTGATCCTGTAACTTCTCACACATTAACTTCGTTTTTTCCTCCCTGGATCTCCTTTGTTGTCCCATTCCTCTACCATATGATTGTGATCCTGTAACATTTCTAGGTTCTCATTGACCAAAGATATTAGATCTATCCATACTAGATCCTTGTGCATTATTTCCTTTGTTAAAATTTCCCCTAGCTAACATAACAAGGGTCGAGCACCTTGCTGTGAAACATTTTCTGTTTTTCTACTTTTAATATCATAGAATACACCTTATTTATTGTAGGTAATGGATCCATAAGTAATATTTGATTGTTCATCGTCCAAAAACTCTCATTTAGCCCCATGAGAAATCACATCAATTTAATATCCATATCATTAGCACATATTACTTTTCTAGCACCACAAATACAGTCAGGTAATTGTACTATGCATGTATACTCATCCCATAGGCACTTTGATTTTGTATAATAAGTGGTGATAGTGGAAGTACCTTGCGAAAAATTAGATATCTCTTTCTGCAATTGATATCTCAATGGTCCATTGCTTTTTCCATACCTTTCTGCAAGCTCATCCCAAAGTTGTTTAGAGCTCTTCACGTACATAAATGCCTCCACTACCTCCTTCGAAATCGCATTTAACAACCAGTAAATCACCATATAGTCTATTTTCTGATATTGTTCATATGCCTCCATATTTGTTTCTGGTATAGTGATTGTGCCATAGATAAATCCAAGCTTCGATTTTGCTTCCAACGCTAATCTCATAGCTCTACTCCAATGGGGGTAATTCGAACCAGTGAGGATTGGTAACCAACACCATTCCCGGATGATCCGATCCATGAAGGCAAAGCGGATCCAAGTCTCTCGCATACAAAGACGTCAATTTTGCAGATTCATCATCAGTGTTAACCATCTCTACACTTCGAGCCATTCAACCATGCTCTGGTACCATGTAGAATTTATTATTGAAAAAGATAAATCATGATTTCTGATAAGGAACCAACATAAGAATTTTATTCACACCCAAAATTATAAAATGAACAAGGCCTCTGTATCGAGTATATATACAGAGATGCCTCCCCCGATTTGAAAATGCAAATACACAGGATGGACACGTGTGCGAAGGAAAAAAACTAAAACATACGAAAAACATGACTGTGACTAACTAATAAAACGGAAAAAGGATAAACACGACTTCAACATTTACAAAAACTACATCGTCCATTTAATCTTAAAAATGAGTAAGTGATTGATGATAAAAGAAAGTGAAAGTAAGTGAATAATTTATTTTAAAAAATTTTTATAAATATTCACATCTTTGGTAAAAAAAATTCTAGCGGAACGAAAATAAAAAAACTTCATAAACAATCGCAATTCACAACCAATGTTGCTTAACAAATATAATTCTCTAAAGGTACCTTAAAAGGATTAATTGTAATTTTAAAAGACAATGGCTTTTATTATAATTAGATTGAACCTAAAGGATAATTTTTTAAATTAACCCGATAATTAAACGGAAACGTCACCATTACAATTTACATGATTGAGGATATTTGATTTGTCGGGTATTTGGAAAGCACCTCATATAATATATCATTAATTAAGGTTATGAAAATTTTCTACAATTATGCCAACAAGAATAGGTGGTGGGCTTGATAATTTTGGCCTCAAAGAGGAAATATCTCAGTTACTTCCTATTGAAAAGTAATCACATTAACTATATTTAATTAGTACGCACCTAAATAATGATATTCTAGGAAGCACGAACACTTCTATTAGAATAAATACTCGTGCCAGATATGTATTTGATACGATATTTTATTCGATACTTCATGGGTACATCTACACATGAGAAGAGATAGAATTTATTATGTTGCTCATATTTTCAACATTTTTTTGTTAGGAAAATTATTTGTTAGATTTTGATGATAGTATGTAAAACTTAAACTAGGAAGTTGACACCCCATTTTTTTGTAATATGTATTGTAATAGATAGGACTGGAAGAGCTGAGTTAAGTCAGCTAAGTCAAAAATTACAAGAAATCAATTGCGGACTAAGTGAAGACTCTGTTGTGTGTCAGTTGAGTAAGGCCATGAAGGAAGTCAAGGACTCGACTGAATGAGAGTCAGCTGAATAATAGTTGTGAGAAGTGTCAGTCAAGTCAACTCAAGAATCCAAGTTTAGAAGTTGAAGTGACAATTGAGTCTATCCAATGATTGGAGCAGACTCAAGTCACCTGAGGTAAAAGCAGCAGTACTGTCAAGACAAGTGAGATTAATCCGTTGCACGGAATCAAGAATATTACTTAAATAAGTAATACTTCCATACTGCCAGGACTTCAAGTGCTCGTCCCAAAAGCGTGCAAAAGGAATAAGCGAATGGGAAGCATCAGTATCTTATGTCGAACACCAAAGGCTGCGAAGTCATATTTAATACAAGGAAGAATCAACATCACAAATGTTGCAAACCAAGACAAGACAAGCCAACGAACTCAAAAGTGATATTTGAAATTAGCCTATCTCTAATGGGCACTATAAAAGGTTGATGAAGTTATTGAGAAGAAAAGCTTGAAAGACCTGAACCACAAATGAACAAGCAATATTCAAGCAATTAACTGAAATTCTCAAAGCTTATCAAGATATTCCTCAAGCCTGAAACTCGAAGAAACTCGATCCAACAAACACTGTGAAGGAAAGATAACCTTACTACAATCCTTCAACTTGAAAAGTAGACTGAAGGAGAGTCAACTGAGTAATAGTTGTGAGAAGTGTCAGTCAAGTCAACTCAAGAATCCAAGTTTCGAAGTTGAAGTGACAATTGAGTCAATTCAATGATTGGAGCAGACTCAAGTCACCTGGGATAAAAGCAGCAGTACTGTCAAGACAACTGAGATTAATCCGTTTCACGGAAATCAAGAATATTACTTAAATAAGTAATACTTCCATGCTGACAGGACTTAAAGTGCTCTAAAGCGTGCAAAAGGAATAAGCCAATGGGTAGCACTGCATCTTATGTCAGAACCTGCAAAGCTGCGAAGTCATATTTAATATAAGGAAGAATCAACATCATAAGTGTTACACACCAAGACAAGACAAGCCAACGAACTCAAAAGTGATATTTGAAATTAGCCTATCTCTAATGGGCACTATAAAAGGTTGAGAAAGTTATTGAGAAGAAGAGCTTGAAAGACCTGAACCACAAATGAACAAGCAATATTCAAGCAATTAACCTAAAAATTCTCAAAGCTTATCAAGATATTCCTCAAGCCTGAAACTCGAAGAAACTCGATCCAACAAACACTGTGAAGGAAAGATAACTTCAAACTGTTTAAGAGGAAAACATTTGAAAACAAAAAGGGTCTACTTTTCAAGTTGAAGGATTGTAGTAAGGTTCAATGTCGAACCAAACATCAAGTTTGTTGGAGGGATTCGTGATCAAATCCAAGAACTTGAAGAAGTGAGTCATAAAGAGCCAAACAAATTTGCCTCGGGAAGAAGTTGAGTCGCAAAAGAAGCCGACTTTGTGATCAAGGTTGTGTCCAAACTTTTAACTTCTTTGTAAACGATCATTTACATAGTGGATTCCTCTAGGAGTTGGAAAAGAGGGGATTAGAAGAATTACCTCATCTTCAAACCTCTATAAAATATTTATGTCATTTACTTTCGAAAATTTACATTCTTGCATGTTTACTTATTGCTACTAGTTTACATTTGCTATCCAACTGATAATTAACCAAGTGCCAAAACAAATCAAGTGTCTAAAGCTTAAAACAAATCAAATGGTGTTAAGTCTTCCGCTGTTAAAAACCAAATCAGTCAAGTTAAGTATTTGCCTTAAGTAGCCGAGTTATACTATCAACGGTATATCGAAAGTCATTGAGTAGGTAACTTAGTTGAATAGCCAACTTAGTTGTCTCTCAAGGACACAATTGTAGGAGTCAGCTCTATTGAATATTTTAAAAGGACTAAAATCGAAAATTTGGTAACGTTTATTCAACCCCCCTTCTAAACCTTACACCACACCCCTTGGGACCTACAGTTATGACATTGTCAGATTCGAGTACTTATTAAATTTAATTTTTATGTTTGAAACATTGTTTTTAAATTATACTTAGTACTTTCCATATCTTCGAAAATATAAAAATATATAATTTTATTCGTATAAATATATTGTACCCGTATCCTTATAATTTCAAAACATGATGTATTTTCATACTCATATCTCGTACTCGTATCAGTACTTCATAGATGATATGTAAATTACAAATCCCTACAATTTAGTCTAAAATAAAAATTCTTTTAAAATTGCAAATATCTCATTAATGTATTACAAACATCATTTGGGGCTTGTATTTGCTTAACACATATCCACCTCCAAAGATGTAATTTGTAAATTATAAACAAGTATCGAGGGAATTATTTGTAATTTTAAAATATAGTTCTTTTTTAGAATTAGACCTAACTTGATTTTAAAGTGTCATTTAATAATAGAAAAATATTATTACCAACCTGTTGATCTGTGGTCATTCTGGCTAGACAATCAAAACAATATATATATATATATATAATATAATATAATCGATCATCGAACCAGATTATAATTGGGTCATTCGGTCACCGGTTTAGCCGTTCAAACAATTCTAAGAAATTCAATTGGCCCACAGACATACAAGTGTACAAGATAAATACAAGTACAAATATAAAAATTTAATAAATACAAATAGAAATACAAATAAAAGTTAAATTAAGAAACTAAATATCCAAATATATATAAGTAAATCAAACACTAGGAGAAATTATATGCAAATTCACTAAAGACACAAAGAAAAAAATCTTTGAATCGGATTAATTGGGTCGGCAATTTTCAAGTTTTTTCTCTGCTTTGACCGGGTGACAACTATTTTTTAGCCACTCGATTATTACCTCAAAATTGACTGGACGTTTGTTGGTTCCCTTGAAGCTTGAACCGGGGCTCGTCCCGATTTTAACAACATTGCCTACAATAAAGGGGTTTTAAAATTTGCAACATTTGACCAAACGAGGTGGAATATTCCATCTCCATGTGGAAGGCACAAGACTAGCGGTGGAAATAGGCCGGTCGGACTAGGCATTGCATCGGACGGTCTGGGCCTATTTTACGTGTATTCGGCTTAAGCCTGGCTTGGCCTGTTATACATAGTAGACTTTTTTTCCAGCCCAAACTTGACCAATTTAATTAACAGTCATGTTTTAAGCCTATTAAAAACTCATTAAAAGCCTATAAACCATATATATATATATATTCTATTTTAATATATATTTATTTGATTACAATAAATATATTATTATATAAAAATAGTAATATCCGCGGGGCGAATCTACAAAGGTCAAAAAGAGAAAGGACGACTCTATCTCTATCTTTTAGTTAGCCGGGATTTCAACCTCTATCTAGAGAGCAAGCAAGCTATTGTTACGAGTATGAATGAATGTCTTTGCTACTTTTAGGAGAGTAGGTACAGTAGATGGGTAATAGGCTTTTCTTGATTCTTTGATCCCTAATCGTAAACCAGGGTGGGGTTTTTTCGTAACAAGGTAGTCGTAGGTCAACCTGTAGTTAGAGATGTTAAACGGGCTGGACCTAGCCCTATAGGGCCCGCCCTAATAGGCTTCGAGCTAAACGGGCTTCAGGCTAAATGGTCCACTACTATGCGGGCTAGCATTTTGCAAACCTAACCCTAACCCTAGCGGGCTTCGGGCTAAACGAACCACTAACGGACTACAAGCCAAAAAATTATTATTTTTTATTTAAATCTAATTTTTATACTAAATCATGTATAACAATATATCAATCAAACTAAATATGCAAAACTAAATTACACAATTTTTTATGTTGCATTACAGTGATAAAAATCTTAAAATTCAAACATAATCAAATATCATCATTATCGTCAAAGGCTTTGAAACTTTAAGAACATACTTACTGCAATAAGAGTTAAAACAAAAATATGTGCAAAAACTCATTTCTAAAATGAAAATAGAAACAACAAACTACAATGTAGAATGATAAACACTATATAATGAATATTTTCTTAATAACTTTTGATTTTTGTCAAACAAACTAAATAAATATAAATAATGATACAACGCGATTTGATGTTCAATGTTTACGCGTGAGATAAGTTAGAATCTCAAAATACAACAAATTCATCTTTATAATTATTTTCATACAATTTCAATTATTTGTCACATTTAAGTCACGAAAATTTTAAACTTTTTAGATTATAGTATTATATCTATTAGAGAGATATAAATTATAAAACATTTTAAATCATCATAATTGATTACATTTTAAGTCACCATAACATTATATTTCTTAGGAAATGTTACGTAAATTTTGTTATCCCTTTATTTACCAATCCTCTATTTTTGAAAAAAAAATTCAAAAATACCAAATTAAAAAAAAAAGCTGGCGGGCCAGCCCGGGCTGGACCGGTCCGGGCCAAAAAGGCCCGAATGTAAATGGGCCAGCATTTAGAGGCCCTAACCCTATTTTTTGCGGTTTAAATGGCCTGTTGCGCGGGCCCTGGCCCGCTTAACATCTCTACCTCAGTGCGCCTCTCCGCGGACCATATTCTACTCTATTAATGAAAAGGTCGGGCCTGGGGCAATTACTTAGAAGTACATTTTGTGCTATAGCACTTCCTATTTGATAGGGAAGGATCCCATGATCCTGAACCGATCTTACCTAGGAACGCAAATCCCAAAACTTTTCAAATAGTACGGGAATTCACGCAAGTTAAGAAGTAACGATGTACTAGAATGCACGAATCTGATGTCCTAAGCATAGTGAGAGTAGGAATACTTTGTAACATGGAGACAATCCAAGCTAGACATTAGTAAGAATAAGTAAGGAAAGTAGCTAGGGAAGTAGGAAGTAACGGAATGACTTGAGTCGAACTAGTCCGGAATTGCATGTGTATAGCATATAGGTAAACTAGTATGAGTATTTCTATACGAAATGAATTGTGTTGTCTTCAGTATACCCGAGTTTCAAGAGTAAGTATCACTCGCTCGGGAAAGATCGATGACGGACTAGATTGATAGAGCACAGGGCCCCCATCGAACCAGGTTAGCAATCGGGCTCAAGCCAGTAGTACCGTCTCTAGCATTTGAGAGTGTCTGTCTCGGTAATTGTTTCGCTTTACCCATAAAATCAAAGAGTTGTATTAGCTCTTGGCTAAGCCATTTAAGTCAAAGGCCAGCTAGGCTAGCCTTGCTCTTTAGTTGATGGGGAAAAAAAGCCGTTCGAGCTGACCGATTAAGTGGAAACCCATGACTTCCATGGGAAGCCACCTTAGCCACCTCACATCAAACGGATCGAGTCCAAATAAACCGAGATCGGACAAGGTGCGTACGTTTGGAGGTTGGTTAAAGATGATGTTACGCGGCGTTCGAACCGCCTCTTGAAGTGAATGAATTAGAAAGAACTAAGAAGTAAGGAAATGAGACTACTCTTTCTTAAACTATATTATAAATAGATCCTCTCCTCAACACCAATCACGAGTTTTTCTCTATTCCTCTCGTATATCATCGTAACACCCTTAATGCTAGGTTTTGAAAAAGACTTTTCATGTCATATTGTGGTATTTAAATTTGTAGGTCTTAAATAGGCAGGCCTATTATGCTTGAAAGACTTTTCTAAAAGCTCAAAACTAGCATATTTATCTAAGTATGCTTATTAAATGGTTTGGGCCTGACCTATTTAACAAATAAAGCTAGCTGCACCGACCCAAAGTAGGCCACTCTATGGCCCCTCGTCGAGTAATCGACCTATTTACACCCCCACACAACACACAAGTCTTTCTAAGGATTTATTTGTCTTTTTAAATTTTTCATTAATTTCATTTTTATTTTCTTTTCATCTCTCTTCTCCCACGTCCTCATCGCCCACCTACCTTTTTGTGTCGGGCTAGCTGGAGATAGGGTTATGGTCAAACAATAACTCTCTCTTGAGCAACAAATTTTACATGATCAATAATAGAATTGAAGTAAACCCCGTCTTTTGCCAGAGCTCCTTTCATTCCATAGGTCCTACTCCTTTCTATTTATATTCTTATTAATATTCTCTTAAATTGAACTTTAAACACACAATTACGATTATTTATGCGGTGAAGCCTTAGGTTGCATTTGGATGGGAGAATTTGGATTTGGGGAGAAGATTTACTAAGAATTTCAAACGACTCTAAATAGGAAGGATTTCAAATCCTCCAAAATGACTCCAAAAATAGCTTGCAAGGATTTGAAATCCATCATCGAATGACTCCATCCAAACAACCTCAATGGATTTGTTATTATTGATTTGAAATCCATAGCTCAAATCCTTCCATCCAAATGAAGCTTAGAGTTTTACATCTCTCGAGCTACAAAATTAAAAAAAAAAAAAAATCTCAAGGGCTATATGGACCTCAATGGATTTGTTATTATTGATTTGAAATCCATAGCTCAAATCCTTCCATCCAAACGAAGCTTAGAGTTTTACATCTCTCGAGCTACAAAATTAAAAAAAAATCTCAAGGGCTATATTTGGGTTTATGGCAAAAGCATTAATAATTTAGAGGTTGGGTTTCCTATTTGCCCACCCCGTTTTCATGTATCAGCCCACCCTGCTAGAGTCTCCTTATTTGACCAAACCAGAAAATAAAAATTAGAGGGCGGATTTTTTTTAAAAACATTAGATAAAAAAGAGGTATTTTTGTTTCTTAAGGGGACAAAATTTAACATTTACTAATTTTACATACAAAATTTATATTAATTTTTAAAAAATGAAGTTGAGGGAAAGGGGTTTGGAGGCCTCACGTGAAGTTCCTCCCAGATGCTTTTGTGGTTAATTTATGAGATATTATTGAGGTTGTTGCCAGTAGCCAAGGGGGCCAGTTGGGCCCTCCACCACCCCAACCCCCATTTTTTAAAAAAAAAAAAGTTTAATAGGTAAAAAATATTTAGAAATTTTTTTTATTGAATATTTACATGGTTTATTTTTATAATTTTTTATCTGGCCCACCCCATTTCGTGTATCGGCCCACCTCTAATTATTTCCTGGCTTACGCCCTTGGTTGTTGCCACCAACTAATAGTCAATGTTGCATTTTGAGTTCCAATCTATCGAACTAGGGCTATATCTCAATTGTCAAGCCTCTACTAACACTAAAAGTTTAACAAGTTTTCCCTAAAAAAAAAAAAGTTTAACAAGTTCGAGTTTAATGAGCTCCAAAATGTACGAGAAGAATTAGGGCTACATATTAACTAAGTTCGTTCACGAGCTATTCAAAACTCAACTTGATAAAAGAAAGTTTGAAATCGTTTAATGAGACTCGTTAAAACACGTGAGCAAACTTATTCATAAGCTCGTGAGGTAGCTCGTATAATTTAAACCAATAATTTATCTTTAAATTTTTTGTACGTTTATTTACGACAAATATAAGAACATTTGTGTAAATTTATTTATTTCAATATAGTTACAAATTATAGCAGATATATTATGTGTTTTAAAATATATATAATTTTATTATTGTAATAGATTAAAAAATTATTTAATTTAAAATTGATATTTACTAAACTAGAAAAAATTCGTGAACTTACTAATATATTCGATAAATGAAACTTAAGCTCGATTCAATAATAAATGAATCAACCTTAAACTCTAAAAAACTCGCCTCGATTTGATTGGAATAAATCCTTTATAAGTCAACACACAGATAATAAAATGCTGATATAATCCAGCTTCTCGATCAGCTCAACTTCTACCACACCCCATGACTCAGCTAGAATTCTAGCTTTTGATACTGAGTGTTCGCCCCTACTCATGCTAACTACTTGCCGGGGCAATTTTGGGTAATTTTTTATGTGGCAATTCTTTGCTTATTTTGTATGTGGGGCAATCTTACCCACATGTAACATTAATGAGCAATTATTTGAGCATATCAAAGGAATCACATAGTATACCAAAAGTTTGTGGTGGGACCCCAAAAATTTGGCCCCCAAAGAGGAAAAATATCTGCAACTCACTTATTGCTAAGCACTTGATTACCTTTTTTTTTTTTATAATTCAACTCTGATTATGCCTTAGAGCATCATAGGTAAAAACCATATTCCTGTTTTTTTTTTAAATTCTACACTGACACATCACTACTACATCAAAAGAAAAATCTCACTCTTTTCTTCATAGTCAAAAAACCGAAAAATTGCACTTTTGGTCCCACCGTGGGATTATAGGAGTTGCGACTTTTGGTCCCACACCTTGCATTTTTGGTCCCAAACGATTTTTTAAGCACAATTAGTCCCATATGATTCAAAGTTGCAATTTTAGTCCCAACACTAACGGAAAAGTTAATCGGCGTTAACTCTATTCTTACGGGACCAAAAGTACATTTTTTCCGAAAATTAAATTAAAAAAGAAAAAAATCTGAAAAATTATCAAACAATTTTAAAAATTATAACAAAATTTTAAAATAATTTTCAATTTATTAAAAAAGATATAAAAAGTCCAAAAAAAAATAAAATCTAAAAAATAAAATATATATGATGATTTGTTTAAAAAAACAAAAAATAGTAAAAAATGGAAATTATATTAAAATCCAAAAATAATAAAAATAAAATGTGGAAATTGTTGAAAATAAGTATAAATCTTTTTTTTTAAAATTGACATTTACTTTATATTTTTTTAAATATTTGAAATTCTAAAATTAAAAATCAAAACACTTTTTAAAACTTGAAAAATGTTTTAGAAAAATTTGGAAGTGTTTTTAAAAACTAACAGATTTTAATATCCTAATTTTGAAATAAAGTTAAGACTTTTGAACAAATTTTGGATTTTTTAAAACAAAATTCAGTATTTTTGTTAATTGTTATATTTTTTTAAATAATTTTAGTTTTGTAAAAAATAAATGTTTTTACCCTTTTTGGAATTTTTAAAACAATCAGATTTTTTGGTTAATTTTTTCAAAATATTCTAGTTTCCAGTTTTTAATCTATTTTTCAGATTTTTAGAAAATTTTCCAGATTTTTAATTTTATATTGAATTCATTTTTATTATTTGAAGTAGTTGTCGGTTTTTTAACACAACTTTTAGTTCTTTAAACAAAATTTTAGATTTTTGAAACATCATTTATTTTTAAAAGAAACCTTTTGAAAATAATATTGAGTTTTTATTTTAGTTTAGAATTTTAAAATATTTTAATATAAATTTCAGATGTTTAAAACAGTGTATAGTTTTTTTAAATAATTTTCACATTTCTTGTTTTTGTAATTTTTGGGATTTGAAAATAATTTCAATTATTTTAAACAAATCATCATATTTTATATATTTTATTTTTTAGATTTAATTTTTTGGACTTTTTATATCTTTTTTAATAAATTGAAAATAATTTTAAATTTTTTTGTTATAATTTTTAAAATTGTTTGATAATTTTTCAGATTTTTTTCATTTTTTAATTAATTTTCGGAAAAAATGCACTTTTGGTCCCGTAAGAATAGAGTTAACGGCCAGTTAACTTTTCCGTTAGTGTTGGGACTAAAATTGCAACTTTTGAATCATATGGGACTAATTGCGCTTAAAAAAAATCGTTTGGGACCAAAAATGCAACTATGGGACCAAAAGTGCAACTCATGTAATTTGGTGGGACTAAAAGTGCAATTTTCTCCAAAAACCTCTTAACAACTTTTTTATGAGCTTCACACTCAAATTATACCTCTTTTAAAAAAATTTCCAACAACTTTAGAATGTGTCCCATAATAAATTTACATATTTTTATATCTATATATGTACATATATATATTATTTAAAAATTACATATAAAAAACTTATCTAAATCCAAAGCATTTAAATATGTAAATGAGTTTCTATTTTAAACCCACTTTTTTTTTTTACTTTATTCCAAGGTTGCAGAAATCGTTAGGCGCTAGTCGGGCGACAGCCGGGCGCCTAGAAACACTAAATTTTTCTTTTTTTCATTTTGGCCAATTTTTGGCCGATTTTTTGGCCGCCTAGGCCAACTTTTGCCCGGACCGATTTTTTTGCCGATTTTGGGAAAATCGGATCAGCGTAGGCGACCGATTTTTACAACACTGCTTTATTCATTCAAGGAGGGTGGCAGGTATAAAAAATGAACAACACAACTTTTACTTTGTCAAGCTATTGCCTCGCGCGCGTGACAGAAACGCGCCCTCCTGGCACAGCGTGCGGTCACGCGCAAATTTGTTTTTTTTTGTTTTTTTATTTAATATTTCAAAAAACCTGGTTCTGGACTACAGACATATCCCTTCCTAAAAAACTTCAAAGCTCTCGTCCACAATGGTTGAAGGTTTTTCTCACAGCTTTTTTTCCTTAAAAATCTCCCCCACAAATCTTCATTGGAGGTGCCCTTAGTACATCAACGTCGACCCATCATCGATGCCACCAAGATAAATTGTGTGGGATGTGCACGGACTGACCAATGTTCTGGTGGGGTTTGTTGACATACAATCAGGTTCTCTGAGGTAAAAAGAACAAGTATGCTTGATCGTCCTATATTTAATCACAATTGATCTCCCCCCGAATCGATCTCACATAGATGATAATCAGTGTGAGTCCTACCAAGCACCAGCTCGCAACGGGGGTATTTTGTACCCTAGAATGTAAAATATATCAAAAATTGGGTCGAATTCGGGTTTGATTTAGGTTATGTTTAAAATATATCAAAAATTGATTAGAATGTAAAATAACTGTATTTAAGACAAATCGATAATATCGTATCAATTGTATTTGGGTTCGTGTTTCTCTCAGTAACTTTAGGTAGATTATCGTGCCAGGAAGGATATTGTCACTTTATAGTTTATACTACCCTGTCCCCCCTCAAAACAGCTGGTTTGCTTTATTAATTTTCCTACTTTCTCTCCATCTTCTTTTAGTAAAAGAGTACAACCCATGGCAGCCACTCACCCAGCCTGGCGTTTCTACACCGTTCATTTTACTTCTATATATTGCCTCCCAACTCCCAAGCCTAATCAGCTATCACACACACACACACACACATATATATCCATAATTTTTACATGACTGAACCTTCATGCGAAATTGGAAGCTCTAATTTCTCCGACGGAGAAGTGATTTTAGCTTCGGACAACCCGAAAAAGTGCGCCGGACGGAAAATATTCCGGGAGACCCGCCACCTGGTGTACCGCGGCGTGCGGCAGCGGGACTCGGGGAAGTGGGTGTGCGAAGTGAGGGAGCCAAACAAGAAAACGAGGATCTGTCTGGGGACTTACCCGACGGCGGAGATGGCGGCGCGTGCGTACGACGTGGCGACGATTGCGTTGAGAGGGAAATCGGCTTGCCTGAACTTCGCCGACTCGGCTTGTCGCCTGGCTGTTCCGGCCTCGGCGGATCCTAAGGATATTCAGAAGACGGCGGCGGAGGCGGCGGAGGCTTTCCGTCCGTCGGAGGAGGAGGAGGCGGCCGAGGCCTCCGCCGCCGCCAGTGCGGCGTCGCAGGAGAATATGTTTTCAATGGATGAGGAAATAGGGTTTGGGATGCATGGGTTGTTGACTGATATGGCTGAGGGTTTGATGTTGCCTGCTCCACCTCAGTCTAGTGATGATATGGAAACCAATGCTGACGTGTCGTTATGGAGTTATACTATTCAGTGTTTTATATATCGTACCCCTGATAAATCGGCCAAGTTACCATTAAGCGGTTCAACAGCCGATTTTAATAAAATATTAATGTAATATATTGATATAAAAAAAAAATTATATATTTTTCATTTTTTATTTTTATTATATAATTATTTGATTGATTGTCTTCTATGTTATATAGATTTGTCTAAATTTATTTTGATTGATTATAATTTTTGTTTGAATTAGTTAATATGCCTATGTTATATAGATTTGTCTAAATTTAGAATATTTTGATTGATTATAATTTTTGTTTGAATTAGTTAAAATACAAATAATTGATTTAAATCTTAACATAATATTGAATAATTGATTTTAAATCTTATTTAATTTGAATTATGGCATAAATATGTTAAACATTAAGTTTATAATTTCAATTTTTATAAAAAAGTTCAGAAAAATAATAAGTATAAAAAATCCAATTTTGGCCTATAACTACAAAAATGGTATTTAGAGCCTTACTTGGTCCAACCACCACTAGTATGTATGGTCCGGTATTTAAAATAGTGACTCCATTTGATATGGGTTTTAATAGCTTCCACCTCCACAGTAGTATATATTTTAATCCGTACACTTTTTCTTCAGATTTGAGATCCGAAAAGAAAAATAAAGGAAGAAGAAGAAGAAAAAAATGGCAGTAAGTGTAAATGTTAAACCTATTTCCAATACCCACACAAATTTTTTATTTCTAGTTCACCAACGAAAACTCCAAAATAGATGATGGAATGCTGTATTTCTTTAATTTCGCATCATTTTTATCGATTTTCATCTCTTAACCCTAATGAAAAAAAAATTTGCGAAAAATGAGATCCGTTTTTACCTGTATTTGGTTCAATCATCCACCATTTTGGCTCAAGCTTTCATGCCTTTTACTTCTGTTGTATGGCGAACTGGCTTGGCTGGGATGACAAGACCGTTAGTTGCGGTGGGGGAAGGAGAAGACAGAGAGTTTGGGCGGCGAAGGGGAGTTAGCCTAGGAGGCGGATGAAGAACGGTGGAGGAGAAGAATAAGAAGAGAATAAGAGGAGTTTGGGCGGCGGCGGCGGCGGATGGAGGAGGAAAGAGATGAGGGTAAAAATTGTGTTGGTGAGGGGCTGGGTTAGTGCTAAAAGTTGTAGCACATTCTAGAATAGGCTAGTTTTAGATTAAAATATTAGTTTAGCTTGTTTATTTAATTATTTAATTTCTAGAATAATTTTGTATAAAATAATTAATCAATCTTCTAGTTAATCTACAAAGGTGGTGAAATTGAATGATACAAAAACTAGAAGATTCTTACCGCCTCAATAATAATATAAATAAGTCATCAACTCTAATCAATGTATAAGAAAGTTAATCTAAGAAAAACTTGTCTTCTACTTATATTCTTTCTCCATTAAGTTGTCTTACTATTTTAATTCCTATTGAAATTCCATTTGTTCATTTTTTATAATAATATTTCTCCTAAATTATTTATTCCCATATTTAATATTTTAAATACCTTCAGTTAGGAATAAAAAACAACTAGAGAGAGATAAAATAATGGGATGGAGAGAGAAAGTCAAAGAAAATTATAATATAATTTTGATTTTTACTTTTAAAAGTGAAACAAAAAAATCTAATTAAATATTAAATAAGTTAAAAGAGTATTTAAAGATGTTAGGGTGTTTTTTTTTAATGTAAATTAAAAAAGCTATTTACTACCGTTATTTGTTTAAAACTTATCAACTGGATAATTATTTTTTCAATTTTTAAATTTATACAAAATCATACAATGTAATGATAAAACAATAACTATCACTTGATTTTTGTGTTCTTCAATCTACGAATGTAAGCTATTTTATATATGATCATGTTGGAACAAATCTTTTTAATATATTCTTAAATTAAAATTAGTTAGAGAATACAATTAAACCTCTATAAATTAATAACTTTGGGACGCCAATATCTATTAATTTATCGAGATATTAAATTAGCGAATTATTTTGTTTTGCTTGTTGTCCCCAAGTCGGACCGATAAAATATATTATTTAAACGAGATTATTAATTAATTGAGTATTAAATCATCGAGGTTATACTTTGTATGTATAAGTAAGTTAATTTCTTGTATTAACCACATATTCTTCAATAAAATGTATTTTAATTTCCAGCATAAATAATTTATTTAATTCTAATTTTACAATACTCGATGAACTATGAATCACTTCCCACTTTATGCAATGTGGTGATGGTAAAAAATAGTCATTTAGAAAATGCAAAGATTAAAAATAGCCATGTTTGTAGACACATCTTTTTTTAGCCATTTTGGGGTGTAAAATGACATCCATACCCTTCTAGCATGTTTGTTTGATATTCCCTCTCTTTCACTTATCTCTATGTATCTTCTTACTCTTTTTTTTCAAACTTTTTTAAAGAAATCGAACCTGTATTTTCATTTTTAAACATGCAATATAGGTTTTGAATTATAGATATCGAAAAGATGATTAATTTGATACATTATACATGCAAAACGGATTTAAAATGAAAAAGTTATGTGAATTCAAAGTTTTTAGAAAAAAATAATTGGTAACTCGAATTGAGTCACTATGACTCGATTCGAGTTACTCAATGTATCATATATAAAATAAAGTTTGTTATTATAACCAAAAGTTTGTATGGCATAGTGGATTGTCCAATGTTTCTTTATGCGAGATAAACCTTTTGGTTATAATAACGAACTTTATTTTATATATCATACATCATGATTGAGTGACTCGAATTGAGTCATAGTGACTTTCGAATTCAAGTTACAACATACCCATTATATTTGGTTTTCTAAAAACTTTGAATTCACATAACTTTTTCGTTTTAAATCCGTTTTGCATGTATAATATATCAAATTAATCCTCTTTTCGATATCTATAATTCAACACCCATATTGCATATTTAAAAATAAAAACACAGGTTCGATTTCTTAAAAAAGTTTGAAAAAAAAGTAAGAAGATACATAGAGATAAGTGAGAGAGAGAGAGAAATAACAAATATCAAACAAACATGCTAGAAGGGTATGAATGTCATTTTACACCCCAAAATGGCTAAAAAAGATGTGTTTGAAAAAGATGGCTAAAAAACATCTTGGTTTTGTTGGGAATGGCTAAAAAAGAACCGATCATTATGCAATTTGTTGTATTTTATAATTGTTACTATTTATTTTAATTTAAAAATTACGACTTCAAATTCGATCTGAGAGGCCTTCTTATGTTGTAGAGTTTTACTAACATATGTTAATCAAATGTGTACATTGTCTTCAGGCATAATCCAATTAAAGTGATCTACTAAAGTTTTAATTTTGGATATAATAAAAGTATTAAATTGTCATGGAATTAAAAGTGCAAATACCAAAAATTGATTTTATATTTGTTGAGGGATCAAATAGAAAATTAAAGAGTACTTATCTATAAAGCGATTATAGTCTCCAAACGATGGTTTTTTTAATAGATAACTTATGTATTTTCTCTAAAACGTAAAGCGCAAAAATGTAAAAGGCCTAACCGATGTTTAGAAGGCTATATACCAAAATTTGGATTCATGTCGCTTCATTTTTCGATTAATCTCTTCATATTCTCGCATTATCATGGTAGAATTATTGTGAAGCATATACTATTTGTGAATTTTTTTTTTGAGCAAGTACTATTTGTGAATTTAATTTATAACATCTTTACTAAAAAAATTATTATTATAATATTTTCATATTTGCTTCAAAATATTTGGCAAACCCAAAAAAAAAAAAGGCCACAAGTTCAAGAATTACACCATAAATATAAGGGCGATTTTTTTTTCCTACACTTTTCTAACAACTATAACTCTTTTATACACACACTTATAAAAAAAAATTACACTTTTTTAATCACAACCCACATAACTCAACCACACTGTTAGTTTGGTTTAACACTTTTTTGACTTATTTGATTTTCCCCAAATTTTCAAAAACAGAATATATTTAAAAAGAAAAATATCAAAATCAACCCCAACCTCACCCACCCAAAACATAGCTCCCCAAATTCCCACCAAAAACAAACCAGTATCGACGTCAAAATTTAGGGATTTATTGATGGATTTATCGGCGTAAAAAACAAACCCACCCAAAATCCTTTTTTCGGATTTTTTGGTGTTTCGAGTTTTTATTGATCGAAATTGAGGTTATATGTTGGAATTTAGGGATTTTAGTTTCAATGTTGTTGTTAATGGTATGTAGGAATTGGAAATTAATTAGATATTTAGGGTTTATGGACTTTACGGTATGGACATTATAGTATACTAATTCACCCCGTGCGTTGCACGTATATTTTATTTTAATATTATTGGTTTATAATATCTATTAACATGAACTAGTATTTATTACTTTATTTTAATGGTAATATTCGTGTAAGGTTATTAAAAACAAAAATTTATCTATCAATTTTATATTTTCAACTATAGACTTAAAGGTCTAATTCAACTTGTAAGGAATTATTCCTCAATTTATGCATGTCTCTAAATTATTGTTTTATATATCCCTTTCTTTCTCACACACCTCTCTAGGAACAATTATATATAATTTATGCGACATGTATTTTTATATTGTACTTGTATTGTTGAAAAAAATGAATACTTCACATTGTCAATAAAAAATGTAAGTTGAGATATTATTCAAAATAACATGGTAGAAAAAATCGTGAATAAAATTTAAAATGAACTATTATGTCATTGATATAAACGTTAGTAGTATTAACATAAATTTTACAAAGAATATCATAGTAATCCACTAAAAAACTTACAAATATAAACATGATATAACTGAACAAAGTTATAGAAATAGTACAATTGATATCAATATTCATTCTTTGACATTTATTTTCAATAGATGTATGTAAACCCCATGAGTTTTCTCATTTTGATCAACAATGGATTGATGTGAATCACTCATCAATCAAAAGTAGAATACACTGGGAAGTTTGACATTCCAAAAAAATTTAACTGGGAAGTTTATTTTAAAATGTAAAATCAATCGATTTAATCCTATATAAATGATTATATAATTGATTTTACAACAATTTATTTAATGGCATTGGTTGACAATATAATTATTAATTATCATATATTGAGTTAGCAACACATTATTTTCATTACGAAAAATCTTTCTATTGACTTATCAAAGCAAAACACTGTCAATTTTGGATAACTCCAAAACATACATTGGTCGCTAGATATTGATTATTTCATCTTCCAATATTGATTAATTGATTTTACCAAAGTAAAGCACCATCAATTCTATTATTGTCATCTAGAGTTATAGTTAATAAACTATAAAAAATAAAAAGTACTAATTGATTACATATACCAATTAAATAATTATATGATTGACTTAATAGGACAATTGTAGTATTGATTGATCATGTCAATTACTTAACGTCAATTTTATTAGTTTTATTAATCTCATATCAAGATATGAAAGAGATATGTATAGCTTCAAACAATCAAATATTTGTTACCATTTTTAGTTTTATAAATATTTTAATTAGTTGTTTTTCTTGATTAAGGTAATATATTGTTGTCCAATCTTAAACTTGTGCACCCTTGGAAATTAAAAAAAAATTCCATTGACAATTTGTCTTTTTTTAAGTTAATACATTTTTCTAAATTGACAAATCTACGATTTTCTTATTTTTTGTTAAACTTCGATTATTTGTTGTGTGTAGCATAGCCAGATTCGATTAAAAATATAAATAGATACTCTCAATTATTTTACCAATGCTTAGTTTTAAAATTATTTCAATCAATACTTGATGGTATCTATAGAGTGAATACATACAATAATAAATAATTGTTGTATATATAGTAATGATTACAATCAATTTATTGATTGTATAGGACAATTATAGGATTGATTATAGAATTTTTAAATTTTCAAATCTCAAACAATATTACAATCATAACCGAAAAAATAATTAGCCAATAAAATATTTATGTTACCAAAGATTCTTGCCATTGACCTACCAAATCAAAGCACCACTGATTTTAGATAATTGGTTAGGATAATATTTGGATTGATTTGTCCAAAATATCTTATTTTATATTTTTCTTTTTTATTCTTTTTATCCGATTGAATTGCCTTAGTTATGTCATATATATACTAATTTTATTCGATAGTAATTAGAGTTGTTAATTATTCTTAATTGAGCAAATTATCATCAAATTTAACACCAACGTTGATCGAGTGGACCAATTAGAAGATAATTCATTTTTCTAGACGGAACTTAATTAGTATTTGTTCACACTTTTGAAAATACCAATATTTCAAAAATAAATATAATAAATAAATATTAACAACAATTGAATATTCCTTCAAAAAGTATGATATAAAAATCAAACATCTTATTATTAATAAAATATTTTTGAAATCATCCATAAAAAAGTCTATAATCCCAAATCAACTTAAATATAAATAGAATTTGGCAGCAGAAAAAAATATTTCAATTAATATATGAAAGAGATATATACAATATTTCCGAGCAACAAATATATTATAAATATTTTAATCAATTGTTTTTCTTAAGCTAATATGTTGTTGTCCAATTATACAATTATACTCCTTTGTAAATAGAAAAAATGCCTCATTGACCAATTATTGTCTTTTTTATTTAAAAGAAATACATCACAATTTAATGGTGTAAGACCATTAAATTGACTGCCGAATTTGCATGGAAGACGCTGACACAAAAAAATTAATGTAAATTACAATTTGTAATGAATATTTAATTGAACAATATAAGAAGCCATTACAATAAGTAGATAGAAGTTTATTGCGAATCAAAACTATAAAACTAATAGCCAAAAAAGTATTGCGAATCAAAACAAAACAATAATTACCGAATCAAAACTATAAAACTAATAACCAAAAAAAAAAAATGTTGGCGTGGATAGAAGTTTATGTGTATGAACATAAAATATATGTTGACACAAAAATATTGACACAAAATATATTGAAAGAAAATATATTAGTATGAGGAATAATAAAAAAATAAACAAATCATACAAAAATAACTTAAAAAATACAACAAAACTATTAAGAATAATAAAAAAATAAACTCACCAAATATTGTCCATACAAATCTACAATATAGTTTATATAAAAACTCTTGTTTATTGCGTAGACCGAGTTCAATATTGTGGATGTTGGCATGACACTTGATGAAAACGAAAATAGAGGGGAACGCGAAGATGAAGCCATATTTGGTGGTTATGCTACTTAATTTAGGATCAATAATATCAAAGTGTTTCTCTAATATAATGCAATTTAAGTAATATAAATATAAGAGCATTTAACATAAATAATAAGTCGCCAAAAAATCTCGAACACAAAATCAATTGTTAATTGAATGGTGAAAGATACATAAAGTCATAATTCATCTATTTTATATATTATTAAACAATTTAGGAAAGTTTGAATAGTCATCATTATCTAAAACTTGATTAATTAATATTATATTGTACAAAAATTGCATCGATACCATTGAAATAAATAAACAATATATTTGATGAAGATATGATGTATAAAATCAACACATTATTGTAATATATATTTAAAAAGAACGGACATATACTAATATCAATTATGGTGAAATATTATTTATAATATTTAAAATCTATATATTATATATAGATAGAATTGATACTATAGACTCACTTTTGGTATAAAGTAGGAATATCAAGAAATAAAATTTTCCTAATTTTTATACATATAAAATAGGAATACCATTTACGATATTTTCCTAATTTATATATATATATAAATAGGAATATCATTTACAATCTTTTCTTATAATACTTTCCTAATTTATATAATTACAAAGATTTTCTTATAATATTTTCCTAATATAAGAATTTATAATAATTACCATTTATAATAATCACAATTGTTTCCTAATATAATAAGCAAAAAGAGCGGAAAATAATAGTTCCTGGACTTCTCGCTTATTATATATATATAGATTGTTGAAGATCAATTCACTATATATATAGGTTCACAATTTAGGTTAACAATATATTTTCACAGTTTAATCCATTATACCATGAAATTATAATATCGTGAAATAATGTAATGTTGTGAACTCATGTTATACCGTGTAGATCCAACTAGATTAGTTCACCCATGGGGCATGATAGATAAGTATATTTGAGCAATGAAAGTGATTTTAAGCATCATGTTGTTGTCAAAAAACAAGAAAGAGGTATAAATATTCTACTAGAATATGTTTTTACTGAATTTTAAATAATATTTATCACAAAGACATAAATTCTTGAGAAACGTTATCTCAAGTATCTTAATTAAATTTGTGATAAAATGGGAACTTTTGAATGGCATTCATTATCTTTTATTTTTAAATGGCATTCATTATCTTCTATTTTTGTGAATAAGCTTTTTCAAGTTTTGAAGCCCAGATACCTGTAGAAGAGATTTATTGGCAATGAAATACTGATGAGTTCTTGAACATATTAAATATTAACAGAACAAACTTGCTAGAGCTTATAAACTCAAAATCTTGATGAGTTCTTGATCATAGCTTGTTAATTTTGAACCATACTTTAGGACAAATTGTGTTAAAATTTATGTTAAAATGGGTTTTTCTAAATGGGATTACTCGCTCGACAGATTCGGATCCTAACATTTTTGAAAGTTTGTAACAATATTTTCTTGTGTATAATTACCAATATGAGTTTACAATATTATACTCAATCAAATCAGTACATACATATGAGTTCACAATATAAATTCACGGTACATATGTGTAACGACCCAATTTTCAAAAATACAAGTAATTAAATAAAAGAGCTATAAAAGACATATTTTTATAAAACAAAGTCTATTGTTAAAATTTTCATCAAAATAAATAGAAGCACTTTTACCCATATAAAATATTTATCCTTCCAAAAATAAAACACTAATTATCAACAATATTTCAATACCATTGACAATAATATTTTTTTCTTAAAAATCAAAATAAATTAAAATTTATTATTTTCGCATCCATCGCCTCCAATCCTCGCTCGGGCTCCTCAACCTCGAAAAGTTATGAAAATAATAGGGTGAGCTTCCACTTGCTCGAGGGATTAATTTGTCATTATATAATACAACATACAAGCATAATCAAAATAATATAACATGTCTTTTCAAAAAAATAAAAATAATATAACATGTAATTTCCTCTCAGAAATTTTCCTCTCTGACGACCAGTTAATAAACTTAGTACGACGGGCTTAACCCAAGATCAACTTCGATCCGGACCTATTTACGGTCCCCGACTAGTTCCTTTGCATATCATATATAAATGAAAATACTCATACGAAGCATTATATAAAGACAAATATAGGAATTAAAATCCATACCTCAACCGATTTTTGTTCATCCGCGTAGTAACTAAAACGATTATTCTAATCCTCTTGATTCTTGATTCTTGAATCTGATTTGTAGAGAATGGGATGAAGTTTGTAAAGGAAAATTTTCTATTTATAGAGTTGAATTAAAATTTATGATTGAGAAATAAGTTCTTACATTAAAAATTATAACCCTTCACCTTTCATATTCTTTTCATTAAGTTTGAGCCCTTCTAAATTCATAACTGAAATTTTCATTAAAAGAGGCTAATAAAATTATATTTTTCTGATTAATAAAATTATAATTCATATAAATAATAATAAAAAAATACGGGATATTACAATATGAGTTCACGATATAAATTCACTTCATGGAATCTAATTCACGGTAATCTATAATTTCATGGTACTATATAATTTCACAAATGTTGCGGACTTCACGACATTATATGACTTCACGGTATAGTGTATTAAATCGAACATATATAATGTGAACCATATACGATTAACCTAAATCGTAAACCTATACCGTTAACCTAAACCGTGAACCATATATCATACCGTGAACTCAAACCATTTTTTCGTGATGTTATATTTCAAGTCATATAGTGCGTATTTTCATACAATAATTACCAAAAATTATAAAAACCGATATTAAACTCGAACACTTACACCAAAGAAAAATACTAACAAATTTATTACGAAATAAAAATAAGCATATAATGTCTAAAACTTTGAAATACGATAATATAAATCCACATATAAGTATATAACATACATACATCTCTATTTCTACGGGCATAAGCGGAGGAGATGTGAGGATGACAAAAAAATGATATGAAAATGTGAGAGTTACACACCAAATGTGAATATGCCACTTGAATATTGTTGGTTGGATAATAAATTCTCCCACAATGAGCGTAGATGTGGACAATTAATTTCCCAATTGAAGGCAAATCGCGACCAACACCATGTTTCGTATTTTTTTTCTTTTTTTTAAGAGAGTAGAAGTGTATTGTGTGTTGAAAAGAGATTATTGAGTTAACCATGGGGTTGGGTTAAAATAAGGGTAAAAATATAAAAACACACTCTTTTTGTGTAGAAAATAGTTTGTTATGAAAAAATGATAAAAAAAGTTTTTATATACCACTTGTGTTTATTGAGCAATTATCACTAAATATAATCTCTTTTAAAAAACTCATGACCAATCACCATCTCCCAAAAAAAAAAATTATATCAATCACATCAATTGTAATCCTTATTTTTTTCACCTAACATCAAATCACATTCTATAATTTTTCTTCTTATTGTCAAAATAATTTCTCACCGCTATTCCCACAAAATGAAAATAAAAGGAAAGAAATACAAGCTCACATCAATAATCATCTTCGAGTCAAGTTATAATTATCATATAGCTCTTGCACACACCAAATCTCATGTTTTCTATTTTCTCGCAATATTTCATCTCCGTTACAATATATGAAACCTGTTGGAATTTGGTCTTGAGAAATAGGTGTTGACCCGATTTTGACCAAATAATTAAGTGGTTTCCATTAGTGAAAAATGAAATTAAATTATTTGTAAAAATTCTACTAAGAGAGTAGATGAGAATAGCATTTGAAATTTCTCAAAAATGATTCCGGGTGAATGAGAAATTAATGCTAGAAGTAGCCACTTAACACAAATAAATGGTATGGAAAAAGAAAAATGTGGGGAAGGAGAAATGTTCCATCCCACATAGGAAAAGGATGAAAAGTTTGCACACTTTATATTTCCCAAGTTGGACTTATGGGTTTGGGCCCTTGGGGGCACCCAAGTTTTTAAAGGGGTGAGTACCTACATGCTTGTGGTTTTGGTTCAAAACACGCGCGCGTGCGCCGCCGCCGACCGACTCAGCTCGGCCCGATTTGGGTCGTGGGCCTAGGCCTTATTCTTCAAGGCCTTTATTCTTTTGGACCAAAAATCTTTAAAAATAAATGTTCAATTAATTAAACGGGTTTAATTAATTTTTGTAATTAATTAAATGGATTTCAACTGGGAAGAGGTTCGCACCCGCGTACGATCGGATGCATGGACTGTGCGTCGGGTCTTGCGCCCTGTCAGACATGTGCGAACCAAATAAGACGGCTTTGTGTGTCGGGTAGAGCGTCTGCCGAACCTTCACGCACTGGCGACGGGCGCGCACGCACACCTGTGCGTCAGGTCGTGCGCCAATGAACACGTGCCTCTATTCAGTGCAAAGGGGTTTTTTCGAGCCTAAAGACGTGATTTTCCGTACGGGCACTTGCTTGCCTATATTACAGAAGCCCCTGCAGATTGAAAAATATACGAAATTCATCAGATAATAATTGGTCATTTGCATCATCAGAATATTGACATTTCCCTTCTTCAAAGCTTGAAAATTCAAACTCTTGTTGTTCGTTGTTGTTCCGGTTTTGCTAGTGCTGCTAACTGGAACTGTAAATGTCGTTGTATCTTAGAGACGAGCGCCGGAACCATAAATACTCGGTATACGGGGCGTTTTCGTCTTGTGGAGACTAAATCGAATTCAGGCCTCGATTAAAGCCTAAACACTTTATGCACTTAGCCATTTTCTTCCTAAACAGAAACCACACACGCATATATTTTACCAACAATCGCAAGACGAAAAACCTATTTCTATTCAAGACGATGACATCCACATCAATCTCGTTCACACCAATGGATGCTGCTCCCGCTCACGGCAAAAATCCCCCAAGTTCTCCGGCGCCGACTTCAAACGTTGGCAATAGAAGATGTTGTTCCACCTTACCACCTTGGGGTTGCCTCGTTTTTCGATGACGATCCCCTACCGCCGTTGGAGATGACGAAGTTGACAATAATCGGAGAATCGATGTAGATGCTTAGCATAACAACTATTTTCTCGTGTCACAACTATGTGTTGAACGGGCTGGGACGACACCCTCTACAATGTCTATAGTTCGTTCAAAACGCCTAAAGAGTTGTGGGACTCTTTGGAGAAGATATATAAAATAGAAGATGCTGGTGCAAAGAAATTTATAGTCGGTAAATTTCTGGATTATAAGATGGTTGATACCAAGACGGTGATAAGTCAAGTGCAAGAAATTCAGATCATACTTCATGACTTAATGTCTGAAGGGATGATTCTGAACGAGTCCTTTCAAGTGGCTGCGATTATCGAAAAATTCTTTGCCATCGTGGAAAGATTTTAAGAACTACCTCAAGCACAAGCGAAAGGATATGGGGCTTGAGGATTTGATAGTTCGACTTTGTATTAAGGAAGACAACCGGGATTACGAATAGAAATCAGAAAATATCGGGGTATGATCATACTTTGTGGAACACCAGTGGAGTTTTCTGTTGCATTTTTAAATGTAACATAAGGTGTTGCCAAAAGTGTTGTGAACACCGAAACCACATTTGCATGGAGTGTTGTCGAAAGTGTTGTAACACTAAAGGTAGACACCATAACAAGTTAAGTCCAAGTCTTACTAAAAATGTGATAACACCAAAGGTTACAAACCTTGTAAAAGGTGTTAATGAAGTTGTTGGAACTAAGGTCTGAAATCTGTTAGAACGAGATTCTAACTGGATTGTTGGGACAATGTTCTAACAAAGTTAAAAGTGAAGTGGCCGAGAGCCATAGAAATTCTGGATAACTTGTGTTGAACAAGGATATCATAAATTGTAAGAGAGCTTTACTTTTTAGCAAACCACATAAAGGAGGATGCCTTGAAATGTGGGGGTACTTTGGAAAAAGTAGAAGCACCCAATGAAATAAATTCAACATTTATGATATAAGTGATGGTACAATCATTAAATCAAGAAATATTGTATTTATTAAAGGTGTCTTTTCTTGCAAAAAAAAAGGTAGGTCTAGACATTTTTGTCAAAGACATAATACCAATAAACAGTTAATTTCGAAATGGGGTTATTTCGGTTGACTACGTGAAGTCAAAGGAAAACCTTGTAGATCCACTTACGAAAGGCATAAATCAAGATCAATTGTATAAACTGTTAAGGGGAATGGGTTTAAAATTCACAACTTAAAGAATGTTCATAGCGGTCACCCAACCTTGTGAATTGGAGATCCCAAAACATTGGTTCAATGGGACAACTAAGTTATGAATGTTCAACTGAACACTTGGAAAATGTGTTAGCTCATTCACGATACATCCAAGTGAATGTAAACCTGTTGAATGTGGTGAGGTTAAGTTTAAGACTTTTAATGATTCCTATACCGAAAGGTGGAGTATGGCAGATACTCTTCAATAGAGATCACCTATATAAGTGAGAAGTAATGGCCGCTTCAAAGAAACACTTATGAATCTAAGATATGGTCCAGGGGGCGAAATGGACACAATGTGAGAACAACAAGTGTTAGAGTTGTTATTGTGTAAATCTTGTTGTCTTGGTTTACACGAACGACTGAGTAGTTCAAGACATCGCATCATTAAGCAACTAGTAAATCCGATAGTATTTTACTAAAGAAGGTTCAAAGCCACAAGCTACCTATCCTGATGCAATAACAATTCGCCGAGACTTTCAAGCGAATCTGCATACATGCATGCATTAATTTCATTCATGTGGGGGATTGTTGGAATTTGGTCTTGAGAAATGAGTGTTGACCCGATTTTGAACAAATAATTAAGTGGTTTCCATTAGTGAAAAATGGAATTAAATTATTTGTAAAAATTCTACTAAGAGAGTAGATGAAAATGGCATTTGGAATTTCTCAAAACCGATTCCGGGTGAATGAGAAATTAATGCTAGAAATTAGCCACTTAATACAAATAAATGGTATGGATAAAGAAAAATGTGGGGAAGAAAAATGCTCCATCCCACATAGGAAAAGGATGAAAAGTTTGCACACTTTATATATCCCAAGTTTGAGTTATGGGTTTGGGCCCTTGGGGCACCCAAGTTTTTAAAGGGGTGAGGACCTACATGCTTGTGGGTTTGGTTCAAAGCACACACGCGTGTCGCCGTCCGCCCGCCCCGCGACCAGCTCGGCCCGGCCTGGGCCGGGTCGTGGGCCGTGGGTTTGGGCTTCAAGACCCTTATTCTTTTTGGACCAAAAACCTTTAAAAATGAATGTTTAATTAATTTTTTAATTAATTAAACGGATTTAATTAATTTTTGTAATTAATTAAATGGATTTCAACTAGGAAGAGGTTCGCACTGAAGAGGGCGGGCGACGGACCGTCGGCCAGGTCGTGCGTCATGCCGCATACATGTGCGAACCAAATAAGACCGCCCGTCGCGTCGGGTCGAGCATCCTGTCAACCTTCGCAGACAAGCCGACGACATCGGCATCGTCGTGCGCGCCGATGAATAAAAAGCGTCTGTTCAAAGCAAATGTGTTTTTTCGAGCCTAAAGACGTGATTTTCCGAATGAGCACTTCTTGCCTATATTACGTGAAGCTCTGCCGCAGATTGAAAAATATACTGAAATTCATCGAGATAATAATTGGTCATTTGCATCATCAACATATTGACATTTCCCTTTTTTCAAAGCTTGAAAGTTCAAACTCTTGTTGTTCGTTGTTGTTCCGGTTTTGCTAGTCTTGCTAACCTGAATCGTAAAAAAAGTCGTTGTATCTTAGAGATGAGTCTGAAACCGTAAGCACTTCCTCGGTATACGGCGTTTTTCGTCTTGCGGAAATCGATCGAATCGGGCATCGACTAAAGCCTAAACACTTTATACACTTAGCCATTTTCTTCCTAACCAAAACCATACACACATATATTTTACCAATAGAAACAAATATTATGCGTACAATATGATATCATTATTGTACACATAACACCGAGGTATATGAACCTTAGGTGAAACATTAATAGTTTTAATAATTTGTATTTATTGTTAGACGACAAAATTTCCTATTTATTCTTATGGTATTTCATCTCGTGAAATTCACAAAGTGAATGGCATGTATATAAAAATACATGTAGAGACCTTGGCGGGTGGTATGCTAGGACCTAGGGCCTAGGTGGAATCTGGCGGGGTTAAACGGGATCCGGCGGGGTTAGACAGGGTATAATCGGAAGAAAAACGGAAGTGGACAAGAGAAGTTATTGCCTAGGTGGTGATTTTTACAACAGAGCTTGATATGTCAAAACACTAAATCCGGATGGAACGCGTGGTTAGAAATAAGAGACCGCTACTTAACAAAAAATTAAATAATTTGTAGGACATACACCAAATCTATAATGATGTCCTTTTTGATAACTCAATTCTAACATTTTTACATCGGACATTTTACAAGGTTGGTGTTTTTTGATCGCAATGGGGTAAGTTCAAGAATGGCCTCTTTTGATGTTGCGATTACAACTATTGCCTTCTATATTAAATTCATCAAGTTCCCATTATACCTTTTATAACAAATAAGGAAACATGATTAAATTCGTTCCATATATCACGAAAATATGAACACTTTCGGATTCTCACACTGTTTCATTCGTGGCATTGTTACACCTACTTAGATCCAGTCTCCATTCGGAGGTTTTAAAAAGATCATGTCGGGTTTCGGTAGATAAACTTAACAGATATAGAATTAGAAGATGTTCGACTGTTTATCAATTCCAAACTAAGGTTTACAGTGAAAATGGAAATAGTCCATTACGACCATATCGGACCCAACATGCTTCCATAAAATTAATAAATCCCTTAAAATTCATACCTCTTTTGACCGAAACAAGACCGGGTGAGATAACTCGCAACACCACCAGCTTGGAAAATTATCGCCCCCGGATCGTTTGACAAAACGGCTCCTCCTGCTCAACCTCACCTCACCCTCGGGAAAATGATCTCGCAAGTTATCCGACTCCTTCAAAGAATCGCTCAACACGACCTTTGGTTCGTTTCCTACTCCAGCGTATAAGTAATTCTTCAAAGGGATATATCAATAGTACACTATGAACACATGTTGAACAAACAACCTTTATTTTACTAAGAACTTAAAGAAAAATTTATTACATCGAATCTCCTTTGGGAGGAGAAAACCTGTTTTTAGCCTCTCATAAAGGATATCACACTCTTGTACATAAAATTAAAAAAACTAAAATCTAAAACTGAAAACACTCTCTCAAATTTTAAACACTCAATATTACAGAAGAAATTTTATTGTAGAAGACTAAGGGAAATGTTCGATGCCTTTAGCCTTATTCAAATTCTCATTTATATAGAGGTAAGTAATCCATCTATTTCTTGGATTCTTGCATCCACTTGCTGAAAGTAGTGGATGCTTTCTTATCTTCACATGGTTTGGGACCTACCTTGTCTGGTATCCAAGGCAATCTAATAAGGCTCCAAAGCCTGATGACTTTTCTTTTTCCGTCTTTTAGCTAGATGGAATCTTATGACATCATTGCTTACGTCAATTATCAGCATTTTGATGAGTTGGATGCCAATTACCCACCTTCTGTCTTTTTGCTGAGTGGGTGGTCCTTGAGTCACATGTTTTTTTTAACTTTGTCGGGGAATCTACTTTTTTGGTGGTCCTCGAAAATTTAGATACTTCTGTGACTTATCTTCTCTGTCGCTGGGTCTTCTCCGATCGACTTTTGGCCGGAATCCTTTGCCGAATTCTGGTTCCTTCTGGTTTTGACATTCGGGACAGACCCGAAGTTCCCAATGGCCGATGTGAGCCATATTACAATATTTCCGGCGAGTTTCTTTACTCCCCGGCAGCTTGTTTTCCCACAGAAGATTTCTTTTCTTTTCGAATAGGTCTTCTGCGAATCTTGTAGTTTTTCCTGTCATAGTATTCAACAGGAATGATCCGTTTGAATTTTGCTAATACTTGAACGGAAACTTGACTTTGTCCATCTCAGTGAGACAGACCCACAATCCCCATGCCCTTCTTATTGTAACTCGATCTTCGGTGAAGGTCATGGCCAATTGTACTTCTTCCCGAACTTGACTCCTTGATATTTCTCAAGGCTCTTTCATCCGGTCGTCGGCTTTAATGTAATGGAAGGCTTCATGTCCACCCTTTCCGACTCTCTATTGTTGCACTTATGAAATACGACTCAATGTATCCCCTCATTTCAGTGTCATTATTAGACTAGCACTCGTAAACTGCTTCCTGGATCCACTTTGGTAATTTTGTGATCTCCGAGAAAGCTGGTGAAGTAGTATAGACTGAGGCCAAAGCCCCAAACTCGTACCACCTCTTCACTTCTTGAGGGCTGGAATTTGGTAGCATCCAAACCCTTAGGTATTTTCCAGAAATATCGATCTTTATTTTTTTCTGGAGTAATCCCTTGCCTAGTAATCAGTTTATCCCAATTTGCCTGGTATTCCTGCCAAGAAGAAGAAACTTTAATCTCGTTAATATCAACCTTAGAGTTGCCCATCATAGGCCTAAGATTGATCTATTCGTCCTTTACCCCGGACGTCTGGGTTGATGTGATAACTCGGGATTTGACTCAGAGTATCGCTTTTCCTTGGGCCAACATTTCTGCCAACTTAGGACTTGTGCTAGAGGTACTTGAATCCTCTGCTACAGGTTGGGGAGCCCTGTGCTCTAAACGCTCCGTTTGCTTATTAGCGGCCCGGAGGAGTGGCCCTTGAAATGTCATTCTCAACTGAGAGTGAGATCGGACACATGCTCGTATACGATCGGTTACTTTGTCCCGATCATTCCTTTGTAATTTCACGGCCAAATCAACATTGATGACCAGGGTATCAAATTCTCGGAGTAGCATTTCAAGCTGGTCTCCAAGATATCTTGAGGCTGTGAGGATGGAATCAGCTTCAATTCCCTCCATCTCTTGTTAAAAAATCTGCAAGAACATTTTCATGAGATTTTATAATGACAATATCATAATCATAATATTGACATTCAGCTTGCCATCTAAGTATCCTAGCTTTTTCTGGTTTTGATTCAATTTTGTTTTTCAGAAAAGCTTTGACACTTGAATTATCAATTTTTAAGATAAAATTTTTAGCCAGTAAAAATAAAGGCCATTTTTTGAAAGCCTTTCTGACTGCAAAGAATTCTTTCTCGTTGATATGCCACCGAGTTGCTTCACTGTCTGTGAATAGACTGCTGCAATATCTGCATGGCACTTCTCCGTTTGGTGTGGCCTTTGTAAGAACTGCGGCCCACCAATAATCACTAGCATCTGTAAAGAACCGTTCATCTTCATCCTGTGGAATTGCAAGTTTAGGAAGCTTTTTGCAAACTTCTTTAAGCTTTAATTCCGCTTCTTGATGTTCATCTTCCCATTCGAATCGCATATTTTTTTAGGCAATGGGCTTAACACCTTCCCTGTAATGTGCTAGATTGTTAATAAACATCCCAACAAAGTTAACAACTCCAAGAAAACTTTGAAGTCGCTTTCTTGTCTTTCAAAGTGTATCCGAAATCCCTATATCTTTTCTACAATATGACTTTGTAGAATGATTCTGATTCATCGATTTCAATTCCGAGGAATTCAATCTGTCTTGTTGCGATCACCGCCTTCTTCTCTCGAAAGCACTAATCCTTCTTTGTGACAAACATCCGAAAATATCTTCAAATGCTTGAGATGTTCCTTCATGTTCTTTGATGTGATAAGAATATCATCGATGTACACGAACATGAAACTGAAATAATCTTTGAAAAGATTATCAATCTTCCTTTGATATATTTGGGGTGCATTAGCCAATCCCATCGGCATTACGTTCCAAATATAATGTCCTTGTGGTGTAGAGAAGGGTGTGAACTTCTTGCTTTCTTCATCCATCTTAACTGCAAAAATCCGGACTTGTAATCGAACTTTGAGAATATCTTGAGATATAGTATCTGTTTAACTCCAAAATATTATTAATCCCCTTGCAATTAATAACAAGTCTTGCTTTCCTCTTTTGATTTCTCCATGGTTTCGACTAAGAATCCTGATCATTGCTATGTATGGAGAAACTCCCGGTGAAATTAACTTATGGTCCGGATGTTCCTTAAGTATCTTCGGCATATCCTCACGGTCCTCCCGATTCATAAGGATTGGTTTGAATCTTACGAACTCGTACTCCTTTCCAGGTTTAACCTTTAAGGATGCTTTAAGCTCGTTCTTACCCCCGAGAAAGCCAAAGGATCTTCATTGTAATTCTTTTGGATCTTTTTCTTGATATCCTCGAGTGATATTTGTTCTTCTATGGTTATGTCACTCTGTGGATTCTCCATTAGGCTCATCCATAATTCTCGCAATGACTTCTAGAGTAACTCGTTCTTCTTATTGTACTGAATGAATACAAGTTATTATCCCATAACTTCTTATCTTTTCGAGAACCGAATTGTCTATAGGATAATAAAACTTCACCAAATTTCCTTCGATCCGCCATTTTTGGATTGCGAAGTTTGGCTTCATCACCACGCTTTGCTGCGAAAATTAATCGGCATTTTTCTCGTAAAATGCTCCCCAGCGATCTTTGGACAATGATCTTATGATCACATAAGATTGTGAAAATAAGTCTTATTGTCTCTTTTCCTGTGTAAATCTCTTGAATGTTTGTAGGAAATTGTTTCCTAGCAATACATCCGCTCATGTATCATGGAAATAGATTGGTGGCGTCTTCACTTTGTACCATGGGGTACAACTGCGCCGATCATGATTTACGCTTGTTTAATTCCTCTGTTAAGATGAGGAATTCTTTTAGAGAAATCTCTTCCCGCAATAGGCATAAATCCTCTCCAATTTCTTTAGGAAAAACATCCTGCTTTTGCAAAGACATATTCCGGCACTGAATCAATATAGGCGGCGAATACTGCCTTGATTCACATATAACATTCCAATAGAAATGTATATGGAGAATGGACTAGTGGTCATCTTATTCTATCTTTTATCGCCCACTCGTGAACTACATTCCATCTTGTAATCTTTCCCAAGGTTTATGATCTTTTAATTGTTGTCCAAATACTCCTAAATGATTTGAAATGTTTCTACTATTTATTTGGAGTATTTCTTCAAGTTTTATTTTAGACAACATGTTTAATGATTTCATGTTAATAAGCTTTTACATCAAAACAAGGTTCCTAAATGTTGTTTAAATACTCCCGATCGGTTTAAAATGTTTTTACTAAATTTTCGGAGTATTTCTTGAGGTTTATTTTCGACAAAAATTGGACAATATTTCTGTCTTCGAGGTCGATCGGTCGCCCTATAGGGCAACCCGTACCTGAAGATGATTTTTGGAACAAAAAATGAGACGGAAGGAAAAACCACCAGGTCGACCGGTCGCCCTGGGCGTCGATCGGTCAGGTCGACCGATCGCCCAGGGTGCGACCGGTACCTGGGTGTGTTGATTTAGAAACAGACTTGAACTTCTTGATATTATATTGAGGGGAACCGGTCCCTCTAGGGGCCAACCGCCGCACCCCTGGGCGACTGTCGGACCCCCCTTGGACCGGTCACCCCGTGTTAATTTGTTGTGTTATTTTTCAATCTCTTTCAATGCGCGACCGGTCGCCGTCAAGTTTGACAGCAAATTTCTAACCGTTGTACAACAGACAAATTTTCCTTAAAATGTGGGATTGATTTCTAACAGCTATATTCTTGATTTTAATTGTATTTTTCTCAGATTTTCAATCCCCAAGAGGAGCCTATGCTTGATCAATCCTATAAATAGAGGAAGGTTTGGAGCAACAAACACAACAAGAGAGATACAAATGTATTGTCATGTGCCTATGTGCTTGTTTTACAAATGGCCATTTACGTCATCATTTGTCAAGAAAGGCATTAATTATCGAGGTAAGTTTACTTGTGTTATTCTTACTCTTATAGACTCGATATATGTATTGTCGTGTGCCTATGTGCTTGTTTTTCATAGTATTTCATACAAGTGCCTTTAAGAGGATGTTTTGATTTTTTGAGAAGGCATTATTTAACATAGCTTGTTTTATCCAAGATTTTTAAAGGATTATATTTTGTTTTGATAAAACAATTGATCCACAAAGTTATGCATTTTATCACATATAAATGCCACTATTCTTGGATTCTTGTAAATGAGGTCTCAACTATGTGCTCTCTTATTGTCTAATTTCAAAAGAGACCTTATGTAGCTTTCTTAAGCTTATTTGTACTTAAATGATTTATTAGACTCTTGATGATGCATAGTGTGTGGTGCTTAAAATAGTGTATCCATTATTCGATATTACTATGCCCGTGTGCAAAATATCTTGTTAAGATTTTGCAGAAATTTGTGATATTTCGCAACAAGTTTGATGAACAAGACAAGGTTAGTAGCTCAATGATATTGTCAAGAAGAAGGTAATAATTTTGTTGTAATATTTGCACTCATAGCACATTTAGAAGTTATTTGCACTTTACTTGTCCATTCTTGTTAAAGAAAATTTCAAGCTTTACCAAATGGATGTTAAATCCAATTTTCTAAATGGTTTTATTCAAATAGAAGTCTATCGAAGTTTAAATTTTTTTTTTTTTTGGCCAAATGATTTTTATAAAAAGGCCTCATACACGGTTGATACAAGTACCGTATATGGTTTGATAGACTTAGCTATTTTTGCAAAATAATTTTACAAAAGGTAAAGTTGATACTACATTTCTTGTTTTGAAAAAGGGCAAGATAATATTGTTTGCTTGTGCATATTTATGAGAATATTTTTGGTGCTACTAATGAATATTTGTGCAAGATATGTTTTTCTAAGTTGATACTAGATGAGCTTGAGATGAGCATGATGGGGGAGCTCAATTTCTTGCTTGAACTACAAATCATTCAATGCCAAGTAGATGGTTGTATAAGAACTCTTGAAAGAGTTAAGCATTGAAGAAAGAAGAACCATCTCAACCTCTATGGCTAAAGATTGACAAAGGATGAGAAAGGCATATCGGCCGTCAAACAAATTCGAGGTATGTTTTCTTGTATTATTCCCATTGACTCGACATTCCATATGCCTTATGTTTATATGCTCGACTTCAAACACTATCCCAACGAATCTCTTTAAAGTGCCGTTAAAAGAAATTTTCAAATATTTGAAAGGCACTTCTACTTATGACTTGTTCATCTAAAGTTTTAAAACGTTGTTATTTTTCGGGATAACAAGTCCGATGATAATAATTTTCAAAATATGGTTCGTCATAATCGAACTAAACATATTGAGATTCGATATTTTTCAAGGGGATTACATGTTTAACAAAAACTTGAGATATGTTTAATTCCATCTCAAGGATAACTCACGGACATTTTAATCATTAACCGCCGAGTATTTTACCTCATTACGAGCTTGATTATGACATAATTTATATTGAATGAGGTCTACGTTTGCATTTTGCACGTTTTTAAAACTTAGGGCGAAAAATCGAATTTTTGGATCAAACTGGATTTTTCAAACAGAACCAAAATAGTGGGTGCTGCGGGCGGGGCCGACCGTCGCCCACCGACTGATCGCCGCTGATCGAATATTTGGTTAAAAATGGTTCTGTTTCCAGACTTAGTCATTTTGGCTTATTTTGTCCATTTTTCGTCCCCTTTGTCATTTTCACACACAATTCACTTCAAATGTGATTTGTTGCATAATTTATTTATTTTGGGGATTGTCTAGCTCGATTATCATCACCATTGCTCGTCTTTACCGATTGAATGGTAAGAATTTCACTTTCTTTAGCTCCATTGGGTTGAACCCTTGAGTTTGTGGCTTACATGTATTTTTCTTGATGCAATTCATATATATTTGTGATGAGCTTATTGATTGTTGATGATTGATATTTGTTAAATTGTATTTGGTGATGAAAAACTTGGCTTGATTTCATTTACAAGGGCTATATATATCTTTTTCAATTTTTGACGTCCGCCAAGTATTTGATAAAACGTTTCAATGAAAAATTCATCACCTACATGATTCTCTCAATTTCAAAAGTCTTGTATATTTATAGAGATCATGTTTTGCAAATCAAATGATTTTTCATAAGCTTCTACAAGTCGTATGATTCGACTCTTCCCTCTATTTGGTTTAAAAGCTTCAATTTTCAAATGGCTCGATACATCGGTTTACTTGCACACTTTGATAAGAATATATGGTGTATTTATCGTGCTAACATTTTTTTTGATGATTCCAAAGGGGAGAAACAGGTTATAAGCTCTTTAGCTCAAAGAAGCTAAGATAAGCTTAACAAATAGAAGTATAAGCTATAAGCTATGGCTTCCTAAAGCCATAAGTTGTGTATGATTCTAGGTCCATTGGTTGTAGTATGGACGTATATATGTTTCTAATGATGTCTCTTTGTGAGGGGAGCTTTTAAGTTATTGATACTTAAGCTCAATTTTGAAAAGCTAAGATTTTAGTTTATGTTTAAGTTGCTTCTATATTACTCTTGTTGTGCATGTTGATAGGGGCATTTGTTATATGTGTTTGAATATCTCTACTCCCATCCTTATGTTTATATTGCGTGAAAAGTTGTCGCTCACAACGGATAGATCTTTTTAACCGGTAAAATTGTTTTATTTTAAAAATCGACCTCGGTAAAATTGCTTTGGTTTGTAATCATCAAAAGGGGGAGATTGTTTGATAAATGGTTTTATCATGATTTTGTTTTTATACCAAAACAATTTTTCGGAGTATTTCTTGAGGTTTATTTTCGTCAAAAAATCGGACAACATTGCATTTAGGAGAGTCGACCCCAATTGATCTAAAATGTTTTTACGACCAAAGAGGCGGCCGTGCACAGGAGCAAAACATCGAAACAAAAACTTTGATCTTTCATTTTTTGGTCAGTGCAACCGGTTGCACTTAGGGTCGACCGTCGAGGTGCACCGACCGGTCGCCTGTAAATTTGCTTTGCGATATGTTTCAAACTTCTATTTCTGCGACCGACCACGCTGTGCCGCCTATGCTTTGACAAAAGAAAAATTCTAATCTGTTGTCACAAACATGACTTTTCCCTAAATTGTGGGATTGATTTCTAACTATAATCTTGATTTTAATTGCAATTGTTTTGTAGATATCTGATTCCAAGAGGAGCCTATCAAGTATCAATCATCTCCTATAAATAGAGGAAGATTTGAAGCACAACAATAAGAGAGAAAACAACAACACAACAAGATACACTCAAGAATACACTTGTTCTTACATTGTCTTATTTCTTGTTGTAATTTGCCTAGCTATTCACTTTCACATTCTTGAGGTCTAGGCTTTTCTTGATTACACTTGCACTCTATTGTATTATCAATTATCGAGTTGTAATCTTGAATTTTTGGTTATCATTCAACACAAGATATCCTTGTGAGTGTTCTTGTGGTAAGAACACACTTGGGTGAACTAGGTGTTAGGTGTAAGAAGATTGTGGTAATCTTCTTGTTGAGGTGTTGAAGAGTGTGGTGCTCTTCAAGGGTGAAGATTGTGGTAATCTCCACAAGGTGCCGTTTGGAGATTGTGGTAATCTTCAAGTGAGATTGTGGTAATCTTCTTTTGAGGTGTTGAAGAATTTGGTATTCTTCAAGGTTGAAGATTGTGGTAATCTTCACAAGGTGCCGTTGGAGATTGTGGTAATCTTCAAGAGAGATTGTGGTAATCTCAAAGGTGGTGTTGAAGAAGAGTGTGGTTCTCTTCAAGGTGATGTTGTAAGAGATTGTATTAATTTTGGTAATTAATAAAATTCTTTTTCTTTTTGAAATCCATCCCGGATATCTTGGGGTGGTAGTAGATTAGGCCCTAGGTGGGTTAAACTACTATAAATCGACGTGTGCTATTTACATTCCACACCTTTGTTATTATCTTGGCGCATTTGTATCGAAAAAGAGGGCGAAATCGAAAAGATGGAGATAATCTATTCACCCCCTCTAGATTATCGTAGCCGCTTGGACTTAAAAACACACCATACACCTCCAAAGGCTTCAAATAGCTCAATGATGAAGAAAAGAAAATCATCTCCTTAAATGATAAAGCTCTCAATATTTTATATTGTTCACTTACCAATTTGGAATATGTTCTTATTGTAGGAATTCGATCGGCTCATGAAGTATGGAAAAAATTAGAAGCCATTCATGAAGTATATGCAAATGATATGAGTAACTCAAAAGCATCTACTTCTCAAAGGGATACAAGGTCAAATCTAAGGAACAAACCTTTTACAACTTCCAACTATGAAGTAGTCGAACAATGTTTTATGGGCATCGAAGAAGAAAACGAGGTATGTCTTAAACCCTCTACTTCCTATGATATTGTTATACAAATTGATTATAGTGATTTGCAAATTGATTTTGATGACCTTCAAAATGAATTCCAAAATTTACTTATTAAATACAAAAATTTGAAAAAGGAATTCAAGGTTTTGAAAAATGATAAGGATAGTTTATTTACTTCCTATGAATCATTATCATGTGCTCACACCACCATACTTGATAAGGTTAGAAACCTTGAAAAAAGAAAATAGTACTCTTGTTGAGAATATAAATTGCATGAAAAAGGATTTTTCAAAATCCAACTTGAGTCACCGATAAAATGACCGATATTGTTGATGTTCATAATTGTGATAAATTGAAACAAGGACTTGATTATAAGCCTAGTGTTGTTAATTATGTGAAAAGAAATCAAGTCCCTATGCATGTTGGTCATTATGCTCCAAAAATTATTACTTGCTTCTATTGTGGTAAAAAGGGTCATACGGTAAATACTTGTCGGGCTAGAAATAGCTCTAATTATTATTGGAGACCTAAAAGTCTCAAAGCTAATCCCAAAGGACCCAAACACTTGAGGGTACCACCAAACCTTGTCGTATTAGATACCCGACGGAATAATAATCGAGGAAAATTCATACCGCTTAGAGGACATCAAATGACCATCTCATTTGATCAAAGGAGAAGACAACACCACAATGAATTTCCAAGAGAAAGACATTATCAAAAATGGGAAGGACACAATGCTTGGAAATGGAGCATTTGGAGAAATCATTATCAACAAGACAATTTTCAAAGGAGAAGATATCATAGACAATGGGAACGACACAACCCATGGAAATGGCGAAATCGGTAAACCGTATTTCCCTACTTATATATGCATTTTATTTTAGTATGCATGTCTATATTTGCTTAATTGCAAAATGAGTTTTCAAATTTTTTAAGGTTTTCCATATATATTTGTGTTTTTAAAATTCTTTGAAAATGAGACCTTACATGTTGTTTTTAAACTCCTGTGGACTTACTTAGACTTATGTGTTTTTATCTCTTATGGATTTCTATAGCATAAGCATTTTGTTATGATATCTCTTATTGCTTGCCCTACTCTTGTGTTATTATGTCTTGTGCAAGATTTGTTTAAAGAATTACGTAGGTTATATATCTCTCATTCATTGGTTATCATCCATTATTTCATCAAGAGATTCTTAAACCATCGAGGTATGTTCACTCATATTATTTTTAGAACTCGATATTTTGTTCTTGACATGATTATGCACTTCTATTTCAAAATATTTCATTTCATCCCCTTTACTTCCACTAAATGATTTTGTAAATTTTTTTTCTCAAAAGGGCACTACTCGTAAAATCTTGTTTTTCTCGAGTGTATATTTTCTCGAAACTCGTATTTGTTGGATATAGTCCATAATTATCTTTTTGAAAAGTTTTAAAACTTTTGGGGTGAAAATCGAATTTTGAAAATTCTGGAGAATGAAAAAAGGCACTGGGACGGTCAAGGCAGGGCCGACCGGTCGCCCTGATCGTCGACCGCTCGCCCCATACCTCGACCGGTCACCCTGGCCTAATTTTTGATTAAATTCACGTCTGTTCTTCAACCTGTGAAACAGAACATTCTCCCTAAAAAACCTACGCGAAAAAAAAATCACCCCCTTTCTCTATAATCTTCATTTCTTCATCAAATCTAGTGATTCTTGTTGCTAATCCACTCCATTTTGCAAAGAATCTCACCAATATGCACCTCCAAGAAATTCCACCGATCAAAATCCCACCGATCAAAATCCCACTTCCAAGCGAAGAAAAGGCGGAGAGGGTTCCTCGAGAAATCGGCAAGAGGAAGCCGAACAACGGGATATTAGAGCTGCCAAAGGAATGTAGCTCAAGAACATGAAGATATTCAAAACCCCATACTCTCCAAGCCTCGATGATTTCGCTCGACAACCGTCGTTGGGCAAAGAGTAACAAATTTTTATATCTCAAGCTCTTCGCTCCATTAATATCTTAAAATTTATCAATAAATTTGCGGAGTGGTACTATGAGATTTTGGACTTGGAGTGCGAAATCAATTGCTCGTCACGAAGATTTGTCGATTTAATTCATTTTCAAATGCGTATCCTACTATTAGAGGATTTTTTTAAGAACAAGGATGGATGTACTTGTGGGAGCATCCCTATGTGCTATATGATGATGATATTATCTTGCACTTTTATGCTAATTTATGGATTGAGTTTGATGCTCGGAGAAACCGATATCTTTAAATTCGTTTGTTAAAGGTCATCATTTTCATTGGACTCTGAATGATATTTGCCATTTATTGCATGTGCGTGAAGGTGGTTGGGATTATTTTAGTTGTACTAATTGGAATGATGAGATGATGGCTGTTACCTTGGAAGAGGTTAAGACCTTTTGGAATTTTGGACACGAAATTCATTATTGGCCATGACTCTTGAGCGCAGAATTATATCCATAATTGTCGCCTTTGCATTTTGCGGCAAAGCGGAAAAATGCCCAACAATTTGGATTTCTTTTTACTTATATTATTGCTAAGAAGGAAACCGCTTAATTTTGGCGCTATTTTTATTCAATGCTTAATTGAGTCTATCACTCAAGGTAACAAGAAGTTTGTCATGGGAAATTGGATTTGTAAACTTCTTATACACTCGGGCTTACCATCTTGAGTGCACTCGCGGGTTTATCAAAATGATTTCGACATTGACAACATCTTACAAGTGGTCAATATGCGCAAAAATATGGAAATTCGCCCGACTAAAATGGCGAAAGGTAGAGGCCAAGTGGTCTACATCCCAAAATCCAAATGACTTGTTTGATGACGCCGAGGCCGAAAGATTAGCGGTGATGGGGGAAGTGTCTGGAGGGTAATACCGGTGCTCAACCGTCTAGGAGTTACACTCAAGCCGAATTTGATGAACTAAGAGCATATCATGAAGCTCGATATGAGGCTTTGGATCAAAAGACCTCCAAGATGCAAAAATCAATCGGCAAATTGAAAAAGTTCATTAAAGATCTCATCCCTAACGCATGCTTTTCTTTCGATGAAGAATGATGATCCTATCACTTTCTTTGCTTTTCTTTCTATGTCATTTAATTTTCGTGTAATGAACTTGTATTGTATAACTCTTTTGTTCTAATGACATTTGCTTGTTGTTTGTTGAAGGGGATAAAATAGCAAGTTGAAAGTGGCTTTTGGTTGATCTTGGTTATGGTATTATTGGAATATTTGATGGTAAAAATACTCTATTTGCATTGTTTGATGATTGGTATGAAGTACTTGATGGTAAAAGTGCTTCTTTTAATTTTTTTGCTTAAAAGTATTTGTAATGCTTTGATTATTTTGTTTAGATGGATAAGTTGGGACATTTGTAATATCCTATATGCATAGCTTGGTGCTTGATATGACTACTTGATGGTGTTTTACATTTTTTGCTTGATGGCATTCGTAATGCCGTGATCTCTTTAACTAGAATTATCTCAATTGGGTCGAACCCTTGAGAATTTATTTTGTTGGGCCTGTTATCCTGTTGGATATATGCTGATAATTTGCTTTTGGTGATGGAAAACTTGGCTTTATATCTTTTACAAAGGCTATATATATCTTCTTCAATTTTTGACGCCTTACGCCAAGTGTTCGATATAATGTTTCATTTCAAATGTCTTAAATACTTATTGAGATCATGTCTTGGCAAACAAAACGAGCTTATGGATCTTTTCATGATACATTTCTCCCATTTTTTCAGATTTTAAGCCTAATTTTTTCTATGGTTGATAAATCATATATTTGGCGCACTTTGATATACTTGTATGATGTTTTTTTATCATCCTAACATTCTTTTTGATGATTCCAAAGGGGTAGAAACATGAAATTGGCTCGTTAGCTCAAAGAAGCTAATAAAAGCATGATATAAAAGCTATAAGCTATGGCTTCTTAAAGCCATAAGTTGTGGAATATACTTTGTCATATTGTTGTATGATGAAATTATATACTTGTCTAATGGTGTTTTGTTGACAGGGGGAGCTCATAAGCTCTTGTACTTAAGAACAATATGTAAAAGCTAAGCTTTTAGCTTGTGGTTGATTGCTTTTACATTACTCTTGATGTGCTTGTTGATAGGGGGAGCTTGTGCTTATACTTGGATAATATTTACTCCCTTATTTGGTTGTTTATGTTGTTTTGGAAATTTTGGTTGCTTCTAAATGGTTAGATGTTTTTACCGAAAAATCGTTTTTAAAATTTTCCTCCTAATATTTCTAAAAATTGTTTTGGTTTGTAATCATAAAAAAGGGGGAGATTGTTTGATACATGTTTTTATCTTAATTTTGATAATTTTATTTTTACATCAAAACAATGTTTTTAATTGTTGTCCAAATACTCCTAAATGATTTGAAATGTTTCTACTATTTATTCGGAGTATTTCTTCAAGTTTTATTTTACACAACACGTTTAATGATTTTATGTTAATAAGCTTTTACATCAAAACCAGGTTCCTAAATGTTGTTTAAATACTCTCGATCGGTTTAAAATATTTTTACTAAATTTTCGGAGTATTTCTTGAGGTTTTTTCCGACAAAAATTGGACAACATTTACTGTTTCGAGATCGACCGGTCGCCCTATAGGGCAACTCAGACTGAAGATGATTTTAGAACAAAAAATGAGACGGAAGGAAAAACCACCCGGTCGGCCAAGTGCATGCTCGGGCGTCGACCGGTCAGGTCGGCCGTGCCGTGCGACGACCGATTACACTCGGTGTGTTGATTTTGAAACAGAGACTTGAACTTCTTGATATTATATTGAGGGGAACCGGTCCCTCTAGGGCCAACCGTCGCCCCACTGGCGATCGGCCTGGACTCGGACCCCCCTTGGCCACCACCGTGTTAATTTCTTTGTGTTATTTTTCAATCTCTTTTAATGCGCGATCGGTCGCCCTCAAGTTTGATGACAAATTTCTAACCGTTGTACAACGACATATTTTCCTTAAAATGTGGGATTGATTTCTAACACTATATTCTTGATTTTAATTGTATTTTTCTTAAAATGTGGGATTGATTTCCTATAAATAGAGGAAGGTTTGGAGCAACCAAGACAACAATTGAGATACAACACAACAAGATACATTCCAAGCAAACACTTGTTCTTCATTGTTATAATTCTTATTGTAATTTTGCCTAGCTTATCACTTTCACATCTTGAGGTCTATACTTTTATTTCTTGATTACACTTGCACTCAAATTGTAATATTCATTATTGAGTTGTAATCTTGATTTTGGTTATCATTCAACACAAGATATCCTTGTGAGTGTTCTTGTGGTAAGAACACACTTGGATGATCTAGGTGATAGATGTAAGAAGATTGTGGTAATCTTCTTGTTGAGGTGTTGAAGAATTTGGTATTCTTCAAGGTTGAAGATTGTGGTAATCTTCACAAGGTGCCGTTGGAGATTGTGGTAATCTTCAAGAGAGATTGTGGTAATCTCAAAGGTGGTGTTGTAGAAGAGTGTGGTGCTCTTCAAGGTGTTCTTTGTAAGTTGAATTTGTATTAATTTTGGTGATTAATAAAATTCTTTTTCTTTTTTGAAATCCATCCCTGGATATCTTGAGGTGGTAGAGGATTAGGCCCTAGGTTGGTTGAACCTCTTTAAATCGATGTGTGTTATTTACTTCCCGCACCTTTATTATTGTCTTGGCGTAATTGTTCGAAAAAGAGGGGCGAAAACAAAAATGGAGATAATCTATTCACCCCCTCTAGATTATTGTAGCCACTTGGACTTACATTACAGTGGTTAAAAATGAAAATAATGAGATGATTCCAACTAGAACCATTCTTGGTTGGCGTGTGTGCATTGACTACGAAAAACTTAACTCGGTTACTCGAAAAGATCATTTTCCATTGCCTTTTATGGATCAAAATTTTAGAACGAGTTGCGGGTAATAAGTTCTATTGTTTCTTAGATTGATATTCAGGTATAATCAAATTGAAATTGCACTTGAAGATCAAGAGAAAACAACATTTACATGTCCTTTTGGTACATTTGCATATAGAAGAATGCCTTTTGGATTATGTAATGCACTGCTACATTCCAACAAAACATCAGATGCTTAGCATTTTCGATGACATGGTTGAACGTTTTCTTGAAGTCTTTATGGATGATTTTTCAGTTTTTGGTGAGTCATTTGAAGATTGTTTGTTGAACTTAGAAAAAGTGTTAATAAGGTGTGAAGAAAAGAACCTTGTGCTTAATTGGGAAAAATGTCATTTCATGGTAACAACTGGTATTGTTCTTGGACACATTATTTCAAAAAAGGTATTGAGGTAGACAAATCCAAAGTTGAGTTAATTGCTAATCTACCAAAGACCAAAATGTGGTAGGAGGTAAGATCATTTTTAGGGCATGCAGGTTTTTACAGAAGATTTATCAAAGACTTTAGCATAATTTCTAAACCATTGTGTAATCTTCTTACAAAAGATGTTAGTTTTGAATGGACCGAAAATTGTCAAAATGCTTTTGTCAAACTTAAAAATATGCTTACATACGCCCCATAATCCAACCTCCCGATTGGACTTTACCTTTTGAAATAATGTGTGATGCTAGTGATTATGCCGTTGGAGCTGTTTTAGGGCAAAGAAAAGAAAAGAAACCATATGTGATATACTATGCAAGTAAGACTTTGAATGGTGCTCAAATTAAGTATTCAACTACTGAAAAATAATTACTTGTTGTAGTATTTGCATTAGAAAAATTTCGATCCTATCTGGTTGGTTCACCAATTGTTGTTTTCAGTGATCATGCAACTTTAAAATATCTTTTGTCAAAAAAAGATTACAAACCAAGATTAATTAGGTGGATTCTCTTACTCCAAGAGTTTAATATTACCATTCGTAATAAGAAAAGAGTAGAGAATGTGGTAGCTGATCATTTATCAAGACTTATTTGTGATGACTCATTTCAAACTCCACCTATCAATGATACTTTTCCTGATGAACAACTATTCAATGTTACTGTAGTACCTTGGTTTGCAGATATTGTTAATTTTCTTGTGACAGGAATGATGCCATCAAATTGGAATTCACAAGATAAAAAGAAGTTTTTGACTGAGGTAAGAAGGTTTTACTGGGATGATCTCTACCTTTTCAAATATTGTCCAGATCAAATCATTCGTAGATGTGTACCCGACAATGAGGTAGGTAGCATTATTAAATTTTGTCATTCAGAAGCATGTGGTGGTCACTTTTTAGTAAAAAAAAACCAGTGCAAAGATCTTACAATGCGGATTTTATTGGCTAAATCTTTTCAAAGATACTTACACTTTTTGCAAAAGTTGTGAAAATTGTCAAAAGTTAGGATAAATTTCAAAACGAAACATGATGCCTTTGAATCCTATTTTGGTGATTGAAATCTTTGATTGTTGGGGTATTGATTTTATGGAGCCATTTCCAGTATTATTTGGTTTTATTTACATTTTAGTCGCAATAGATTATGTTTCAAAATGGATTGAGGCAATTCCTTGTCGAAACAATGATCATAAAACTGTGATAAAATTTCTAAAGGAAAATATTTTGAGTCGATTTAGAATTCCTCGAGTCATTATTAGTGATGGGGGAACACATTTTTGCAACAAAGTTTTTGCATCTCTAATGAAAAAATATGGAATCACACATAAAGTTGCAACACCTTATCACCCACAGACAAATGGACAGGTTGAACTTGCAAATAGGGAGATAAAACAAATTTTAGAAAAAAGCTGTAACCCTAATCGTAAAGATTGGTCTTTTAGACTTATCGATACACTTTGGGCATCTGAGAATCGCTTTTAAAACATCATTGGGAATGTCTCCTTATAGAATAGTTTATGGAAAACATTGCCATTTACCGTGGAACTTGAACATAAAGCTTATTGGGTAATTAAAATGTTTAACTTCAACCTTGATGATGCTTGAAATTACGAAAATTACAAATCAATGAGCTTGAAGAATTGAGAAATGATGCATATGAGAATTCAAAAATTCATATAGCGAGAATCAAAGAATTTCATGATAGTAAAATTACAAGAAAAACATTTGAAATTGGTCAAAAGGTTTTGCTTTATAATTCTCGATTGCATTTATTTCCCGGAAAATTAAGGTCAAGGTGGAGTGGTCCTTTTATTGTGAAAAAAATATATCCGTATGGAGATGTTGACATTGAGAATCCTAGAAATGGTAATGTATTTAAAGTAAATGGACAAAGACTTAAACTATTTCTAGAGAATCAATTCCTTCCAGAGGAAGTTCGTTTTCTTTATAATCCTTGTTATAATTAGTGTACATATTTGTTTCTTATAAATGTATGCGTTTTGTATGGTTTAATTATTTGTTTTTCCTTAAATGGCGGATAACGATGCTCTGTGACTATTAAGTCGGACTCATCGATTTCCCACAAACACCGATATTTGTACATAATTTTATTTTCTCATTCTCTTTCATTTGATTTTTTTAAAAAAATGGATAAAAAAATTCCCCTACACTCAAAAAGAGATTTTGTTTTCTTGCTAAAATTGAAATTTTAAATATATAAAGCCGGACTTCAAAGGTTAAGATTGTTTATGCTCAAAGGTATTCCGGAAGATATACGTTGGATAATTGAAGCAAAGGTAAGATTAGCGGTGAATTTTCATTTTCTCCTACTAAATGCATGCCTGGTTTTGGTAAAAGTTCATATTCAAAAAAATGAAGGGCCAAAAGAATGCAAGTTTGTCATAAATGTGCTAGATGGACTTGTGATACACGATGTCGTTCTTTAGGTATGGTTTCCAAAATCGAGAGGATAAAATTCAATTCATTAAGGATGGCACGAGTAAAGAGTCTTTAGATGACATTCTATGGACTCTTGATACACATCCTAGTGGATTTTTGCATCGTGAAATTCTCCGATTATGGCTCCAATTTCGTGAAGAACGTGAACTTAGTCTTGGGAATCTAACGTTAAAAGACCTGTTTGCCAATTTATAAGAAAATTGGATGGGAAGCATATCCCGACCCATGAGAGCGTTTAAGCCGTTTACGGACATAAAACCAAAGGAAGATGTGAGCCACAATCACAACTACTCTCTTTGTTCATTCACATGTTAGCATTTAATTGTTTGTCTTTACTTTCTTGCCTTTATTTCAAACTTTTTCGAAAAAAATTGCAATAATTTAATTTATGTTATGTTTCTGTTCATAGCTCAATAAATAGCTTTGCATTCACCCTCTTATCACACCATTCAGTTTATAAAAACAAAATAAAAAGAGAGAGAGAAAATATGGAAGTGTCTTATTTCCGTAAAATTAATAGTATTGTTGTATTTTGTGGTTCAAGTCTAAGAAAGATAGTTATTTTATTGAGGAAGCCAATAATCTTGGTAAAGTTCTTGCTAAAAAACAAATTCACTTAGTATACGGGGGTGGCTGTCAGGGGTTAATGGGACGTATTGCTGGTTCTGCGTATTTGGGAGGAGTCAAAGTCTTAGGAGTTATTCCAAAATCTTTAAGTCGAAATATCATTGGAGAAACCATTGGAGATGAGTTAAGAGTATTAAACATGCAAGATAGAATGGTAAATATGATGAATAATGCTTGATGCCTTTATCACCCTACCTGGTGGTTTTGGTACACTGGAAGAGTTATTCCAAATGGTCTTCTGGGCACAACTCAACATTCACCAGAAGCCTATAGGTATTCTTAATGTTAATGGTTTCTTTGATGGTTTGTTATCTTTCTTAGATTATGCTATCGAGAAAGGTTTTATTTCACAGTCAGCCAGACGAATCATAATGTGTGCAACAACTCCAAGTGAATTAATCGACAAACTTCAAGCATACATTCACAAGCCAGATCCAGCAGTTGCTCATATTGTTTGGCCTGAAGATTCAAGTCGAAAACGCAAATTGGATTTATCTCTGACGTTGTGAAAATTTTCCGTCATGGTTACAAATGCTATTATGTTTCTTTCAGTTTCAATAAGCCATACATCAGGTGATATCTTCTAAACTTTACTTTCCTAATTATTTTTGACGTTGAGGACAATGTTTTAAATAAGTTGGGGGAAAGGGATAATTGATATTTTCTTTTATATGGTAAATGTGTGTTTTCTATTTATAATGTGTGATTTTATTTTGTGATTTAAAAAAAAAAAAGCGATGGCGAGTAAAGAATGTCATTTTGATGTTCTTGAGATGCATCTCTAATTTGATGTTGTTGTGTTCTTTTCTTTTAAAAAAAAAACATGGCATGTTGTATTTGGTTTTAAAAAAATTGTGAATTATCAAACATGAAAATTGCTTTATTGTTGAATTCAATAAAGCTATCTTGATTAAAAAAACAAAAAAAAGGAGAAGGAATTGTTTTATGCACATTCTATGCTTTGTGGAGAGATTGGTTGTGATACATATAACTGAAAGTTTGATCATGATAAAGTGTTTTATTTTCAATACTCACACATGTTTTGTGAATGAGTGGTGAGTTTGAGAAAACAAGCATTCTGAACTTTAATTGGTCATTTGAAATGGTTATGTTATGATCTGAAACACTTAAATATGTTTACCTAACATGTGGAGAAATAATTTGGTTAATATCTATATTTTCAATTTCTATTACAATACTCCATTACAAAGTTTGTGATGAGTATTTTTCATTGTTATATTATCATGTAAAGTCATGTTGTACAAATGAAGAAAAAAATTGAAAAATGAAAAAAAGAAGAAAAATGGATAAAAAAACAGAAAAAAAGAAAAAAAAAAAGAAAAGAAGAAAAAAATGCATATTATTACTTAGTTTGCCATACTAAACCAATGAAATTTCGAAACATATTTTGGGTATGAAAATTTAGGTATTTCAAATTTTATAACTACCTATCTCATGCTCAAATTTTGTTTAAATGTTTGTCCTAAATTTTATTGGCCATTTCCTTGAGAGTTTTAACTGTTTTCCAACTCCATGAGTGAACACCTTACCAGCAAATGATAAACACTAACCCGTGAGGATATGGAGTTGAGGTTTTTTCATGATTAAATTTGATGTTTATGTATCTTGGTTTTGCGGAATGCAACGGTGGTTTTGTGCATATATACAATATTACTTCTCTATATAAAAAAATTATATTTATTCTTGGTAGCATCTATGATGATTGACAATAAACTTTTTGATTGTTAGACATTTTCACAAGTTTTTGTTAAAGAAATAATATCATGCCATGTTCATAAAAATTTCTTTTGTATTTTGTGCGCTTTAATTACTAGGGACTAGTAATAAGGTTTGTTGAAGTGTGATAAACGTTAAAAAATATACAATTACTTTCGGTTTGTAATAATATTTTACCTTATTAATATTAGTAATAATATAAATTTATAGTATTATTATGTGTTATAAATAAAATAGGAAATCAATACAAAATTGTAGTAGGAAGCATTTTTATGCGGGTTCGGATCAATGCACATAACTTTCAATTCCGGCATGATTTAGGGATGATTCTTGAAGATATGGATTCACAATCCATTCTTTTACAAATATTCAGAGATATTAAAGCCTAAATCAAAGTTTGGGATGATATTTTCTTGGATCAAAAGTTCATCACAATTTCATGTTTCAAGAGACTCATTTTCTGTCAAGACTTGACCAAGGTTCGTATTTTGGGCATAACTCAAGACCACATGAGCTATGGTGCTGAAATTTTTATTGTGTATTTCTTACTCATTTGGCTACAACAAATTATGTCGGCAAGGATTTTTAAAAAATGCAACAAGATACTGCAGTCATGATCCCGTAGGCCAACCACTCCACACTTATTACATCATATCTTGGCCAATAATGCTTGGAATTCATTCAAGTCAGTGGGAGAATGCAGCCAAGACATGGGAGAATTATTTTGTTAAAGAAAATCAAGATGAATCAGCAAGAATCCTTTCCAAAAGACCAGACAAATGAAATAATGGAGTTAGTTTCAAATTTTCAAAGATCTTGTCAATTATCTTGAAAATAAAAAAATAAAATAATTCCAATAGGAATTATTGTGTTGCCTATAAATAGAGGTCATTTAAACTTGTTAAACACACAAGTTTGTATATAAAGTTAGAGTTTCAAAGAAAGTTTCATTCTTGTTTTCCTATATTATAGTAGATTTTCTAGTATTTTATAAAAATGCTTTCTTTAGTTTTCATACAATATCTTGTTTTCTCTACTTTCTTTATGTCTTTCTAAGTTTATTTTGTTGAGGAATAGAGTGAAACTCTTGATGGAGGAAAAGGAATGATTGTGGCTTTACACTAAATTTTATTGTTTTGATCATCAATTTATTTTTTAGATTATACCCTTCTTGTTTTATGGTATTCTTGATTTATGCATTCTATTGGCACAATATACACTTGGTTCCATTTAGTTAAATGTCCGGTTTTACTTCAATCGACTACTAACGTGGATACCTTGATTTGTTATAGACAAGAGAATGCATGAATACTTGAGTCCATAAGCAAGTATTGGCGTTATAAGATGAATTATAATTGATAATAAAACATGATCACCTTATTACATGATTTATAATTAGAATATCTTTCTGTTGGAACCTTCGTTGTGTATGGATTTCAATAGTAGTAATTGAAGAGGTAAGAAAATATAATAATTTCTTTATCCAAAATCAAGAGTAGATCTCTATCCTCAACAATTTTATTATACAAATTTATCGTAAAAAAAATATTATTTCTTACTAGTTTAAAATACATCTATTTATTTCTCAAAAAAAAATATTCTCTGTAAACTTACATAATATTCCCTGTGGATCGACCTCGGACTCACGAGAAAATTACTACTTGAGACAACCTGCACTTGGGTTTGCAACCTTAAAGTTGTAGCACATACAAATTTCCTATAACCGCTCCAAGGCATGAATCTTTGAGGTTTGAGATTCGCTTGTCAAAGATAGCCAGATTAAGTGGTGAATCTATTCCTTCTTTGAATGTTGCTTTAATAATTACTCTTATGGCTCTGATATGAATCCATGAGACTGTATTTGCAACTTCTCTTTTAACTCTGCTTTTGATCTCCTGGATTTCTCTAATAGGGACCAACTGCATCTCGATCAGGTTCCCGGTAAACTCCATCGGAATGGCAAATTCTCCGGTTGTTACCCTGTGGATAATTTGGTGCTTTCTATTACGAAACCCAATTTTATCCAAAGCCTTTTCCATCGCTCTGATTGTAAATCCATCATAGATTTGAAGCTTTGGACCTTCCTTCATAATTTTCATAAGAGTCTTATGAGAAACCGTCGTGTGAGAAAGGAATCCTGACATATCCTCCCCCGACTATCTGTGAAGAATTTCTTCTTCACTCGATTGAAATGAGTTACTTCCATCATCGAATATATCTCTTCTTCAAAGATGCTTTCATCCGAGGTGGTATATCCTCAAATTGATACACCGTATAAGATCTTGATAATAGATAGCTTCTTCGATTTCTGGTGTAGCCTCGAACCCCTCGACTCCTCGTTTTTGTTTTATGCAATCCGCAATCCGTTGAGATATGCCCTCTTGCTCCGCATGTCCAAAGCAATTACGATCTTTGAAACTTTCATTAGCTCGGTGTGAGCACGCCCGAAAGTTCTCCTTCCTAGATTTCTCTGGTACTTGCTTGATTAGAACCGGATGATGAGGCTCTACTCCTGTTTGGTCTTGATCTTTGCCCCGATTTGTAGCTTTGGGCTTTCTGTTTTGACCAAAACCTTCTAGGTCTCCATGAAGACCTGCTTCTTTTATTGTTGTTTCCTGTTGGGAAATTTATTGTTTAGATTTTGATGAATGCCATGTAAAACTTAGAATAGGAAGTTGGCACCCCATTTTTGCTGTAAACTGTATTGTAATAAATAGGGCTGGTCAAGCTGAGTTAAGTTAACTATGACTAAACATGCAAAAAGACAAATCAAGACTAGAAGGAAGACTCATTGCAAGACAAATTGAGTATGGCAAAGAAGAGAAGACAGGGGACTCGATCAAGAAACAAGCAGAGATGCGGTGAGTGGAGTATCGATCAAGTCACCTAAACATAGCCAAGTCTCAAGTCGAAGTGACATGAGAGTCATCCAATGATTGGAAGCGATTCTAAGTCACCTGGGAAAGCAAGGAAATGCGGTCAAGTCGAGATAATCGAAAGAGATCCGTTGCCGCAAATCAAGAAATTACTTAAACAAGTAATATCTCCATGCTACCTTTCTCGAAGTGCTCGATCCCGAGAAGCGTGCAAGAGGAATAAACCAATGGGAAGCACTACACCGTGTCGAACTCGAAAAGTCAAGAACATTTCATACGAGGAAGTGGCAAATTCAAGGATCGCAACAAGACAAGCCAACGTCCACAAGTGACTTTAAAAATTAGCCTATCTCTTCAACGGGCGATTTTTGAAAGATCACTATAAAAGGCCGAGGAATGACTACGAGAGAAGGTTACGAACCACAAACATTCAAGAAATTATTTGAATGAATCGAAATATTCTCAAATCATTCAAGATTAATCCTCAAGCCTACATTACGAAGCACATCTATCTAACACTCACTGTGAAGGAAAGATAACTTCAATCGGTTGAAGAGGAAATTATTGAAGAATCAAGGGGTCTACATTCCACGAAGGATTGTAGAGAGGTTCAAGGTCGAACCGTCTCGAGTTTTGGAGGGCTTCGTGATCAAATCCAAAGAGATTGAGCAAGTGGGCTGTAGTAGCAAAACAGTTGCCCCTGTGAAGAAAAGGTGAGTCGTCGAGAAGCCACTGAGTGATCAAGGCATCTCAGGTGAGTCCCAAAGGATCAAGTCACGGTGTGTGATCAAGACTTGTATCTCGGACTTACCACTTTGTATCTTGATCAATACCTAGTGGATTCCTCCGGAGTTGGAAAAGAGAGGAGTAGAAGAATTACCCCATCTTGAACCTCTATAAAAATCTTATCGTGTCATTTACATTTCAGCACTTTAATTCCTGCATCTTATTTGTTTAACTCTGTTTGATAAATTTGCTATCCACTTGATAATTTCTAAGTACTAAACCAAGCATTAAATCATTGCTTAACTATAATTAAGGGTGTTAAGTCTTCATTAAAACAAACTACCGTTGAGCTAATTCGATCTTAACAATTTGAGTTATTCCATCAACAAATCGATTGAGTCTGTTGAGTGACTAACTCTCTTGATTAACTAAATTGTCATCCCAAGACACAAGCTGTAGTATCAACTCGAACTTTAAAAAGGACTAAATCGAAAAGTTGGTAAGGTTTATTCAACCCCCTTCTAAACCTTACACTCACCCCTTGGGACCTACAAGTGGTATCGGAGCGGTTGGTTCATTGAGCCTTCCGTTGAGTTCTTGAACTAGATCTCCAAATTTTTCAAAGTCTATTTTAGTACTTAAGTTTTCAAAACTCCTTTTATCATTAAAGGTTATTATCATGGAAGCAAATTTGACACGCATCCCTATGTTCACAATTGAAGAATTCGATGATTGGAAAATTCGTATGCGGCTCATTTATCAAAGATTACATGATGAGATGTGGATAGTGATAGAGGATGGGCCACTGCAAATCTTAAAAGTGAACACATTTGTAAGAAGAGCTGCACTGGTGAAGGTGAAGAGGATGTTGCTCCCCAGGACCGGCTATGATTGAAAAACCAAAAGCTGAATGGACAAATGATGACAGAAAAAGATATAACTTGGACAATGTGGCCAAGGACATTCTTTACAAAACCTTGGACAAAGCCATGTTCAACAAAGTCAAATCATGCAAAACGGCTAAAGAAATGCAGGGACAAGCTAACATTGATTTGTGAAGGCTCGGAGCAAATCAAAGAAAACAAATTATCGGTGGTTGTCTGAAATTTGAGAATTTCAAAATGATCTCGGGGAGAGAACCTGGATCAACTGGATGCTCGATTCACGAAATCACCAATGAGCTATCAACACTTGGAAAAGAATATACACGAAAGGAAATATGTATGAAGATCCTAAAAAGTCTTCCAAATGAATGGGAAATGAAGGTCATGGCACTAAGACATTCCATGGACCTATCGAAGACATCCAACCATGAACTATTCTCGGACCTCAAAGCCTACGAATTTAAGGCCGAGAAGAAAAAGACCGAGGAAAGAGGCAATTTGTACCCAAAACAAATTGGCTAATTGTTAAGGATGGAAAGAGAGTTGAGGTCAAAGAAGTTATTGACCAGCGAAATAGCCCTCTTGGTCAAAGGTTCAACAAGTTCTTCAATAAGAACTACAAGAGAGGCAAGGGTGAATCCTCCGAGAAGACACTCAACTCCTCTCCAAGTCAAGAGAAGATAGGCCAACCAAGAGAACATATCATCAAAAAGTCAATATCAAAGGGATGACAATCCAAGAATGGAAAGAGCTGGTCAAAGGTTGAATATCTATCTTTTATGAATCGTAGGCAACCAGTCACTATGCCATTGACTCCCATATCCTGTAGTCAACAAATACATGAATGAAGAAGAAAGAAAGGTCTTTAGAGAAAGAAGAAAGAAAAAAAAAGGCAATGTTGGGTGCAGAGAGGCTTTGAGACAACCAAGTCAAAAGACATAGCTGAGTCAGAGAGTAGTGAAGCTGACTACTCAAGTGACTCTGAAGAAGAAGCCCTAATCTGTTTGATGGCCAAGGAACAAGATCAACCTGACCAAGAAGATGAGGTACACTCTAACTCATCAAACTCGGTTCTAGTGATAGTGACTGTGACACACACACTTCATCACCCACTGATCTTTATGATTCATTAGGCAAAATGATGAAAGATTTTGAACACATTAAATCCTCACACACACTACTAAATGAGGAAAACAGTCTACTCAAGAGCCAAAACTTACAACGACTAAGGAGTTGAGTACTCTAAGTCAAATAGGCTGATGAGAATGAAAGTTTAAAATCGAAAATGCAAAGTTATTAGCGAGAAATAGCTGCTATAGAAAAGAGGAAAATGACCTCAAAAATGTGATTGCCTCATTTACTAAGGCATCTAAATCATTGGATGATCTTATTATGAGTCAAATAGAATGTGGAGACAAGACAGGGCTTAGGATTTAATTCCACTATGCTATGTCGAGGCTCAAGAGTGATTTTGGAAAAAGGATCTTCAAGCAATGAAGTATCTCAAAAATCCAAAACTCCAAATGGTGCACACACATTTAATCAAAGCAAATTACAAGCAAATTGCCCTTGGTTACAAAGGAAAAGGAAAACGGCCCGATTGAGTGTGGTTGAAAGGACAAGCGAGAAGAAATTGGCCGAGTTCCTCGGCAAACTCCAAGCAGAAAATACTCTGTAAAGAAGAAACAGAGCTACCAAAAACCCCAGAAAATATATAAAAAAACACAAATGATGGGAATGGTAGAAAATATCCAAGTCAAGTGATTGGAATAATGTGAACTATCGGAAAAAACCTATGGAATATAAGCCCAAATGGCAAAGGCCCGAACTCGTGAGAGGCCATTCCAAAGGTATAAGAGCTTTCATCAGCACACATATGCACCTAGGCACTACACTCAAAGACATCACAACTACCCAAAAGAAGGCAGTTGCTAGAACACATATACGGCATATAGACAAAAGAGAAAAACTATATGAACCTAGAATCCCCAAGCAATTTGCCAAGATTAATTATGATTATGACACGATAGATGGCAACCCCTTAGAGTCAAATCATTTGGCTATAAGTTGGTTGGATCATCTTACAATTCTAACCCCTCGGGACCCGGACAAGTATGGGTACCTAAAACTTAAATTCCTTGATTGCGGGTTCAAGGAAGTGAGTGCCAAGGAACTTGGTACATGGATAGTGGCTGTTCCCGGACACATGACAGAAATAAGAAAAATCTGTCAAACTTCAAGAAAGTCAAAGGAGCAAAAGTCATATTTGGAGGAAATGAAGCTCCGGGGAGAAATAAGAGGCATTGGATCCATCAATAAAAATGGATTAGAAATCACAGATGTTGCATATATTGAAGGACTCAACTTCAACTTGCTAAGCATCGACCAACTCTGTGACAAGAGTTATAATGTTGGATTTAACATGGGTATATGCCAAATCAAGATGTTGAATCGAATGAAGTTGTGTTGCAAGGATGCGAGACAAAAAGAACATGTACGTCGTGGATTGGTCAACTGCAACACCAGCACTGTCTATTAGCAAAAACACAATTTGAATCAAGTTGGTTGTGGCACAAAAAAAGTGAGTCACCTGAATTTCAAAGCGATTAACAAGCTTGCGAAGTAATCTTGTGGAAGGACTTCCAGGACTCGATGTACAAGAAGGAGAGTATATGTGACGCATGTCGAAGGGAAAACAAATCAAATCATCATTCAAAGAAAAGACACGCCCATCTTCAACAAAATATTGCATCTACTACATATGGATCTATTTGGCCCAGTGGAACCGGCTAGCATAAGTGGAAAGAAATACACCTTAGTGGTAGTAGATGACTACTCAAGATATACATGGACAATATTCATGTGTAAGAAGAAAGAAACTCTCAGAAAACTACCCACGATTGATGAAGAGAATTCAAAATGAGAAGAGCCAAACCATTATCAAAATAAGATCGGGACGGAACCGAGTTTGTCAATGGGATAATAACTTCGATATTGTATTGAAAATGGCATTGGTCATGAACTATCTCTGCAACAAGGACTCCACAATGAGAATGGAGTTGCGAGAAAGAGGAATAGAACTCTCAAAGAAGCGACAAGGACCATGTTAGGCTAAGTAGGGTTACCAAAAAGATTTTGGGTGAAGCAATAAACACAACATGCTACACTCAAAATAGATGCATGATAAAATGCAGGGCGGTGACAAAGACTCCTTATGAGATTTGGACGGGAAAAACCTAATGTTGCATATTTTAGAATATTTGGATGTAAATGCTTCATCCATAACAATGGCAAAGATAATCTAAAGGCGTTTGATGCTAAAGGCCGATGAAGGTATCTTCTTGGGATACTCGGTGAAAGCAAAGCCTACTGAGTACTCAACAAGAGGACTATGGTTACGAGAGAATCCATTCATGTGGTGTTCGATGAACTAAATGTTAATGGAGAAGACATTGAAGAATCAACTGATAAGATAAATCAACCAACCATGCGAAAGAATCCCTATCTTTGGTGGCCCCGAATTATAAACTCGAGAAGAAGATGACATAAAATCTCAAAAGCAATGGAGAATTTGCAAAGTGATTACGAGAAAGGCGATCAAAGCAACATTGCAAGACGATCGAATCGGCTAACTTACTCCAACTTTGATGTAAGATGGCCGATCCACGAAACTTGTCATTGGAGATATAAGAGAAGGTGTCAAAACAAGATCGAACTCAACAAACTTAAGCTATGTTCACAACTTCATCTCATAAGATGTGTCACAAGCATTAGATGACACACATTGGATTCCATCACGAAGAATGAATCTTTGAAAGAAATAAAGTATGAGAGTTCAAAGACCCACCCATCAAAATGTTATTGGCACTAAATGGGTGTTCGAAAAAGATGAACGAGGAAGGTTACGTGGTAAGAAACAAAACAAGATTAGTAGCAAAGGATATTGCCAAGAAGAAGGGATAGATTTTGATGAAACATTTGCCCTGTAGCAAGATTGGAAGCTATAAGGATGTTTCTTGCCTATGCAACTCACAAGAATTTTCTTGTATATCGGATGGATGTAAAAAGCGCATTCCTAAATGGTATATTGGAAAAAGAAGTGTATGTTGAACAACCTCCGAGGATTTGAGCGAGAAGACTCTTGGAGATAAAGTATATAAACTCAAGAAAGCTCGTATGGATTGAAATAGGCACCCGAGCATGGTATGATACTTTGTCACAATTCCTAACGAGAATGGATTCACAAAAGGAAAAGTAGATAGAACACTTTTCAAATTCAAGACAAGAAAAATACACCACTTGTTCAATATATGTGGATGACATCATTTTTGGATCCACAAACAAAGAGGCGTGTGTGATAAATTCTCAAACCTCATGCAAAGCAAGTTCGAAATGAGCATGATGGGAGAGCGACATTCTTCCTTGGACTCCAAGTGAAACAACTAAAGGATGGAACCTTCATAAGTCAAATAAAATACACCGAGATTTAATGAAAAAAATTGGTATGGAAGAGAAGTCTTACGTGAAAATACCAATGAATACATCGATCAAAATGGACATGGATGCGGATGGCAAGTCAGAGATCAAACAAGATCTGAGCACTTATTGGATCATTGCTCTATCTCACGAAGCGAGCCGGACATCACCTTTGTTGTAGGTGTATGTGCAATATTTCAATCTGCTCAAAAGAGAGCCATATGACAAAGAAACTAAGAGGATCTTGAGATACTTGAAAGGAAGCGAAGTTGGCTTATGGTATCCAAATGAAGGTGGATTCAAGCTAATTGGCTATTGGACTCGACTTTCTTTGGATGCGAGTTGATAGGAAAAAGCACCTCGAGGCACATGTCAAATGCTTGGAAACAGTGATTTCTGGTTTAGCAAGAAGCAAAATTCAATAGCCACCTCTACAATTGAAGCGGAATACATAGGCTGCGGCAGTTGTTGTGCTCAAGTCCTATGGATGAGACAAAGAATCGAGAGACTATTAAGTTGAAGAAAAGGAAATTCCAATCATGTGTGATAACACAAGTGCAATTGCAATCACTCAAAATCTGTGTTGCACTCAAGAACAAAGCATATCGATGTCGAGATATCACTTCATAAGAGATCATGTTGAAAAGAAGGACAATACCTTGAGTATATTTCAACCGATAAACAGATTAGGCGACATATTCACAAAACCATTAATTATCGTCAAGATTTGAAGAAATCAAGCATGAGTTAGGATTAATTGGTGGTGACACTCGGAAAGAATCAAAGAAAAGAAATGAAACACAAAAAGGGAAAAAGAGCTGAACTCTCAAATCAACTAAGTAAATCGGCCGTATCGGAAAGACGGCAATATCTGGTCAAGTCGGTGACAATGAGTCACTAAGAGAATTGTGAGAAGAAGAGTTAAATCGGTGAGGAAAAGGTGAGTCATTTATGAGCAAAGTGACAAAAAACGCAATCATTTTTACTAAGTGGGAATGTTTTTAAGAGTTACGTCGGCATAATTAAGACGTGTACTGAGCAAAAAGCCGCACACCAAGCTTATGATTGGATATAAATCTGCCGCATTAAATACGAGACATTAAATGCTAAATTGGCGTGCAAAATCTAAGCCGTTGATTTCGATCACATTTCAAAAACCACCCGCACATCCTTTCATAAACCATACTTAAACTTTTTTGTTTCTCTCTCATATTACCAAAACCGTTCATTTCTTTCGAAGCAAAGGCAAAACTCTCTCAAAACTCTCTCAAAAACCTTGCTACTATCTCATCTTCTTTGGAAATCAAAAACTTAAGACTTGGTTTCTTCTTGGTGGAATGTAGACCCTGAAAAATGGCATCAACTCTCCTTCACAAGTGGTGATTTTGTCAAGATAGGAAGAATGTTTCAAATCTTCTACGCCGTTGATTTCGATCACATTTCAAAAACCACCCGCATGGTCAAATAAACCATACTTAAACTTTTTTGTTTCTCTCTCATTACCAAAAGATCATTTCTCTCGAAAAGCAAAAAACTCTCTCAAAACCTATCTATCTTCAAATCAACTTCTAAGTTTCCTTGGTGAAATCTTTGAAAAATGGCATCAACCTATGATTTTGTCAAGATAGGAAAGCAAATCCACACAGGGTCTCTTGTGGATTTCGAGTTCAAATAGGGGTCCGATGACTCCATGTGGAAGATCGAAAAGCTCAAACGTCCGGGCTAAACCATTCCTAACGATGGAGTTCTCAATGACCTATGAGAGGTCGCACGTTCTACGTGAACGCCGAGATTCACGATGAGGGATCAAATCCTGTTCACGGAAAGGAGTTCATCATCTCTGCCAAGGATTTGGCGGAACACTGCACTACCTGGCGGAAGGAGCATCGAAAATCAATGAAGGCGATGTAGACCTGGCTTTGCTTGGAGAGGAAGTAGACAAGTCCGACTATCTTTGATAAAATAGTCTACACAACCAACAAGGTTCTTTGAAGGAGGACTACCACAAACTGTTGGACATAGTTGCCAAATGCATAGACATCAAATTTGGCGGCTTTGACCAAGCCCCCAAAGCAAAGTTGATCGTAATGGCTTTCTTGATCATTGAAGAAAGGAAATAAAGCTGGCTTTGAGTTTGTCTCACAGGCCAGACTACTGCCGAGAATGTAGGAACAAATCCTTCAAGGAGAATGGTACATTTGGAGGATCCACAGGATATGGTGCAGTGATCGGTCAATCGATGGAGGTCAAAGGAGTCACTCTTAGACATGGAAAAGCGTTCCATGTAAACAAGAGGATGTTCGAGATCAAACCTCTCTGGCGTACGAGAAGAGAGCCTACGCCAAGAGAGGCGACACGAGTGAGGGAATCAGGTGACCACTGAAGATCACAGTCTCTCTCTCCACCAAAAGAAGAAGGCTACCCCTGCGGTGCTAAGAAGACTGATGCTCTGCGTGAAAAGAAACACAAATCTGCTCTCCCTGCCCCTGCCCGGAGTCACTGCCCAAGCGGCGTGGTGAGAAGGACTCTCAAATACCTTCTCCGATCGTCAAAAGAGGATAAGCGATAAGCCAAGACGGCTAGCTCCTCGAGAAGAAAACACAGCCTGGCCCCGCCACCCAAGACTCGAAGAAACTCTCTCCGAACCGGAAATCCCTCTGGTACAACTAAGAGAGAAGAAGAATAATCATCAAGCGCTCCGAGCTTGAGAAACCGGCTGAGTCGGCCACTCGGTGAAGCGAATCTGGGAGGCTGCTGGAGAAGTAGAGTCTCGGATATTATTAATGAAACAGCTAAATCTGTGAAAGCGTCAAATAGCAAATCGAAGACACAACTATAGTTCGCACAAGCGAGACACCGAAGAAGGCGAGAAAGCGCACTCGCTGTTGTGAGATCGTATCCCCTCCTGCAATGACGCGGTGACAATATGGAGCACCAAAGCTTGCTACCTTCTATCCCTGAGCACGAGGGACAACAAGAAGAAGGCTGATAGAAATGATAGTGATGTGATGATCCTATCCCCACCTTATCCAGGACATCCAAAATCGTCTGCGAGTGGAGGAAGTGGAAATTGAGTCGATCAAGGAACAGTTCCAACGGCTGAATTTATAGAAGAGGAAGAGGAAGCTGCTGAACTTTCTTGGGTGACCACTGTGATCAAAGATCGGATGAAGAAAATCGCAAAGATATCTTGCGGATCTTCAAGGACAAGGAGAAGGAGAGACAGGAGCGAGAGAAATCGAGGCACGTGAGAAGGCCCGGCATCGCCCTATCACGCACCCGAGAACACACACATCATCTCCTTGATGTCTTATCGGTGCATGATGAGGATTTGGACCTGCTTTGCCGCCACAAAAGAAATGCAAATCAGGCGGGCATTGCGAATCGAGAATCCTTCACGAGCAAAAATTGATGGAGGGACCGGAGAGTCCTCCAAAACACAGTGAAATCGATCGATGGGACTTGTGCGACAAATCGCCCGCGATTGTTCTTTGCCACCACTTCCCCACTCACTCGAAAGAAGGAAATAAGGGAAATGGCGATGAAACTAGGATAGTAAGGACCCCGGTCGAGCAACCCCTATTGAAGGTGTCTTACCACCTCCCCAACTACCAGTGAACACTCGGTAAAACGCAGGGGAGTTTGGAGACAGTGACCCCATTCCAAGTCACTCGGTTGGTGCGCCCGGTGAGGGGAAAACTCCCTCCATTGCGGCAAGGTCGGAGAATCTGCGATGACTCCACAATGAATCTAGGAGGCGTAGTGGAGAATGAACAAACACAAAGTACACAGCAAGTTGTCATCAGCGAAGCTCGAGGCGATTGAGGCTGTCTCAAGTTGAGAAGTGCCAAGCTACTCACGAAGGCTAATGGCGTTCGCGATGCGATCGAGACACGAAGAAGGAACAGCCACAGGAGTTAACACTGCAGGCCATGAAAGTGCAATCCATGGGGTTGAGACTCCAATGGATGCCACCGCGAAAGACCTCGGGGCAGGTGACCTTTGTCGAAAGGGATGTCAAGGCCTTGCTGCGATTGAGGCTGCGGGGAGGTAATGAAGGCCAACGGGAGGTTGAGACCTCCGGGGTAAAGAAGTAGAGAACATCCTCTCACTGCTATCATTGATCCATCGAGAAAAGGAGATAAGTGCACTTCATGATTCCCAGATAATCTAATGTAACTTTTAAGGATCGGAAAGCGGACGAAGAAGGAGTCATCCCCATGACAGATCAAAAAGACTTCGGTGAGGATGTTCCAAGCACGAGCAAGTCGATCTCAAGACTACTCGTCAAACTTTCAATTTTGATGATGAGCCACCAATGGAAATCTCATCATCGTCCGATGAACGCTTCGATAAGGCCGAGGACAAGTCCACTAAATTGGAGAAACCAAATTGAGACCGACGAAAGCTGTTGAGATAGTTGAGTCGACAAAGGGGTCCACTTCTAAAAGACCCGGTGAAATAGAGTCCACTGCGCGGCTCCCAAAGTGCGGCGAGTTCGACTCAAAAGGAACTTCATGTGCACCTCTCATCATTGAACAAATCCCGATTGGCCATGATGATTCCTTTGTAGAATCATTTCCCTTCTCATTTGGAAGTACCCGACCTCCCTTAAAGTCGAGATAGAGATCTCGCGGCGCTTCCACGGATCGAGATCCTGTCATTCCATCGGATACCATCGTTCGGTGACTATGACTTTGGCGTTGCATGGCCATCAAGCGCAGCGGAAGGAACAAGCGAAGTTCGGGAGGTGTTCAAAGCATTATTTGCTTTGAAATTGAACGGATGGAGAGGCACCAGGCCTCTATGGACATGAGGCTGGACAACGAGATGCCAACCTTCTGCTGCGACTTGAGAGGCATAATAGTCGAAATCGGGAATGGTGGCAACGACAAAACAATGCGTGTGGAACAACAAGCTAGATACTTGAGGACATTGTTCAACAAGGTTGGTATGGCGGTGAGAATGTTGATGCAAAGCGAAATTGAGAGAACACATTGAGCACATGCATGAAGCTCACCTTCTTTGAGATAAAGTTGATGCGTGAGCAAAATAAGAGTGACCTTCTGCGTCGGAAGAAAACATGGATATAAAATTCAGCCTTCTCATGGTTGAGATGAAGCTAATTTCAGTGAGTCAACGCTACTCGCTCACGAATTTCGCGCCGCATACTCATGACAAACTCGAGCGAACTCGGCTATCGGCGTGAGCTCGACTTCACCTTGCCGAGTATGTTTCGGGGGTTCCTCTCTCCTTTGATGATTCCAAAAGGGGAAGAGGAATACCTAAAAGCGGCGAAGAAGATCGATGTTGAGAAAGAGGAAGCGGTTAAAGGAAAAACAAGCTGAGGAAGTGTCAAAACAAAAGAAAGAAAAGTCTGTTGAGGGGAAGGATCAAAAGATGTGACCTTGATGATTACACAAACCCCTCAACAAGGTCTTATCACGGTGATATTATCGGCGACAAACTCCATGACTCTGCCACTCCAACACTCTGCTATATCTATGGTTTGAAAAAGAAAAACGATTGAAGCGGGGATGGAGGAAGTGGAAGGAAGGATGGATGCCCGAGTTATGAATATCTTGAAACAACATGGAGGCATTCGGTGAAGCGAGAGACACTTATGCCATCTCGGATGCGGAGCAGGCCAAGATCGATTGATGAATTTAAAACGCTCGCATCGAAAGGATACTTTGCAAACATGTCCATGGCTCAAGCTTGGGACTTATCTTGGGAAAAAGGTCTCACGCTATGTGAAGAAGGCGGACGACGGACTACGGCGATCGCTCTGCTTTGTCACTCCGCTAGTCACTCAGTGGGAAGAAGAAGACCCCGATCAATACACGCCCGAGAGGAGAGGTAGAGGAAGAAGCGATAGTGAAGGAAGGAAGGCTTGGACCTGGAGACCTCTGCCCAAAAACATTAAGTACATAGATCCAGGCAAGAAATGAGGGATCTCTTTGGGTGTCTTGACCAAGTAGCCAATCTGCAAGTGGCTAAAAACAATGTTGAGTATGTGAAAAGAATCGAAGAAGAAAATAAAAGACAAACTCGGCTTTGGGAGGAGAGACAAGAGAGACTAAGAAGAGATGAAGCTGCCGGAAGGCATATGAAAAAAAAAAAATAAAGGCTAATTGGAGATGAGAAAAAAAGAAAAGAAGAAGCGAGAAGATCTTTGAAGAAGAAAAAAAAAGAAGGAAGCGGCGAAGGAGATGAAGTGTTGTTGTCCACCCCTTCATGTATTTTACCATGTAAATACACTCTATGTAAGTCTTACGTAATATATATTTGTAAATTCTCTAGTTTTGCGTAGACATAAATGTTTGCTCGATACACCTTATGCTGATTGTGTAAAAGAACAAGAATGTTATGATCAATAAAAGGATTGATTCTACGCATACATTCTATGTGAATGCACTATCGTATGTATCTTTGCTATTTACATTTTGAATATTTTAAGTTTTGGCATCATCAAAAAGGGGGAAATTGTTGGGAAATTTATTGTTTAGATTTTGATGAATGCCATGTAAAAACTAGAATAGGAAGTTAGCACTCCATTTTCTTTGTAAAGCGTATTGTAATAAATAGGGCTGGTCAAAAGTGAGTTAAGTCGGTATGACTAAACATGCAAAAAGACAAGCTGAAGACTAGAAGGAAGACTCATTGCAAGGCAGTGAGTATGGCAAAAGAAAGAGAAAACGAGGGACTCGGCTTTGAAGGAACAAGTGAGATGCGGTGAGTGGAGTATCGATCAAATCGACTAAACATAGCCAAGTCTCAAGTCGAAGTGACGGAGAGTCATCCAATGATTGGAAGGCTGATTCTAAGTCACAGGGAAAGCAAGGAAATGCGATCAAGTCGAGATAAGCTGAAAGAGATCCGTTGCCTGAAAATCAAAGAATTACTTAAACAAATAATATCTCCATGCTACCTTTCTCGAAGTGCTCAGTCCCAGAAGCGTGCAAGAGGAATAAACCAATGGGAAGCACTACACCGTGTCAGAACTCTGAAAAGCTGAAGAACATTTCATACGAGGAAGTGGCAAATTCAAGGACTGCAACAAGACAAGCCAACGTCCACAAGTGACTTTCAAAAATAAGCCTATCTCTTCAACGGGCAGATTTTTGAAAGATCACTATAAAAGGCTGAGGAATGACTCTGAGAGAAGGTTACCTGAACCACAAACATTCAAGAAATTATTTGAACTGTAACCGGAAATATTCTCAAATCATTCAAGATTAATCCTCAAGCCTACATTACGAAGCACATCTATCCAACACTCACCTGTGAAGGAAAGATAACTTCAATCAGTTGAAGAGGAAATTATTGAAGAATCAAGGGGTCTACATTCCACGAAGGATTGTAGGGAGGTTCAAGGTCGAACCAGTCTCGAGTTTTTGGAGGGCTTCGTGATCAAATCCAAAGAGCTTGAGCAAGTGGGCTGTAGTAGCAAAGCGGTACGCCTGTGAAGAAGTTGAGTCGTACGAGAAGCCGGTGAGTGATCAAGGCATCTCGGGCGAGTCCCAAAGGATCAAGTCAGTTTGTGTGATCAAGACTTGTATATGGTATTACCACTTTGTATCTTGATCAATACCTAGTGGATTCCTCCGGGAGTTGGAGAAGAGAGGAGTAGAAGAATTACCCCATCTTGAACCTCTATAAAAATCTTATCGTGTCATTTACATTTCAAAGACTTTAATTCCTGCATCTTATTTGTTTAACTCTGCTGATAAATTTGCTATCCACTTGATAATTTCTAAATACTAAACCAAGCATTAAATCATTGCTTAACTATAATTAAGGGTGTTAAGTCTTAAAAAAACAAACTACCGTTGAGCTAATTCGATCTTAACGGCTAAGTTATTCCATCAACACTCGATTGAGTCTATTGAGTGACTAACTCTCTTGATTAACTAAATTGGTTGTCCACGAGACACTGTATGTAGTATCAACTCACGAACTTTAAAAAGGACTAAATCGAAAAGTTGGTAAGGTTTATTCAACCCCCTTCTAAACCTTACACTCACACCCATTGGGACCTACACTTCCTCGGCGGTATGGATGGCTCTGCTCCTTCTTCTTTCTGTGCCGCCTTGGTTGACTTCCCACAATTGTTGGGATGTCATTATCCACGCAACATAGAGGAACCACTTTGTTAATTCCTCTTAATCTCTTGTAATTCCTGTACAGAGCTGCTTGGTAACACCATTCGAGATAACTTGGCCTTTAGGAAAGACATTTTTAAGACCACGATTTCTCTTACACTCCATCCTTGTATTCCCTGATAAGCATTTCTCTCCATGGACTCGGAATCTTGGCAAAGAATAGTTGTGCAGCTTCCTTTTCTTCAATCTTGGATTTCCACCGGTATTCGGTGAACAACTTGATATATTCGTCAATATGACAAATATCATGTAACTTAAGGCTATAGAGGGCTTGTTTATATCTCTTTCTTTTTTCATCCTCTAATCCTCGAAATAACTTTGTCTTGGATGAAGGCCCGGATTTTGAATAGTTTTGCCATACCATCGACAATTCATTTAAGTAATTCTCTGATGTGGCCGAACCTTTTGTACTAGCATCTGTCATATCCCAAGCAATCTTCACCGATCCTTGAAGACTCATTTCAAGGAGTAAAATGAATGAATCCTTTGTAAGATCAAGGGTTCTCTTTGAAATTCTCATAAGTTTGAAGCCCATTCATCAATGAGAACTTCTCTATTTTTAAAATGCGGGATGTCTAGATTTAACATCAACCCATATGGATGTATTGGGTCGGTGCGATCTCCCATAAGGTGTCGAAAAACATTCGGCCTTGGTAGGTTGTCGAGTTCCCGCATGAGGTTTCGACCTCCTGTCATGAAAGTGGATCACTTACGTTGTGAAATCCCCAGGATCCATGATTCGAACCCGTCTTTCTTCAACGTTATGATTAACTAGTTGTGGTGGTGGAATTGGTCTTCTGCTGATTCATAGGTAACCAATGTTCCATCTCTGTGTTCATCTTTAAATCTACAATTCCTAATCTGCGAAGGATTACGCAAAATCATGTAGATCTTTAAGATTTATCTTTTCCATATCCATCTTTTTAATTTTTGATGGAGTTTCCTTTGATTAGAGCAATGAGCTTCTCCTCATCTGTCATTTTTGTATAACCGGTTGGTTTCCTTTTTGGTGTAAATAAGTCTTGTCCCCAAAAATCGTCTGCTTCTTTTCTCGGGAAGAACTCGGCTGTCCTCCCAGGTTCTTGACTCGTTTCTGAATATCATGAAGGATTTCAAGAGTTTCATTCGATTTCACCATCGTCTCCATCAGTTGGATCGATGAACTTGTGTTGGTAGATGAATATGGCGGTTGCCATAATTACGCACCATCTTACGGACTTCTCTAAGATCTTCGGAGAACTTAGATTTATCTGGAAGTATCTCATTCCACTCGGTACTCCATCGGGAATCATTGTTCGATGGGAATTCTCATGAACCGTTTCTTGAAGGTTCATCAAGTGAACATATAAGTGCAGTTAAGCATCCAGAAGCTGCTATAATACTCTTTCGCATTTTGCATTGCCTTAAGGTTTCCCGTCGGCTCCTGCTGTTCTTTTTCTTCATGTTGGTATTCCCAATATGAAACACGATCAAGGTGTTCTTGAGCAAACATCGTCAATACTTGACGATATGTCCTGTAAGGGGTACATCTCGGACTTCGGTCCGGATCCATAATCTCGAAGTAATTTCTCCTCACCAATTGTTAATTACATAAATATAATAAATTTAACTAAAAGTTCTTAATAAACATAGGCTCCGATACCATTTTTGCAGCCCCTAAAACCTTTAAAAACCATTAGTTTGCCTTCAACCTTGTATAAGGGGTATTTTGGGGTTTTATCAAATATTAAGGCTATATTTGAACATTTTGAATAAATAAGGCCATTGTTGTACATATGCTTTAAAATTAGGCCATTTTCAATCCTTTCCCGATTGCAATCTCAGCTCCCATTCGCAGTTATTACCTAATATAAAATTCAGGGGTAATTTTTGTAACTTCATTATATTATTATACATATTCACACAGGCCAAACAAACAATTGGATAGAAATGATACCGTTTCTCAAACATAATATTACACAAGACTAAATAAATAATGAACATTACAATCCTACACAATCTTATTATATTCCTATCAACAAATCCAAACAAGTCATTAGTAAAATATTTCGACCCATACTTCAATTTTCCATCAGTATAAAAGTCAAAAGTGTTTATATATATATAGGGGGAGGATCAAGTGAGACCATGTCTCTAGGTGAGACACAATGGACTAATCTCAACCATCCCCCACTATTAATCAATGTATATGATTTGATGGATAAAAAATATATTAAAATGTTAATTTAATCAATATAAGGGTAGTAGGGTAAAATAACATAACAAGTTAGTTACAAAAATGGAATCAAATCTCTTTATCTCTCATACATCTCCCAATTTCCTCAATCTGACGTCTCCTTCTCTCTCTCTCTCATTCTTCCATTAACGCAAATAAAGAAAACTGTGAAGAACTCGAAAATTACAATTCATGAAAATTACAGAGAAAACACAAAAACAATCGGTGCAATATTACAGAGAAATAACGAACAGGAGTTTGAAAACTAAATATGCAACAAAACTCAACTAAATATGCATTATCTGAAAACTATCTATCGTGAAAAAAACTAATATGTAGTCTGATATATCCAACTATGCAAGGCGTCATAAACTATGCAACAAAATCAACTAACTATGTATTATCTAGAAACTATCTATGCATTGTGGAATAACTAAATATGTAGTACATTATGTAACATCCCATTTTTATAATTTCCAAAAGCAACATCCCATTTTCATAACTAAATATACATTATATTGAACTATTTATGCGAGTGTAGTATAACTACATATACGATACATTATATTCAATTATGTCTTGTTTTAAATGTAAACAGCCAACAAAATAACTAAATATGCATTATTTGATATCTAATTATGCGATAGAAGAACCCTAACTATCTTTATAAAATAAAAATATTTGAAAAGAAAATAGGTTCCTTAAATTCCGCTACAAAATCCGCGAGTGTCAATTTCCCCAAAAAATCATTGGGACCACTAATTTGAATTACAAAATTACAATATTACCCTTAAAATCAACGAAAATTAGGAAATAATTAAAAAACCTAAATTAATCACATCCAGCATTTTTTAAGATCAATGGGTAAGATGAGTCAAACTTGTCTCACCTAGGAGAGTGGTCTCATTTGAACCAATCTATATATATATATATATATATATATGTGTGTGTGTGTGTGTGTGTGTGTGTGTGTGCGGAGAATTTTGAAAGGATTTACGGCATCATATTTGCTTCATCGGCTTATTTTCAATTTCGATCTTGTAAGTATAAGGGGGTGACATATTTAGTCTTGTTTATATCTATGTGGCAATTTTGGTCTATAAATTCAACGGTGTGGCATATTTGGTCTGTAAGTATCTATATAGAAATTTAGGCCCGTAAATATTTTTTGTGCAATTTAGGTCCCATAAGTTTTATTTTGGTGCAATTTTGGTCTCAAATGGATAATGCATATATATTTCATCCTTTGAGAACCAAAATTGCACAAACTTAGAACTTATCGGATCAAAATTGCAAAAAAATCAAAATCCATAAGACCAAAATTGCTACACAACATACTTAGTGGACCAAATATGCCAATTTTTAATACATACGGGATCAAAGTTACAATACACAATAATTCTTGGACTAAATATGTCACCTCCTTATATTTATAGAACCAGAACTGCAATTAAGCCTTGCTTCATCAATCATTATAGAATTACATGGTTGAAATTCGCATAGTCAAATTTTATTCGCCACTTGAAGTGTAAGGCTTAATTGCAATTTTGGTCTTGTAAGTATCTTATGTAGCAATTTTAGTCATGTAAATTCAAAGGTACGACATATTTGGTCCTGTAAATATACTATGTAGCAATTTAGGTCCCGTACATATTTATTTTTTTGTAATTTAGGTCTCATAAGTTTCTTTTTGGTGTAATTTTGGTCCCAAATGGGTAAGTCAAATCTCATCATTTGAGGACCAAAATTGCAAAACTTATAACTTATGGGATCAAAATTGCAAAAAAATCAAAATTCGCAAGACCAAATTGCTACATAGCATACTTAGTGGACCAAATATGCCAATTTTTAATACATACGAGACCAAAATTACTATACATAATAATTACTAGACTAAATATGCCACTTCCTTATATTTATAGGACCAAAAATGCAATTAAGTGGAGTGTAAATATAAGCAAAGCAGTTATTGACCAACAAATTAAAATCATCTCACTTGACGCTTGTTTCCCCTTACCAAAAAACATAGCAAAGTAACCGGCTAACCGCACTCAACATATTTTATCTAAGCTACAAAAAACATATTTTATCTCCCCCTAAAAGGTGTAAATAGAAACAAATACTTAGGGGTTTATTTGTAAATTTAAAAGATAATTGGGTTTTTCTATAATTAAACTGAATGCTAACAGTATTGTTTTTGTAATTAACACAATAAATAAATGGGCAGCGCTACTAACACTTCTCAAATTTACCAATGCACTCATTCCTCTTAATACACCCACACTGCTTTTTTAAAAATAATTTAATCAGTAACAAAGACTCCACAACAAAATGGAGTTGCAGAAAGAAGAAATAGAACTCTCAAAAAGCGGCGAGGACCATGTTAGTGACGGGGCTACCTAAAAGATTTTGGGCTGAAGCAATAAACACGATATGCTATACTCAAAATAGATGCATGATAAGCAGGACATCGACAAAGACTCCTATGAAATTTGGACGGGGAGAAAGCGAAGTGTTACACACTTGAGAATATTTGGATGCAAGTGATTCATCCATAACAATAGGCAAAGACAATTTAAAGGATTTTGATGCTAAAGGCGATGGAGGTATCTTCTTAGGATACTCGGTGAAAGCAAAGCTTCTGAGTGCTCAACAAGAGGACAATGGTTACGAAGAATCCATCCATGTGGTGTTTGATGAACCAAATGTAAATGGAGAAGATAGTGAAGAGTCGGTGATAAGTCAATCAACCAATTATCGAAAGAGTCCCTATGTTGAAGTCAAGTTGGAATTATAAACCCCAGGATGAAGATGAGATGGTTGAATCTCAAAGACAATTTGGAAAATTTGCACTAAGTGATGATGAGAGGCTGATCAAAATAACACACAGTTGCAAGACGACAGCGAATCCGGCTAACTTACTCCAACGATGTAAGATGGTGAGAGACCATCCACGAGAACTAATCATTGGAGATGTAATAGAAGGAGTGAAAACTAGATCGAACTCAACAAGAAGCAATGTTTACTTGCTTCATCTCACAAATAGAGCCAAAGATGTGTCACAAGCATTGGATGACACACATTGGATTCAAGCCATGCAAGAAGAAGTGAATTAGTTTGAAAGGAATAAAGTATGGGAATTGGTTCAAAGACCTACCCATCAAAATGTTATTGGCACTAAATGGGTGTTGAAACAAGAATAACGAGGAAGGTTACGTGCGTAAAACAAAGCAAGATTGGTAGCCAAAGGATATTGCGAAGAAGAAGGAATAGATTTTGATGAAACTTTTGCTCTGTAGCAAGATTGGAAGCTATAAGGATGTTTCTTGCCTATGCGACTCACAAGAACTTTATTGCATATCAAATGGATGCAAAAAGTGCATTCATAATGGTTTGTTGGAAGAATAAGTATATGTTGAACAACCTCCGGGATTTGAGCGAGAAGACTCTTGGAGATAAAGTATACAAACTCAAGAAAGCTCTATATGGATTGAAAGCAGGCACCCCGAGCATGGTATGATACACTATCACAATTCTTGATTTGAGAATGGATTCACAAAAGGCAAAGTGGATAGAACACTTTTGAGAATTCAAGATGGAAAGAGCATCTTGCTTGTTCAAATATATGTGGATGACATCATTTTTGGATCCACAAACAAAGAGTCGTGTGATAAATTTTCAAATCTCATGCAAAGCAAATTCGAAATGAGCATGATGGGAGAGTGACATTCTTTCTAGGACTCCAAGTGAAGCAATGAAGGATGGAACCTTCATAAGTCAAACAAAATACACCGAGATTTTAATGAAGAAATTTGGTATGGAAGAAAGTCTTACGTGAAAATACCAATGAATACATCGATCAAAATGGACATGGATGCGGATGGCAAGCACAGTAGATCAAACAAGATCTGAGCACTTATTGGATCATTGCTCTATCTTCAAAAGCGGGCGGACATCACCTTTGATGTAGGTGTATGTGCAAGATTTCAATCTGCTCCAAAAAAAGCCACATGACCGGCCAAGAGGATCTTGAGATATTTGAAAGGAAGCGAAGTTGGCTTATGGTATCAAAGGAAGGTGGATTCAAGCTAATTGGCTATTCGGACTACGACTATCTTTGGATGTAGAGTTGACAAGAAGAGTACCTCGAGGCACATGTCAAATGCTTGGAAATAGGCTAATTTCTGGTTCACAAAGAAGAAATATTCAATAGCCACCTCCACGGTGACAGAATACATAGGCGATGGCGGTTGTTGTGCCCAAGCCTTATGGATGAGGCAATTTGAGAGACTACGAGGTTGAAGAAAAGGAAATTCCAATTATGTGTGATAACACAAGTGCAATTGCAATCACCCAAAATCTTACTGTGTTACATTCAAGAACAAAGCACATTGATGTCGGATATCACTTCATAAGAGATCATGTTGAAAAGAAGGACATCACTTTGGAATATATCTCAAGCGATAAACAATTAGTGACATATTCACAAAACCGTTATGTGAATCAAGATTTGAGGAACTCAAGCATGAGTTAGGGTTAATTGGTGCTGATAACACTCGGAAGACTCAAAGAAGAGAGATGAAACTCGAAAAGAGGAAAAAGAGCCGAACTCTTAAATCGGGTAAGTAAATCAACCAGTATCGGAAGGTCGGTTTGTCAGAGTTAGGTGACAATTGAGTATTTACATGCGAAGAGAGAAGAGTTAAATCGGCTAAGGGACAAGCTGAGTCATTTATGAGCAAAGTGACAAAAACACAGTTGTTTTTACTAAGTGGGAATGTTTTTAAGAATGACGTCAGCATAATTATGACGTATCTGATCAAAAAGCTTGCACACAAAGCTTATGATTGGATATAAATGCTGTTGCATTAAATGCGAGGACTCAAATGCTAATCGGCGTGCAAGATCTAAGCCGTTGATTTTGATCACATTTCAAAAACCACCATACGTCCTTTCATGAACCATACTTAAACCCTTTAAATCCGTTTCTCTCTCACTTTACCAAAAATTATTCATTTCTCTCTCGAAAGCAAAAGCAAAATTTTCTCTCAAAATCCTATCAATCCTCGGATCATTTTCTAAGTTTCGTTCGGTAAAATCTTGAGAAATGGAATCCACTAATGATTTTGTCAATCTAGGAAAGCAAATCCACACCGGGTCTCTTTGTGGATTTGAAGATATGGTTAAGCAGGTCCGACGACACCTGCGTGAAGAAGATCGAGAAATTGGAAACGTCACGGGCTGAAACCATTCGGCGTTGGAGTTTCCGATGACCTATGGGCGAGTCGCCCGATTCTCGTGAACGGGAGTTCACGATGAGGGCATCAAGTTCTCTGTTCATTGAAAGGAGTTCATCATTCTTGCGAGATGCGCGCGAACAACATTTATTCTTGCGGAAGGAGCGCCTTGGAAATTAATGAAAAGGCGATGTTGACACGCTTCTTGCTTGGAAGAATTAGCCAAGACCGACCGTCTTTGAAAGTAGTCTACCACGCTAATAAGAGGTGTTGAAGGAGGACTACCACAAATTGCTTGGACATCGTTGCCAAATGCATAGACATCAAATTTGGCGACTTTGACCAACCTGTCAAAGCAAAGTTGATCGTAATGGTTGCGATCATTGAAGAAAAAGAAAGTGAAGCTGGGTTGAGTTTGTCTCACGGCGGACTGCGCGAGAATGTTGGGAACAAATCCTTGAGGAGGATGGAGCGTTTGGAGGTTCCAGGGATACGGCCTGGTGATTGGCGAATGATGGAAGTGAAGAAAGTCCCTCTTCGACATGGAAAGGCGTTCCATGTAAACAAGAGGATGTTCGATCAAACCTCTCTAGCGCCTGAGAAGAGAGCCTACGCTAAGAGAGGCGTCACAGTGAGGGGAATCGGATGACCACGAAGATACAATTGTCTCCTCTCCTCCAAGAAGAAAGGCTGCCCCCCGGTTCTTAAGAAGATTATTGCCCTGCGTGAAAGAAAAAAGAAATTTTCTCCCTGCGTGCCGTGTCTCCTGCCGCTTGCGACCCACGGGGAGAAGGAATCTCAAATGCCTTCTCCGGTCGTCAAGAAAAGAAGAACTGATAAGCCAAGGCGTCCGGCTCCTCGAGAAGAAGAGCAAGACCCCACCGCCCCCCCCACCCCGGACTCGGAAGAAACTTTATCAGAACTCAGGAGAATCTGGGAGGCTGGCTGGAGAAGAAGAGTCTCCAGAAATTATCGATGAAATTGCCAAATCTGTTGAAGCGATCAGTGAGAAAACGAAGACACATCTGTAGACAAAAGCAGTGAGGAACAAGGAATGGGTTTGAGACAATAGAATCACTGTTGTGAGGGTTGTTTCTCCACCAGCAAGAGGCTGCAAGATGTCGAGCAACGAAGTCTACTACCCTTAATCCTGGAAGCGAGGGCGGCAAGAGAATGATGAAGACGATGTAATCATGTACTCTCCATTGTATCCAGGACATCCAAAATCGTCTGCGAGAATGGAGGAAATGGAAGGCGAGCCTATTGATGCGGTTTGAAAATCTTGAGTTCATTCTTTGAGGAAAAAGAACTATTCGGGTTTCTTGAGGTGGACCACGATCTTTGCAAGCCGCGAGCGAGGATAATTGCATCAATATCTGCAGATTCAAAACAAAACGAATGGGCAAGAAGCGGTGAGGATCGAGAGGCACGTGAGAAGGCGGCATCTGCCCTCTCACCGGCACCACGATCATACACACCTCACTTTGACGTCTATCGAGAAAGTGATGAGGATCTGACCCTGTTCTTTGCCACATAAGAGTTGCAAATGCAGCAAGCACTGCAAGAATCCGAGAATCCTACATGCGCAAAGTATGATGGAGGGACCGGGAGAGTCCTCCAAATCACAAGTGGAGATAGATCCTATGGGAGTGGTGCAACATATTGCCATTTGTTGTCAGCTGCCACCACTTTCCGCTCATTCGGAGGAAGGTGTTAAGGAGGCGGCGATGAAACTGGGATTATGGGGATCCCGGTCAAGCTAACCCCTAATGAAGGTGTCTCACCACCCCCTGCCCCAACGTGAATACTCGGTGGGAACAGCAGTAGGGAGTCGGAGACAAGTGACCCCATCCCAAGTCACTCGGTTGGTGTGCCGGTGAGGGGAAACTCCTCCACTGCGGCAAGGTCGGAGGATCTTTGCGGTGACTCCACAATGCATCTCGGAGGCGAAGTGGAGAAGGAACAACGATTGAATACACATCAAGTTGTCGATGAGGCTCACCACGATTATGGCAGTCTCGGTGAAGTGCCAAGCTACTCTCTGCAGTCCATGACAACTGGTGCTGATCGATCGAAGCGAGGAAGGAAGCGCCCTGGGAGTTAACACTGCAGGCAATGAAAGTGCAATCCATGGAGTTGAGACTCAATGGATGCCACCTCGAAAGACCCCAAGGCAGTGACATCGAAAGGGATGACACTGTCGAAAGGGATGACAACGGGAGGTTGAGACTTCCCGGGGTAGAAAGCGAAACCTGAGAACATCCTTCCTGCTATCATTGATCCATCGAGAAAAGGAGATAAGTGCTCTTAACGATTCCCGGGATAATCATGATGTAACCTTTAGGATCGGAAGGAGAGCGATGAAGGCCCAGTCATCCCCTGTGGCGATCCCAAAGACTTCGGCTAGGGATGTTCCAACCACGAGTAAGTCGACCTCAAGACTACTCGTCAAACATTCAACTTTGAAGATGAGCCACCCATGGAAATCTCATCATCGTCGATGACGCCAGCTACGATAAAGGCCGAGGACCGATCAACTCATTTGGAAAAATCACCGACCGATGAAGCTGACTTGACAATGAGCTCGGCAAGTGGTCAATTCCACAATAGACCACACAGTGAAACAGTCCATTCGCGCGAGCTCCTCAAGGCTGCGGCGAGTTCGACTCCACGAGGGACTTCACGAGCACCACTTATCATTGAACATATTCCGATTGCCCGTGATGATCCTTTTGTAGAATCATTTCCCTTCTCTCTAAAGTACGACATCCCCCGAAGAATTAGCCGGAGATCGCGGCGTTTCCCGCAGACTTGATCCGTTATTCCATCGGACACCATTGTTCGGTGACTATGACTTTGACGCTTGGCGTCGGCTCAAACAGAGGTGACAAGCGAAGTTCGGGAGGTGTTCAAAGCCTTATTTGCTGAGATTGAGCGGATGGAGAAGCACCAGGCCTCACTAGACATGAGGTGGATAAGAGAGACGCCAACTACTTGTTGATTTGCGTGGCATTATAGTCGGGATTCGTGAGTGGTGGCAACGATGCAGGACAATGCGTGTGGAACAAGCTCGATATTTCAGGACATTGTTCAACAAGTTGCTAGTCGGCGGTGAGAATGCGATCAAAGACAAAGTTGCAAGAGCACATTGAACAAATGCATGAATCTCACACTACCGAGATAAAGGCGTGCATGAACATAATAAGAACGAGCTCCCTACGTGTGGAAGAGAACATGGATCGAAAATTTAGTCTCCTCATGGGAGATGAAGTTGGTCACAACAATCAGCGCCCCTACTACGAGTTCCGTGCGGCATACTCTGCGGCCAGATTAAAGCGAAACTCAACTATCGTGACTAGACTTCTTGCTTGCTAGCTTGTTTCGGGGGTTCCTCTCTCCTTTGATGATGCCAAAAAGGAAAAGGAATACCTAAAAAAGCGCGAAGGGATCCCGAAGGCTGAGAAGGAGAATCTGTTTGTGAAGGAAAGACAGTGAGGAAGTCTAAGAGAGAAGAAAGGGAAATCTCTGTTGAGGGGAAGGCTCGAAAGATGTGACATTGATGATTGCTAACCCCAACAAGGTCTTGTCACGGTGATATTATCATCAAACTCCACTGTGACTCGCCACTCCAACACTCTGTTGTACCAATGGCTAAAAAAGCGAAAAACGATTGAAGCGGGGATGATAGAAGTGGAAGGAAAGATGAATGCCCGAGTTATGGATATTCGAAACAACATGGAGGCATTCAATGAGAGAGAGACACCTACGCCATTTCGAGATCTTTGGAACCAAGGCGAAGATCATTGGCGAATTCAAGACTCTCACATCGAAGGTTATTTCGCAAACATGTCCATGGCTCAAGCACAGGATTTATCTTGGGAAAAAGGTCTCACACTATGTGAAGAAGTTGTGAGCTGACAAACTACGCGATCACTCTGCTTTGTCATTTTCTTTGGTCACTCACCTGGGAAAAAGAAGGCCCCGATCAATACACGCCCGGAGGCGGAGGAAGAAGCGGTGGTGGAGGAAGAGGTTTGAGATCTAGAACTACTGCCCAAAAACATTGAGTACATAGATCCGGCAAGAAAGAAGGGATCTATTGGGCTAGATTTGTGAAATAGCCAACTGCAAGTGGCTAAAAATAAGTATGTGAAGAGAATTGAAGAGGAAAATAAAAGACAAACTCGGTTGTGGGAGGAAAGACAAGAAAAGGCGAGAAGAGATGAAGGCTGCCCGGAAGGGCGTATGAAAAAAAGAAGAAGCGGCAAGATGAGAAAAAAGAAGAACGTCGAGAAGATGACGGTCTGAAGAAAATGAAAGAAGGAGGAGGCGTGAAGGAGATGAAGTGTTGATGTCCATACCTTAATGTATTTTTACGATGTAAATACACTCATGTAAGACTTTTGTACAATTTGAATAAAATTGTACAATTTCTATACTTGTGTAAATATAGAACAACATGATTAGCTTAAGCCCCGTTTAAACCCTGATACATTTTTTTAAGCTCTGATACACCTTGTAAACAGCTATGTAAAGAACAAGAATGTTATGATCAATAAAAGATCGATTCTAAACATACATTCTGTGATTCTACATTTGCCTGTATGTATCCTTGCTGTTAAATAATTGTATGAATATTTTAAGTTTGTCATCATCAAAAAGGGGGAAATTGTTGGGAAATTATTTTGTAGATTTTGATGAATGCCATGTAAAACTTAGAATAGGAAGTTGACACCCCATTTTGTTGTAAATGCATTGTAATTAATATGGTGGTCGAGTGAGTTAAGTCGATTATCCACTGAACATGCAAGAAGACAACCGGAGACTAGAAGGAAGACTCCGCTTCAAAGCGGTGAGTATGGCAAAGAAGAAAGACAAGAACTCAATGAAGGTGCAAGCGAGATGCGGTGAGTGAAGTATCGATCAAGTCAACTCAAGATAGCCAAGTCTCGAGTTGAAGTGATGGAGAAGAGTCATCCAATGATTGGAAGGCGACTCGAAGTCACCTGGGGATGTTAAGAAAATGCGGTCAAGTCGAGATAAGCAAAGAGATCCGTTGCCGAAATCAAGAGAATTACTTAAACAAGTAATACCTCCATCTGCCTTTCTTGAAGTGCTCAATCGAGAAGCGTGCAAGAGGAATAAACCAATGAGAAGCGATTTGCACTTGTGTCGAGAACTCCGAAAAGTGAAGAATCATTCATACGAGGAAGTGGAAATTTCAATGACTACAACAAGACAAGCCAACGACTACAAGTGACTTTCAAAAATAAGCTATCTCTTCAATGAGGCGATTTTTGAAAGATCACTATAAAAAGAGGAATTACTGAGAGAAGGTAACTGAACCACGAACATTCAAGCAAACATTTGAATCTGTAACCAAAATATTCTCAAGTCATTCAAGATCAATCCTCAAGCTTTACATTACGAAGGAAATCAATCCAACACTAACTGTGAAGGAAAGATAACTTCAATCGAGTTAAAGAGGAAATTGTTGAAGAATCGAGGGTCTACATTCCACGAAGGATTGTAGAAAGGTTCAAGTCGAACCGTCTCAAGTTTTGGAGGGCTTGATCAAATCCAAGAAGCTTGAGCAAGTGGGCTGTAGTAGCAAAGCGGCTACTGTGAAGAAGGCAGTCGTGCGAGAAGCTTGGTGTGTGACCAAGGCGTCTCGGGCGAGTCCCAAAGGATCAAGTCAATTTGTGTGATCAAGACTTGTATTCGGACTGTTAACCACTCTGTATATTGATCAATACTTAGTGGATTCCTCCGGGGAGTTGGAGAAGAGAGGAGAGAAGAATTACCCCATCTTCGAACCTCTATAAAAATTTATTGTGTCATTTACATTTGGCACTTTAATTTACTGCATCTTACTTTTACATCTGTGATAAATTTGCTATCTAATTGATAATCAACTCGAGTGCTAAAACTAAGTATTAAAACAAACTTAACCAAATTCAAGGGTGTTAAGTCTTCATCACGAAAACAAATCACGAGACGAGTTAAGTCTTTAGTCAAAACAATGAGTTATTCTATCAATAGCTCGATCGAGTCTATTGAGTGACTAACTCTGTTTGATTAACTAACTTATCTGTCCATCTAGAGGGCACACTTTGTGAAGTATTAACTCGATCATTTTTAAAAAGGACTAAATCGAAAAGTTGGTAAGGTTTATTCAACCCCCTTCTAAACCTTACACTCACACCCCTTGGACCCTACGGTGGGTGTCTCATTATTCTGTTGATTTTGTTGTATTAGAATTGGGGAAATGCATAATCTTAGTAATGAGCACAAACTTGTTTGGGCCGTTTATTTATGGCTATCACGCACACACTTATTGATGTTAAAAATGGGCGCAAAGACTATGATTGTGCTTGGTAAAATCGAACTTCTATTTTTGACACTAACCCTATTCTCTTGCATGCATCTCTTTGAAATTTTCTCTTTTTATCGATTTTATTGATGAAGTGGTCGAAAATATATTTTGCATGATTATAGTCTTGATACTTTATTTTTGAGCATGATGATATTTTTGACGTCATGGAAGACATATGGACAAGCCTTAAACGGGGGGAGGGGGTGATGGACATATTTGCGCTAGAAGATGTAGACAGTTAACCCCCAATAAAAATTGAGCTGAAAAGGTGAACAAAAGTCGATGATTATCTCTGCCATGCTTTATAAATAAGAAGAGTGAGAATTGTTGGTGGTACTTAAAAAATTAAAAATGCGATAGGTTAGGGGTTGAGTGATATCAAATGGATTAGTCCTTCTATGTGCATGCATAGAATCATAGAGGATCTAAGCCTTAAGTAGAAAGCTCAAAGGAGATTGAATCCCATTATGATGGAAATGATAAAAAAAAGAAGTATTAAAACTCCTAGCCGAATAAGTGATATACCCTATTATAGATAGTGAATGGGTGAGTCCGATGCATGTTGTTCCGAAGAAAAGTGGAGTTATAGTTATAGAAAATGAAAAAATGAAATTATTCCCACTATGACCACGACTGAGTGGAGGATGTGCATAAGTTATAGAAAATTGAATGTTGTTCTTTGAAAAGATCCCTTTCCCCTTTCCTTTATTAATTGAATGCTTTTTTGTATTTCTTCCCGGGCAAACTCTAATGCAAACTTTGTAGGACATAGTTTCTATTATTTTTGGATGGTTTGTCCATTGTTATCAAGTGGCCATCACACTGAAGATCAAGCCAAAACTAATTTCACTTGCCCGTTGGGACTTTCGCATTTTTGCATATGCAAAGGTGCATGTTTTCAATTTTCTCTGACATGGTGGACTTCATTGAGATATTCATAAATGATTTTCTATTTTTGGGTCATCTTATTCTAATTGTCTTAATAAATTGGCTAAGGTTATAGAACGATGTCTTGAATGCAACTCAATCTTAAGTTGGGAAAAAAACCCTTTTATGGTGACAAGCGGAATTGTTTTGGCCATGTGGTTTCGAAGAAGCGAATAGAGGTTGACAAAGCTAAAATTGATGTTATTGAAAAATTACCTTCCCCTATTAATGTTAAGGGCATTAAGAGTTTCCTTGGGTATCTTGATTTCTATAGAAGGTTTATTAAGGATTTTTCCAAAACTAGCCAGTTCCTTTGTAAATTACTTGCTCAAGATACCCCTTTTGATTATGATGAAAAATGTTTAAATGATTTGAACACATTGAAAAAGATGTTGATTCTTTTGCTCTTAATTGGTCGTTGCCTTTTGAAATTATGTGATCGTCTAATCATGTTGCGAGGTCGTTTTAGGCGAAAGAATTGATAAAATCGCTCCATGTGATTTACTATACTAGTTTGATTCTTAAAGATGCACAAGTAAATTACACCACCACTGAAAAACAATTGTTGGTTGTTGTTTTTTCTTTGGACAAATTCGATCCTACATTGTTGGGTCGAAGGTAATTATCCAAAGTGACCACGCACCCCTGCGATATTTATTGAGCAAGCCACATGCTAAACCTAAGTTAATTTGGTGGATTTTGATGTTGCAAGAGTTTAATGTTGAAATAAAAGATAGAAAAATGGGCGAAAATGTAGTAGCAAACCACTTGTCTCGTCTTACTCTTACTAATGATACTCTTGCATCTCATAAACACGAGCACATAATTGATTCTTTTACCCACGAGCAGTTTTTTGAGGTTACTTAAATTTCTTGGTATGCTGACATTGTGAACTATCTTACGTGTGGAATTGTAAGAACTAACCTTTCATTTCAGGAGAAAAAAAGATTTTTATCTATTTGTAGATTCTACTTTTGGGATAACCCATACTTGTTTAAGATCTGCAATGATGAAATTATCCGATGATGCATTCCTGAAGACGAACATAATAATGTCTTGTTCTTTTGTCATAAAATGCATTGTGGTGGGCACTTTGGAAGCGAAATGTTTTAAGGTTCTCCAATCGGGGTTCTATTGTCCATCATTGTTCAAAGACGCACATAATTATGGGATTATATGTGATAGTTTCAAATGACTGAAATATTAGTTAGAGGAATGAGATGCCTCTTAATAATAAGTTAGTAATTGAAATATTCGATGTATGATGAATTGATTTTATGGGCCCATTTCATATGTCTTTTGGATATTAATATATACTTATTGTTGTTGATTACATGTCTCGGGAGGACTGTGATGCTAACACTTTGTCATCAAGTTGTGTAGGGACATATCTTAAGCGGGTTTGGATTCCTGTGAGCTATCTGCGATGGGAGAAAACATTTCTACAACAAGTTATTCGAGAAAACTGATGAAGAATAATGGTATCACACATAAGGTAGCTACACATTATCATCCTCAAACTTTCGGACAAGTTGACACAACCAACAAACAAATAAAAGGGATTTTGGATAAGACAGTAAGTTCTACGAGAAAAGACTAAACCACCAAGTGAAATGATGCGCTCTGGGTGTATAGAACAACTTATAAGACGTTTTGGGAATGAGCCCCTATAGACTAGCCTACGAAAAAATGTGTCATTTACCAGTTGAAGTGGAGCACAAGACATACAAGGTCATCAAAGCGATAAATTTTGAATTGGGTGCGGCAGGAGCCGAAAGGAAGTTACAATTGTCCTAACTTGACAAGCTTTGCAACAAAGCATATGAAGATGCGTAGATATACAAAAACAAAATCAAACAGTTGCACAATAAGAGAATTATTCATAAACATCTCGAATTAGGTATGAAAGTCATTTTATTTAATTCACGATTGCATTTATTCCCAGGAAAATTAAAATCAAGATGGATCGGGCCTTTTGAGATTCAAGAGGTATACCTTTATGACACGATTAAATTGTTTAATCCAAGGACTCATGAATCATTCAAGGTGAATGGACAACTAGTTAAGCTATACTATGAAGGGATATCTCGGACTGAAGAAGTCGAGAGCATGGTGCTTGATGAGGTTAGTAAAAATCATGCTCAGGTATCATCAAGCTAACGATGTTAAATAAGCACTTTTTGGGAGGCAATCCAAGTTTTTCCTAATATTTTTCTTTTCTTTTATTTTTTCTACTAAACGTATCTAATGGTTTGATTGAGTTTTTCTTTTTTGTATAACTATATATAAATATAATAATAAAAAACAAACTAAAAAAAAATTAAATTTCAGGAATAGGCTTGTGCGGTCTCGCACCGTTGGGAAAAGGAAAATGAATCGCGCGTGCACCATGTTGCACAAAGAATCGCATCGCGCACACCGACACAAAAGAGCGTTATCGAGGCGTGATTCGGGTTTTTGTTCTCACAATGCTTCTCCTTTTTCTCCCCAAATACGAAACCCTCTTCTCCCAAACTCCCAATTGCACCTCTAACTCCGAGGTGCACTCCAATTAAGTGGTTCTACACCATCTATGGCACCCTCACGAGGAAAAAGATCACAAGAGGAATCACTTAGGGCTCAAGAGGACGTTCCGAAAATCGCCGTGGATTGGCCGAGCAATTCAACACATCATTCCTGATTTATTCCCAGGAAGAAGAGACAAACGATATACAAGCAATTTCACGCGAGGTACCTATCTCTTATTATCTCTCTTTGCAAACCATAGAAGATCCGGGTTTGAAGGATGAATATATGGAAATTGTGAATTTTTTGGGTTGAAAGAAATGAATTAAGTATAGGGGTAAGGTATACTCAAAACTCGTAGTCGAATTTTACACTACCTTGCATTTTCCAGATGCTCATTTGTCGAAATTGACATGCTTGTTGGTTGGGGTAGAATGTAAGGTAGATTATGATGTTATGAAAATGATATTTGGTTATCTACTCATGGGTTATGGTCGAACCTAAAGTCGTTTTGAGCGGCTCAATTTTAGTCGGAATTAACGAGGGTTTAACAATTTCTCTACCAGGGACGCCTTGAATGGGTTTATTCGGGAGCCTGTGACTTACCTCCTACATAAATTTCTAGCCCATCGTATTTGGAAAAGATGAAAGCAATAAGGTGACGATTTTGCACTCAATCTCGTATCAAATTTGTACCATTGCTTTTATTTTTGATACATTTAATTGCATTCATCGAAAAAGTACATACAAATTGGGGATAAGACATTTTATATCTCTCATAACGAAATATTTTGGGTTTAGATAGTCGGACTTAATTATACAGAGTTTGATAGGGCTTACATCAATAAGGCTTCCTTGACCAACATGAAATTCTTGATCAAGGAAGGTCTTTTCGAGAACCCACACCAAAAATGTTTTCCTAGTCTATTTGAAACCCAGTCGCTAATCTTCACCCCGCTTTGCATTGCCATGGGAGCATTACTCATGGAGATGGTGATACCAAGCGAGAGACGACCACTTGAGGCACACCCGATTGATCCATTTTGGCGTTCTTCGGCCCCGAGCTAAAACCCGCCACCGGTTGGGAGGCTATTATATCATGTTCAAATGTTATGCAAAGTTTGTCTATTTCAACATCAAATGATCGACGTGCAAGAAGCGGATGACCAGCCTCCGCAACCTTATGCAAAACCCGAGCGTCCGAATTGAGCCCATTGACACTCGGGTGAAAATTATTAAAGCAATTGGTCAACACGTCTTTCTCGCCCTTCCTACCTCCGCCACCACCGTAGGATGATCATGACATTATCCCAAGATTAGGGGTGGCCATGGTTCTGGAATCGCCGGTTCACGTTCCTTATTTTAGAAGAATCGAAATCGGAGAACCGTTGTCTTACGGTTCCGTTCCGGTTCGGAACCCGGTTCCTCCACGATTCCAATTACGGTTTTAACCGAATCGCTTGTTTATCTTTTGATAATTTTTTGATTTCTTAAAATAGTTTATCAATTTCAATTAAAGAAAAAGGAAAATAAATAAAAATACTTGGACTTAATATTCAATAAAATTTTATACTTAATATTAATAATAATTTTAAACAATCTATATATATTATATACTATTAGAGTTTAGAAGAATCAAAGTTCACGTGGTTAAACTTACAATATTTGGTCTAAAACGTGTCTCATGTAGTTACGAATATAAAACATTAGCATTTTTTCTAGTATGTATTTACTAAAACAAAATTGTTGGTTTTAATCTTAAAAAATAGTTTCATCACGGTTCCCGACGGTTAAAACCGCCCGCCCACGGTTTTGAGGCCTAGGAATCGGAATCGAAACTAGCCTACACGTTCTAGTTTCGATTTTGAAAACGTTGACCATGGTTACGGTTTAGGAACCGTTGACCATGATTCCCTGTTCGATTTGAAACCCGATTTTGGTTCCATTTGGCCACCCCTACCCATGATGTTTATTTTTCTGCTTTTTCTTATATTTCATTTTTGTATGTGTTGAATTTGAGTGGTATGTTTGCATTTTTCTATTTTGTTCATTACTCTAGGATATTTTTTTCTATTTTGGTATTGTATTTTCTCCGCATATGACTTTTTGCAGAATTGTTGGTGAATGTGGCTATGTCGCCATTTATCAATCTTTGCATTTTTCGGGGACTGCTTTTTTTCCTTCTCTTTTATTTTAACGCCTTTAGGTCATTTGCATGATGTAAGTGTTGGGAGGGGGGCAATTAGTTGTTGATAAGATATGATGATTGCATGTGGTTAAGTTTTTACTTGACTCACCGATTATCCCAAGTTCAATAATAGTGTTGTTTAGTCGACTTGAAATAAATTCATTAATTTGATCCTCAAATAATAAATGATATTGTGAACTTAATACGTAGGATTTGACTAAATTGTGAATTAACCTTTGTGATGAACAAATTAGGTGATGGTTAAACAATAGTCAAGTTGTGGGGTTTGAATTACGAGATTTCATTAATGTGAATTAAGTTAAAACCCTATTTTGAGTTGTGTGAGTACACAAAATTCTTAGGGCGCGATTGGATATGCCTTCATTTTAAAAAATTTCATTTTGCTAGATAATAGTAGTGAAAAAAATATTGGAAGAAAAAAGATGAATTTTGAGAGAGTGATTGGATTTGAGATGAAAAAGTAATGATGAAAGTTGATTTGATTTAAAAATAGTAAAATAATGACTGGATATGATTGGTAGTTAGAAGTGTGTGAGAGAGTGAATAGTGAAATTTGTGGGTGATGTGTAATAATGATTAGTTTTTTGTGAAAAAATGTGTAGATATGATTGATAAGAGAAAAACTGAGAAAAAGTGAAAGTGAGAGAATTGTGTATTTTCTGAAAATTTTCATAAACAATCGCATGTTTGGTTAAAAAAATTCTCAAATAAATGAAAATAAATTTTTTCTTATCCAACCGCATGACCTTAGTCTTCGAAAAAAGAACAATTGAGATTATACTCCATTTGGTTGAGCCGCTTAGTACTAGGAGCATTCATGAGCCTCAAGTTTGACTTTTACGTAAACGACAACACAAACTTGAGTATGAGAAACCAACCTAGGAGCCTTTGGAAAACATCCAAAGTTTATACCTTGTGTAAGAATATCTTGAGAGTTCTAGTGAATAAAAAAAGAGTAAAAAAAGATATATATATATATATATAATGCTCATTGTATGATTTGTTGTGTGAGTAAAGGGTTGCAACTTTTGACACGAATTTATAATTTAGTGAGGAAGGTGAAACACTTGATTAGTATTTAACTTTAGTTGAATGAGTCTATTGCAAAGGTTGGGGATCGATGATAAATAATCCAAAGTATATTAAACATGATGTTATTGATTAATTGATTTTGAAAATAAACATAATATTTCTTGTTGAGTTTATTGGTTATTTGCTTGGGGACAAACAAAAGGCTAAGTGTGGGAAAATTATTTTTTGTGTGTGATTTTTATGTGTTTCTCATTTTTGGTGTGTGTGATTGTTCATAATTTTATTTTTTATGTCTTGTTTTGTAGTGTCGAGTGTTAAGTAGGGTATTTTTGTCTTTTCGTAGTTTTGGTAAAATGAGTCATGAAAATGGGAGTGCACATTGGTGCACGGCCGTGCACGAGAGACAATGAAACAAATTAAACGCACGAGCACTAGTGCATGACTGCGCTCGTCAATCCTTGACGAGAATATGTGTGGCCGCGCACGAGTGCGCGATTGCGCAGGGAGATTTAGCAGCGCGCGGGAGCCGCATAGAAGGCTGCGCGGAAGGTTGCATGAACGCACACAGGGTGCACGGTCACGCACTGAGGGAAAGTGATAAATGTCTTTTTGTGCATGTTTTATGTGTTCATTTGAGTAGAATTTGAGTTATTTTACTGTTAGTTTCGTAGATATTTGATTGTACATAATTCATATTACTTTGAGGTGTTTTTATTGGTGTAGATTGATGATTCAGAGCTATTTTTGGTGAATTTCGGGCATGGTTTCATATCAAAACATACCCCGGGGTTTATGGATGTAAAAACACTCGAAATCCCAAGCTAAACGCGTCATTTTGGGGCCTTTTGAGCCGAACACGGCCTGGTCGTGCTTTTAAGCACGATTGTGCTTTTCCCCTAGCCTGAAAATTTTCTTTTGTGCGGAAATTGTGGAAGCCTTTTTCTTTTTGCTTTTTGACAACTTTTGTACAACTTTTACATCTCATTCTGCTGCATTAAGTCTCTTATTCCCTCAATTATCATATGAAAACAAGGATTCAACAACCCAACTATGGTAGTGGAGCAATTATTTGCAAGAGATGTCATTGCTAATGTATTCTTTCACAAAAACAATGTCTATAAAAGCCTATAAATGCCATTAGTTTAAAAAACTATGATACCCTTACTTAAATAAATAAGTTTTAATACACTTCATCTTCCTCACACTCACCCACATTCTTGTAAAAAGCTGAATTTTTTTTTTGTAAACACTAGATTTTCAAACATTCACATTGTTGAAAATATAGACAAAAAAATATTAATTTTGTCGAATAATATAAGTATATCCTTAATTTTCAACTTAAAGTGTGTTTCCATTTTTTCGGTTGAAAATTTACTGTTGAATAACAAAAGTGCGACACTTGGCACGATATCAATGCAGTTAAAATTTTTCTCGTGATCGTAATACTTTTCGATCGTACCACTTGGCACGATGACACGATCAGAGTTACTTTTCGATCATGCCTTATGGCACGATCGAGTATACAATAGTGTCAGTCATCGTGTCATCCACTGTCTTCTTCCCCAAACTCAAATAAAACCAAAAAAAAAAAATATGTAACTCTAGAATTCAAACCAAATACAATTATCCAACACTTATAACCATCTTCTTTTGTTGCCGGAACAAAGAAGATTGGCGGCATTTCTCCTGTCGCTGCTGCCGCCAAGGACAGAGTCAGGAAATTTTTCGGGGTAGGCCAATACGCGAAAGTGGGGTGGGCCAAATAAGAAAATCATATAAATTTACTTTAAATATTTTTTTAACATTATATAGTCTAAAAAAAATTTAAAAAATGGAGGGGCCAGGGCCTAGATTGGCCCCCCTCCCTCCGCCATTGGCTGCCGCACCTTGAGTTTATCATTTGGGGTGTATTTGGAGGAAAAATAGGAAAAGGGTAAAATGAGAAAGTACGAGGTTGTATTTAATAACTATGTTATGTTTTAAAAAGTAAGTAGGGATGTGTTTAAAAGGTGACTGCGGTTAACAATTTTGAGGTGTAGATAGAGCCACCAAATTATAAAGCAAACCAGCTGTTTTGTGGGCGAAAGGGTACAAGTAATCAAAGCAGGTAATCAAGTGTTCGATAAGTAGCAAGTCAGATATTTTCTGATTGGGGCCCAAAATTAATGAGGTCCCACCCAATTCTTTTTTTTTTTTTTTTTTTGGGGTTGTGAGCAATATACTTTTTTGGTATAATATATGAAACCTTTGACATGTCTATTAATATATATGTGGGTAGGATTGGCCACACAAAATAAACCGAGGCTGTCCACATATAAATTAAGCCAAGATTACCCCAGCAAGAGGGTGGGGTCCACTCAGTGTGGTTTGAGTGTGGAAGAAGTTGAGCTGACCGAGAATCAACATATTTTATTATCCGTGCGTTGGCTTTAGGGCTTTATTATCGTTCACTCAAGCTTCGAACATATTATTATTATGACTATTTTTGAGTTTAGTAAATATTATTTATAAATTACGTTATTTTTTGATTTATTAAAAATAAAGTTAGACATTTCTAAAACATACAATATACCTACTAAAATTTGTAATTTTATTCAAACAAGTAAGTTGGAAATAGTGGTTGGAGAGAAGATGATAAATTCCAAATTTCAATGAAACTGAATGATACATAGTTCGAACCTGGTCAACACTCTTACAAAGGATAATCGATGCTACATGAGCTAACAAGCTCGTAGTAACAAATAAGTTCCTTTAAATGTTCTTATATTTATCATAAGTAAATGTATATAATTTAATAGTAAAGTCAAACTGTTAACTTAAATTGTACGTGTAAAGCTCACAAACTTATTAATGAATCTATCTACATGATAACATGTTGAATATCGTTATGCTTGAGCTTGATCATTTATTTTTACAAGTTTGTATCATTAAACGAGTTTTTATCAAGTCTGTCCACTATCGTGTTTTCATGTTATCTTATCTTATTTGATTTTAGATACTCCATCCGCCCTAATTATATAGTTCAGTTTGTTTTTTCACACAAATTAAGGAAATTATTTGAAATTATATATGCAAACTAGTTACTCGATTTGCCCTTATTTAATGAATAATATAAATTATAAAATGCATATTAAATAGGGTTATAATTGTTGAAGAATGGAAAAAATACTGTTAAATATAAAAAATTGACTATATATTTTGGACATCCCATAAAAGAAAAATTAATTATATATTTGGGACTAATAAAATGTAACAATGATTTGTCGTGTCATTTATAGTGTCTGTAAACGTATGGTGTTATAGTGTTTTGTCGCTCATGCCCTACTTTTAATTTTTTTTTTGTCGAACGATAGAATTTTATTATAACAACTCAAAAATTAGAATTACAACTACAATCGTAGCCAACGGGCTAAGAGCCGACAAGACTAACTAAGAGCCAAGCGGGAAATTGGTAAAACCAATTCAGATTCACATGGACTAAAAAACTACCCACCCCAAACTAACCACTCCACGTCGGGAGACTTCAGCACTCCTTAAGGAGACTGTAACACACCAAAAATAAACTAAAACCAGGCACGAGCAACCACTACATACTGCAGAACAGAAAAAACTGATCCGCCTACGAGTTTTGCAAATCAACCGAGAAAAGAAAACACAAACAAACTAAGAAAACAACAGTTTTACTAACAAACTAGAGAAAAAAAAAACAAAAACAAAAAATTGCCTCTCCCTCTCCCAAATCTACTGCCGCAACCCATCGTCTTCTCAGCTACAAGACACCTCCGTGAAGCTCCGACCCGCTTTTGTCCTGGAACAAAAATTCTGGCTACCTTCATACGCCTAAGGGACTCCATTAATATCCCTCCAATAGAAAACATGGAGGGGGAAGGAGGGAGGGGGAGGGGGGGCGGCTGTAAAAAGGGAGAGGAAGGGGGAAATATGTTAGTGTTTTTTTTTTGTTTAGAGAGAAAGGAGAGGGAAAAAAGGTTATCTAGAGATGGGGGTATAGTTGTCCCTACTTTCAAATTTCAATAATGTAAATTGAGATCCCAATCGATGCTTATATATACACACACATCAGTGACTGCCCAAATATTCATTGTACGATCTTTTTTTTTTTTTTAGGAACATTGTACGATCTTTAGAGACCAAGAATAAAGAAGAAACACGAGGTGTGGGCCCCCCAATACTCGACAAACAAATACCCTCCCATCATGTAAGTTGGCCATTTACAATTTATTATTGGGTCAATTATAGCAAATAGAAAAATAATGCTGCCAACATGAACTATATGGTAAATTCTTTTTTTTTTCTTTTGGCTTTTTGAATTTTTAGCCCTCTGCCCAAATGAGGATCATGTTTCGTGTTTAACTTTTCATATTTTACTTTCTATTCCCTACACGTGTCATTCATAAATCGAAAATCCCAATCCTGACGAGTGAAGACCAACCTTTTCTTTTCGTCTTTTTCATCGCAGCCCCTCATCTTGTATAATATTTCTAATAGTTCTGATAGATCGGAACTCAGAATGGAACATTGACTTTTTCTTTAGTTTGTGGCAATTAAACCTCATCAATATCTCCTAAATTAACAAAAAAAAGCATCTCGGACTCGGAGGAACATCAAATTTTTTTAGTTAATATAAATTTTGTATGTAAACTTATTAAATGATAATAAAATTTTGTCTCCCTGAGGAAAAAACCCTCTTTATCTACTAGTTTTTTTTTAAAAAAAAAAATCTCCCCACTTAATCTTGGTTTTCTGGTTCGGTCGGTAGTAAGTCATCCTCAATTATTGTATCCCATTTTTCAAACAGTTCTACTGCTACTGCAATAGCCAATAAACCTAAATATAGCCCTTGAGAATTTTTTTTTTTATTTTGTAGCTCAGAGATGTAAAATTCTAGGGTTTCTCTGCATAAATAATCATAAATTGTGAGTTTAAAGTTAATTTTTAGAGAATATATTTTAAAAGTATATAAATAGAAATGAGGAGGGTCCCTATGGAATGAAGGGAACTCTGGAAAAAGATGGGGTTTTCTTCTGTGGATAGGTCAGAGGATTGGTGATCATGTAAAATCGATCTCTCTGCCCAATCAAGTAATTTTTTTTAATTAATCTTCAGAGAGAATAATTGCTATTTAAGGATAACCCTAAATATCTCTAGCCCTAAACAAAAAGGTGGGTGGGCGAACGAGGTGGGAGGAAAGAGATGAAAATAATAAAATGATTATTGAAAATTAATGAAAATTTTAAAAAGGTGGAAAAAAAATCCTCAAGAAAGACCTGTGTCTTACTGTCTTCCACATGCGATCAGATTGGAATATTCGGTATTCCACCTCCGAATGGTAATATGTTGCAAATATTAAATCCGTAAAAAAGACAGTCTCTAATTGATTCGTATTAGGGCATCTCGAGCACTACTCTACTTTAGAGTAGTGCTGCCCAATTTTTCCTCCAAGACTGCGCTATCTACCTACACCAATTTGTGATTTGAACAGTGCAGCGCCACAAATGGTGTTGTACTGTTCATGCGCTACTTTTTATTTTTTATTTTTAATTTTTTTTTTGCTTAATTCTAATTTTCTTTTCTTAATTTAGAATTAGTTGAAAATAACATTAAAATTAATTCAATTACATGTGATAATAATTTTAAATAATATGGTGTGTAATTGAATAATACTATGATATTTAAGATACTACACACAAAATTATAAATTTTACATAAAATACATAAAAATTACTGGAACAATTAAATTTTCTCTTTTTTTCAATTTGATTACTTTTGAAGATAAAAAATTAATAAATTTCATATTAAATAAAATTAATTATATAATATTTTTATCAATTATTAAGTAATAAAAAGCAAAAAAGAAAGAATCTTATGGAATATTCATTTTTAGTGCAAAAAATAGTGTAGACTACTGGAGATGAAATGTAGATTTTGCGCCAAAGTAGTGCAAACTCTACACCAAAGTAGTGCAGAGTGCTGGAGATGGTCTTAGGTAATCCATTTGAATTTAGATGTAACTTATTTTGATTTGTAAAATTAATAGATTGAATCCGTCTAATTAATTTAGATCTGTGAAACGATCACACAAGAAACTTACTTAAAACCCTGTATGTATTTTCGTTAAACAAATATATACTATTTAGGTTGCAAAGCCAAAAATGATTATAGTCCAGGTCCACAACAGATTTTACACGTAAAGTCCAATCTAATTATCCTTTAAATTAAAACTACAAATAACGATCTTGATATTTGTTTCTATTTTATAAATTATACTTTTAGATAACAAAACCTCTCAAGATGTAATACATTAATACACTACATCTTAATATTTGTTTCTATTTTGGAAGGACGTTTTTTTTTTAAGGGTAGCGCTATTTGCACCCCAATATTTTATTAATACATTACATTTCTACATACACTTCATCTCTATTTTACAAACCCATCTAATTACTAAATACACCACACCAATATTTCCATTTTTACCCTCCAAACTAAAAACCCTAAATTAAAAAATCAGTTTTTTTCGGAAAAAAAAAGAGAAACAACTTTTTTTGGGAAAAAATATTTTTTTTCGGAAAACAAAAGCTGGAAAAATCAGTTTGTTTTTGGGAAAAAAGAGAAACAACTTTTTTTGGGAAAAAAAACTGTTTCCAGAGTTTTTTTGGAAAAAATACAGCTTTTTCTCGGGAAAAAAGCTGGAAAAAATCAGCTTTTTGGGGGAAAAAACTGTTTTCAGCGTTTTTTTTTGGAAAAAAACATCTTTTTTTTCCCGAAAAAAAAAACAGGAAAAAATCAGTTTTTTTGGGGAAAAAAGAGAAACAACTTTTTTTGGGAAAAAAAAGTTGTTTCCAGCATTTTTTGGAAAAAAAAAAAAACAGTTTTTTCTCGGAAAAAAATAACTGAAAAAATTAGTTTTTTTTCCGAAAAAAAAAAGCTGGAAAAATCAGTTTTTTTTGGGAAAAAAGAGAAACAACATTTTTTGGGAAAAAAAGCCGTTTCCAGGGTTTTTTGGAAAAAAAAACAGTTTTTTTTTTTGGAAAAAATCAGCTGGAAAAAATCAATTTTTTTTTTGGAAAAAGAGAGTTTTTTTGGGAAAAAAAAGTTGTTTCCAATGTTTAAAGAGGTGTATTTACACTATTTTATTTTATTAAGGTTATCATAGTCTTTTTAACTTATGACATTTTTGTAAATATTGGGAGTGGGGTGTATATATCAAATCTTGGGGGCCAAATAGAGCCACACTTCTTTTAATTAGACTAAATTTTAAAGGTTGCTTTTATAATTTACAATTTATTATTTTAAGGGCACAATAATTAAATATAGTTAATGTGATCCAGGAACCGGTTACAGTGGTTGTGACTTGTGACGTCGTGTGTGTTTACAAACCAAAAAAAAAAAAGTAATTCGATCTCTAGGTTGAAGAAAAGGATGTATGTATGTATATGTTTTCAAACCTAATTTTTCATTTTTCATTTATTTCGAAAAATAGATTGACGTTTGTTTAGAGAAATTATTTTTCATTATTATATCATATTTGTATATGTATATCTATTTATTTATATCATATATTATATATAAAACAAATATTTTTATTTTTATGAAATTTCGATTAATTTGGTAAATATAAATTTGGTTCGAATAATGATCTTACCAATTAAAATATTCGGTTAATTCGGTTAACGGTTAACCGAATAAATACACTTAACGAAAATCAAAAAAATTGAAAATTAATTTTCCAATACTAGAAATTAAAATTTTGACGTGGACATCCATACAAGGCCATTTTCCACCTAAAAATCAACTGTCATTTTCTTAGAATTTGCATACACTTCCTTAATCATGTTGCGAGGTTTGAGAATAGGAAAAATGTATCAACTTTTTAGTAGGCAGTAAGAAATATGTCAGATATTTTCCTCTTTGGGTCCAAATTGCCCACTTATAGAATAAGCCAATCAGGTAAATTGAAGCTGCTTTTAGGGGTGCCAAATACCCGACAAAACAAAATAGAGCAAGTCTATTGTGAGACGGTCTCACGGATCTAAATCCGTGAGACGGATCTCTTAAGGGCTCCGTCTTGAGAACATGAACCATGAAAATAAATTTAAAAATAATAATGAACCATGAAGAAACAAAAATAACCCTAAAAACATGAACTATGAAAAATAAACCCGAAAAACAAAAATAAACACAAAAAATAAAAAATAAACCCTAAAAAAACTAAAATTCCAAACCTTTAAAACTTTGTGTAAGGGCTCCGTCTCACGGATCTAAATCCGTGAGACCGTCTCACGCAAGTTTTTGCCAACAAAATATCCTCAATCATGTAAATTGTAAATGTAATGTTTGCAGTTTATTATAGGGTTAATTACAAAAATTTTCATTTGGATTAAATCTAATTATAAGGACAAATTATTTTTTGGTCATGTTCCATGACCTACATGTTGATTTTACAATATCAATCATGTAATGGAACATGACTAGAGAACTATCTCAACTCATCATCGCCAGTCTCATCGTATTTTCCATGCAAGTGGAAAAACCTATGATCTTTGATGGTTTTGGAATTTCATCTCATTTCTCCTTCGTATGAAGGTTGTGTCGAGAAGGGCATCCGTAAAACTTTGCCACTTTGCTTTTTGTGTGAATTTGTAGTGTTAACTAATTTTAGACAATTAATTGACACTATAAACTTCACACCACCGACCCCACATAGTGGGATAAGGTGCAGTTGATGATGATGATGATGATGATGATAAGGACAAATTATTTTTAATATTACGAATAATTCTTTCAATTTTTGTTTCTCTTTTACATATTACACATTTGACATTTAGAGAATGATATTTGTTAAGCAAATACAAACCCAATGGAGTGTTTATAATACTTTAAGCGAACATTTGTAATTTTGAAAGAAAACTGGTTTAAATAACAAATTTTGGAAATTCAATAACATGGGAAATTGTTGAGTGCGGTTATTTTGCTTTTTTTTTTTTTTGAAATGATTTATTTTTTGGTAATAGGAAACAACTAACAAGTGAGATGATTTTGCTGGTGTTAACTGCTTTTCTTATTGACTACTTTACTAAGGGCTTGTTTGGGTTAGTTGATAGGATTATTAAATTTGGTAATATTGTACCACTCATTGTACTATTTAGTGTTTGTTTAATGTTGTGTTTTAAAAAGAGACGGTCATTCCCAACAAATCAAGATGTTATTTAGCTATTTTTTTCAAATACATCTTTTTTAGTCATTTTGGGGTGTAAAATAACATTCATACCCTTCTAGCATGTTTGTTTGATATTTGAGTTATTTCTCTCAATGTGTGATATATAATCAGGTATCTTAATCCCGAATTGAAGTCAATGTGACTCGAATTCAGTCACAAGAATCGAACATGACTCGAAAAAAATAATTTTTTTTCGTTTTCGAGTCACACATGACTCGAATTCGAGTTACAGTGACTCGAATTCGAGTTACAACATAACTCGATTTCGAGTCACTCAATGTATAATATATAACATAAAGCTCGTTATTATAACCAAAAGGTTTGTGTAGCATAGTGGTTTGTCCAATGTTTCTTCACCACCTATGATAAACAATTTCCGGCCGGCGCGCTTCTTCGGGGTGTTGGAAGCTAAAATCACTTCGGCATCGGATAAATTAGTTTTGCTGCATGAGCTTCCACTTTCGCGTGAAGATTCCGCCATCAGAGCAAAGTATATATATACGTTTCTCTGTATATATATAGTAGTTATAGATTAATTGTGGATATATATGGTAGCTGATTAGGCTTGGGACTTGATATTTATAGACGAGAAATTCATGGTGAAAATAGGTGCCAGGCTGGCGAGGTGGCTACCCACGGCTTGTACTTTTCACTAAAAAAAAAGAGTGAACAGAAAAGTGTTGAATTAATGCGTGTTTTGTGTGGGGGCAGGGTACAGGCAATCGAAGCAGTGGGCGAGAGATCACCACGTGTATGTGAGGTTCGAAAATAGGAAAATTGTGTAAGTCAGATATTTTCCTCTTCAAGGCCAAAATTGTGGACGAGAATATAAGATTGCCCACATATAAAATAAGACAAGATTGCCCCTCAGGTTGTAGTCAGGTAAATTTGAGGTGTTTTCTGGGGAAGGGGCAAATATCCGACAAATAAAATATCCTCCATCATGTAATGTTCTCATTTTCAGTTTATTATTGCTTTTTTTTTTGGTAATTAGAATAATCAATAATTTTAAAGGGTGTTTGTAATAGCTTAAGAGATATTTATAATTTTGAAAGAATTATTTTTGGTATTAGACTATGTGTTAGGGTAGCTTTTGTAATCTATATATAGGGCAGAAAAACGAGCAAAGTTACTCGATACACGGTTTGAGATCGATCGTTAAAGGTTTGTTTGAGTTCGGTTCATTAATATAATGAACCAAGCCTTGAACACATTTTCTGTTTGACAAGATGTAAATATCGGCTCGAGCTCAATTCGATTAGTAGAAAAAAATATCAATCATTTCAAGCTCGAATAGTGATAAGTAGAGATGAGAATCTTAGCTCGGCCCAGCGGCCTGGCCCGAATATTAGGCCATGTTGGGCCTAGAATTTTTAGGCCTGAAAAGGATCAAACCTCTTTTGGCCCGATCGGCTTGAGCCAAAAAGAACTACACTGGTTAGACTGGGCCGCAAAAAACTCAGCCCAATGAAATTTCGAGTTGGTTCGGCCGGACCCTATTTTTCCCTCTGGCCCCGTGGGCCGGTACCAGGTTGGCACGACCCGGCCTGATTACCACCTCTAATGATAAGCTTAACTAAAGTTCGTTCGAGTTTAATTCGATTATAATCAAACCAAACTCAAACACAATTTTTGAAACATAGTTAAAATTCAAACAAGTTCGAACAATATTATATTCGGCTCGACTCAACTCATTTACATCCTTATCTATATATACTTTATTATTTTTTTCTTTCGTTTTCTTGTCCCTCCTATTTTACTACATATTTGAGCTGTCATGTTAGAGACTTAGAGTTCATCGAAAATTTTCAGCATCCATGTTTCATCATATTTACTGAGTACCCCCCACTTATCTATTGGTAACAAAGGATTTTGAAGCTTTAGGTGAGTTTCTAATTCCTTAGAAATCCCCATTGTATTATATCATGAATAGGGTCGATTACAAAAATTATCCATAAATTTAGATTATCTGATAAAATTACAAATTATTAGAAAAAGGAGTCTGTTAATTTCCGATGTGTGCAAAATATTCATTGTCCTAAAGGATTTATTTGTGCAATTCCCCTGGATTCAACATAATATATAAACAACAAAATAAAATTAGTCTGTAACCCTGCAACGTAAAAGATGTAAGAAAGGAATTTTTCAGAAGAAGAGTAAGAGTTGATGGCCTGTTTCTGTACCATGAACCTAGAAGTTGAGGATGTATTAATCACCAAAGCTTCCAAAGGATATAAAATGATTAGGGGACAATAGCTCGGCTCTAGCCACATAAGGGAACAATAGTTCGGCTTGAGGCACCCTATATAAATAGGTAGGCTATTAAATATAAGCATCTGGAAAATATGAAGTATAATTTATTCTTCGCGGAAAATTAATGAAACTATGTTAAAATGGAAATAAAAGATTTTCGGGTAAGGTACAAAAAGATTTGAGCGGCAGGTTTGTGATCTTGTTCATTGATGAGGAACCGGGACATTGAGTTTTCGGATCTTGCGTTTGGCTGACGATGAACTTTCCGAAAATCGGGATCTTAAATTCCACAGGATGTTTAACATGAGAGTCCATGTTTTTATCTTTGGTATCATCAAAGTTTGTTGTTTGGTAAATTATGATCTATTCTTAGGTTTCTTTGATTTCAATAGGTTTCTACCTCACTGATTTCACAATCTTTTTGCTTGGGACTGCACTCTGTAAAATGTCTGATGTAAAAATGTTAGAAATCGAGTTATCAAAAAGGACATCATTATAGATTTGTGTATTGTCCTAAAAATTATTTAATTTTTCTTTTATTTCTCTGGATTTGGTGTTTTAATATATCAAGTCAATGCTACATATCTTTTTATATAAATGTCATTCACTTTGTGAATTTCACCAGATGAAATTGTTGGGAAAAAAAAGTTGGTGTATACTGAATGGCTGAAAACAGTTGAGCGGAGTAACGGTAAAATCAAGACGTCGAGGCAAGAGTTGGACTCTTTCTCTTTAAGACGAGATTGCCCCGCTCACGGTGCTTATGGAATACGGCAATCGTCTCCCAAGATACAACGACGAACTACTTGCGATAGTTGCACTACAAATCGCAAGTACAATGAACACTTTGATGCTCTTAAACTCTCTTTTACAATGCATAAATATGTAGTGAAATTCGATTTTTGATGTGTTGAAATGAATCCTGGGGGCTGGTTTATATAGAGCTCTTGGTGCCTCTTCTCGGACCGGGTGCATCCCCCTGTCCGGATCGATCTTGACCGGCGGATCGCGCCCGTGGTTAACGATTCGCGTGACCGATGGTCCCGATCCTATCTGCCGAAGAACACACCTATTAGCATGCACCCATTCACACACGGACAGACGCGTCGATCCGGTGCCCGTCGGCGAACAGGACGCTTCAATCGCGCCACGTGTCGCCACTGCACGCGATCTGCCATGCCATCGCTACCGAGCCGCCACCCAGTTGCCACGTCACCGAGCCACTGGAGGAACCCTGGTTCGATTTTCCAAAACTTTAAGGCTCCTCACGACGATGCGTCGTCGTCGAAGTGCAAAGTGCGCCTCAAGCGCCAATGCGACTATGTGCGACGTGCGCGGGCCCGCACGGCTCGGCCCGACGGTGCTCGCACCTCCCTGCGCCTTTTGAGCTAGCCAAAGTTAGTCAAAATTGACTTGGTCCACTAGGGTGTACCATAAGGAGTTCCATATGATTACTCCTTATTAGTGGTGAAGCTTCTTTATTAACTAGTTAAATATTTAAATGTTTCCTATGTGGGATATGGCTTTCCATATTCCCACCCTTTTATATTCCATATAAAAGTATTTTAAGTGACCAACTTTATGCATTTATTTCTCATTCACCCGATATTGGTTTTGAGAAATTCAAAATGCTAAACCCATCTACCCGCGGCGTAGATGACGTTTATCTCATTTATTTCATACTTTGAATAAATGACCCCACTTAAATAATTGGTCAAAATCGGGTCAAAACCCAATTTAATAAAACCAATTCCAACAATCCCCCACATGAATGAAAATAAATGCATATGAGAATGCAGACACTAAGAGAGTTCAAACGGAAAGCTATTGGATCAGGAGAGGTAGCTTGTGGCTTTGAACCTTCCTTAGTGGAATACTATCGGATTTACTAGGCTGCACAGTGACGCGATGTCTTGAATCGTTCATTGTTTATGTAAACCAAAACAACATCATCCACACAATATCTTTCCTAACACCATTTGGTTCTCACGGTTTGTGTCCATTTTGCCCCTGGACACCATCTTGGATTCATAAGTGTTGCGTTGAAGCGGCCCGCTTCACACTTATATAGGTGATCTCCTATTAAGAGTATCCCGCCATACTCCACTTCTTTAAAGTATAGGAATCATTAAAAGTTTATAACTTAACCTCACCACATTCAAAGCAGGTTTCTCTTCACTTGGACAGAATGAGTGTAATATGCTCCAAGTGTTTCTCCGAATATTCATAACTTAGTTGTCCCATTGAACCAAGTCTTGGGATCTCCAATTCACAAGGTTGGGTTACCGTTATGAACACTCTTATTTTGTGGATTTTAAGCCCATTCCTTTTGATAAACAAGACACTTGATCTCTATTCAAACCTTTAGTTAATCGGATCCGCTTGTTTTCTTTCGATTTCACGTAATCGATTGTAATAACCCCATTTGAGATCAACTCGCCCTAACGGTGTTATGTCTTCGACGTATATGTCGAGACTTACCGTTGTACATACTATTTTGAGCCCTTCCTATCGCCGACCGGCTATCACAATGTATCATGATTGCAAATGCACCGCTTAGCCAAAGGAATATCCTCTAAAAAGTTGCGAAGCCATTCTCGCTTCTTCACCAGCTTTATCCAATGCTATAAACTCGATTCCATCGTGGATCGAGCTATACAAGTTTGTTTAGAGGATTTCCATGACACCGCTCCACCACCAATGGTAAAGACATAACCACTAGTGGACTTGGAGTCTTTTGAGTCGGATATCCAATTAACATCATTTGTATCCTTCTAATACAATTTGGATATCTCGAGTAATGTAATCCATAATTCATGGTGAGTCTTAGATACCTAAGAACCCTTATCAATGCCTTCCAATGGTCATTTCCAGGATTACTCGTAAATCTACTCTTTGTTAATCACGTAGGCAATATCCCGGGACGCGTGTGCGATTTGTTACATACATTAGACGCCAATGATCCGAGAATATTCTAGTTGAGATACTGAGCTCACCTTGATTTTTAGCTAAGTGTAAGCTTAAATCAACAGTGTTTTAGCCGGAGGACGCCATAAGCATTGAACTTTCGGAAATCTTGTCTCAATATAATGAGACTTGTGATAAAACAAGTCCATCAAATGTTTTAGAAATCTTAATTCCCAGAATAACATCTGCTATACCCATATCTTTCATATCAAAATGTTTGATTAACATTTTCTTAGTATTCATGATTATATCATGATTACTACCCATAATTAACATGTCGTCAACATACAGACAGACAATTACATAAGCATTAGATGTGTCTTTAATGTAAACACATTTATCACACTCGTTAATTTTGAAACCATTTGACAGCACAGTTCTGTCAAATTTCTTGTGCCATCACTACAAGAATTCTCACATTTTATGACGAAAAATATCGTCATATAAACTTGTTTTTTCGTCATTAAATGTATTTGGTGACGAAAATTGAGCGTCATAAAGATCGTCATTGTAGCCCCGTCATAAAAGGTATACATGACGATTTTTGCAATTTGTCACTACAAAATTAACCTTTGGCCACACTAATAACAATTGTCACGATTTGTATCATTTATTGTGACGCCTACATCGTCACATAAACGATAAATTTTTTGTCATTTATATTATTTCTTTGTCACAAAAAAATATCTTTTTAATGACAAAAGCATGTTTTTGTCAACATAGCATTATATTTTAGTGACGAAAATGATCGCATTGCCGAATTCATCAAATTCTAATGACGAATTTTGGTGTCACGATTATATTTATAATTTCGTCATATATTACACAGCTTGTCATGAAAGATGTGATTTAACGTTACGAAATATTGCGTGTCACTTAATGTATATTTCTAATGACAAAATAATGTGTCACCAATAATTACAATTCAACGACGAAATATGTGTTGTCACCAAAAGAATATGTAACGTGATGATTTTGTTTGTCATGGAAACAATCGCTATATATGACAAAGCTTATTAGCGTCGCTAATTGCACCAAAATAATGATGAAATCGTCCGTCATAAAAATTAATATGTGGTGACAAAATATATCGTCTCATAATAAATTTATACAGTGACAAGTTCAGAAAATATTTGTGACGATACAAGTCATCATTATAGTGTATTTTTAATGACAAACTGTATATCGTCAAATAATAGATTTTTTTGGTGACAACTAAGTTTATTGTAATAAATGAGTGTTTAAGTTACGAAATATTTCATTGTCACCAATTGATAGCTTTCTTACATGACAACATAATTGTCATGAAAATAAGTATTATAGGCAATGTAATTGGCATATTTTTTTTAATTGTACATATATATATTTATTTAAATATTAATTTGTAAAATATTCTATCCATACATTAATAATACTACAAAGTGCAAGTTCAAATGCAGTTAAGCATGAAAAATAAAATAAAAATAAAATCAATCATGTTAGATTGAGTAGAATACGATTATTTATCAATATAAGAGAAATGATAAGATATCCATATTTCAAATGGACAAAAAACTACTTGAACAATGTCAAGAAAAAAAACATTAAATATTCAAACCAAAACAAAAGAGTACTTAGATTAATTATATCGGCTTAGAGAGTATTCCCACTTGCAGCCATGAATGCCATAAGCTTTTCAATACAAGCACCTTGCTGACTGAGCTTGTCTTTCAAATCACCCACTTGTGACTTAAGCCCACTCACGTGAGACTCCGATTCTTGTAACTTCTCTTGTGTCTCTTGAAGTTTATTTTGCAGTTGTTGAGTACTTGAGTCATGCGATGTGGCGCGTCTACTTGGAGGTTTTGGGCCATAGCCAAGGCCCCTTCTATAACTAGATCCATGGCCAAGGACCTCAAGAACTATTTCGTCGACACTCTTCTCAATTCCTTCCTCTGTATATTGGGCTTGCTTTGATATCATCAACTCCTATTTGAATATTGGACATACGAATATACAATTAATATCATGACACAAGCTAAAATATACAATAAAAATGTGTATGTGAATGATTACCCAATTCTCTTGAGCCTCAACTCTTGACCAACCATCTTTCTCTTTATAGTGAGTACATTTATATAATTCAATCATATCACGTTCTTCTCCATTCAGCTCTTTCTGAGACTATAAAAAAATGAGAAAATGAAAAAAAAATCACAATCCAAAAAGAAAAAGAAAATTAAAGAAACATTCCACTCAAGGTTACCTACTCACGATTTCATGTTGTAGAACATTAAAAGGTGTTCTGCCTGAAATATGTGGTGCTCGTACTTGTTTCCGATTTCCAGTATTGATTACACTTCGCTCCTGCAAAATAAGAATAGTGATATTGCAAGTTAAGGTACACATATAATAAAAACTAAGACATGTTATAAAATTTAAACTTAAGTTTAATTTAAGTTAAGTGATATTACCTTGTATTCAGGTGTTGTGAAATACTCGCACAAGGCCTCCCAATTCTGTTTATTAGAAATAGAAGATGGCTTATTATTTTTAGCCTCTTCCAATGTTGCATACTTCTTGAAATGTTGATGAAGATTGTAGCGCTTTTGTCGTGTACTAGATTTCAGCCTCTCTATCATGCATTTTCGCACTCCCGGATCATCAACATTAACATCCATGTGGATCTACAAGTGACACATATAAGATCATTTCAGATTACGAGTTTTTTGTTTTTTAATTTTAACTGTTAAGGGCCGACCGTGGAAAGGTTGCCACCGGCTCCAGTGGCTTTGAGTTTTCAGGAAATATTACAAAGGCCACATAGTTTCTGATAATCACATATTTCCTCACATGTTACTAAGAGTTTTAAAAAAATATATGGTTTATCTTCAAAAGAAAATGTTTGGGTTACTATTTAGGAACGACCGGAGAAAGATGCTGTGAACACTTTTCTCTTGAATGGTTTGATGTGCTTGGAGACGCATTTCTATGATTCCTAGGTGCAAAAAGGAATTGAGTTTTGAGGTTAATAATAATAAAACCCTTTCACGAACATGACATCACTACTGAACTTGCCATTTCTTTGAACAGGAAATATATAATACTTTCTTACCCAAGTATATACAAAATATATAATCACCTTAATTCTGTCCTGAAATTATAGCCTCCTCTGGCCATATTAAATGTTCAACATTGGGTTGAAATAGAATTTTAGAAGAAACAGAGGCCCTCAGGCTTCATGTTTACATAATCAGTCAGGATAATTACAAAAACACCAATGACGTTTAGCCTAATTACGAAGAACTTCAGTTATCTTTCCCAATTACAAGTACCTATATTACAAACATCCCTTGTGGTTTGTCTTTAGCTAACAAATATTTGAGGAGTGATTTGTAAGAGAAACAAATGTTAAATCGGTATTTGTAATTTGAAAAATAACTGGATTTATTTTGTATTAGATATAGCAAATAAAAGGAAAACTAAAAAACATTTCATGCGTACCTTTAAATGATCAAACCCAGAGTCCAAACCTTTTTCTTCATCCACTTCTTTCCATTTCTTGGGCACCGGAAGGACGTCTCGAGTTACTACACCAATTTGACTAGAAAGCTTTGAAGACTCCTCCCGAGTTTTTGGCCTTCCGAGCAGTGGATCCACAATTATTTTCATTTTATGCCCAGAAGCAACAAACGCCTTCATGATGCCTTTGCCCATTGTTTAACCACGTCCTCTTTTCTTTGAGACAGCCGGCACATCTGACATAAAAAAGATGACAGAATAAAATTTTTTATGTTTGTTTTAGTAATTCTTATATGTAACATACAAAAAGGATAAAAATAATTATAGGAGAGATTAATAGCAAAGCAAACCAGATTAGTTGAAACAACATTTTTTTTATTCAAATTAGAATCAGGATTTATTTCAAAATCAATTCAAATTATATGAAATCAATAGTTAATTTTAGGGATAATTTCAAAAACTACTATGAGATTTGTTAAATATTGAGTATGAGGTTGTTGGAGATGATCTAGAGAGCTTATGGGCTATGGTGTTCTCCTCTGTGTCCTGCTGCTATAGTTCAATGTATGTGTTGGGTCAGTCCTTGCTGTCCTCAGAGATATTGAGCCTAGGTTGCAGGCTAATTGATCTTTATAGTGAACTTCGGCAGGTTAGAGAGCTTACATAAATATCTGTCTGTATATGTTTGTATAGTTTAGTTCGTATGTTATTTGGATACGTGGAAGTGCCTAATATTGTTTCAATAAATGAATATAGGATTTGCATATTTCTCAGGGAGAACCATAAATATTTGAATCCTAAAGTTCAGTGTATTCTCATATTGCCTCATGAATAAGACATTAGCTGCTGCTCTTTTAGTATTTCTCTTTATATCATGTATCTATAATTTTAATAAGATTAAAATATTCTATATAAGTTGTGATTATTTGTTTTATTGAAGAATAAAGACAAGCCATTGCCTTCTAGCTCTTATGAACAACTATCATCTTGTCATTTAGTTTTAGAGGTGGTCTTATATGAGACTGTCTCATGGATTTAAGTTTATGGGACGGATCCTACGAAACACAAAAAGTATGGTTTTCTTTTTTAATGGGTTTGGGTTGAAATTCTTTTTACACATCGGATCCGTCTCATGAACTATATTCTTGTAATTCTAGTTCGTTATGCTCATGTCTCAATCATGATTTTTTCCAGCGTTATTATTTTATTTATCTTTTGTTTTATGCCTAGTGATGTACAGGTGAACTTTTTGAGCCAAATTCGTTTGAGTCACAAAGGAGCTGGACCTAAAGCAGCAAAACGGTTGATTGATATTTATTTAGCTCTGTTCAATAGTTGCTATAGTTTGTATGGTTGGTGTTTGGATTTAGCACTTTATGGTGAAATCAAGTTGCAATTGCATTGTGGCGCTCGATACTATTCCATGTTGGCTGCTGTTTAACTTGCTATTGTTATCTGCTGTTCTTTCATCGTAGAAAAAATATTGGACCTGAATGTTTATACATAGACAAATATAAAATAATTTTTTTAATACCTATCTTCTTCTGCTTGTATTTCATGCTGAAATCTGATGTCTGATTAGTGTTTCTCTGTCAAATTCTTAGACGATTCTGAGCTGAAATATCTTTCATGCTGAAAACTGAATTTTGGGTTTGGTATTGCTGGAGGTGACTTGTTACATTTTATATGGTGCTGTGATGATTTTGAGTTGAACCTTGAATGGTCATGGAAAATCAGTTTATTGCATATAACTCCCAATTCAGCCGTATTAGTGGAGGGACTGTTTATTGCATACTTGTATGTTGTATTGATACAATTGTTGGTTGTGTTTTGGAAAAATTGCAAAACAGACTATCAGATTGATCAAGAGGAAATGTATTTTCACCAAATTGAAATCCAAGAGAGAGATGACGTGTCTTTTGCAAAAACAAAGGCTTTAGACATGATTGCTTAAATTCTTTTTCTCAGTGGTCAACAAACATAGACCTTTATTGGTATACATTTCAGATACAATAAAGTTGGAAAATGTAAAGACAATTATTTCAATCTTGGATCATTTTTTTTCAAATTCATTCTTCTCAAGTTATGTCCCAAATGGGGATTGGTTGTTGTGATATAGTCAAAAAGAACAAGTTGATTTGTAACTAAAATTTAGCCAAGTTTGTATTAGAACTGTAATGATATTACTGATAATGAAAAAAAGACATCATTTCCACATAGATCATTGTTTTCCTACTAAAGCATTTGCTGGAAATGTGTATCTTTTCATTCTTGAAACAGTATCCAATCTGCTCTGTTTCATTTTCGAGCTCGATTCTTTCTGTCCTTCTTTGGACGATACCTTCTCTTTCTCAGCCTTCAAAGCATGTTCTCTTTTCTTCTCCAAAGACGAAGTTACAAACTGTAGTCCATGATATCTCTGTAGATTCCCAGGCTATACCACAATTTATAGAAAACTAATCAGCAGAAATTAACTATGAGCTAAAACACTCCCACAAAAATATAGAAATGGGAAATGAAGTAATATTCAAGTATGTGCTCCTCATGGCTCATACTGCTTGTATAAAAACAACAATGAAATATACAGAGTGACAATTACAAGCTTGAATCCACTTTACCAATAATATCACCATAGTTTTTCCAGAATTTTACATGAAGTACCAAAATTTTCAGAAATCCCCAATAACATTAACCATAAAGATAATAAAATTGGTCCAAAATTGTCACAGAACAATGCAATTACACAAACAAAAAAATGGAAAAACGAATCAATATTGATCAAAAACCCCTCAATGTTCTTAAATCCTTAAAATTTATTTCAACTAAAAGGAGAAAGATATCAAAATAGAAGTTGATCATCTTCTTTTGTTAATAGATAAAAAGGTTTAAGCGAAATCATACCTTCCGAAGAAGTTTCGAGAACGATTCTATATTGAAGTCAATTTTTTCGTCATCGTCTTCAACCTCGCACAGATCACATTCTTCATTCTCTTCATCACCATTTTTACCTTCTTCTTCTTCTTCCAATTTCGCCCCCATTTCTTCCACCGAATCACAATCCTTTTCCTCCTCTTTCCGAGAGGCCACCTCTGGCCCGACTAAATACGTCAAAGATCTTTTTAATGAGCATGATAATAACCAAGTAAAAGGAGTGGAAACTAAAGCAATCTCAAATATAAAGTAAAAATATTTTTCCACAATATAAAATGGTGACAATGCACATTCATTGTCACTAAATAAATAATGTTTTCATGACGAAATAATGGCGTCATTACTTTTTGAAGAAATAAATGACAAAACACGATATTGCCATGACAGAAAATATTTTCATCATTGTTAACCAACAAATTATGACAAAATATTTTGCCACAATATAAAATGGCGACAAATGCATATTCATTGTCACTAAATATGTGTTTTCGTGACGAAATAATGGCGTCACATTTGTTTGAAGAAATAAATGACAAAATATGATATTATCATGAAAGAAAATATTTTCATCATCATTAATCAACAAATTATGACAAATATTTGACAAAATATTTTGCCACAATATAAAATGGCGACAAATGCACATTCATTGTCACTAAATATGTGTTTAAAGTGACGAAATAATGGCGTCACTATTCGTTTGGACAAATAAATGACAAAATGTGATATTGTCATGAAAGAAAATATTTTCATCATCATTTGTTAAATGACAAATTATGACAAATATTTGACAAAATATTTTGCCACAATATAAAATGGTGACAAATGCACATTCATTGTCACTAAATATGTTTTTTCGTGATGAAATAATGGCGTCACTATTTTTTTGAAGAAATAAATGACAAAATATGATATTGTCATGAAAGAAAATATTTTATGACACCAAATTGCGTCACGAATTATAATCTATTTGTCATTGAAAGATTTCCCTCCTAAATTTTGCTGCGAAATTCTACCGTCTAAAATTACTATGACGAATTTCGGTTAATCGTCATGGAATAAGAACAATAGTGACGAAATATAAGATCAATGGTGATACACATAAATATTGTCATCAAAAAGTAATTTTCATTAACAAAAATAAAATTCGTCACTATTAGTTAACAAATTATGACAAAAATTTATGCGTGGTAAAGAAATTCGTCATATAATGTGTGATTTCCTGTAGTGCATTATTTCGGAGCTTGCTTAAGGCCATACAATGACTTAACGAGTTTGCACACCTTCTTCTCCTGTCCAGGAGCAACAAACCCTTCGGGTTGTTCTATGTAGATTTCCTCTTCTAATTCACCATTTAGAAAAGCCGTTTTCACATTCATTTGGTGTATCTCGAGGTTATGTAATGCTGCAATAGCAATGAGAACTCTAATAGATGTGATTCTTGTCACAGGTGAATACGTATCAAAGAAATCAAGGCTTCTCTTTGTTTAAATCCCTTAGCTACTAACCTGGCCTTGTCTTATCAATAGTTCCATCGACTTTATATTTCCTTTTAAGGATCCACTTCCATCCTAAAGCTTATTTCCGGTGGGAGATCTACCAACTCCCAAGTATGATTTTGCATAATGGAATCTATCTCATTGTTAATAGCTTCTTTCCGAATGGAGCTCGGGTCGACAATGCTTCACCATTGTCCTCGGTTCATTTTCTAATACATAAGTTAGAAAATGCGGACCAAAAGACTTAGTTGTTTTGGCCAGCTTTTATCGCGTCTTGTTCTTCATCACTTTGATGATCACCATCAAGTGATTATCACATGTTCCTTTGCTAGAACTAGCTTCTTTCGTTTCTTGACAAGGAAACACGTCTTGAAAAATACAAAGATTCCTGACTCAATAATTGTACCTTCTTGTACATCCGGAATTGCCGATTTGATTTGTGCACTAAAAATCGATATGCACTATTATTTGCATATCCAATGAAAATGCAATCGATTGTTTTAGGCCCTATCTTGACTTGTTTTGGCTTAGGTATTTCCACTTTAGCCAAACACCCCCACACTTTCGGTATTTATATGAAGGTTTTCGACCTTTCCATAACTCATGCGGAGTTTTATCTTTATTTTTGTGTGGTATTTTGTTAAGAATGTGGTTAGCCGAGAGGATTGCTTCCCCCACAAATTCCGAGGTAAACCGAAATTTATCAACAAAGCATTCATCATTTCTTTTAGAGTTCGGTTTTGCGTTCGTGTAGAATACCGTTTGATTGTGGTGAATAAGGAGTTTGTCGTTTGATGAATAATACGAATTTGAGCAAAATTCATCAAAAGGAGCTCCATATTCGTTAGTCAAGTGGCTACGATAATCTAGAGGGGTGAATAGATTATCTCGGATTTCAGATTTTGCCCTCTTTTTTGAATAATCAACCAAAGACGAGAATGTAAATGCGGAAATAAAACAACACTCGTCGATTTAAAGAGGTTCAACCCACCTAGGGCCTAATCCTCTACCACCCCAAAGATTTCCGGGATGGATTTCAAAAGAAAAAGATTTTATTAATTTACCAAAATTAATACAACACCTTGAGGATTACCACAACCCTCTTACACCACCTCGAGGATTACCACAATCCTTTTACAACACCTTTGAAGATTACCACAACCTTCAAACACCTATCACCTAGATCACCCAGTGTATTCTTACCACAAGAATACTCACAAGGATGTCTTGTGTTGAATGATGACCAAAATCAAGATTACAACTCAATAATGATTGATACAATATGAGTACAAGTGTAATCAAGAATTGAAAGCCTAGACCTCAAATTTGTGCAAGTGAAAGTGCTTAATACAACAAGATATATGAAGGTGTTTGCTTTGTTTGCTCTTTGCTTGTATGGAGTGTTGTATCTTGTTGCTTGAATGAAGCCTCTATTTATAGGAGAGGTCTTGGCTTTGATTTCCAGGACATTGGCTCCTCCTTGGGGAGTGATTTGCTGCAAAAGAAACCATTTAAAATCATCAATATAGCTGTTAGAAATCAATCCCACAAAATAGGGAAAAGTATGCAAAAACGCAAGCGGATAGTTTCTTTGTCAAACATGGGGTTCGACCGGTCGCGAGATAAGATTGAAATTGAATTCTGCGAATTTTTACACCGGGACCGGTCGAAGAAGTGCGGCCGTGCACTCGCCGCCTCACCGTGACCGGTTGCCGCCCGACATTTTTTACGAAACAGAGTCGGAACAAAAATCCAACTTGCGGTGCTGTGTCGCCATTGATCGACCGGCGACCACACCGGCCGCCCACTGGTCGGCCGTCGCCGCTGCCCTTTTTTCTTACGTCCCATTTTCTGTTTCAAAACTCAACTCAGTACGGGTTGCCCTATAGGCGGCCGGTCGAGCTGAAACAAAAGTGTTGTCCAATTTTAAATCGAATATTAACTTCAAGAAATACTCCAAAAATTAGTAAAAACATTTTAGATCGATCGGAAGTGTTGGGACAACATTTAGGGACATTGTTTTGGTATAAAAACTCATTTGAACAAAATCATCAAAATCATGATAAAAACATTTATCTAACAAACTCCCCTTTTGATGATTACAAACCAAAACAATTTTCAAGAGGACGATTTCGAAAAGCAAAATAATTTTCCTGGTTTATGAGTAAACTATCCGTTTAAAAACATTTTACAAAAGCTCCCCTATCAACAAGCACATTAAGAAGAAATATTGCATAAGCTAGAAGCACAAGCTTTTACAAAATAAACAATAACTCCATGAGCTTAGAAGCTCCCCTGTTCATTACAAATACTTATTATCCATGCAAACAAGTTCATAAAACAGTCATTGGATGAGTTTTCTTCACAACTTATGGCCTTAATAAGCCATAGCTTGTAGCTTCTATCATGAGCTTTTATTAGCTTCTTTGAGCTAACGAGCCAATTTCCTGTTTCTCCCCTTTGGAATCATCAAAAGAATGTTAGGATGATAGAAACATCATAGAAGTATATCAAGTGCGCCAAAGAAATGGTTTATCAACCATTGAGCAATTTAGGCTTAAAAACCAAGGAAAAATGGGAGAAATGTATCATGAAGAGTTCATACGCTCGTTTTATTTCCCAAAACATGATCTCAATGAGTATAGAAGACTTTTGGAAGCGAGAGAATCATGTAGAAGTTGAAATTTTCATTGAAACATTTCATCGAACACATTGTGGGCGTGAAAAATAAAAGGGGTTGTATATAGCCCTTGTAAATGATCCAAGCCAAAAAATTTCATCACCAATCCACATCAAACATCATACAATACAACAATATAACTAATCTCAACAAGATCATAAGCAAAAATTATCAAGAAATATACAAGAAAGCCATAAACTCAAGGGTTCAACCCAATTGAGCAAAGTAAGGAAAATTCTTACCATTTGATCGGAAAAGATGAGCAATGATGATGATAAACATGCTATATAAGGTCCAAGATATAAATGGAATGCATAAAAATCAATTTTGAGTGACAATAGTGTGCATTTGGCAAAGGGGACGAATAATGGCAAAAAAAAAAAAAGTGAAACTCACAAATCTCAAGACAGAATCGAACTTAAACCAAAATTTAGCTTAGGGCGACCGGTCGTGGTTGAGGGCGGCCGGTCGGCGTTGAGGGCGACCGGTTGCCCTCAACCTCTTCAAATTTGTTTGACAAATTTTTCAAAATCCGAATTTTCAACCAAAAATCCGATTTTTCGCCCCTAAGTTTTAAAAACATGCAAAATGCAAACGTAGACCTCATTCAATATGCATTATGCCTAACCGAGCTCGTATTGACGCAAAAAGTCTCGGAAGTTAGCGGTTTTGTAAAAATGTCCGCTAATTGATCTTGAGATGGCACAAACGATATCTCAATTTTTCGTTTTGAAACACAATCCCTTAGAAAATGATGTCGAATCTCAATATGTTTAGTACGGTTATGATGAACCGGGTTTTGAGCAATATTTATAGCGGATATATTATCACAAAAGATAGGTGCGTTTTCAAAAGAGCATTTGTAATCCGCTAAGGTTTGTTTCATCCAAAGAAGTTGAGTACAACAAAATGCGGCGGAAATATATTCGGCCGGTAGTTGAAAGAGAAACACAGTTTTTTGCTTCTTTGAAAACCAAGAAACTAGGCAATCGCTTAAAATTGACATGATCCTAAGTACTTTTCCGATCATCAATATTACCCGCATAGTCCAGAATCACTATAACCTTTAAGAGAAAAGATTTCATTCTTTGGATAAAATAAACCATATTGAATAGTGCCTTTCAAATATCGAAAAATCCGTTTAACGGCACTCATATGAGATTCTTTTGGATTGCTTTGAAAACGAGCACATAGGCATACGGCATGAAGAATGTCCGGTCTACTAGCGGTTAAATAAAGTAAACTACCAATCATACCTCGATACTTGGATTCATCAACCGTCTTGCCTTTTTCATCTTTGTCAATTTTGACATTGGTTGCCATAAGTCGAGACGGTTCTTCCTTCTTCAATGCCGAACTTCTTCAAAAGTTCTTTTGTATATTTTGATTGCGAAATATAAATACCTTCTTGGCATTGCTTAATTTGAAGTCCAAGGAAGAAGTTTAGCTCCCCATCATACTCATCTCGAATTCACCTTGCATTAACTTGGAGAATTTCTTGCACAAAGATTCATTAGTAGCACCAAAGATAATATCATCAACATAAATTTGCACAAGTAAACAATCTTGCCCTTTTTCAAAAACAAAGAGTGTAGTATCAACTTTACCTCTTGTAAAACCATTTTGCAAAAGAAAAGAGCTAAGTCTATCATACCATGCACGGGGTGCTTGTTTTAAACCATACAAAGCCTTTTTAAGTTTATAAACATCATTAGGCCTAGAAAAATTTTCAAACCCCGGAGGTTGTTTTACATAGACTTCTTCTTGAATAATACCATTTAAGAAAGCGGATTTAACATCCATTTGGTAAAGTTTGAAATTTTTGAAACAAGAATAGGCAAGTAAAATACGAATAGCTTCTAAACGTGCTTCGGTGCAAAAGTTTCATCATAGTCAATACCTTCTTCTTGACAATACCCTTGAGCTACTAACCTTGCCTTATTTCGAACAATGTTGCCTTGATCATCAAGTTTGTTCCGGAATACCCATTTTGTACCAATAATTGTTTGAGATGGAGGACAAGGTACTAATTCCCATACATCATTTCTTTCAAATTGATTCAACTCCTCTTGCATTTCCAAAAACCAATCTTCATCCTCAATAGCTTCCTTAGCATTTTTAGGCTCTTTTTGAGATATAAGAGCTTTCTCGGCAAAATTCCTTCGAGTCATTACTTTATCAAGGGATCACCAATAATAAGATCTTTTGGGTGATCTCCTTAAATTTCAATGCTACGGGAAGATTCAAGTATCACCCTATCTTCTTGAGGAACATTTGAACTTGAAGGTTGATCATATGAAATAGAAGGTTTATCATTATGAGCAACACTTTGAACAATAGGTTCAACAATATCCTCTTCATCACTATCGTCATTGGGTATTCTTTCAACACCCGAGGCTTCATTAAATTTGACATGAATAGATTCTTCAACAACCATGCTAGTCTTGTTGTAAACCCGATATGCTTTGCTCTTGGTTGAATACCCCATAAATATTCCTTCATCGGCCTTAGGATCAAGTTTGTCCAATTGATCCTTAGTATTTAAAATAAAGCACTTACATCCAAATATTTTGAAATAACTAATATTTGGAGTTCTTCCTTTCCAAAGCTCATATGGAGTTTTATTCATTTTTAGGACGAATATAAACTCGATTAGTGACATAGCAAGCGGTACTTACGACTTGCCCAAAAATATTTTGGAAGAGAAAATTGAGCATGGAGCATGGACCGACTCATTTCTTGTAGCGTCCGATTCTTCCTTTCGGCTACACCATTTTGTTGAGGTGTCCTTGGAGCCGAAAAATTGTGCGTATATCCCTTGGTTTCACAAAAGACTCTAAACTCACCGTCAAATTCTCCGCCTCGATCACTTGAATAGTTTTAATAGTATCTTTCTTTTCATTCTCAATGCGTCTACACAACTTAACAAACTCATTAACGGCATCGCTTTTATTTGCAAGAAAAAGAGCCCAAGTGTATCTAGAAAATCATCGACAATAACGAAAGTGTAATGTTTTCCACTTAGACTAGCCGTACCAATATCCCCATACAAATCAAGGTGAAGCAATTGTAGGGGTTTGGTAGTGGAAATTTCATTTTGGGCTTAAAACTACTCTTAACTAATTTGTTCTTTTTGACAAGTGTCACATAAGCCAAGATTTTCAAAATTCAATTTGGGTAGTCCTTTTACATGTTGGTTTTTGTAAATATTTTTCAAATTCTTGTATCCAACATGTCCGAGTCGCCTATGCCATAAACTCGTTAAATCATTATTGGCGACAAGACAAGAAACATTTTGACTAACCAAATCACTAGTACAAATTTTGTAAAGATTGCCTTTTCTATTTGCTTCACAAATAATATTACCATTTTTAAGAATAAGGCATTTTTCTTTATTAAAAGAAACATCATAATTTGAATCACAAAGTTGGCTAACACTTATCAAATTAAACTTAAGCCCTTCTACTAAAAGAACATTACAAAGAGAGAAAGAAGAGTTACCAATTTCTCCATTTCCAAGAATTTTTCCTTTGCCATTGCTTGCCGAACATGACCATACCCTCTTCTTGGAGCTTGATGTTGGTAAAAGCTCTCTCCTCCCGGTCATATGGCGTGAACATCCGCTGTCCACGAGCCATTTCGAATCCTCCATGGTTGTTATAGCCCCTATTACCTACAAAATCATTTCTTTTAGGTACCCTATAATTTTGGGGTCCATGGGGTTAGTTTTGAGACCTTTGGGTCTCCAAATATAACTAGAGCTATTTCTCAATTTGCAATTATTAGCATAATGTCCAATTTTGCCACAATAAAAACAAGTAGGAGTATGAGAGCTACTAGCACGTATGAAAGTCGGACCTTGGTTATTTTTCTTAAAGACTTTTTGAAATGGTTTGTAACCAAGTCCTTGTTTTGAATGCTCACCTCTTTGTGCATCTAAAATTTTAGTAACCTTATCCGTGCTTAAATTAAAACGATGCACATCTTTTTCAAATTATCAATATCATTAGTGAGCATTTGTTTCTCGGTTTCAAGAGTTTGAATTTGAGTAAGGGTAATAGCATGAACATGATCAAGAGTCTCATAAGATGTAAATAATTTATCCTTTTCTATTTTAAGCTCTTTATGCTCCTTCTTTAAACTCTTGTATTTAACAATTAATTTTTGAAATTCATTTTGTAACTCATCAAAATCACATTGCAATTCATCAACTAAGGAGGAGGTAGAGGAGTTAGAGCGTACCTCATTATTTTCATCGTCCATAGCCATAAGACCATGTTCGGTTTCACCTTCCTCGTCGGATGTCTCGAGTAGCTCATCCCAAGTTTTGACGTCCGCATTTAGAGCCTTCTTTTTCGGAAAAGGCTTCTTTTTCTTTTGTTCCTCCTCATTGAGTTTTGGGCAATCGGCTATGAAATGCCCGGGTTTTCCGCACTTAAAGCAAGCATTATCTCTCGGTTTTCTTGCTTTATTTTTATTCACAAATTTTGCAAATTTTCGAACAAGTGCGGCAGTCTCCTCCTCATCATCATCATCATTATCATAGTATGCATTATTAGAAGAAGAAGCAAGACCTTTAGGAATATTTTGCATACCCGATTGATTGATGGTTGGTTTGGTATTTTTCCTCTCCTTGAGATAGACTTCATAGATGAGGAGGTTCCCGATGAGCTCATCAAATTTGAGTGTCTCAAGATTTTGTGCTTCCGTGATTGCCGTCACCTTTTCGGACCATGAGCCGGGAAGAGCATTCAATACCTTAGTCACCTTGTCTTCTTCGGAGATGACTTTACCGAGGGCCACAAGAGGATTGACAATGTTGTCAAGCCTTTCCACCATCTTGGAGATGCTTTCACCATCATACATGTTAAAGTTTTCAAAGTCTTTAACAAGCATGGTCTTTCTAGCTTGCTTGACCTTCTTTGTCCCTTCATATATAGTCTCCAATTTTTCCCAAACCTCATGTGCCGACCTTATGCCTCGTATGCGATTGTACTCGGTGGCGGTAAGTGAGCAATGCAAAATATTTAAGGCCTTACCGTTTAGAGAGAAAGCCTTCTTATCATTTTCGTCGAACTCCTTGAAAGGTTTAGGAGTCGAGGTGCCATCCTCCATTTTTTTGTTGGTTGATCAACTCCTTCAATAACCACATTCCATATGTCAAATCCGCACCCTTGTAGAAAGCACTCCATACGGTCTTTCCAAAATGCGTAGTTGTTGGCGTCGAACAATGGTGGCTTGTTGGTGGAGGCGCCTGGTGAGATAAGCGTCATTCGTAGCCATGGATCTTTCCTCTTTACTCGAACGAGCGAGCTAGCCAAAGAGTTTGGCTTTGATACCACTTGTTAGTCCAAGTGGCTACGATAATCTAGAGGGGGTGAATAGATTATCTCAAGATTTCAGATTTTGCCCTCTTTTTTCGAATAATCAACCAAAGACGAGAATGTAAATGCGGAAATAAAACAACACTCGTCGATTTAAAGAGGTTCAACCCACCTAGGGCCTAATCCTCTACCACCCCAAAGATTTTTAGGGATGGATTTCAAAAGAAAAAAAGATTTTATTAATTTACCAAAAATTAATACAACACCTTGAGGATTACCACAACCCTCTTACACCACCTTGAGGATTACCACAATCCTTTTACAACACCTTTGAAGATTACCACAACCTTCAAACACCTATCACCTAGATCACCCAAGTGTATTCTTACCACAAGAATACTCACAAGGATGTCTTGTGTTGAATGATGACCAAAATCAAGATTACAACTCAATAATGATTGATACAATATGAGTACAAGTGTAATCAAGAATTGAAAGCCTAGACCTCAAATTTGTGCAAGTGAAAGTGCTAAGGCTTAATACAACAAGATATATGAAGGTGTTTGCTTTGTTTGCTCTTTGCTTGTATGGAGTGTTGTATCTTGTTGCTTGAATGAAGCCTCTATTTATAGGAGAGGTCTTGGCTTTGATTTCCGGACATTGGCTCCTCCTTGGGAGTGATTTGCTGCAAAAGAAACCATTTAAAATCATCAATATAGCTGTTAGAAATCAATCCCACAAAATAGGGAAAAGTTGCCAAAACGCACCGGATAGTTTCTTTGTCAAACATGGGGTTCGACCGATCGCACAGAGATAAGATTGAAATTGAATTCTCGCGAATTTTTACACCGGGGACCGGTCGAAGGGGGCGACCGTCGCCCCACCAGGACCGGTTGCCGCTTGACGTTTTTACGAAACAGAGAAGTCGGAACAAAAATCCAACTTGCAGTACTGTCACCCGCCGGTCGACCAGTCGACCACACCGCCGCCCACACCGGCGTCGACCGGCCGCCTCGCTTTTTTTTTTACGTCCCATTTTCTCGTTTCAAAACTCAACTCAGTGCGGGTTGCCCTATAGGGCGCGACGGCCGAGCCTCGAAACAAAAGTGTTGTCCAATTTTAAATCGAATATTAACTTCAAGAAATACTCCAAAAATTAGTAAAAACATTTTAGATCGATCGGAAGTGTTGGGACAACATTTAGGGACATTGTTTTGGTATAAAAACTCATTTGAACAAAATCATCAAAATCATGATAAAAACATTTATCTAACATATTCTCCACCTCTATCACTTCGAATTATCTTAATTCGTTTGCTTAGTTGATTTTCAACCTCATTCTTATAGCTTTTAAAAGCTTCTAAGGCCTCATCTTTACTTCTTAAAAGATATACATAACATTTTTTGTGCAATCATCGATAAAAGTAATAAAATATTTTTTCCCACCTCTAGTTTGCACAAACTTTAAATCACATATATCACTGTGAATTAACTCTAGAGGTTCTGTTTCTTTTTCCACCGAGTGGAATGGTGTTTTGGCCATTTTTGCCTCAACACGATTTCACACTTGTGATGTGAATCTATTTTAAAGTTAGGTAGTAATTCCAAGTTTACTAACCTTTTCAAAGTGTTAAAATTCACATGTCCTAATCTAACATGCCATAAATTTGAACACTCAAGCAAATAAGAAGAAGTATTAATTTTATTGCTTTCAAAGTTTCGAGTACATTCATTACATTCATCTTGAATGTCCCATTATCTAAGTACCTCTTCCCTATGAACTGTCCATTTTTCATAAGTACAAACTTTTGAGCCTCAAATACTAATCTAAACCCCGCCACCAACAACGATCCTGACACTAAGTTCTTCCGAATGTCCGGAACATGAAGGACATCAACGAGGGTCGCTCGCCTTGCCCGAGGTCATCTTTAGCATCACCTTGCCGAGACCGACAATTTTCGACGTTGCATGATTCCCCATGTATATCTTCCTTCCATTGATAGGAGTATACATTGAGAACATGTCTTTGTCGAGCATATGTGGCGTGTAAGACCTTTGTGTCCACCCACCATTCTCTCGGGTTCTCCACCATGTAGCACTTGTTGCCTTCATACACTACAAAAATGGTAGAGAGATCAAGCTCGGACATATCAATTGGTACTGATTTGTCCTCGGTCACATGCACTGGTTCCGATTGGCCTTTTCGGAAGACGACAATCTTTAGCCTTGTGATTTGGCTTTCCACAGTTGATTGAAGCGCCTTTGAACTTTTTAGCCTTCCCCGCTTCGATTATTCCCTGGGTGCTTTATCTTCTTGCTAGCATTGGACTCCACCAAGTTTGCCTTTGCCTCCATAGGAAGCTTGCGGACTTAATCTCAGACTTGCGATTGTCTTCTTCAATTCGCAATCTGACAATTAAGTCTTCAAGCCCCATCTCCTTCCGCTTATTCTTCAGGTAATTTTTAAAATCCTTCCACAGAGGCGGTAGCTTCTCGATTATAGCAGCTACTTGAAAGGATTCACTCACCACCATACCTTCGCAATTATATCATGCAGAATTAACTGGATCTCTTGAACCTGGCTGATCACCGTCTTGGTGTCAACCATTTTGAACTCAAGGAATTTGCCGACAACAAATTTCTTTGTGCCATCATCTTCCGTTTTATACTTCTTCTCTAAAGAGCTCCACAGCTCTTTAGCAGTCTTTACCGAACAATACACATTGTACAATGTGTTGTCCAGTCCGTTGAGAATGTAGTTCCGGCACAGGAAGTCGCTTTGACTCCAAGCATCGAACGCCATCCTCTTCTCTTTATCGATCTCCTCTTCCCCCACGCTTGGGGCATCCTCCGTAAGGAACGGGCAAGGTTCGTAGTCGTAAGATAGAACAACATTTTCTTTGCCATCTTTTGAAGTCTCGAACCCCCAAACTTCTCGGGTTTCTCTCCCGGTCTTTGGTCTTTGTCTTTGAATCAAGACGCGTCGAAGCCATTTGATATACACGAAAATCTCGTCTTAAATCGTGGGAAAAAAAAGCTTGGTGTATACCGAATGGCCGAAAAACATTGAGCGAGTAACGGTAAAATCAAGACGCCGAGGCAAGAGTTGGACTCTTTCTCTTTAAGACGAGATTTCCCCGCTCACGGTGCTTACGGAATACGGCAATCGTCTCCCAAGATACAACGACGAACTAACTTGCGATAGTTGCACTACAAATCGCAAGTACAACGAACACTTTGATGCTCTTAAACTCTCTTTTACAATGCGAAATATGAAGTGAAATTCGATTTTGGATGTGTTGAAATGAATCCTGGGGCCGGTTTATATAGAGCTCGGGTGCCTCTTGACATCGGTGCATCCCCCTCGTCCGGATCGATCTTGACGCGACGCGCCCGTGGTTAACGATTGCGATCCGATGGTCCCGATCCTATCTCGCTGAAGAACACACCTATTAGCATGCACCCATTCACACCGGGATGACGCGTCGATCCACGGTGCCCCGTCGTGAACACGCTTCCAATCGGCCGCCACGTGTCGCCACTGCGATCCTGCCAAGTCACCGCCCACCGAGCCGCTTCGCCACGTCACCGACCCACCGGATCAACCCTGGTTCGATTTTCCAAAACTTTAAGGCTCCTCACGACGATGCGTGCGTGCGAAGTGCAAAGTGCGCCTCGAAAGCGCCAATGCGACTATGTGCGACGTGCGCGGCCCGGCTCCGGCTCGGCTCGACGGTGCTCGCGACTCCCCTGCTGCTGAGCTAGCCAAAGGCTAGTCAAAATTGACTTGTCCACTAGGGTGTACCATAAGGAGTTCCACATGATTACTCCTTATTAGTGGTGGAGCTCTTTATTAACTAGTCAAACATTTAATATGTTTCCTATGTGGGATATGACTTTCCATATTCCCACCCTTTTATATTCCATATAAAAGTATTTTAAGTGGCCAACTTTATGCATTTATTTCTCATTCACCCGATATTGGTTTTGAGAAATTCAAAATGCTAAACTCATCTACCCGCGGCGTAGATGACGTTTATCTCATTTATTTCATACTTTGAATAAATGACCCCACTTAAATAATTGGTCAAAATCGGGTCAAAACCTAATTTAATAAAACCAATTCCAACAGAAATACCATAAGAAATAGAAAATCTTGTGTGTCTAACAGTAAATGCAAATTGTTAAAACTATAAATGTTTCAAATAATGTTCATATACCTGATTATTGTGTGTACAATAATGATATCATCTTGTAGGCATGATATTTGTTTTATATATTGGAATGAAGATGAAATATTGCATAAAATAGAAAACATGAGATAGTGTGTGCAAGACTCGCAGCGGTATATGATATTTATTTTCCAGCTCTGAAGAGGGTGATTGGTGTGAGCTTGTATTTTCTTTCCTTTTATTTTCATTTTGTGGGAATAGTGGTGAGAAATTATTTTGAAAATAAGAAGAAAAACTATAGAATGCGATTTGATGTGAAGTGAAAAAAAAATGATTACAATTGATGTGATTGATATATTGTTTTCTGAGATGGTGACTGGTTATCAGCTTTTTAAAAGAGATTATTTTTATGTGGCAATTCTTGAAATTGGATTTTCTTTTGTTTGGCCTTTTTTTTTTGGTTTGCCAAATATTTTGAAGCAAATATGAAAAGATTATAATAATAATTTTTTAGTAAAGATGTGTTAAATTCGGGGGACTTGGTACGGTCCCACACATGAAGCGTACCCAATATGGGAGAGAGCCCAGCCACTGTGAGCTTCCATCCTAAAACCAATTGGTGATAGGAGGAGTAGCTCACTGGGTTATAAAGTGGACTGCCTTCTTTTCTTAATCAATGTGGGACAACTCACAAGTGACATATCTCAACACGCCCCCCTCACTTGTGAGTCCTTCGTCAATTCATTAATTATCATAACAGGATCCTCCATGCTCAATCACATCATGTGATACGGCCCACCTTGGGCCGAGCAATGGGCCTGCTCTGATACCATGTTAAATTCGGGGGGACTTGGTACGGTCCCACACATGAAGCGCACCCAATATGGAAGAGAGTCCAAGCCCACCAAGTGAGGTTCCATCCTAAAACCAATTGGTGATAGGAGGAGTAGCTCACTTGGATTATAAAGTGGACTCTCTTCTCTTTCTTAATCAATGTGGGACAACTCACAAGTGACATATCTCAACACGCCCCCCTCACTTGTGAGTCCTTCATCAATTCATTAATTATCATAACAGGATCCTCCATGCTCAATCACATCATGTGATACGACCCACCTTGGGCCGAGCAATGGGCCTGCTCTGATACCATGTTAAATTCGGGGGGACTTGATACGGTCCCACACATGAAGCATACCCAATATGGGAGAGAGCCCAAGCCCACCAAGTGAGGTTCCATCCTAAAACCAAGTGAGGTTAACCGAAAAAAATCGTTTAATTGGACACCTATTGTTTCGTCTGAGCATTGAAAATGTATTTGGTTTGTTATCGGAAATTTATGTTTGAAAATGAAAATATGTTTGATTGTGGCTTTTAAAGTGTATTTTTGACATATATTTGTGTGATATTAGTGAAAAGTTGTTTGATTATATTTTTGAAATTTAGTTTTACATAAATTTGCATGATTATGGTCAAAATTTATTTGGTTGTGTTTAAAAAAAAGATCTTTGCACAAAAAATGTAAAAATTGAAAATAATTCAATTTTCATTAAGAACTTCCCTAAACAAACATACATTTATTTTCTGAAATAGTTGGAAAATATAAAATTGAGTTTGAAAACATATATCCATCCATCCTTTTCTTCCACCCAGAGATCGAAAATGATTTTTTTTTTGTTTGTTTGTAAACACATACACAACGTCACTGCCCACTGTAACCGGTTCCTTGATCACATTAACTACATTTAATAATTATGCCCTTAAAATAATAAATTGTAATTATAATAGCCACCTCTAAAATTTAGTCTAATTAAAAAAAGTTCTTCCAATATTCAATTAATGTATTACACACACCCTTTAGAGGTTTTTATTTGCTTTACAAGTATCTAAAAATGTAATTTATAAAAGAAAAACAAATATTAACAGCGTTATTTGTAGTTTTAATTTAAAGGATAATTATATGTATATATATATATATATATATATATATAATTAGACTGGACTTTAAGTGTAAAATCTATTGTAGACCTAGACTATAATTATTTTTCGGCTTTACAACCTAACCACTATATATATATATTTTTTAACAAAAATACATACATGGTTTGAGCAAGTTTCTTGTGTAACCGTCTCATGAATTTAAATTTATGATAAGGATCTAACTTATTTTACAAATTAAAGCAAATTAGATCTAATAATATGGGTCAATTATTGACCGTATTGCAACATATTATCATTTGGAGATGGAATATTCCATTTGATCACATGTGGAAGACACAGGTCTTACTTGAGGATTCTTTTCATCTTTTTAAAAATTTCATTAATTTTCAATAATCATTTTATTATTTTCATCTCTTTCCTCCCACCTCGTCGCCCACCCACCTTTTTGTTTAGGGCTGGAGATATTTAGGGTTATCCTCAAATAGCAATTATTCTCTCTGAAGATTATTTAAAAAAAAATTACTTGATTGGGCAGACAGATTTTACATGATCAACAATAGAAGTAAAACATAGGTCCTCCTCATTTCTATTTATATACTTTTAAAATATATTTTCTAAAATGTAACTTTAAACTCACAATTTATAATTAGGTGGGGAGATTTTTTTTTAAAAAAAAAAACACTAGTAGATAAAGAGGGTTTTTTTCCCCTCAGGGAGACAAAATTTTACTACCATTTAACAATTTTACCTACAAAAATTATATTAATTAAAAAAAAAACTTGATGTTCCACCGAGATGCTCTTTTATGTTAATTTAGAAGATATTAATGAGGTTTAATTGCCCCAAACTAAAGAAAAAGTCAATGTTGCATTCTGAGTTCCGATCTATCAGAAGTACTAGTTCTGTGATAACAACATGTGAAACATTAGAAGATGAGGGGCTATGACGAAAAAGACGAAAAGAAAACATGGTGGGTCGGTACGAATTGAGATTTTCTATTCAAATTTTCTTATTTCTTTCATATTTTATTATCTCGAATTAACGACACGTGTATAAGATGATGTCAAAAATTTTACACGTATTCATACAATATGGTGTGTAATATGAAAAGTAGAAATAATAAGAGATCTCATCCCCCTTGGCAGGCTAAAATTTCTAAAAGCCAAAAAGAAATTACCATATAGTTCAGGTTGGCAGTGTTTTTTCTTCCTATTTGTTATAATTGACCCAATAATAAATTGCAAATGTGAAATGCCAACTTATATGATGGAGGGTATTTGTTTGTCGAGTATTGGGGGCCCACACCTCGTGTTTCTTCTTTATTCTTGGTCTAGCGATCGCACAATGAATACTTGGGCAGTCACTGATGCAATCCCATTGGCTCCACTAAATATATATATATATATATATATATAACAAGTATAGATTGGATCTCAATTTACTTTGTTGAAAGTAGGGTATGAATGATAGGAAACTATAACACAATACCATTATAAACACTGTAAGATAGACAAATGACATGACATTGGTACGAAATTGCAAATTAATTAGCTAACATGAAATAAGATAAAACACTGTAAGATATGTAATTGAACCGGAAGAGTATTTAAAATCAAATAAGATAAGATAATTAACATGAAAACAAGATAGAAAGTGGGCACACTTGATGAAAGCTCGTTTAATGAGACGAACTTGTAAAAATAAATGACCAAGCTTAAGCATAACAATTTTCAACCCCTTGTAACGTAGATAGACTCATTAATAAGCTTATGAACAGGGGCGTATCCTCCCTTGTGATTGGGGGGGCTTTAGCCCCCCAAAATTTTTGAAATTTTAATTTTTTATAGGTATATTTTATTTTTAAATATTAATTTTTAGTACTAAATATTTATTTTTTATTGATTTAGCCCCCCCAAAAATTTTCAGCCCCCCCAATATTTCGGGTCTAGCTCCGCCCCTGCTTATGAACTTTACATGTATAATTTAAGCTAACAATTTAACTTTAAATTTAAATCTTATACAGTTATACAATTACATATGATAAATATAAGAACATCTAAAGAAACTTATTCGTTACCATGAGCTTGTAGCTCACATGTCATCGATTACTCTTTGTAAGCGTGTTAGCCAAGATTCGAATTTTGCATCTTTCAGTTTCTTTGAATTTGTTTGTTTGAATAAAATTACAAATTTTAGTAGGTATATTGTTTGTTTTAGATATGTCTAATTTTATTTTTTATTAAATAAAAAATAATATAATTTATAAATGATATTTAATAAGCTCATTTCAAACTCAAAAATACTGTAAGCCCTATCGATAAATAAAGCTCTGAGTGAACGATAATCAAGCCCTAAAGCCAAGGCACGAATAATAAAATATGCTGATTCTCGGTCAGCTCAACTTCTTCCACTATGACTCACATGCTTTTGGGATACTGAGTGGGCCCCATCCTCTTGCTGGGGGGTAATCTTGGCTTAATTTATATGTGGACAGCCTTGGCTTATTTTGTGTGTGGGTCTACCCACATATATATCATTAATAGACATGTCAAAGGTTTCCTATATTATACCAAAAAAGTATATTGCTAAGAAAAAAAAAAGTATTGGGCGGGACCTCCCCCAATCCGAAAATATCTCTGACTTGCTACCTACTGAACACTTGATTACCTGCTTTGATTACTTGTACCCTGTCCCCCCACAAAACAGCTGGTTTGCTTTATTAATTTTCCCACTTTCTCTCCATCTTCTTTTAGTAAAAAAATGTACAAGCGCTGGTAGCCACCTCACCAGCCTGGCGTCTCTACACCGTTAATACTTAATAATTTCCCTTCTATAAATATCAAGTCCCAAGCCTAATCATCTGTCATATATATCCACAATTGATCTATATTATCTCTTTCTTCTGCTAATTAAACTATATACACACACACATATATATATATATATATATATATATTTGCTATTTATTCTCATTAGGAGTAGTGAAAATTGTAGCTTATTAACTTTTTCATGACAGAATCTTCATGCGAGATTGGAAGCACCTGCACCAAAAGAGCTAATTTCTCCGATGAAGAAGTGATTCTAGCTTCCAACACCCCGAAGAAGCGCGACGGCCGGAAAATATTCCGGGAGACGCGCCACCAGGTCTACCGCGGCGTGCGGCAGCGGGACTCGGGGAAGTGGGTGTGCGAGGTGAGAGAGCCGAACAAGAAAACGCGGATCTGGCTGGGGACTTACCCGACGGCGGAGATGGCGGCGCGTGCGTACGACGTGGCGGCGATCGCGCTGAGAGGGAGGTTGGCTTGCCTGAATTTCGCCGACTCCGTTTCGCGGCTGCCTGTTCCGGCGTCTTCAGATGCAAAAGATATACAGAAGGCGGCGGCGGAAGCAGCGGAGGCTTTCCGGCCGTCGGAGTTGGATGATGTGGCGACGGAGGAGGAGGAGGAGGCCGCCGTTGACGCCGGAACGGAATCGCCGGAAAATATGTTTGGTATGGAAGAGGAAATGGGGTTTGGGATGAATGGGTTAATGGCGGATATGGCTGAGGGTTTATTGATGCCTCCTCCTCAAATACAGTACAATGATGACGTGGAATTTAGTGCTGACGTGTCATTATGGAGTTACTCTATTTGATATTTATGGGTTACCAGGTAGGTCCCGTACATTTCTCATCAGTATGAAAACCAAAAACAAAAAAAAAAGGAAACAAATGAAAAATAAAATATGGCAGAGTGTAAATGGTTAGCCTATTTTCTCTCACACACAAACACGCACATTTTTTTATTTCTCTGGCTTCCTATCCACACAACGATAAGAGAAGATGGACTTACTCTAATTTCTTTGATTTTGCATTGTTTTTCTTTATTATTGATTTTCTCTTAATTTTAATGAAAATTATGTAAAGAGTGATCAGATCCATTTTACCTGCTTTTGGTTCAATATTCAAATCGCCATTTTCGGTCAAGCTTTGACGCCTTGTACTTTTGGTGTACGATGAACTTGCTTGGCTGGGATGAAGGAGGACGAAGATGAGGGAACACCATTTTTGGTGAGGGGTAGGGTTAGGAATATAAATAAGAGAGATAAATTAAGGAGGAAAAAGGGGGAGGGAGAAGGCCAAAGAAAATTATTATACAATTTTAATTTTTACTTTTATAAAATGAAAAGTGAATACAAATTTCCAATTAAATTTTAAATAAGCTATAAGTTTAAATCTAACTAATATCATTTTTTTGTTAAATTTTTTTTTTTTTTTGTAAATTTTCATCCGTACATGATAAGAAACTTACAATGACTATAACAACTAATGAAAAAACGTTGCAAGTACTATAATATCATAAATATATGCGGATCAAAAAAAAAACTTCAAACATAAACATGTATATTTGATCTGTCGAATCAGAATTAATATTCAATCTAACCAATAAGATCCACAGAGCCTCAACATGCCCATAAAACTCAACGTTCAGGTATAAATAGTATCTCTTTGATAAATTTTCATTAAGTACATTATGCTATTAATTAATTCTTGTGCTACAGATTATTTTCTGCACTTTGATGAGTAAAGAATTGGAGGGGCTTCTCCGGGGGATTATTAAAATTTCGTATTTTATTTTCTTTATTCTACTCATTATTCCTTATATTGGATGAATCCCCTATGTACTCTATATCTTTAAATGTAGGTCTAATGTTCACTTACATGGGTAGTATACCTATTTTCTGCTTTTCTGGAAAATGTGTCAAGCAAATAATTCGAAGGAGAATATATGAGCATTAAATTTTGAGGCGGTCTCATGTACTTAGATTCATGAGATGGATCCTACAAAGTACAAAAAACATGGGTTATTTATAGAGCTGTCAAAAGACGGAGCCAGGCAGCAAACAAGCATTCCGGCCGCAAAAAATGGGGAACCCACCGACCTAAAACGAAAATTGCACCTCGAAAAAGTCGGGCTTTTCGGCTATATGGCCGGGCCGGCCGATTGGCAGGGCTTTTGAGGTCCGACTTTTTCGGCCTTGAAAAATAAAGCCCACCCATTGGAAAACCGGTCAAGGTTTAGGTCGGCCCGTCGGACTGGGCCGGAATTGACATCTCTAGTTATTTATATGGATTTGAGTTTGGGTTTGGGTTAGGGTTAGAATTCTAGTTAAATGTATGATTCGTCTCATGAACAATGCTCATGAGACCGTCTCATACAAGTTTTTACCTTAAACTTTTAGGAACATTTAATGATGGTGTGTATTTTATGGCTGACACACATTTAATGCGATAAAACTTGACCTCCTTAAATCAACTATGGGCTATAAAACCTTCAACTCAGGTTAGTAGCTCGGATTCTAGCCACTTTTCATTTTGAAGTTGGCCGGTCTTTTTGGAGTTGGACCTCTGGGTCGAATACTAAGACAGGTTTCCCTCCTGTTGGACCTCTAGCGCTACTCGGATTGACGACTGTCCCCACAAACCAACATGAGTCTTTTCTAGCGCGCTTTGTCCTCACTCACGCGCACCAAAAACTTCCCAGGGGTCACCCATCCCATGTCTACTCCAGGCCAAGCACGCTTAACCTTAGAGTTTCTATGTAATGGGCACTTAAAAAAGATGCATCTGTTGGTATAGGTAGTCCAAATCATATCATTTAAGCTATTCTTTAACTATGCAATCCAGCGCTCACGAGTTCGAATCGCGGGCCGCGCCTCGCGCCTCTTTTAAAGCCCATTGCGAGATGAATCTTTGGACCAAATCCCAACAATGATCCCCGGACTGCCAAGATCCCGAGCCTTCAGTGCTTGGCAACCTCACGCTTTCGCTAAACTTCCTCGGTTCTAACGCCAACTTCTTCAAGATACAAGTGTCGTGTCACGCAGCCTCTCGATTCCGCCACCCCGCAACCTACACCTTCCGCCCGATGCATTTCCTCGATTCGCCACCTGGCAACTTACCCTCGATTCTGTCCACCCAAAGAACCTACACCTTCGATTCGATCTATTTTACCTCGATTCCGGACATCCTGCAACCTACCCTTCGATTCCGGTCCACCCGAAGAACCTACACCTTCGGCTCGATCCGTTTTACCTCGCTTCCGCCACTGCAACCTACTACCCTTCATTTACGTCCGTTTACCTCCATTGCGCCAAAGATCTCGCCCACCGCTTATCGCAACCTCCATTGCATAGCGTCTTCCAAGGGAATTCGAACTCGTGACTGCTTCGATACCGCAGCTTGTTGGACCTCTCAAGACTACTCGGATTGACGACTATCCCCACAAACCAACATGAGTCTTTTCTAGCGCGCTTTGTCCTCACTCACGCGCACTCGGAAAACTTCCCAGGTCACCCATCCCATGTCTACTTCTAAAGGCCAAGACGCTTAACCTTAGAGTTTCTATGTAATGGGCACCGAGAAAAGAAGATGCACCCCTGGTATAGGTAGTCCAAATCATATTCTTCAAGCTATCCTTTAACTATGCAATCCAAATACTCACGAGTTCGAATCGCAGGCCGCGCCTCGCGCCTCTATTAAAGCCCATTGCAGGCAGGATGATGGACCAAATCCCAACACCTCCATTGGTCGGTACACATCCATAGCCATTCCTTGTATACAAAGACGGATCCACATTCCCGTTTATGGGGGCACGTGCCCCCATAGTTTTATTTTTATGTTTTTCTTATACTTCTTTTTCCTTTTTCTAATTGTTTATTCCTTTCTTTTTTACTATTTCATATTTACTTTCAAAAATTATATATTAACTAGGTTAAAAGAAAGCAAAATGTGCCCCACATTAATTATTTTTCATGTAGTTTATTGTCTTATTTAGTTTGTGCCCCTTGATAGAAAATTTCTAGATCTGCGCCCCTACCGTAGTCAACCTCAGCGCCGCCGAACAAGAGCCATCACCGACAAAGGGCCCCCCGACCCCTAGATTTTTTCTATTTTTTATTGGTTTAAAATATTTTTTGTTTATGTAAAATAAAAAATGCATATTTTAAGAAATAAGTGTCTAATTTAATTGTTGGTGTTGCTCCTTCCCTTCTAAGAGGTTGTTGGTTCAACCCTTCCCAATTGCAAAAGTTTATTTTGCTTATTTTTTTTTGCCAAATTTCAGTCTTGTCACTCAACACCCAAAAAACAGAGAGGCATTTAGAGATGTTAATCGGCTGCCACTCTTGTACGTATGTGTGCGTGTGTGTATATCTATATCTATATATATATATATATAGGATTTGGATCAGGTGAGTCCACATATCTTAGGTGAGTACACGAGACCAAATCTGAGACCTTGATTTAATTTTTAAACGGTTGAGATTAATTAGATTTTACCATTTTTTAACATATAACTTAAAAAAAGGGGTTGTTTTGGTAATTTAATTAAAATCTGATTTTGGGAGGGAAGTTATTTTTGGGAGTGGGCTATAATTTAGGAACGGTTTTAGGAAACGTGTTTTATCCCAAATCTTCCATATCTTCTCCAACTTGGTAAATGAAGAGTCAGAAGAGTTCTTTTCCCTGCAAACACCAGAACTTTCTCTGCAAACCGTCTCCCAAATAATCCCTACCGTGAGAAAATCCATCTCCATTTTCATTTTCAAGGGTTTTTCTCCCTGCAAACCGTCTCCAAACTCATCCTTACCACGAGAAGTCCTTGTTCACCCCTACCGTGAGAAAATACCAGCAAAGTGAAAAACCACAAATCACCGTAAAACCTTTCGTTCGAATATCAAAAACTCAATCTCATCAATTGGTCAAAAATCAAGTAGGAGTTGAACCATCTACACCTACATCACTCAGGGCATCTTGAAATTTCCTCAGAAGAATCGGCCAAGAAAACCGGGAAAAATTCAGTTCTTTATGTTTGATAAATGGTTTTATCATGATTTTGATGATTTTGTTTTTATACCAAAACAATGTTTTTAAAGGTTGTCCAAATACTCCTGAATAATTTAAAATGGTTTTAATATTTTTTGAGTATTTCCTCAAGTTTATTTTCGATATAAAATTGGACAACACATTTAATGATTTTAAGTCAATGGGATTTTACATTGAAACTATGTTGTCCAAATACTCCCAATTGATTTAAAATGTTTTTACTATTTATCAGAGTATTTATTGGTATTAATATCGGACAACACTTTTTGTATTAATGTTTTATTTCTTCAAAAACTATATTTCTAATGTTGTCCTAAATACTCCCGATCGATTTAAAATATTTTTACAAATTTTTCGGAGTATTTCTTGAGGTTTATTTTCGTCAACAATCGGACAACATTGCATTTAGGAGGTCGGCCGATCGGTCGACAAAGAGGTGACTGCACTGAGAGCAAAACATCGAAATGCAAACTTTGATCTTTCATTTTTTGGTCGGCAACCGGTTGCACCTAGGTCGGCAATCGAGGTGCACTTTGACCTACGCCTGTAAATTTGCTGCGATTTGTTTCAAACTTCTATTTCTGTGCGACCGGTCGCCCTATGCTTTGACAGCAAAATTCTAACCGTTGTGCAGCAGACAACTTTTCCCTAAATTGTAGGATTGATTTCTAACAGCTATAATCTTGATTTTAATTGCAATTTTTTTGTAGATATCAGATTCCAAGAGAAGCCTATCAAGTATCAATCATCTATTATATATAGAGGAAGAATTGAAGCAACACAATAAGAAAGAAAACTACAACACAACAAGATACACTCAAGAATACACTTGTTCTTACATTGTCTTATTTTTTGTTGTAATTTGCCTAGCTATTCACTTTCACATTCTTGTGGTCTAGGCTATTCTTGATTACACTTGCACTCTATTGTATTATTAATTATCGAGTTGTAATCTTGAATTTTTGGGTTATCATTCAACACAAGATATCCTTGTGAGTGTTCTTGTGGTAAGAACACAATTGGGTGATCTAGGTGTTAGGTGTGAGAAGATTGTGGTGATCTTCTTATTGAGGTGTTGAAGAATTTGGTATTCTTCAAGGTTGAAGATTGTGGTAATCTTCACAAGGTGCCGTTGAAGGAAGATTGTGGTAATCTTCAAAGGGAGATTGTGGTAATCTATTCACCCCCCCTCTAGATTATCGTAGCCGCTTGGACTTACAAGTTGTATGAAAGCCAAACTCTTTGGCAAGCTCGTTTCACATCGCGAGTGAAGAGGAACGATCGTCGGCTACGAATGAAGCTCATCTATCCGGCACCTCCACCACCAAGCCACCACTATTTGATTCCAAAAATTTTATATTTTGGAAAGAAAGAATGGAATGCTATCTTCAAGGTTGCGGGTTCGATATTTGGAATATCGTCATCAATGGAGAATCCATTCCGATGAAAGACACACTACACACCTCCAAAGGCTTCAAAGAGCTCAATGATGAAGAGAAGAAAATCATCTCCTTAAACGATAAAGCTCTCAGTATTTTGTATTGTTCATTTACTAATTTGGAATATGAACATATTGTAGGAATTCGATCGGCACATGAAGTATGGCAAAAATTAGAAGCCATCTATGGAGTATTTGCAAATGAAAGGAGTCAAACAAAAGCATCTACTTCTCAAAGGATACAAGCTCAAATCTAAGGAACAAGCCTCTTACAACTTCCAACTATGAAGAAGTTGAATATTGTTTTATGGGCATCGAAGAAGAAAACGAGGTATGTCTTAAACCCTCTACTTCTTATGATATTGTTATTCAAAATGATTATAGTGATTTGCAAAACGATTTTGATGATCTTCAAAATGAATTCCAAAATTTACTTGTTAAGTACAAAAATTTGAAAAAGGAATTCAATGTTTTGAAAAATGAAAAGGATAGCTTATTTACTTCCTATGAATCACTATCATGTGCTAACACCACCACACTTGACAAGGTTAGAAACCTTGAGAAACAAAATAGTACTCTTGTTGAGGATATTAATTGCATGAAAAAAGATTTATCTAAATCCAACTTGAGTATCGATGAAATTGTTGATTGTTGTGATAATTCAAAACTAGAACTTGATCATAAGCTTAATGATGTTAATCATATGAAAAAGAATCAAGTCTCTAAGCATATTGGTCATTATGCTGCTAAAGCTATTACTTGCTTTTTTTGCGGTAAAAAGGGTCATACAGTAAATACTTGTCGGGCTAGAAATAGCTCTAATTATTGTTGGAGACCTAAAAGTCTCAAAGCTAATCCTAAAGGACCCAAGCACTTGAGGGTACCACAAAATAATGTTTTATTAGGTACCCGGCGAAATAATAATTGGAGAAAATTCATACCGCCAAGAAAACATCAAATGACCGTTTCATTTGATCAAAGAAGGAGAAACTATTTTTGACAAAGCCAATTTCCAAGAAGAGGATATAATCAAAAATGGGAAGAACACAATCCTTGGAAATGGCAAAGACATCATCAACAAGATGATTTTCAAAGAAGAAGAGACTTTCAACAATGGGAAGACAACCAACCTTGGAAATGGAGTAATCAAAGAAGTCATCATCAACAAAGTGACTTCTCAAAGGGAAGATATCATCAATAATGGGAACGTCACAACCCATGGAAATGGCGTAATTGGTAACCTGTCTCCCCATTTAAAATATGCATTTTATTTTGTTATGCATGTTTTTATTTGTGTCTTAATTGCAAAATGAGTTTTCAAGTATTTTTTTTTTTTGGTCTTCAATATATATTTGTGCTTTTAGAATTTTTTTTTGAAAAAGAAGACCTTATATGATGTTTTTAAAACTCTTATGCATTTTTGTAGACTAAAGTGTGTTATCATCTCTTATGGATTTTTATGGCATGAGCTTACTTGTGATATCTCTTAGCCTACACTTTTATCATTATGATTTGTGCTAGATTTGTTTTAAGAAATGTGTAGGATTTACATATTTTCACAAATGGCCATTTACGTCATTATTTGTCAAGATTGGCATAAATTATCGAGGTACGTTTACTTGTGTTATTCTTACTATTATAAACTCGATATATGTATTGTCATGTGCCAATGTGCTTGTTTTTCATAGTATTTCATACAAGTGCCATTAAGAGGATTTTTAGATTTTTTGAAAGGCACTATTTGATATTTGATTGCACATATTTGCTTTGTCAGCTCTTGTTCATATGATTCTTGTGATTGAGGTCTCAACTATGTGCTCTCGTATTTTCATATTTCAAAAGAAACCTTATGTAGCTTTCTATAAGCTTATTTGTACTTACATGGTGTAGTATATTCTTGATGATTTTCCTTAAGCATAGTATGTGTTACTTGTTATAATGTCTCTATCATTCGATATTACTATGCTCGTGTGCAAAATATCTTGTTAAGATTTTGCAGAAATTTGTGATATTTCGCAACAAGTTTGATGAACAATACGGGGTTAGTAGCTCAATAATATTGTCAAGAAGAAGGTAATGATTTTGATGCAATATTTGCACTCATAGCACATTTAGAAGTTATTTGCACTTTACTTGCCCATTCTTGTTTTGAGAAAATTTCAAGCTTTACCAAATGGATGTTAAATCCAATTTTCTAAATGATTTTATTCAAATAGAAGTCTATCAGAGTTTAAATTTTTTAGGCCAAATGACCTTTATAAAATGGCCTTGTACGGTTGATACAAGTACCCCGTATATTGTTTGATAGACTTAGCTATTTTTGCAAAATAATTTTACAAAAGGTAAAGTTGATACTACACTTCTTGTTTTGAAAAAAAGGCAAGATAATATTGTTTGCTTGTGCATATTTATGAGAATATTTTTGGTGCTACTAATGAATATTTGTGCAAGATATGTTTTTCTAAGTTGATACTAGATGAGCTTGAGATGAGCATGATGGGGGAGCTCAATTTCTAGCTTGAACTACAAATCATTCAATGCCAAGTAGATGGTTGTATAAGAACTCTTGAAAGAGTTAAGCATTGAAGAAAGAAGAACCATCTCAACCTCTATGGCTAAAGATTGACAAAGGATGAGAAAGGCATATCGACCGTCAAACAAATTTGAGGTATGTTTTCTTGTATTATTCTCATAGACTCGACATTCCATATGCCTTATGTCTATATGCTCGACTTCAAAAACTATCCCAAGGAATCTCATTAAAGTGTCGTTAAAAGAAATTTTCAAATATTTGAAAGGCACTTCTACTTATGACTTGTTCATCTAAAGTTTTAAAACGTTGTTATTTTTCGGGATAACAAGTCTGGTGATAATAATTTTTCAAAATATGGTTCGTCATAATCGAACTAAACATATTGAGATCCGATATTTTTTCAAGGGGATTACATGTTTAACAAAAACTTGAGATATGTTTAATTCCGTCTCAAGGATAAATCACGAACTTTTTAATCATTAACCGCTGAGTATTTTACCTCATTACGAGCTTGATTATAACATAATTTATATTGAATGAGGTCTACGTTTGCATTTTGCACGTTTTTAAAACTTAGGGGCGAAAAATCGGATTTTTGGATCAAACTTCGGATTTTTCAAACAGAACCAAAATAGTGGGCTGCCAGGGCAGGGGCTGACCGGTCGCCCACCAGCTCGACCGGTCGCCCATGCCCTGGACCGATCGCCCTTAGAGATTTTTTGGTTAAAATTGTTTCTGTTTTCCTGACTTTGGCATTTTGGCCTTTTAACTCTATTTTCGTCCCCTTTGTCATTGTCACACACAATTCACTTCAAATGTGATTTGTTGCATAATTTATTTATTTTGGGGATTGTCTAGCTCGATTATCATCATCATTGCTCGTCTTTACCGATTGAATGGTAAGAATTTCACTTTCTTTAGCTCAATTGGGTTGAACCCTTGAGTTTGTGGCTTACATGTATTTTTCTTGATGCAATTCATATATATTTGTGATGAGCTTATTGATTGTTGATGATTGATATTTGTGAAATTGTATTTGGTGATGAAAAACTTGTAGGGGTGTCAAATCGTGTTATCGTGTCGTGTTTCGTGTCGACACGATAACGATACGACACGATAAGGGCAAACACGAACACGACACGATAAGGATCTGCTCCGACACGACACGAACACGAAAATTTTCGTGTCGACCACGACACGATAGTGACACGATAAGTCAAAAATTAAAAAAAATGATTTACACGTTAATACACGATAGCAAATTACACGATATGACACGATTTTACACGAAAATACACGACATAAATATACAAAATATCAGGTTATCGTGTCACTAACAGGTAAATGTGTCATTATCGTGTCCTTATCGTGCTCGTGTCGTGTTATTATCGTGTCGCTAGCAGGTCAACGTGTCATTATCGTGTCCTTATCGTGTTCGTGTCGTGTCATTATCGTGTCACTAACGTGTTCGTGTCACTATCGTGTAAACACGATAAAACACGAACACAACACGAAATTTTCGTGTCCTTATCGTGTCAACACGATAAGGACACGAACACGATAAGGCTAAACACTAACCCGCTATTTTCGTGTCGTTTTCGTGTCGTGCTATCGTGTCGTGTCAGAAATTGACACCCCTAAAAACTTGGTTTGATTTCATTTACAAGGGCTATATATATCTCTTTCAATTTTTGACGCCCGCCAAGTGTTTTATAAAACGTTTCAATGAAAAATTCATCACCTACATGATTCTCTCAATTTCAAAAGTCTTGTATATTTATAGAGATCATGTTTTGCAAATCAAATAATTTTTCATAAGCTTCTACAAGTCGTATGATTCGTCTCTTCCCTCCTATTTGGTTTAAAAGCTTCAATGTTCAAATGGCTCGATACATCAGTTTACTTGCGCACTTTGATAATAATATATGGTGTATTTATCGTGCTAACATTTTTTTTTGATGATTCCAAAGGGGGAGAAACATGTTATAAGCTCTTTAGCTCAAAGAAGCTAAGATAAGCTTAATAAATAGAAGTTATAAGCTATGGCTTCCTAAAGCCATAAGTTGTGTATGATTTTTGGTCCATTGGTTGTAGTATGGACGTATATATGTTTCTAATGATGTCTCTTTGACAGGGGGAGCTTTTAAGTTATTGATACTTAAGCTCAATATCGAAAAGCTAAGATTTTAGTTTATGTTTAAGTTGCTTCTATATTACTCTTGTTGTGCATGTTGATAGGGGGAGCATTTGCTATATGTGTTTGAATATCTCTACTCTCATCCTTATGTTTATATTGCATGAAATGTTGTCGCTCACAACGGATATATCTTTTTAACCGGTAAAATTGTTTTATTTTCAAAATCGACCTCGGTAAAATTGCTTTGGTTTGTAATCATCAAAAAGGGGGAGATTATTTGATAAATGGTTTTATCATGATTTTGATGCTTTTGTTTTTATACCAAAACAATGTTTTTAAAGGTTGTCCAAATACTCCTAAATGATTTAAAATGGTTTTAATATTTTTTGGAGTATTTCCTCAAGTTTATTTTCGATATAAAATTGGACAGCACATTTAATGATTTTGAGTAGAATTCGAGTTATTTTATTGTTAGTTTTGTAAATTTTTGATTGTACATAGCTCATATTACTCCGAGGTGATTTTATTGATGTAGATTGACCATTCGGGGCTAATTTTGGTGAATTTCGGACCATGGATTCATGTCAAAACATACCGGGGAGTTTAAGGATGCAAAAACGCTCGAAATTCCAAGCCAAACGCGTCATTTCGGGCCTTTTGGTCCAACACGGGCGGGGTGTCGGGCAACATGGCCGTGTTCACGGAGCCAAAAACTCGAAATTTTTGCACAAAACAACCTCCAACACGGCCTGGCCGTGTTCCCAACACTGGCCGTGTCCAGAACACGGCCTGGCCGTGTTGGGAAGCACGCCATGTCAGCCGAGTCCCGTGTGATAAAACAGCACGGCCCGTTAAAGGCGACACGGGCGTGTCCGGACCTCTTTTTGCAACTTTTCTTTGCGGAATTTGGGGAAAACTCACCAACCAACCCATTTTGGCCACTTTTGTACACTTTTAACACCCTATTTTGCTGAAACATGTCTCCATGTCCCTCCCTCATCACTTGAATACAAGAATTCACCAACCAACAAGGAAAATGAGGGTGATTGTTTAATAAAAAGAGAGTACTATCAATGTATTGGTTGCCTATAAAAGCCAAGAGGTTGAAATTGGGAGATTCATTCATTAGATACTCAGAAATATTCATTGTATTCATTTCATTAAGTAGAATTGGGATCAAGGGTCTTGGAGGAGAAAGCTTGGGGCAATATTGGAGAAGAATGCTTGAGCAACATCATCAATCAAGAAAGAAGTCAATTGAGATTTTGAGAAAGATAAGTACACCATGTCTACAATACTTAAATCTTCTTGTGTAATTTATTCTTTGGTCAAAATCATGTGTAGCTAAACTCCTAGTGTTTGAATGTAATGAACTCTAGAATGGATTTGTGATTAAGGTGTACATGTTTTTAATAAAATCTTCATATTTTGTGTGATTCACTTATATTATGCTTCGTTCATTCGAATTGATATATGCGCAATATTGATTTGAAGTTTATTTTTCATCCGGAAATCGAGAGATTCATGGTGAAATAGAACCTATATAAGTGTAAAGAGTTGCATGCAATCCTAGATATAGACGACATAAATCTTCCGGATTAGGGTCAAACCTAATATGGGAATTCACAAATCGTTATAATCTTTGTCTTGGGGTTTTAACTAGAAAGAGATTTCGAGTTAATCAACTTGAGATTAGAAGTTTTTCGCCTTGAGAAAGGTTTAACTTAAATTGGGAATTTCTACGGTCCACAAGACATGAGATTTTATTAAAAGAGGTTGGTTTTTGCTTAAGGGCTTACAGTTGTATTTTTTTTAACTTGTCAAATCACAAAAACATTCTAGAGGGATTTACATTCAAACACATTTCTATCTCTTGATTTCTTATTTTACAAATCTTCCTTCATTTTTACAATTTATAATTTGTTTTCCTTTTTCATCAAACAAAAACTCTGAAAATTGTTAGATTAAATAACAAAAAGACGGTAATTATTAGTACTTACAATCCTCGTGGGAATGACACTCGGTACTCAATAATCTATACTATAAAACGATAGGTGCACTTGCCTACGGTTTTAAAGGTAGCTTTTGAGCCATCAAGTTTTTGGCGCCGTTGCCGGGGATTGTAATATTAAGAACACCTTATTTTTTATAATTTAATCATTTTTTTATTCATCATTTGTCTTTCTTTTTATCTATCTTTGTAAGTATTGGATTACACTTATCCTCTTTATTTACCGCAGTGCATGCCTACTCGTCGCCGAATTTGGAAGTCAGCGACACCGCCGGTAGCAATACAGAGGAAAGTATTAATACTGACCACGAGAGGATATTAACGAAGGCAAGGATCCCGATATGGCGGATGAACAAAGAACTATGCGATTACGCCAAGCCATCCATGGATGGCACGACGTCAACATTGTAAGGCCCGCTGTTGCCGCCAACAATTTTGAAATTAAACCAACGTTATTCAAATGGTGCAACAGCTTGTCCAATTTGACGGTCTACCGTGATGAAGATCCCATAATCACATCGCGAATTTTCTTGAAATTTGCGACACTTTCAAAATCAACGGGTCTCCGATGATGCCATCCGCCACGCTTATTCCCATTCTCTCTCCCGGACGAGCAAAACAAAGTGGTTAAATACTTTGCCAAAAGGAACGATTACAACATGGAATATTATGGCGAGAAAAATTCCTTTTGAAGTATTTCCCACCTAAAAGACCGCAAGATTAAGGAACGAAATCTCTTCATTCACTCAAGCATTTACGATGAAACTTTATACGATACTTGGGAGAGATTTAAGGAATTATTGCGAAAGTGCCCACACCATGGCCTACCTATTTGGATGCAAGTCCAAACATTTTATAATGGGCTACTTTTCGCAACAAGACAAATGATCGATGCACGGGGGGAACGCTTAATAACAAAACGCCGAAGCCGCCAGGATTTGATCGGGAATGGCCATGAACGGCTACCAATGGCAATCCATACGAGGTAAAACTAACAGTCGGTTGGTGTGTATAATGCGATGCGGTAATTCGCTCGCCGCACAGACAGTCGAAGTGTTAACCCAAAAGATCGATGATTTGGCGATTCCTAAACTACCACCGCACGTTTTATCTTGTGAAACTTGCGGGGATTGCATAATCATCGATTGCCCACACACAATACCTCACGCCGAACATGCTAATTACGTTGGGAATCAAGGCGAAATTACCCAAGTAATCCTTACAAAGAACACATACAATCCTGGTGGCGACAACATCCTAATTTCGGTTGGGGAAACCAAGGCCAAGACGACCTAATCCCAATCCCGATCTACACACGTCTCCGGATTTCACCAAATCAAGGTAAGCTAACTTGGAAGATCTTATAACAAAGTTTGTGCAATCAATGATACCCGATTCCGGCGGTGGAAACATCCTTGAAATCAAGAGGCATCTATCCATAACTGGAAAACCAAATAGGCGGATTACGAAGATGATTTCGAAAGGCCACAAGGAAGTTTGCCGGTAACACCGAGCTAAACCCAATGGAGCACGTAAAGGCAATCACCATCGATTTTCCATATGAGCATGATTATGCCAACGCCACCATGCGTAAATATGTGGAGGACGACAAACATGAAGAGAAGCCCATGAAAAAGGTGGTCGCCGAATACAAGCCCAAGATCCCTTACCGGAGTTTAACCAAAGAAGATAGAAAGGAGGACAAATTTGGTAAGTACCTTGAGTCATTCAAGCAATTACATACTAATATTCCATTTGTTGACCCTCCTTCAAAGCATGTTAGGGATCTTAATGACATCATTCCTAGTGAAAATAAGCTTAACAAATTATCAAATGTGCAATTGAATGATAAATGTCCTTCCAATGAACTACCACAAAAATTTAATGATCCGGAAGCTTTATTATTCCTTGCACAATTGATGGTTTACTGTTGATAGGGCACTAGCCGACTTTGGGAGCTAGTATCAATGTGATGTCTTATGAAACATTTAAGCATGCGGGATTAGGTGAACTTAAACCTATTAGGATGGACATTCAATTAGCCGATAAATCGATTAAACATCCTGAGGTATTATTCATGATGTGTTAGTCAAGATTGATAAATTCGTGTTTCGATCGATTTACCGTTATTCTTGACATGCATGATAATATAGAAGTTCCCTTAATTCTAGGACGTCCATTTTTGGCTACCGCTAAATCTCTCATTGATGTGCATGATGGAAAGCTTACTTTGAGAGTAGGGGGTGAACAAGTTATCTTTAAAATTCCTTTGAGAAATCCTATAAATGATACTTGTTTTCCTATAAACTTGATTGAGACAAGGATGAATGATTCTTTGCTTGATATGTCTTCTAATAAATCCTTGAAAGTATGTGATGTTCAATGTGCAAAAGTTTCCACAGATAAATCCCATTTTGAGAATAACATGCAGAAAAATAGGACCATGAAGGTCAATTGTTCGAAAATCGATACGGGTGGCGATGTTGTTCAAAGAGATAAAATATTTCATAAGTTCAAGGCTCCGCCCGATTAAATCTTCACATTTAGGTGAAATGATCCAGCTATACGACGTTAAAGAAGCGCTACCCGGGAGGCAACCCGATGTTTGTGTGCAATTGTTTTCATTTATTTTTATTTTTTTATTTTATTTGCTTTCAAAATAATCACAAGTCCTTAGAGTCATTTTCAAATCAAAAAAAAAACTCTTGAACATCTTCTTGGTTGTCCTAATTGGGAATATTTGAGATTTCACGGTATTCGAGTTGTGTGTTGCTTAACTTTGATTAGGTATGAAGATGCCGTTGAAGGTCTCGTACCAAAACAACCCAATGATCACTCAACACCGATTCCACTATTGTAGTAAGGTCGTATTTTTCTTTTTCCACTTCTTTTATATCATTCTAGTTTTTTTGCTTTTTTTTTTGAGTGTGTTGTGTGTGTTTGTCCATTTCTTTCTTTCACATTGAGGATAATGTGAATCATAAAGTTGGAGGTGGGTACAATAACATTTTCGGAATGCTAGTATGCTTGTTTGTGAGAGATGTGATTTTTATTTTTATTTTTTTTAACAAATTAAATGTTTGCTAGTCAATAACTTAGCCCAATTATACCTACATTAACTTGTTAATTTGTGTTTTCAATGTGAAGCAATTGATTGTCTAGGATAGATTGACGTGGATGCGAGCAAAATTTTGATGAGATTTCTAACACCATAAATACTTGATGTGTTAAGGCATATCGGCGATACCTAGCGCTATGAACGCCTCGAGAACTCGTGATTTAGTAGTGGTTAACGAGTTGTTAAACCAAGCTTGCGAATAAAAAAAAAAAGAAAAAGAGAAAATGAAAAAAAGAAAAAGAAGAAAAAAACGGACCAATCGAGGTTATACTCCTCTGTTTGTTGTTGCTTAGTAACTAGGAGCATTCATGAGCCCCATGTTTGTCTTTTTTACGTAAACGGCGACACGAATATGAGTATGGGAAACCACCCTAGGAGTGTTTGAACAGAAATTCAAAATATAAACCTAGTGGAAGCATGTCTCGAAAGGTCCCAAAAAAAAAAAAAAAAGAAAAAAAAAAAAAAAGGAGAATGAATACTCCTTGACTTCTCATTCCAATAAAGTTCAAGAAGCTTGGTTATATGACTAGTAGGCTAACTACAATGATCTATTGAATTCTTGTATTTTCATGGCGTTATTGAATTGAAGTTGTTCATAACTATCGATTTTGTGGAGTGATGATTTCAAGTCCGAATAATGCCCGCCAATATTACTGATCTTTCTTCTGATCGATCGCTTTACAAAACTATGTTTTTACTTAATGGTTAATTCAGGTTGAGAAGGCCAAGAACTTGACTCGCTTATGTACAATATGTTGAAAAAAATCATCTTTGTATGTTGTGATTTATTGAATCCTTCTTTTTGATATAATGTTTTGCTTGAGGACAAGCAAAGTTCAAAGTTGGAGGTGGTTTGATAAGGGTCTTTTATGCATGTTTTGTGTGTATATTTGAGTAGAATTCGAGTTATTTTATTGTTAGTTTTGTAAATTTTTGATTGTACATAGTTCATATTACTCCGAGGTGATTTTATTGATGTAGATTGACCATTCGGGGCTAATTTTGGTGAATTTCGGACCATGGATTCATGTCAAAACATACCGGGAGTTTAAGGATGCAAAACGCTCGAAATTCCAAGCCAAACGCGCGTCATTTCGGGGCCTTTTTGGTCCAACACGGGTAGGGTGTCGGGCAACACGGCCGTGTTCACGGAGCCAAAAACTCGAAATTTTTGCACAAAATGTTGACCTCCACACGGCCTGGCCATGTTCCCCAACACGGCCGTGTCGAGAACACGGCCTGGCCGTGTTGGGAAGCACGACCATGTCGGTTGAGTCCTGTGTGATAAAACAAAGACGGCCCGCCGTTACGGGCGACACGGGCGTGTCCGGACCTCTTTTTGCAACTTTTCTTTGCGGAATTTGGGGAAAACTCACCAACCAACCCATTTTGGCCACTTTTGTACACTTTTAACACCCTATTTTGCTTTGAAACATGTCTCCATGTCCCCTCCCTCATCACTTGAATACAAGAATTCACCAACCAACAAGGAAAATGAGGGTGATTGTTTAATAAAAGAGAGTACTATCAATGTATTGGTTGCCTATAAAAGCCAAGGGTTGAAATTGGGAGATTCATTCATTAGATACTCAGGAAATATTCATTGTATTCATTTCATTAAGTAGAATTGGGATTAAGGGGTCTTGGAGGAGAAAGCTTGGGGCAATATTGGAGAAGAAGACTTGGAGCAACATCATCAATCAAGAAAGAAGTCAATTGAGATTTTGAGAAAGATAAGTACACCATGTCTACAATACTTAAATCTTCTTGTGTAATTTATTCTTTGGTCAAAATCATGTGTAGCTAAACTCCTAGTGTTTGAATGTAATGAACTCTAGAATGGATTTGTGATTAAGGTGTGCATGTTTTTAATAAAATCTTCATATTTTGTGTGATTCACTTATATTATGCTTCGTTCATTCGAATTGATATATGCGCAATATTGATTTGAAGTTTATTTTTCATCCTGAAATCGAGAGATTCATGGTGAAATAGAACCTATATAAGTGAAAAGAGTTGCATGCAATCCTAGATATGGGGCGACATAAATCTTCGGATTAGGGTCAAACCTAATATGGGAATTCACAAATCGTTATAATGTTGTCTTGGGGTTTTAACTAGAAAGAGATTTCAGTTAATCAACTTGAGATTAGAAGTTTTTCGCCTTGAGAAAGGGTTTAACTTAAATTGGGAATTTCTACGGTCCACAAGACATGAGATTTTATTAAAAGAGGTTGGTTTTTGCTTAAGGGCTTACGATTGTATTTTTTTAACTTGTCAAATCACAAAAACATTCTAGAGGGATTTACATTCAAACACATTTCTATCTCTTGATTTCTTATTTTACAAATCTTCCTTCATTTTTACAATTTATAATTTGTTTTCCTTTTTCATCAAACAAAAACTCTGAAAATTGTTAGATTAAATAACAAAAAGACGGTAATTATTAGTACTTACAATCCTCGTGGGAATGACACTCGGTACTCAATAATCTATACTATAAAACGATAGGTGCACTTGCCTACGGTTTTAAAGGTAACTTTTGAGCCATCAATTTCTTACAGCTATAATCTTGATTTTAATTGCAATTTTTTTGTAGATATCAGATTCCAAGAGAAGCCTATCAAGTATCAATCATCTACTATATATAGAGGAAGAATTGAAGCAACACAATAAGAGAGAAAACTACAACACAACAAGATACACTCAAGAATACACTTGTTCTTACATTGTCTTATTTCTTGTTGTAATTTGCCTAGCTATTCACTTTCACATTCTTGAGGTCTAGGCTATTCTTGATTACACTTGCACTCTATTGTATTATCAATTATCGAGTTGTAATCTTGAATTTTTGGGTTATCATTCAACACAAGATATCCTTGTGAGTGTTCTTGTGGTAAGAACGCACTTGGGTGATCTATTAGGTGTGAGAAGATTGTGGTGATCTTCTTATTGAGGTGTTGAAGAATTTGGTATTCTTCAAGGTTGAAGATTGTGGTAATCTTCACAAGGTGCCGTTGAAGGAAGATTGTGGTAATCTTCAAAGGGAGATTGTGGTAATATCCAAAGGTGGTGTTGAAGAAGAGTGTGGTGCTCTTCAAGGTGTTGTAAGTTGAATTTGTATTAATTTTGGTAATTAATAAAATTCTTTTTCTTTTTGAAATCCATCCCGGATATACTGGGGTGGTAGTAGATTAGGCCCTAGGTGGGTTGAACTACTATAAATCAACGCGTGTTGTTTACATTCCGCACCTTTATTATTGTTTGAGCATTCGGTTCGAAAAAGAGGGCGAAATCGAAAAGATGGAGATAATCTATTCACCCCCCTCTAGATTATCGTAGCCGCTTGGACTTACACTTCATCCCCATTTTTTTGTATGTTTACCCAGAAAGTTACTTATGCGTGTCTATAATCTTGCTTATTTGTGCCAAAGAATATGCTTATAATTATTAACATACTTGTGAATCCAGGAAAAATTCAATTCTTCATCCCTATATTTTTTTTTGTATGTTTACCCAAAAAGTTGCTGATTCGTGTCTATAATCTTGCTTGTTTGTGCCTATGAATATGCTTATAAGTATGAACAAACTTGCGAATTCAGAAAATTCAATTCTTGAAGAGCAGTCGAGTCAAGAGCTGACTTCAGAGTCAGAAAGAGAAAGCAATCAAGGCCCAACAGAATTTGAAGAGATGCAAGAGACAAAAACTGGGACAGCGGGCTCCGAAAAAATGGTGAGGCGCAACTATTGATGATGTGTAGAAAGTATACAGCTGCAATATATTTGGATGCAATGAATGAGCAGAGGGAGGCGGTCTTGGGACAGGCGAAGGAGTTTGCCAAAATAAAATAGGATCATTCTGAAACGTTTGTTGCTTCATACTTTTGATCAAAGTGTTGATTATTGGAGTGTTTTATAGCCACTTTAAATTTAGTTGGTTTTTGACGTACTTGTAGTTGATGTTGAATGTTTTTTTTTATTATTGCCGTTGTGTTAGTTCATGGTTGTTATATTTCTGCAAAGCAGAAATCAGTTGCTTATGTAAGCAAAATTCAATTCGTCTATAAGCATAATTCAACTTTATTGTAAGCAAGATTCAAATGCTCTGTAAGCAGAAGTCAATTGACTTGTAAGCAATTATCTTCATGGCAATTCATACTGTTAGCAATATCAATTATATTCATTTTTTTCTTTTGGTCGAAAAGCATTACAACAGTAACAAATAAGCAAAGTACAAAGTATTAAAAATCATTACAATAAGAAATCATGTGCAATTTATAATATGTGAATAAGTGGTGTTAAAAAAATAAACAGACAATCACAACATTTTTTATCGAGCACATGCCCTTTTTTCATTTGTTAGGAACAATTTTTGCGATTGTACCAAACAAATAATTACAAAATTTGAAATAAACATAAATATTAAGCGGTAAAATATGTCTTAATAAGCAATATCAAATGCTTTAATAAGCAATATCAAACATGCACTTCAACAATAACGTTAATAAGAGTGAATTCCACTTGTCGCACGTTCTGCTATTGTGCGAACCTATTTCTCCACATTTCCCACAACATCTCTTCAATTTCTGCTGGGCCTTGATTGCTTTCTCTTTCGACTACAAGTCGACTCTTGACTCATTTGCTTCTTCAAGAATTGAATTTTACGCATTCGCAAGTTTGTTCATACTTATAAGCATATTCATAGCCACAAACAAGCAAGATTATAGACACGAATAAGCAATTTTCTGGGTAAACATACAAAAAAATAGGGATGAAGAATTGAATTTTTCCTGGATTCGCAAGTATGTTCATAATTATAAGCATATTCTTTGGAATAAATAAGCAAGATTATAGACACGCATAAGCAACTTTCTGGGTAAACATACAAAAAAAAAATGGGGATGAAGAATTGAATTTTTCCTGGATTAGCAAGTATGTTCATAATTATAAGCATATTCATTGGCACAAATAAGCAAGATTATAGACACGCATATGCAACTTTCTGGGTGAACATATAAAAAAATGAAATGATGAATCGAATGATTGTTTTAGAAAAATACGAATCAAATTTTAATTGGATTCAATAAAAAATGGACAATATAAACAATCGAAAGGTGAGAAAATTGGTTACCTTGTTGTTCATTAGTGTTGAAGCATTCTTCATAGGTACATCCATTTTTTTTCTTGCTTGAACTCTCAAAATATCGACTTTGTGTAATGTGGGAGAAGATTTTCGTTTCAGACTCGGTGGAGAAGATGATTATGGCTGAGACGATTTTCCAATAACAGATTTGGTGGATTGTGATTGCAAATTTGATGGTAACTCATTCTATTTTAATGGGATTTTTACTAGATTTAGCCAACAAGCCTTTTCTTATGTGGACTGATTTACCCTCACGTTGACTTTATCAATAATTTATCAACATTAATCAGGTTTAATCTAAACCATCGAAATTAGTAGATTTGTGGCTTAGATCCGGTCCTATGTACTCATATAATAGAGGGGTCCTATATAACCCTCCCATATATATATATATATATATATATATATATTGTTGAAAGCATTTGCTCGACGCAGGCCCTAACAGTATAATCAAATATTACAATATTAAAAAGTAGTTTGACGAACAAATTAAAAGATAAGTTTGCAGGAAGGATCTAATTAATTGAGCCAACAATATATCTCTCTATTCTTTGTTCTCTCTAAACGTTTAACAACTAATTGGTCAAAGTGAGGCTATAGCTGCTTGTTTAATTAGCCTCTTTAAATAACTAACTAAAAATCTAAGCATAACAATATTCGACTCGTTAGTAGATGCGTAGACTAGTAAATTCGTAAGCAAGCTCGTATAATTTATACTAATAATTTAATTTTAATTTTAATTTCAATACGTTTACTTGATAAATATAATTTATACGAGCTTGATGGTAGTGGTCACGGTTCTGGTTTTAAAACGGGAAATTAAACCCACGGCTTCGGTTTAACAAGTTGTTTCTTTTCTTTTGATAATATTTGATTTTTTTTAAAACAATTTGTCATTTTCAATTACAAAAAAAGGGGAAAAGAAAAAATAGAAAATGAATTGGACTTAAAATTTGTCAATGACTCTTCTTAAGGTATAGAGGAATCAAAGTTTATGTAGTTCGCTAACAACATTTGGTTTAAAATTTGTCTCATGTAGTTGTCGAAAAAAAAAACATCATGATAAATATTTAACATAATTTTTATAGCATATTTTACCTCTAAAAAATCGTTGGTTTTAACCATCGGTTCCACTGCTAGGTTCCCTGGTTTTTGACATTGAGGAACCGTGTAGATGGTTTAGGTTCTGATTCCAATTTGAAAATAGATTTCAGTTTTATTTGGCCACTCTTAGCTTGACATAATAATAAACGAGCCAACTTTAAATTTTTAGAAGCTCGACTCGGTTCAATTGCAGCACTAAAGCCAATTTAGAAAGCCAATTTAGAAAATAAAATGGTGATTTAATCCGGCTTCTCGATCAGCTCAACTTCTACCACACTAAAACCACACCATGACTCAGCTTATATATATGTAATTTGAGCTTTTGATGCTGAGTGGCCCCCGAAATAATGCTTACCACTTGCCGGGGCAATTTTGGGTAGTTTTATATGTGGCCAATCTTTGCTTATTTTGTATGTAGCCAACCTTAACCACATATAACATTAATGTGCATATCAAAGGTTTCTCATATTATACCTAAAAAGTTAGAGGTGGGACCCATTACTTTTGGCCTCCCAATGAGGAAAATATCTGAGTTATTAATTACAACACTTGATCAATGCTTTGTTTACCTGTACCCTGTCACCCCTCAAAACAGCTGGGTTGCTTTATTAATTTTCTATGTTTCTCTCCATCTTCTTATAGTAAAAAAAAGAAGAAAAAAAAGTTACAATCCCTAGCAGCTACCTCACCAGCCTGGTGTCTCTACACCATAATACATAATAATTTCCAGTCTATAAATATCAATTCCCAAGCCCAATCAGATATCACATATATCCACAATTTATGAAACTATATATATAAAGTTTAATTCAGTTTTAACTTTTTCATGACTGAATCTTCAAGCCAAATCGGAATCACCTGCAACAAATTAGAAGCTAATTTCTCCGATGGAGGAGTGATTCTAGCTTCCAACACCCCGAAGAAGCGCGGCGGCCGGAAAATATTCCGGGAGACGCGCCACCAGATCTACCGCGGCGTGCGGCAGCGGGACTCGGGAAAGTGGTTGTGCGAGGTGCAAGAGCCGAACAAACAATCGAGGATCTGGCTGGCTGGGGACTTACCCGACGGCGGAGATAGCGGCGCGTGCCTACGACGTGGCGGCGATTGCGTTGAGAGGGAGGTTTGCTTGCCTGAATTTCGCCGATTCCGTTTGGCGGCTACCTGTTCCGGCGTCTTCGGATGCAAAAGATATTCAGAAGGCGGCGGAGGCTTTCCGGCCGTCGGAGTTGGATGATGTGGCGACGGAGGAGGAGGAGGAGGCCGCCGTTGACGACGGCACGGAATCGCCGGAAAATATGTTTACTATGGATGAAGAGATGGAGTTTGGGATGAATGGGTTAATGGCGGATATGGCTGAGGGTTTGAATCAGCCTCCTCCTCAAATACAGTACAGTGATGACGTGGAATTTAGTGCTGACGTGTCACTATGGTGTTACTCCATTTGATATGGAAAATGATGCCCGAACCAGTTTTCTTTCAAAAATTACGAATACTACTCCCTTAAAGATAAAGTTATAAACACTCCATTGAGATTGTAGGGGTGAGATCGGATATATTTTTATTCAGAAAAATTATTTTTGCTATAGAATGGTGGTAAAAAAAATTTAAAATGAAAAAGGTAAACTTTGAAAGTGTAATTGGATATTAGATTAAAAAGTAATTATGCAAGTTGATTGATATAAGAATAATAAACAATAATTCGTAGTTACAAAGATGTGAGTGGATGAGAAGTAAAATTTACGAAAAAGTAGGTAATTAGATGAGTTTTTTGAAAAATAAATAAGTGGTTGATGAAAGGAAAAAAAAGTGAAAGCGAGTAAATAATTTATTTTCTGAATTTTTTTGTAAACATTCACATCTTTGGTAATTAAAAAACATTCTAGCGAAATGAAAATGAAAAAATGTCATAAGCAATCACAACTCAAAAATGTCATCAGTTCATTACTTTTACTTCATTTACCTCACGACCCGAACTGAATTAACCATCTCGAAGAGCCTTAATCCGACTAGTCTAACGTGTGTTTTATTTAAGATAATTCACCTAAAGCAATCGAAGTGACCTCGAATCTGAGCCTCAAGTGGTGACTTCAGGTACACTAATTTACTTAGTCAAATTAGAGCCAACTATATATCTCAAGTGTCAAGCCTCTGATGCCACTAAAACTTTAACAAATTTGAGTTTAATGAGCCCCAAAATGTACGAGAAGTCAACTAGGGATACTTATTAACCAAGTTGTTCACGGGTTGTTCAGAACTCGACTCGATAAAAGTACGTTTGAACTCGTTTAATGAGACTCGTTAAAACTTGTGAGCAAACTTATTCATAAGCTCGTGAGCTAGCTCATATAATTTTAACCAATTGTTTAACTTTAAATTTTTGTACGTTTGTTTATGACAAATATAAAAACATTTACATAAATTTATTTATTTGAATATAGTTATAAATTATAGCAGATATATTATGTGTTTTAAAATATATATAATTTTATTATTGTAGTAAATTAAAAAATAATTTAATTTAAAAATGATATTTACTAACCCCAAAAAAGCTCGGTAAACATGAATATATCCGATAAATAAAATTCAAGCTCGATTCATAAATAAAAAAATCAAATTTAAACTATCAAAAACTCGATTTGATTTAAGCCATAGAGTCAACACACAAATAATAAAATGCTGATATAATCCAGCTTCTCGATCAGCTCAACTTCTACCACACCCTATGACTCAGCTAAAATTCTTCTTTTGATACTGAGTGGGCGCCCTACTCATGCTAACTGCTTGCCGGGGCAATTTTGGGTAATTTTATATGTGGCCAATCTTTGCCTATTTTGTAAGTGGGGCAATCTTACCTTTATATAACATTAATGAGCATATCAAGGGATTCACATAGTATACCAAAAATTATGTGGTGGGACCCCTTAATTTTGGCCCCGAAAGAGGGAAAATATCTATAACTTACTTAGTACTAAACACTTGATCACCTGTTTTTTTTTTTTTTTTTAGGCAAAAATTTGCGTGAGACGGTCCTACGGATTTAGATCTATGAGATGGAGCTCTTACACAAAATTTTAAAGGTTTTTTTTTTCAGATTTTATTTTTCTTAGGGTTTATATTTGTTTGTTTAGGGTTTATTTTGTTTTTTGGGTTTATTTTTAATTGATTTGGGTTTTTTGAATTTTTAGTTTTCTTTTAGGGTTTATTTTTTATTTTTTGGGTTTATTTTTGTTTTTCGCGTTTATTCTTCATGGTTAATGTTTTTAGGGTTTATTTTTGTTTCTTCATGGTTCATTATTATTTTTAAATTTATTTTCATGGTTCATGTTCTCAAGACGGAGCCCTTAGGAGGTCCGTCTCACGGATTTAGATTCGTGAGACCGTCTCACAAGAGACTTGCTCTTCTTTTTGTAATTGAACTTTGAGACTTTCGTTTAATTATACTTGAAAACAGCAACGCCGGTCCCTCATAGCTGCATGATAAATCGTGAAATGTGCATGGACTGACCAACATTTTGGTGGGGTTTGCTAATGTTAGGGGTGTCAATCGTGTCGTGTTTCGTGTTCGCGGGTCGTATTTTTACACAGGTATTACAGGTCTGACAATAACCCGAACCCGACCCGTTTATGACACGGGTAACCTGACACGACACGAAAAACCTGTATAATTTAAACTTGACACGAAAAAAATAAAATAAAAAATCAGAAAAAATTGAAATTACAAATAAAAAATACATCAAATATTAAAAATTGTTAAAAAAATGCATTTAATATTTTTTTCATCATCATATAACCAACTAAAACATCACAAAATATTAAAATAATATATAACTATAAAATTAAATGGGTTACATAGGTCAATCGTGTCGACCCGCGTGTCGACCCGACCCGACCTATTTATTTTTTGTGTTATCCGTGTCTGATTTTTACCCGAACCTGTTAAGGGTTGTACCTGTACCTGCTAAATTCGTGTTTGGTTCGTGTCGTGTTATCGTATCGTGTCACAAATTGACGCCTCTAGCTGATGTACAATTAAGTTCTTTGAGGTAAAGATAATAAGTATGATCGATCTCCCATAATTGATTCCCCAAATCGATACCACACAGATGTTATTTAGTATGAGTTCCTACTAAGCACCAACACGCATATGCCACAGGGGCATTTCTATAGTGTGTAGCTCGGTGGGCTAAGCCCCTGTTACTTTATCACATGTTTTGTTTATTTGTATTCTATAGGGGTGTCAATTCGAGTCATTGAGTCGATTCGCGTTTGATTAAGATTATGTTTAAAATATATTATAAATTGATTAGAATATAAAATAACTATATTTCAGATATATCAATAATATCGTGTAATCGTGTTCGATTCGAGTTCTCTTAAGAACTTAACGTGGATTAACGTGTCATGTAAGAGCGTGTCTCCCCTCAAAACAGCTGGTTTGCTTTATTAAATTTCCCACTTTCTCTCCATCATCTTTTAGTAATAAGTACAACCCATGGGGAGCCACCTCACCCAGCAAGGCGTTTCTACACCGTTAATTTTCCTTCTATATATTGCCTCCCAAGCCTAAGCAGCTATCACATATATCCACAATTAAAATATATATATATATCCACAATTTTTACATGACTGAACCTTCAATCGAAATTGGAAGCTCTAATTTCTCCAACGGAGAAGTGATTTTAGCTTCGAACAACCCGAAGCGCGCCGGGCGGAAAATATTCCGGGAGACGCGCCACCCGGTGTACCGCGGCGTGCGGCGGCGGGACTCGGGGAAGTGGGTGTGCGAGGTGAGGGAGCCGAACAAGAAAACGAGGATCTGGCTGGGGACTTACCCGACGGCGGAGATGGCGGCGCGTGCGTTAGACGTGGCGGCGATTGCGTTGAGAGGGAGATCGGCTTGCCTGAATTTCGCCGACTCGGCTTGTCGCCTGCCTGTTCCGGCCTCGGCGGATCCTAAGGATATTCAGAAGACGGCGGCGGAGGCCGCGGAGGCTTTCCGGCCGTCGGAGGAGGAGGCGGCCGAGGCCTCCGCCGCCGCCAGTGCGGCGTCGCAGGAGAATATGTTTTCAATGGATGAGGAAATAGGGTTTGGGATGCATGGGTTGTTGACTGATATGGCTGAGGGTTTGATGTTGCCTCCTCCACCACAGTATAGTGATGATGTGGAGACTAATGCTGACGTGTCGTTATGGAGTTATTCTATTTGATATGGTTTTTAGCTTCCACTTTCTAGGGAGAGTGTATTCAGTATATATTTTCAATCCGTACACTTTTCTTCAGCTTTTTTAAAGCAAAAAAAAAAAAAAAAAAAGAAAAAAAAGGAAAAAGAAGAAAAAAATATGGCAGAAGTGATTTTAATTTCTCTTAACCCTAATGAAAAAAAATTTGCGAAAAATGAGATCCGTTTTTACCTGTATTTGGTTCAATCATCCATCATTTTCGCTCAACCTTTCATGTCTTCTACTTCTCGTGTGGTTGGGATGAGAAAGCGAGGCGGCGAGAAGACGGTTAGTTACGGTGGGGGAAGGAGAAGACAGAGAGATTGGGCGGCGAAGGGCAGGTAGGCTAGGCGGCGGATGAAAATGGTTGAGGAGAAGGGATAAGAGAAGTAGAGTTTTGGCGGCGGTGGCGGATGAAGGAGGACGAAGATGACTGATGAGGGGGAAAATGTGTCGGTGAGGGCAGGGTTAGGAATAATTATAAAACCTAGAGAGAGAGAAAAAAAAAAAGAAAAGGAGAGAGAAGGTCAAAGAAAATTATGATACAATTTGATTTTTACTATTAAAATTGAAACAAAAAGTTTCTAATTAATAATTTAAATAAGTTAAAAGAGTATTTAATTATTATTTAAATTAAAAAGCTAATCAATAGCTTTATTTGTTTAAAAATTTTATCAATTGGATAATTAGTTTTCAATTATTAAATTTATACAAAACCATCGAATGTGATGATCAAACAATAAATATAATTTAATTTGTGTGCTCTTCAATCTACGAATGTACTGCTATTTTACATATATGATCATGTTGGCACAAATCTTTTAACATATTCTTAATTAAAATAGTTGGAGAATTTGTATAAGTTAATTTACCTTATTAACCAAATATTCTTCAATGAAATGTACTTTACAGCATAAATAATTTTCATTTTAATTTTACAATATTGGATGAATTATGAACCACTTCTCACTTTATGTAATTTGCTGTATCTTATAATCGTTACTATTTATTTTTCAAATAATTTAAAAATTACAACTTCAAATTCAATCGATACAGAGGACTCTCTTATGTTGGAGAATTTTATTTAGACTAGCATATGTTAATTAAATGTGTACATTTGTCTTAAAGTATAATCCAATTAAAGTGATCTACTAAAATCTTAATTTTGTATTAAATATATGTATCAAATTGTCATGGAATTAAAAGTGTAGATACCAAAAGGAGATTTTCTATTTGTTGAGAGACTAAATAGAAAATCAAAGGAACTTATCTATAAAACGGTTATGGTCTCCAAACGAGGGTTCTTAAGCAAGATAACTTATGCATTCTCTCTACAGAACGTAAGGCAGCAAACGCAAATTAAAAGGCAGAACCGATTTTAGAAGGCTATAGACAAAAATCTGGATTCAGGTACGTTTTCCATTTTCAGATTAATATCTTCATATTATTGGATTATCAGGGGCAGAGCTAGACGTGTAATGTTGGGGGGCTAAGTAATTTTGGGGGGGCAAAATCAATAAAAATTAAATATTTTATACTGAAAATTAATATTTTAAAATAAATTATACATAAAAAAATTTATTTTTTTAGCCCCCCCCCCCCCATTGTCTAAGAAGGATACGCCCCTGCGGATTATCATGGTAGAATTATTGCGAAGCATGCTTTTGGCGGATTTAGCTTAATTGAAGCGTACCCAACATGAAGCGTACCCAATATGGGGAAGAGATCCCAAGTCCACCAAGTGAGGTTCCATCCTAAAACCAATTGGTGATAGGAGGAGTAGCTCACTTGACTTATAAAGTGGACTATCTTTCCTTATTTAATCCATGTGGGACAACTCACAAGTGACATATCTCAACACGCCCCCCTCACTTGTGAGTCCTTCGTCAATTCTTTAATCATCATAACAGGATCCACCATGCTCAATCACATCTTATGATACGGCCCACCTTGGGCCGTGCAATGGGTCTGCTCCGATACCATGTTAAAATCGGGGGGACTTGGTACGGTCCCACACATGAAGCGCACCCATTATGGGAGAGAGCCCAATGAGTCCTTCATCAATTCATTAATCATTTATTTATCATCACAGGATCCACTATGCTCAATCACATCATGTGATACGACCCACCTTGGGCGAGCAATGGGGCTTTCTCGATACCATGTTAAATTCGGTCAGACGGGTCCACACATGGGCGTACCCCGATATGGGGAATAGAGCCCAAGCCCACCAAGTGAGGTTCCATCCTAAAACCAATTGGTTTTAGGATGGAACCTCACTTGGTGGGCTTGGGCTGAAATTTCCCCATATCGGCTGACGCTACGTGGGACCGCACTTCCCCCAAATTTTTTAATTGAGTACGCTTCATGTGTGGGATCGTACCAAATCCCCCAATTTAACAAGAACTATGTCAGATATTTTCCTCTTTGGGGCCAAAATGGCTCCCCCTCCTTTCTTGTTGGCATAATTGTAGAAAACTTTAAAAACCTTAATTAATGATATATTTGTGGGTGGAATTGCCCACTTATAGAATAAGCCAATCAGGTAAATTTGAGCTGCTTTTAGGGGCGCCAAATACCCGACAAAACAAAATATCCTCAATCATGTAAATTGTAAATGTAATGTTCGCAGCTTATTATAGGGTTAATTACAAAAACTATCATTTAGATTAAATCTAATTAAATAAGGACAAATTATTTTTAATATTATGAATAATTATTTCAATTTTTGTTTCTATTTTACATATTACACATTTAGAGAGTGATATTTGTTAAGCAATTACAAATCCAATGGAGTGTTTATAATATTTCAAGCGAGTATTTGTTATTTTAAAAGAAAACTGGTTTAAATAACAAATTTTGGAATTCAATAACATGGGAAATTGTTGAGTGCGGTTATTTTGTTATATTTTTTTTTTGGTAATAGAAAACAAGTGAGATGATTTTGCTGGTGTTAACTGTTAACTGCTTTTCTTATTGACTACTTTATTAAGGGCTTGTTTGGGTTAGTTGATAAGATTATTAAATGTGGTAATATAAGGAAGTTACTAAATTACCCCTGAAACACGAACCTCGCTGGAACGAAGAGGTTTCTGCCACGTTCTGCTGAGGGTCGCCGGAGGTATATGAACCCGCGAAAGCCCTTTACCACCAAACTGAAGTTGAATAAATGATGGTATGTGATCTACCCATTTTACCCTTCACAATCACAGCAACAGTTACATATCTCGAAATGCAAGATTAAACACACATAAGTATAATACAAAGATTGGAAACCGTCGGCTTACCTCTGCGAATAACGGTATTCGTAATTAATGAGAGGACGAGGGGCACAACCGTCCCAAATCTAGAAATAAAGGGCAGAAAGGACAATTCGCGAAGCTGGAACACACAGTACTGTATAATAACACCCCTGGGAGTGTGATACGCTATCGGCTATCATACGCGCGGCGAGCACCAAATGGTGAGCCGCAATACGCAAAACCAAAACTTGTGAAACTGGAGGATAAAAACCAAGTTTCCTCACCTATCGGGATTTAACCAAACGCACCATTACCAACATAGATTACTATAAAGTGGAACCAAATACCATATCAAATAGAAAAGCTCCATAATGACACGTCAGCAATACTTTCCAAGTCATCACTGTACTGAGATGGTCCAGGGGGAGGAGGCATCATCAAACCCTCAGCCATATCCGCCATTAACCCATGCATCCCAAACTCCATCTCTTCATCCATAGTAAACATATTTTCCGGCGACGCCGCACTAGCGTCCGCCGCCACCGCCTCCGCCTCCTCTTCCACCGCCTCATCAACCAAATCCGACGGACGGAAAGCCTCGGCCGCCTCCGCCGCCGTCTTCTGAATATCCTTAGCGTCAGCCGAAGCAGGAGTAGGCAGGCGCCAAGCTGAATCGGCGAAATTCAGGCAAGCCGATCTCCCTCTCAAAGCAATCGCCGCCACGTCGTACGCACGCGCAGCCATCTCCGCCGTCGGGTAAGTCCCCAGCCAGATCCGCGTTTTTTTGTTCGGTTCTCGCACCTCGCACACCCATTTTCCCGAATCCCGCTGCCGCACGCCGCGGTAGACCGGGTGGCGCGTCTCGCGGAACTTTTTTCGGCCTGCTCGCTTCTTTGGGGTGTTGGAAGCTAAAATCAGTTCTGTATCGGATAAATTAGTTTTGCTGCAGGAGCTTCCACTTTCGCGTGAAGATTCCGCCATCAGAGCAAAATATATAAAACGTATATATAGTAGTTATAGATTAATTGTGGATATATATGGTAGCTGATTAGGCTTGGGACTTGATATTTATAGACGGGAAATTTATGGTGAAAAAGAGGTGCTAGACTGGCGAGGTGGCTACCCACGGCTTGTACTTTTTCACTTGAAAAAAGAGTGAATAGAAAAGTGTTGAATTAATAAAGCGTGTTTTTGTGGGGGGCAGGGTACAAGCAATCGAAGCTGTGGGCGAGAGATCACCACGTGTATGTGAGGTTCGAAAATAGGAAAATTGTATAAGTCAGATATTTTCCTCTTCAAGGCCAAAATTATGGGGTCCCACCCATTATTTTGTTGGCATAATTGTGGAAAATTTTTGGTAACCTTAATCTATGATATATATGTGGATGAGAATATAAGATTGCCCACATATAAAATAAGACAAGATTGCCCCTCAGGTTGTAGTCAGGTAATTTCTGGGGAAGGGGCAAATATCCGACAAATAAAATATCCTCCATCATGTAATGTTCTCATTTTTAGTTTATTATTGGTTTTTTTTTTTTGGTAATTAGAATAATCAATAATTTTAGAGGGTGTTTGTACTAACTTAAGAGATATTTATAATTTTGAAGAATTCTTTTTGGTATTAGACTATGTTTTAGGTAGCTTTTGCAATCTATATATAAGGCAGAAAAACGAGTCAAGTTGATCGCTACTCAGTTTGAGATCAATCGTTAAAGGTTTATTTGAGTTTGGTTCATTAATATAATGAGCCAAGCCTTAAACACATTTTTTTGTTTGACAAGATGTAAATCTTGACTCGAGCTCGATTTGATAAGTAGAAAAAAATAAATAAAAATATCAAGCAACTCGAGCTCGAATAATGATAAATAGAGATGACAATCCTAACCCGGCCTAGCGGGCTGGCCCGACAGGCCCGAATATTAGGCCAAACTGGGCCTAGAATTTTTAAGCCTAAAAAGGATCAAGCTTCTTTTGGCCCAGTCCTGAGCCAAAAAGAACTAAACTGGCCAGATTGGGCCGCAAAAAACTCGGGCCGATGAAATTTCGGGTCAGTTCGGCCGGACCCTATTTTTCCCTCTGGCCCCGTGGGCCGGTACCAGGTTGGCCCGACCCAGCCTGATTACCACCTCTAATGACAAGCACGACTAAAGCTCATTCAATTTTAATTCGATTAATAATCAAACCAAACTCAAACACAATTTTTGAAATACAGTTAAAATTCAAGCAAGTTCGAACAATATTATATTCGGCTCGACTCAACTCATTTACATCCTTATCTTTATATACTTTATTATTTTTTCTTTCGTTTTCTTGTCCCTCCTATTTTACTACATATTTGAGCTGTCATGTTAGAGTTCATCGAAAATTTTCAGCATCCATGTTTCATCATATTTACTGAGTACCCCCCCACTTATCTATTAGTAGCAAAGGATTTTGAAGCTTTAGGTGAGTTTCTAATTCCTTAGAAATCCCCATTGTATTATATCATGAATTGGGATGATTACAGAAATTATCCATAAATTTAGATTGTCTGATAAAATTACACATTATTAGAAAATGAAGTCTGTTAATTTTTTAGGCGTGCAAAATATACATTGTCCTAAAGGATTTATTTGTGCAATCCCCCAGGATTCAACAGGATATATGAACAACAAAATAAAATTAGCTTGTAACCCTGCCACACAGAAGATGTAAGAGAGAAATTTTTCAGAAGAAGAGTAAGAGTTGATGGCCTGTTTCTGTACCATGAACCTAGAAGTCGAGGATGTATTAATCACCAAAGCTTCCAATGAATATAAAATGATTAGGGGACAATAGCTCGACTTTATCCACATAGAGGGACAGTAGCTCAGCTCTAGCCACATAAGGGGACAACAGCTCGACTTGAGGCACACTATATAAATAGGTAGGCTATTAAATATAAGCATATGGAACATAGGAAGTATAATTTATTCTTCGCTGAAAATTAATGAAACTATGTTAAAATGGAAAATAAAAGATTTCCGGGTAAGGTATAAAACGATTTTTGGGTAAGGTTTTTAAATAAGCAAAATAAAAATAATTTTTAGGTTGCAAAACTAATCCGAGCCGCGACTATGTCACCACGCAATGGGGCAAATCGATGATTTTACTCTACAATCGACAACTTTGGCCCAACATTTTATGTGCGCGAGACCACCTTATTCACTTAGCCCATTTTTTACTAAGCCCATTATGGTCTTCCATTAATAAAGTGAACAAAACTTCACTATCTATCCTATGTGGGATATGAGAGGTCTTTGGAGACACTCCCAATGCTTATTTTCCAACAATCCCCCACATGTTTCAAAAGAACGAAAAGAAAAATAATTAGAGATATTTGCTTGGTTACTAAAATGAGTGTAGAATGTATCGAATCTGGTGTCTTTTAGACTATAAACCAGACCTAGGATGATAAGATTTAAAGTACAGAGTTTTAGTGAAGCTTGTAGCTTCTATGAACTAATAACTCTTTATTGTAAGTTAAAATCTTACCAGTCACATTATACATTCTCAATATTTTGTTGTTAATTGTGGTTTTGCGTTAATAGGTCATGCGCATGCCTGGAATTCATGAATGCTGTAGAGATATGCCAAAATATCATAGTAGTGGTCCCACACCATACTCATATAAGTGAATTTCACCAAGTATATTTTGCAATTAAATATACCAACCTTAAGGGATATGAAATTCATTAAGAGCTTAACATCGCATCCTCACATAATTGCAATTTAACACTTCTCACACCATAGGAATGGATAATTAAGTATTGTGCTAGCATAATTATCAAGCGACTTGTTATTATCAATAAAAACCTTATTTATGGGATCTCCAATCAAAAAGGTGGGGTTTCTAATTTCTATCACTGTTAATTTCTTAAGTTGGCTTAAGTCTTATTCCCCTCGATATTTCATTAATTAATTTTCTCCCCAGGGGTTTAGTCAGTGATCGGCCAGATTCAATTCCAACTTCACATAATCAATGGATATAACTCCATCATTTAACAGCTGTTTCACCACATTATGTCTCAACTGGTACCATTATAGGTTTTACTCTTTGAAATTACGATTGTTGCTTGACAATCACAATGCATAAATACTGAAGGTGTTGGTTTTGAACCTAATGGAATATCTGCAAAGAAGTTTCTCAATCACTCAGTCTCATTGTCAGCTAACTCCAAGGCAACAAACTCAGACTCCATGGTAAACTTTGCTATGATAGTTTGTTTAGCTTACTTCCAAGAAATTGCACCCCCCACCAAGGGTGAATATGTAACCACTAGTGGATTTTATTTCATCTGAATTAGAGATTCAGTTATACATGATACCATAGTTCATGGTACCTTTTAAATATCTCATTAGTCTGACTATCGTAGTCCAATGGTCACGATTGAGATTATGAGTATACATGTCTAATCTACACACAACATAAGCTATGTCCAGATGAGAGATGTTCATTAAATGCAACAGACTCCCAATAATCTGTGCATTTTCAGATTGAGCCACATGATCATCTAAATTTTTCTTTAATTAAGTGTTAGCGTCATAAGGAGTACTCACTGGATTGACACCAAATTGTTCGAATTTCTTGAGAAATTTTTTAACATAATGTTCTTACGCCAATATTATGCCACCATCATTCCTTATAATTTTAACACACAATATCACTTTTGCTTCACTCATATCTTTCATATCAAATTTAGAAGCAATAAATTCTTTTGATTTATATGTTAAATCAATTTTAGTGCCAAATATAATCATGTCATCCACGTACAAGCAAATAATTATGCACTCATCATCAACAAGTTTTATATAAACACATCTATCTACTTCAATAGAAGTAAAATTTTTCATGTCACTGCGTAGATGCTTGTTTTAAACCATATAACAATTTAAGTAATTTACAAACTTTATTGTCTTTTCCAAATACGACACATCCTTCTGATTGTACCATATAAATTTCATCTTCCAAATCACATTTAAGAAAGCAGTTTATACATCCATTTGGTGAATAAAAAGTTTATGGATAGAAGCCAAAGCAATCAAAACTTGAATGGGAGAAATTCTAGTAACTAGTGCAAAAGTATCGAAATAATCCATATTTTATTTTTGAGTAAAGTCTTTTGCAACCAGAACTTTATATTTTTCAATGGTTCCACCAGGATTATATTTCTTCTTAAAAATCCATTTGCAACCTATAAGTCTAGCTCCAGGTGGCAAATCAACCAAAGTCCAAATTTGTTTTATTCAATAGAATCAATTTCAGTTTTGATGACTTCTTTTCAGTATAAAGAATCATAAGAAGAAACAACTTCAGAAAATGTTAAAGGTTCATTTCCAAAAGATGTTTCTTTTCTTTGTCTTTACTCCTTCTTAACTCCTCAAAAGAGTTCTGAATATTGTGTTCAACAAGTGCATAAGAAGTAGATTCAGCAAGCGCACGAGAAATTATCTCGATTTTTAGAGGAAAAATATGCTCAAATAATTCTACATTTTTTGTTTCAACAATCGTATTAACATCTAACACATCACTTTTTCAAAACAAGAAACCGATATGCAGCACTATGATCAACATAACCAATAAACAAGCAATCGGATGTTTTAGAACCTATTTTCCTTTTCTTAGACCAGTAACATAACTTTGGCTAAACACCCCTACACTTTTAAATATTTTAGGTTAGGTTGATAACCTTTACATAATTCATAAGGTGTCTTACCGGTTTTCTTATAAAGAATCCTATTTTGTAAGTGACATGAAGATAAAATAGCTTCTGTTAGATAAATGTTTTATCAAAATTTTGATGATTTTGTTTAAATGAGTTTTTACACCAAAACAATGTTTCTAAATGTTGTCCAAATACTCCTAAATGATTTAAAATATTTTTACTAATTTCTTGGAGTATTTCTTAGAGTTTATTACTCGATAAAATTGGACAACACTTTTGATGATTTTGTGTTAATTGGTTTTTTCACCAAAACAATGTTGTCCAAATACTCCTAAATGATTTAAAATGTTTTTACTAATTTTTTGGAGTATTTCTTAAAGTTTATTATTCGATAAAAATGGACAACACTTTTGATGGTTTTATTTAAAATTCTTTTTCTTTTTCGAAACCATCCCGGATATACTGGGGTGGTAGAGCATGTAGTCCCTAGGTGGGGTGAAGCTCTATAAATCAACGTGTATTGTTTACTTTCCGCACCTTTATTCTTGTCTTGGCGTATTTGATTTGAAAAAGAGGGCATAATCGAAAAGATGGAGATAATCTATTCACCCCCCTCTAGATTATTGTAGACGCTTGGACTTACAAGTGGTATCAGAGCCAAACTCTTTGGCAAGCTCGTCCACATCGCGAGTAAAGAGGAATGATCATCGGCTACGAATGAAGTCTACCTTTCACTCTGCCTCCACCACCAAGCCACCACCATTTGATTCCAAAAATTTTACATTTTGGAAAGAAAGAATGGAATGTTATCTACAAGGTTGCGGATTCGATATTTGGAACACGGTCGTCAATGGAGAATCTATTCCGATAAAAGATACACCACACACCTCCAAAGTCCTCAAGGAGCTCAATGATGAAGAGAAGAAAATCATCTCCTTAAATGGTAAAGCTCTTAATATTATTTATTGTTCACTTACCATTTTGGAATTTGATCATATTGTAGGAATTAAATCGGCACATGAAGTATGGAGAAAGTTAGAAGAAGTATATACAAATGAAAGGAGCAACTCAAAAGCATCCACTTCTCAATGGGTACAACATCAAACCCAACAACATGGGATGAGCTTACTACAACTACCGACGACGATGAAAACGAAAGTTGTCTTATGGGCTTCGAAGAAAACGAGGTAAGTTCTAAACCTTCTACGTCCTATGATAATGAATTACATAATGATTATAATGATTTGCAAAATGATTATGATGAGCTTCAAAATGAATTTCAAAGCTTACTTGTTAAATACAAAAATTTGAAAAAGGAATTCAATGTTTTGAAAAATGATAAGGATGGTTTATTTACTTCCTATGAATCACTATCATGTGCTCACACCACCACTCTTGATAAGGTGAGAAACCTTGAAAAAGGAAATAGTACTCTTGTTGATGATATTAATTGCATGAAAAAGGATTTATCAAAATCCAACTTGAGTACCAATAAAATGACCAAAATTGTTGATATTCATAATTGTGATAATTTGAAACTAGAACTTGATCATAAGCCTAATATTGTCAATCATATGAAAAATGATCAAGTCTTCTATGCATGTTGGTCATTATGCTCCTAGAATTACTATTTGTTTTTATTGTGGTAAAAAGGGTCATACGGCAAATACTTGTCGGGCTAGAAATAACTCTAATTATTGTTGGAGACCTAAAAGTCTCAAAGCTAATCCCAAAGGACCCAAACATTTGAGGAAAATTCATACCTCCAAGAAGACATCAAATACCCATTTCATTTGATCAAAGGAGAAAATATAACCAAAATGAATTTCCAAGAAGAAACACTATCAACAATGGAAAGACACAACCTTGGAAATGGAGCACTAGGAAGAGCTATCATCAACAAGATGATTTTAACATGGGAAGATATCATCAACAAAGGGAGAGACATAACCCGTGGAAATGGCGAAATTGGTAAACCGTATCTCTCCATTTAAATATGCATTTCATTTTGTTAATTATGCATATTTTTATTTGTGTCTTAATTGCAAATAAGTTGTCATATATTTTTTTTAAAATTCTTTTAAAAGAAGACCTTGCATGATGTTTTTAAAACTCTTGTGTATTTACTATGACTTGTATGACATTATCTCTTATGAATTTTTATGGCATAAGCTTACTTGTGATATATCTTATTGCTTTAAGCCTACACTTGTATCATGTTGTTTTGTGCTAGTCTTGCTTTAAGAATTGTGTAGGATTTATATATCTTCGTCAATGGTTATCTACTCATTATTTGACAAGAGAGATATAAACTATCGAGGTACACTCATCATCGTTATTCATCTCAAAGACTTGATTTATTTTTGCCATATGCCTATGTCCTTGCTTTTCAAGATATTTCAAAGTATTTCATACAAGTGCCATATTTCAGAGGATTTTTCGATTTTTGAAAGGCACTATTTGATAAAGCTTGTTTTATCCTAGACTTGTAAAGGATTGTATTTTGATTTGATAAAACATTTGATTTTCATTCTTATCTTATAATTATGCATTTGATTGCTCATATTCATTCTTGTCTAAACTTTTGTTCAAATGCTTCTTTTAAATAAGGTCTCACCTATATGCTCTCGAATCTTCAAACTTCAAAAGAGACCTTATATAGCTTTCTATAAGATTATTTGAACTTCATGTTTTATGAAACTCTTGATGATGTGTTTTTAAGCATAGTATGTGTTGCTTATTATAGTGTTTCTATTATTCGATATTACTATGCTCTTGTGCAAGATATCTTCTTAAGATTTTGCAGAAATTTTTGGTATTTTGGAACAAGCTTGATGACCAAGGGAAGGTTAGTAGCTCAAAGGTAATGTCAAGAAGAAGGTATTGATTTTGATGAAACATTTACTCCGTAGCACATTTTGTAGCTATTCGCATTTTACTTGCCTACTCTTGCTTTAAGAAAATTTCAAGCTTTACCAAATGGATGTTAAATCCACTTTTCTAAATGGTCTTATTCTAAAAGAAGTCTATGAAAAACAACCGGGATTTGAAAAAATTTTCTAGGCCTAATGATGTTTATAAACTTAAAAAGGCCTTGTATGGTTTGAAACAAGCACCCCGTGCATGGTATGATAGACTTAGCTCTTTTCTTTTACAAAATGGTTTTACAAGAGGTAAAATTGATACTACTCTCCTTGTTTTCTGAAAAAGGGCAAGATTACTTGTGCAAATTTATGAGAATAATTTTGGTGCCACTAATGAATATTTGTGCAAGATATTTTTCTAAGTTGATGCAAGGTGAATTTGAGATAAGCATGATGGGGAGCTCAATTTCTTCCTTGATTTCAAGTTGAACAATGCCATGGAGGTGGTTATATTTCATAACCAAAACATACACAAGAACCTTTGAAGAAGTTAGGCATTGAAGAAGGAAGAACAATATCTATCTCTACGGCTACCAATGTAAAGTTTGACAAAGGTTGAGGAAGGCATATTGATTGACAAACATATTCGAGGTATGCTCACTAACTTTTCTTATTCCTTTAGACTCTACATTTTCTATGCCTTATGTCTATATGCTCGAATTTTAAAACTATCCCAACGGATCTAATTAAAGTGCCGTCAAAAGAAATTTTCAAATATTTGAAAGGTACTTCTTCTTATGACTTGTTGTATCCAAAGTCTTAAAACGTTATTATTTTTCGGGATAACAAGTCCGGTATATATTATTCGGTTATTCGTATTCAAACTAAACATATTGAGATTCGATATATTTTTCTAAGGGATTGTGTTTCTTAAACAAAATTTGAGATGTGCTTAATTCCGTCTCAAAGATAACTCGCGGACATTTGTTTTTTTAAACCGCCGAGTATTTTACCTCATTCCGAGCTTGATTATGACATAATGTATATTAAATGAGGTCTACGTTTGCATTTTGCACGTTTTTAAAACTTATGGGCGAAAAATCGGATTTTTGGATCAAATTTCGGAATTTCAAAACATAATCAACCAGCTGGGCTGCCAGGGAGAGGCCGACTGTCGCCACAACCTCGACCGGCCGCCTATACCGGACCTGGCCGCCATAGGGATTTTATGGTTAAAATGTCTTCTGTTTTCAGTCTTAGCCATTTTGGCGTTTTTATTCTACATTTCGTCCCCTTTGCAAATTTCACACACAATTCACTCCAAATGAGTTTTGTTGCATAAATTACATATTTTGGGGATCATATTGTTCGTTTATCATCATTATTACTCATCCTCACCGATTAAATGGTAAGAATCCTACTCCCTTATCTCAATTGGGTGGAACCCTTGAGAAAATGATTATGTATTGATTCTTTGTTGGAATTCTTATATAATTATGATGTGAATGATGATTATTGTTGAATGATATTTATAAAACTGAATTTGGTGATGAAAAACTTGGCTTGATTACATTTACAAGGGTTATATATATCTTCTTCTAGTTTTGACGCCCGCCAAATGTTCGATAAAACGTTTCAATGAAAAATTCATCACCTACATGATTCTCTCGATTTCAAAAAGTCTTATATATTTATATATATCATGTTTTGCTAATCAAATGAGTTCTCATAAGCTTCTACAAGTCATTAGATCGACTTTTCCCTCTTATTTGGTCTCTGAGCTTCTATGTTCTAATAGCTCGATAAATCGATTAAGTTGCGCACTTTGATATAATTATATGATGTCTTTATTGTGCTAACATTCTTTTTTATGATTCCAAAGGGGGAGAAACAGGAAATAAGCTTATTAGCTCAAAGAAGCTAGAAAAAGCTTGCATAGAAAAGGTATAAGCTATGGCTCTTAAAGCCAAAAATTGTGAATGATTCTTAGTCCAATCGATGTATTATGAACTTTTATGCTTGACTAATGATGTCTTGTGACAGGGGGAGCTTATAAGCTCATGAAACTCAAGCTTAAGTTGTATAAGCTAAAGCTTTTAGCTTGTAATTGTTTGATTCTTCTTGTTCTTGATGTGCATGTTGATAGGGGGAGCTTGTGCAAAAATGTTTTTTGAAAATTCTTTGCTCCTATCCTTGTGATGTTGCTTATGATAAATGTTGCTTGTGATGGATTGATGTTTTTAGACCGGATAAAATTGTTTTGTTTTTACATCGATCTCCTAAAATTGTTTTGGTTTGTAATCATCAAAAAGGGGGAGTTTGTTAGATAAATATTTTTATCAAGATTTTGATGGTTTTGTTTAAATGAGTGTTTCCACCAAAACAATGTTTCTAAATGTTGTCCAAATACTCCTAAATGATTTAAAATATTTTTACTAATTTCTTGGAGTATTTCTTAGAGTTTATTACTCGATAAAATTGGACAACACTTTTGATGATTTTGTGTTAATTGGTTTTTACACCAAAATAATGTTGTCAAAATACTCCTAAATGATTTAAAATGTTTTTACTAATTTTTTGGAGTATTTCTTAAAGTTTATTATTCGATAAAAATGGACAACACTTTTGATGGTTTTGTTTAAATGAGTTTATTATGTTTCTAAATGTTGTCCAAATACTCCCGATCGATCTAAAATATTTTTTACTAATTTTTCGGAGTATTTCTTGAAGTTTATTTTTGACAAAAATCGGACAACATTTCAATTTGGAGGTCGACCGGTCGAACAAAAGGTCGAACGGTACTTAAAAGAGAGAAAACAAGAAACAAAATGCACTAAAGTGCAAAAACGCAGGGGGGCCGGTTTGGGGCAGGGCCGACCGGTCGCACCCTAGGGCGACCGGTCGACCCCTCCTGCAACCCGTACCTGGATCGCACTTATTCTCTTCCAACGTTCAAATATTTCTATAGGGCAATCGATCGCCGTGTGCAATTTTGTGACAAAAAAATTATACCGTTTGAAGTCTTTGACAGCAAGATTTACTTTTAATTTTTGTACAATATTTCTACATCTTGTGATCCTCTTTTTGTAGACAAAAGTGAAGAAGAAGGAGCCTATGTTTGTGAAGACTCTCCTATAAATAGAGGATGATTTGAAGACACAAGTAGAAGAATACAAGCAATCAAAACAACAAGAAAAATCTGCAAATTCTCCAAGCTTTCATAGTTTACATTCTTGTTGTAATAAGCCTAAGTTCTTGCACTTGCATAATCTTGAGGTCTAGGCTTTTTATTCTTGATTACACTTTCACTCAAATTGTAATATTTATTATTGAGTTGTAATCTTTATTTTTGGTCAATCATTCAACACAAGACATCCTTGTGAGTATTCTTGTGGAAAGAATACACTTAGGTGATCTAGGTGATATGTGTTTCAAGAGTGTGGTGCTCTTGAGGTGTTTGAAGAATTTGGTGTTCTTCAAGATTGAAGATTGTGGTAATCTTCACAATGTGCCGTTGGAGATTGTGGTGATCTTCAAGTGAGATTGTGGTAATATCAAAGGTGGTGTTGAAGAAGAGTGTGGTGCTCTTCAAGGTGTTGTTGTAAGTTGAATTTGTATTAATTGTGGTAATTAATAAAATTCTTTTTCTTTTTCGAAACCATCCCGGATATACTGGGGTGGTAGAGCATGTAGTCCCTAGGTGGGGTGAAGCTCTATAAATCGACGTGTGTTGTTTACTTTCCGTACCTTTATTCTTGTCTTGGCGTATTTGATTTAAAAAAGAGGGCATAATCAAAAAGATGGAGATAATCTATTCACCCCTCTAGATTATCGTAGCCGCTTGGACGTACAACTTCACCCCAAAGATTATCAGCAACACCTGAACTAATGAGCATTACGTTCATCATTTCTTTTAAAATTCTATTTTTTTCTCTTAGCTACACCATTTGATTCGGTTGAATATGAAGGAGTGACTTCATAAATTATCTATCATTCTTCACAAAATTCATTAAATAAAACATATTCGCCATCTCTATCTGATCTAACTCTTCTTATCTTCTTATCTGATTGATTTTCAACATCTGATTTTCATAATCGAAACATGTTAAAAGCTTCATCTTTATTTCTAAGCAAATATACTTTAGTATATCTAGAATAGTCATTTCTAAAAGTCACATAATAATTTTTACCACCTCGAGTCATGGTTTGTTTTGAGTCTCGTAAGTCGGTATGAATCAAACTAAGCAATTCAGATTCTCGTTGTACCGAAAAATAAGTTTTCTTAGTGAATTTAGCTTAACAACATCTGTCGCATTTATTCATAAAAGTATTATTGATTCTAGAAATCAAACCAAGTAATTACATTTTACGAATAAAACTTGTACTAACAGGTTCTAATTTAACATGCCATAAATCAATAGAACCAATCATATAAGCAGAAGAAGATATAATTTTATTAATAACATCATAAACATTGAGTACAAACAAACCATGACTACGATAACCTACCCACAAGGACATTATTTTTTGTCATTACAATCTTGTCAGATTCAAATCACATTTTAACTCCAGCCTTCCCCAACAAAGAGACATAAACCAAGTTTGCCCTAATAGTGGGCACCTGAAGTACTTCGTTAAGAGACAAGGTCTTGCCAGATGTGAGTTTCAACATAACTTTGTCTTTACTAAGAACCTGTGCAGTTCGAGAATCCCTGAGATGCACATGTTCTTCTCCACCCCCACATAATTATAGGATGTTAAAGCTTCTCAATTTGCACATATGTGCCTGGTAGTCCCAGAGTCTACCACCCATTCTTTCACATCGACTACAAGATTAATTTGAGAAAGCACCACAACAACAATATCACCCCCTCCAACCAAATTTGCATTTGGCTTTGGAGGGTTTCCATTTTGATTTTGAGGATTGTCATTTTTTTTCTATGTTTGCACTGAGGTGCATGATGACCAGACCTTCCATAAACGTAATTTCCTTTCTTTTTAAAGTTGGTGGAGTTATTCACTTTAGGTTTGTAACCAGTTTGATTAAAAAAATTACATTCTAGTTATTACAATTACCTTGCACCATGTTTGCAGTTGTAGCTATTTCCTCCCCTTTGCTTACTTTGAGTTTCTTTCGGTTGGTGTCTTCGATTATAGTATGGGTAATTAGATCAGCAAGAGATAGTTGCTTGTGTTTATGTATTAATTGTTGCTTGGCAATCTTTCAATCAGTAAACCAGCTGTGAATTTCTCTTGTAGGATGATGTTTTCAATCTTTAGATATTCCAATAGCTTGTGATACTCGTTGATCTGCATCTTGATATCCTTGCCACCTACTATTTCCCATATGTAAAAATTTCCAATGACGAACTTCTATTTTCCAGCATCTTTGGTAGTATATTTCAAATTCATAGACTCCGAAATGTCCCTGGTTTTCTTATAAGAGTAGTAGACATCAAACAAATCATTAATGACAGTACTAATAATCGTATGTCTACAAACCTTGTTAGCAAATTCACATCTCCATTTCCTTTGGATCAGAAGAATGTCCAGGCTTCTTTTGCGTCAATATATTAGCAACACTGTGCATGTCTAGGATTGAGAAAATTCCGCTCCGGTTAGCGTCTATAGTTCTGACCGCTGAACATTTTGATTTTTGGAGATGTCTGGAAATGGCTTGGCGTATGCGGAGCAACAGGAACAAGGATTATTGTAGTGACATCACAGTAGGTGCAGTGACATTATTCTCATGTGGTGTGTTGAGTTGGTCAGCAGATGAACTTGTAACATTATTATCAAACTCCATGATAAATCCTTTAGAATGTTCGAAAATGGAGTCTGTTAATTTCCGAGGTGCCCAAAATATGCACTTTAATTCCTAAAGGATTTATTTGTGCAATCCCCCAAGATTGAACGTAATATATGAACAACAAAATAAAATTAACATGTAACCCAACAACACAGAAGATATAAGAGAAGAATTTTTCAGAAGAAGAGTAAGAGTTGATTGCTATGTTTTTGTACCATGAACCTGGAAATCGAGGATGTATTAATCACCATAGCTTCCAATGAATAAAAAATTATTAGGGGGACAATAGCTCGACTCTAGCTACCCTATATAAAAGGTAGGCTATTAAATATAAGCATTCGTAAAATAGGAAGTATAATTTATTTTTAGCTGAAAATTAATGAAACTATGTTAAGGTGGAAAATAAAAGATTTTTGGGTAAGGTATAAAAATTATTTTGGATAAAATTTTTAAAAGGTTGCAAAACTAATCCGAGCCGCGAATGTATCGCCCGCATAGGGGGCAAATCGATGTTTTACACTATAATCGTCAAATTTGGCCCGGTTCTTTATGTGCGCGAGGCCACCTTATTCACTTAGCCCATTTTTTACTAAGCCCAATATTATTTTTATAATAAATGCAAAATATTATTAAAAACGAAAATATAGTGCATCAAGCATAAAACCAAGCAAAGCTTTTTTTTTTTTTTAAAAAAAAGGGTCTCGTTAAAACCTACCAAAGTAAAACCCATTGGGAAAAACCTTTGATAGGAAAAAGAGTACCCCATAAAAGAAACAACATAAATAACTTAAAATCTCAATCGAAATGATGGACATTTATTTCTAGAGGATTTTCGAAGGACATTGGCATGTGTTTGTTTTGCACGTGCTTGAGTATTCTCTTGATGGTCTGATGTATCATGTGGAATATTGGCCCAGATCCTCCAGCCACAATTGCCAGAGCATTCATAGCTTCTGACGAATCACTTGAGTGAAGGACAATCGGAGCAGATAAAGAGTCGCCTAACTTGGTCTTTAAAGCTTCCAATTTGTCTGCATCATCTTGATCGTCTACATTCGCCATATCTGACCAACGTTTCTGGGCAGCAACGGCCATAACCTTGAACCCCTCGGAAGGATCATTGAAGCTATGGACATAATCATTAAAAGGAAAGCTATTTGAAACTATTATCATTCCACGTTGTAAATTAGCCTGTCCATGTTCATCCAAATTTGTTTCATGCGGTTGATAAGGAACCATGGCTCTGTCTGTGTTGCTAGTATTATATTCCGAAGCCATAATCCGATTCTCATTATCAGATTTGAGCTCCAAATTCGTATTATCACATGCCACATCATCTGAATCAGTACCCAGAACATCAAAAGAATTCTTAGTGTGAATACGTGAAGGAGAAGATTCACCCTCCTCAACATGACCTTGATGACCCGTATTTCCTATGGAGTCAACAACGGCCTTGCCCTTGTCCTGCTGCACCGGATGGTAAATTTTACGGACCCAGAACGACCCCGTTGCATAGAATTCGGACATGCCGCTGAAGTCCTGGGATGTCCCTGGTCAGGAGAGGCACGTCTTTCAGTGGTTGAGTTCCTGCGGGAGTAATACGACAAGAAACCGTCGAATGTCCCGTTACACTGCACTTTGAACAAAAATTCTGGTAATTTCTCATAAGTAACTGACACAAAGGAACACTGGCCAACCCGTTCTACCATGATGTGCTCCTTCAACGGTTTCGACAGATCAATATCCACTAACACCCGGATGAAATATCCCAGAGAGCCATCAAGCGAACGCTGTTCAGTTTGTATCGGATTCTCAATCGCATTAGCGATCCCCAAGATGTTATTAGGATCCCAGTACTCCAAACTGAGCTCGGAGATTCGGACCCAAACACTTACCACCGACGTATGTACCTTGTATGGATTGAAATCTGGGACCCATGGAGAGAGCCGAATAGTCCCTGGATTAAGCACCCAATTAATACGTAATTGAGCTCGTGCCCGATCCTGTGCATTAAAAAACTTGACACAAAAAAATCCCTTACCCAAGGGGATTAGTTTCCAATCATTCTTAATTCCACATATTTTCGATAGGCGTTTATGCAGAAGCATAGTCGCCCATGGTTTATTGCCCTTGCCTAAAATCACCCTACCAATCAAAGAATAGGAAAATTCGGCGAGGCGTTGTTGATAAACGTTCTCATCAATAGTAACGGAATAATAATCTCTCTTTCTAATAAGTTTAAGGATAGAATGGGATTTACCATCAACAACACGCGAAAATGTTGTAAAATTACCCTGGGCCTGCATAGTTGAATCCATATCATGGTGAATACCTGAAACAATTTTATCAAAAGAATGGCCAAAATTGGATTGAGCATTAGTATTATGAGCCGAATGTCGATGATTCGATTCATAATCAGATGACATTGAGGGAGAGGTCCCAACACTAGGGCATACATGGGGCATCATTACACCATATGGATCCAAGGATATAGTAAGATACTTTGTAGAGAGGACCACCACCGCTTTCGAGTTGGCCTTTGAAGGAGAGGAGGGAACACACGTTGTAACCATCTCGGGAGGGACCATAGTTGAAACCACCTTAGGAGGGGGTACCGCTGCCGAGGGGACCACCTTTGATGAGTTCATGGCAGCCCCAAGTAAGAGATTCGAAGGATCCATAGAATAAACCCTTGCCGCAAAATCCACAAAAGACATAGAGAACTCGTAGAGAAAAACCAACTAAAACAAGATGTAGCAATAGAGCAAACATCATAACCGGCGGCTTGTATCCCAACGCCGGGGAAAACCGCCGGAAAAATCATGGAGGCACGACCCTAGGGTTTGGGAGAAGAAAGAGAAGAGAGCATTATTATATTATTTAAACCCAACAAATATATCAGCAGGTGGGATTAGATAACATCTAATCTTACTAAGCCCACTATGGTATCCCATTAATATAGTGAACAAAATTTCACTATCTATCCTATGTGGGATATGAGAGTTCTTTGGAAACACTCTCACAACTTATTTTCCAATACAAATTCCCTTCAGTTATAGTGACATATGCAGGTGGAGGAGGAAGGGATGGGGCTAGAGGGGGCTGCTAAACCCCAAAAAAGCTCTATTTGCTTTTTAACTAGACCCTTTTAAACCTTGAAAATTATTTATAGAGACCATTTAGTATTCAGACTCTTAAAATTATTCATAGATATGTTTTATAAATTAGTTGGGGTCACCATTGACCAAGAAAATAAAATAATTTTTCAGACAACAAAACATATATTTCAACTATTATTATATTACTTTTGCCCCCTTCCTCCCAACTGTAAAATATTGTGTCCAATCATTGCCCCCACCCTCCTTTTTCCGTTAATAGCGTGTAATTTGTGAAATAAAAATATATGACAATAGAATAGTTATAATTTTAAAAGATAATTGTATTCTTTTTGTAATTATAGATTAAATTTCAAGTGTTATATTTGTAATTATTCCTCAGGAATATGCTATTTTCTTGATTCCCGCTGTATTCATCTGTTGAAAGATTTTCCAGATTTGGACGTTTCGTTTCATTCTTATATCCTTAATTTTGTGATCACCCATATCTTGTTCTTGAACTTGTATCTACTTAACTTTGCTAAGCACACTACAAAATTAGTCTTGTTCGTTTATCCTTAATATATAACTTTTTTTAGGGGAATCCTTTAATATATAACTTAGTAGTATTCGAGAACCACTGGGCTTATCTAGTGGCCACGGGTATGTACTTTTCACTGAAAAGGTCTGAGTTCGAGTTTTGCAATGACATGACAAATTTTTTTACACTAGAATTTTGTTTCTAAAAAAATTAATTAGAATTTATATGATTTTTTTATCTGGCCCACTTCATTTTCAGTGCCCATTGGTACTACTCTTTAGTGAAGGTGCCCGGATTCGAGTTTTGCAATGACATGGCCGAATTTTTTTACACTAGAAAAAAATTAAGTATTTATCTGATCCACTTTATTTTCGTGTAGCGACTTACCCCACATGCTTTTCTGGCTCCGCCCTTGGTAGTATTAAAAATATGGATTGTAAAACAACCATTTTATTTGTCAATTAAAGTAAGATTAGATGAGGATGATCGAAGAAATTGCATAGCCAGTTTCATTTATCCTTAATTTAAAACCATTTTATTCTGTTTTTACTTTATAAAATATCTAGCATAAAATATTGAAAACGAGTAATCACGAAGGACAAAATCATAGACCTGTCTACATCCTAAAACACATACAAATATATATATATATATATATATATATATATATATATATATATTGCAAATAGTTGCAAACACTTGTGGTCCAAATTTATCTGTCTATAATAATGTTTCACTTTTTTTTTTGATCGGTATAATAATGTTTCACTTAATATTTCAATACATTAGCTTAGAAACTATGTATACAATAATGACATTATTTAATGTATATGATATTCAAGAAACATAATAGAAAATAAAAATTCGATGTCTGTAAATAAGGTTGTGATTGGTTATTTTAAAAAAAATATTTTTTTGCACTAGGAAAATTATTCTATGCCAAAATGTGTCTGTCTACTAATTTTTTTAAAAAATTACATTGTACACTTATTCTCATTTTTTCTTATACCAATTACATATACCTATTTCTTCCCCAAAAAAAACACAAATTATTGTTACATATTTTCCCATAAAATTCGTTATTCACCCACCCACTCACATATTTCTAACTATTAATCATATTCAATCTTCATTTTTTATTTCTATATAACATCAAATTTCATCATTACACTTTCTTCTCATATCCAATCACATTTTTAAAAATCGTTTCCTTTTCTTTCAAATGCTTTTTCATCACTGTTTACAATTTTTATTTTTTTTAGAATTAAATTGATATTAAATCGCAAGCTAACTACTTTTCTTAATATTTACACTTCAATTGGTGAATAAAATATTTTACTAATTAATACTCTCCCTTTAGTCCCTATTACCTAGTACCAAGTACCTACCTAGCTATAAAGTAAAGCTATAAACTCAATAACTCCATAATGACACGTCATCATTCATTCCACGTATAACATGTATTAGCGTGTACCATCATCAACGTGTTGATATTTGAAAATAGGAAAAATGTCTGAGCAAGATATTTTCCTCTTTGGGGCCAAAATAATAAGGTCCCACTCCAATACTTTTAGGGCACAATATATACAATATATGTAGAAACCTTTTGATATGTTTTTTTTTTTAAAACCTTTTGATATGTTCATTCATGATATATATGTAGAGATGTTAAACGGGATGACCCTAGCCCTAGCGGGCTTCGGGATAAACGGGTCTGTTTTAAACGGGCTAGCAATTTGGAACTTAACCCTAACCCTAGCGGGTTTAATTAACAAACGCCACTATCTATACTAAGTCAAAAATTAAAATTTTATATTTAAATTTAAAATTTTAAGCTCGAATATATATAACATTTAAGTTTAACATTTTAAGTTAAACTATTCATTATAAATAAAATTCATGCAAAGTTTCTAATTACATTGCATTAACAAACTTATAAAATTAAATATTTTATGACCTAAATTTTGAAAACAAAATAATAATAATTAAAGCTACGAGAATTAATACCCTTTTTTGTTATTACTCATGCGACTATAAGTTAAAATTTAAAAATTACATATCTAAATCTAACATTTTAAACTTGAGCATATATAACATTTAAATTTTAATATTTAAGTCAATCTATTCATTACAAAAAAAGTCATACATAGTTTATAATTATATTGCATTAAAAAAATTATAAAATTAAAGATGTGGAAATGTGAAATTTGAGAAATAAATTTACTAGTAATAGATAATAAAAGTAGATATAAGATATTAAAATTATATTTATTTTTTAAACAATAAATATAGCGGGCTAGCTCGGTTAACCTTCGGGCTAGTCCTAATGGGCTTCGGTTTGAACGATCTGGACCAAAAAGATCCTGATTTAAACGGGCCAAAAAAAATTCGGCCCTAACCCTCTCTTTTTTTGGTTTAAACGTCCGGGCTGCGGCCCTTTTAACATCTCTATATATGTGGGTAAGACTGCTCACAAACAAAATAAGCAAAGAATGTCCACATATAAATTAAGCCAAGATTGCCCCTCCACAAGCGGTAAGTATGAGGATGTGGCCCACTCAATGTCAAAAGCTCTAATTATAGCTCAAGTAAGAGTCATGGAGTGAGTCGAAAAAAAAAAAAAAAGAGTCATGGAGTGCGTAATTGCCACTCAGTCCTAAAAGAGTGTAGGCTAATTAGAGCATAGAGGAGATCGCATCCTAGGAAACACGGATATTTTTTGTGAAGATGACCTATTCGTACCACATATATATCGGATATGTTATTTTACCTGATAGTTACACTCCAATTGGAAATAAATAAAACCACACACATATTATTTTTTTTATAAATATACATATAGAAAAGGATATAATTTATTCTATTGTAGATATTTTCAGCATATTTTATGTGTGTCTAACGTGAATTATCACATTTCATATTTGATTATTTAAGCAATATTAGTTTTTTATACTCAAAACCTGTTTTATTAAATGTATTTAGTATACATCTATATTTTCAATAATTAAAAAATATATAATTTTATATGTATAATATACCATATATGTATTCTTAAAATTTTAAACATGACGTATTCATGTATGTTTGTATCGTACCCGCATCATAGACCGCATCCCATTTGTTCAACATGATTGTGAAAGTTGCGATTGCATCCGATTTACCACTGGACAAACAATATTGAACAAAATATAATACCGTTAGCCTCTAGAATCATCAAGTGTAAACCTCTTTCATTATTTTCTTTTTAGAAAAAGTCAAATTGTTTATTCACATCTCAAATCTAATTACACAATGAATATCATTTTTTTTACGTTGAACACACGTTACACGATTTTAAAGATAATTCGTTCAGAAAACACCACGCGCCTTATTTTACACAAGGATGCAGCCGGAAAATAAACGTTAGGGGCAAAGACTTGTTAAAGAGGTGTTTTTAAACTTTGTTGGGGATGAGATTTAAGCTTTAATAATTTTATACATAAAAAAGTTATAAATCTAATAATTATATATAAAAAATTATATCAACAAATACAGCCATATTTTATTTTTTAAAGTTATAATCTATATTTATATTTATGTACTTTTTTAAGTACAAATCCTGGAAAGAGAGGGGTTGGTGGGAATCGAATCACAGACCTTTGGCTTGGGCATCAGAGTCTTTAACCATTGGACTACTATTCGATTCCCTATATTTATGTATTTTTAAGCATTAATCTATAATTTTTTTTAAAAGACGTATTATGAACTTAACAAAATGGAATAGTAAATAAAAAAATTAATCTTATTCTGACAAGGATATAAACCCCAGAATTGCAAGGAAAGTGTCATTGTCATTGTCAAGGCTTACTTTTTTTAATTTTTAATTTTTCCCTTTTAATTCAAAATTATCAACAATTAAAGAGATAATATAAGTGTGAGGAGTCGATGGGAATTCTTTTTGTACGGACAATTTTTATAATCAAATAATGGAGTTGTGATCCTCTAATTTTTTATTTTGTACCCACTAGTTTAATGGGGTGAACTTTTTTTTTTTTTAAAGCAAAATAAGGTAAAATAAGGCGCGTGGTGTTTTCTGAACAATTATCTTTAAAATGGGGTGAACTTGTGTTTTGACAACTAACAAGATGCATTTATTTCAGAAGGTTAAAAAATTAATGCTTGAAATATTCCTAAAAAATTAATTAAAATAAAAATCAATTAATTATTTTTATTTAAAAGTTAATTGTTAATTAAAATTATTTAATTTTAAAAATAATATTTAATTAAGAAATTAATGCTTGACCTCACCAAAGGTTAATTACACAAATATAATACATAATTCTTAAAAGTTTTTAATAAATCCAGTCTCTCATACTATTTTAAGCACCATGATAAGTAGATTTTCAAAATTGAGATAAAAAAAAGTCTTTTTTAAACTTAAAGGACCAAAACGTACAATGTCTTAACATATAGGACTAAAAGTAAACTAATGATATAACTTATAGGACTATAAAGCTAAAGATGCAAACATATAGGACTAAATAACCAATTCAATACAAATATCTAGGACTGAATCCCAAACTTGCTAAGTTAAAGGACCGAATCTCAAAATAGACCAACTTACAGGATGAAATTTCTCTTTTTCCCATATATATATATATATATATATATATATATATAACAAAATAGGAATACCATTTATAATATTTTCCTAATCACAAAAACTCTGTGTCAGACGACCGTCCTAACGGGTCCAATTAGACGGATCCGACCGGATCCGTGCCCATAATAGTGGTAATTTTGTCATTTCGCAGAGCGGTGGCATTTTTGTAATTTCTGTCGCGTGTTATTTGAACGTGTCTTTTCAATTTCAAATGGGCAAAACATGAACCGCCATTTCACTTGATACTCGAACGTGGCTTCTCGGTTACATCTCATCATTTCTCAACTTCTCCACTTCTCAACATTGCAAAAACTTACAGAGGCAAAAACTTACGAGTTCTTACAGAGTTCTTCGCTCGCTCAATCGGGAGAAAGAGTGCGTTCGTTGGTGGCGTTGGTCGTGAAATTTTCGTTCATTTTCGCTCGAGTTTGATGTAAGAGCACATTTCCTTCGCGTTTTCTCAAGTTCCCGTCACAAATAAGGTAATGTTTGATTCATGCACCGGTTTAACTTTGAAAACGGTAGTTTCGTCCGTAGGGTTTAATGTTTTGTGGTGATTTGTTTGATTTTTCGAATTCCAAACCCTATTTTCTTACGTTATTGGTAGGTTTTTGTTATTTTTTGTTTGTTTATGTGCTTTTGTTATCTTGAACATTTAAGTTATACAAACATTTTCTTAAATGTATTAGTAGTTAGTTCATATTGTATTAGTTTTTATCATGTAAAGTATTAGGAATGATGTATATGTTTTCTTCTGTTCTCAAGTTTTTGCCCTGTTTTTTATGTTGGAGGTTTTTTTATTTTGTATTACTTGTTATTCTCAATTGTATTAGTCATTTTACAAAGAAAAGTATTAGTGCAAAACCACACCCTCGCTTTTTCTGTCGTTGTTCTGCTTTTTCTTAAATTGTATTCGTAGTTTGTTTGAATAGTATATAATTATGTAAAGTGTTAGTAATGATTTCTCTCTCTTTTTTATGGCATGTAGTGAAGTGTATATTATTGGTGGTTTTTTGTATTAGTTGTTACTCTAAATTGTATTAGTTGTTAGACTGAAATGTATTAGTCCAAAACCATAGTGTCCTGCTTATGTGTTCATTGCTCGGTTTCTTTTAAATGTAGTACTTTACTCTCGAATAGTATTAGGCATTACACCGAAATGTAATGATTACTCTCCGAATAGTCCGAATAGTCTAGTTTTCTATTTCTCGTGGTGTTTTATGTTGTTGGCGTTTAGAAGAACAAGCAACTGCGTGTATATGTTTTCTTCCATTTGGATGTTTTTTTATTTTGTATTACTTGGCATTCTCAATTGTATTAGTTGTTACACTGAAAAGTATTAGTGCAAAATCACATTCCCCTGCTTTTTTGCTGCTGTTTTATTTTTCTTTTAAATGTATTAGTAGGTTGTTTGAATAGTAATCTTATATAAAGTGTATATTATCAAAGGGTGTTTTGTATTAGTTGTTACTCTCAATTGTATTAGTTGTTACACTTTGAAATGTATTAGTCCATAACCATAGTGTCCTCGCTTATGTGTCGTTGTTCGTGTTTCTTTTAAATGTATTACATACTCGAATAAGTATTAGGCATTACACTGAAATGTATTGATTACTCTGAATAGTTTGAATAAGTCTAGTTTTTGATTTCTATGGTGTTTTTATGTTGTTGGTGTTTGCAGTAATAAAAATGGTGCGTATGAAGAGGCCGGTGAAGAGGTCAAAAAAGGATGATATTTCTCCATTAGCTCTTGTTCCATACGATGACCCATCCTCCTCAAGTGAGGAATATATTCCACCCAAGAAGAAGTCAAGAGAAAAAATATTGCTTTGAAAAGAAAAAGAGCTAATACGTCTATACTTTTTTAACAGTTTTGTGTCTACAATTTAAAGTATAAGCACTAACTTTTTTTTTTCCACATTTTTTGCAGTGATTTTGTCACACAATGTAGACCGTGCGGTCTGTGTGAAGTCATATCCAAACTTACTGATGCTCAAAAGAGAGACGTTGAAGCCATTGCTTTGGAGGTCTCAATAAGATGTCCGGGGAATGCAATCCCAACAAAAATTTTGAGGTGGTTAATTGGCAATTTCAATGGTACAAGTCAGCTCCAGGATTGATCAAAATAGAGTTTTGTTGTGACGGCGAGGATATTCATGACCGCCTTCCTTCGCGAACGAAGGGTGTGATGTTTTAAGAAATAATGAAAGTTTATCTCTAATGACCGATTGGAAAGCTAGGTATAAGTTTAAGGTAGAAGTTAGTTTGAAGTATTTTAGGTCTATTTTGGATAGTATGGTGGACGGTGGTGACGACTTTAAGCGTTTTTTTTGTTTTATTTTCATTGTCTTCATTTTTAACACCAAGTGCCAATAGGAATGTGGACTTTGGTGTGTTACGTTCAGTTGTTGAGGTGGAAAACATAAAATAGTTGGATTGGTGCACACATGTGCTTAATAGTCGTGTGTGTTGTCTTTGTTAATAAGTATAAATCGTAGTGTCAAGAATGTGAGCGACCGCATTTTAGTTCTTCGATCTTGTATTTTCATCGCTTGAAATGGCAAGGTCGTGCGGAACCCACAACCCTACCATTGATACAAAGATTGGGACACGCGACATAATCAAGAAAAGGGTTGCGGAAGAAGTTGCGTAATCGTGAATTCGGACAGGGAGAGTTCCTGACAGACACATATCCCGTGTCTCGCAGGAAAGGGCAGAGTGGGAAGAAGCCTCTTGGCGAGGGAAATATTTGTGAGGAAGAAGATCGAGTAAAAGATGGGCAGACGGGAAGAAAGTAGGCATAAAAGGAGAGAACGAAGCATGAGAATGATGATGAGAGCGAGGACTCGTGAGTTGATTGAGTTGATTAAGTACAAGTCGCCCAAGGGTGAGATGGTGGATGAGGTGATCCACGAATCGGCGAAGGATAAGATAAATGTTGTTATATATATTATTATTTACTTTAAAAGTATTAGTAGTTTTCTAATAATTTTTCTTTGTTTTGTTTTTCAGAAATGAGCGAGTTATTCATGTTGCTTAGGAGGGACATGAATGTCATATTTCACGCCAAGCACATGGAAAGGGTTAGGAAGTCTGCAGAACAATTATTTGAAAAAGAGACTTCATTTTCCCCAACCGCTGAGTTGTCCGATACTCAACAGCTTCTTTTCAAGTGCAAAGTTGCATGAATATGTTGACGAGGTTGTCGGCAAATTTGAAAAAATGAAGAGATTCATTGACCCTTCCATGCCGCACTTTGAGATTCTCGACCCTAAGAGGGCGTTATACAGGATGAATAAAGATGTCCTGTCACCGCATGATGACGATGTAATACTCGAGGAGAAGGAAGAGGTAGAGGATGAGAAGGAATATGATAAGGAAGAGGCTGAGAATGTGAAGGAACAGGGGGAGGATGATGAGGATGACAAGGAAGATTTGGAGGATAAACAGGAAGAAATTCATGTGAATCAAGATGCCATTGATGATTGTGTTGCAGAACTTGAGAAGGATGATCAGGAGGAGAAAAATGAGAAGGATTTAACTGTGGCTGAATCAGGTATTAGTAGTTGTACTGTAATGTATTAGGGTTTACACTATAATGTATTAGTTGTAATTCTATTAGGTATTAGTTGTTGCACTGTACTGTATTAGTTTTTAGTCTGTTAGTTATTAGTTGTTATTCAATTAAGTATTAGTTGTTTCATTGAACTGTATTAGTTTTTACTCTGTTAGATATTAGTTGGTGCACTTTAATGTATTAGCTGTTACACTATAATGTATTAGTTGTCATACTAATACATTACACTATAATGTATTAGTTGTTATTCTATTAGGTAGTAGTTTAGTTTTTACTCTTTTAGGTAATATATGGTGCACTGTAATGTATTAGTTGTCACACTATAATGTATTAGTTGTTGCATTGAATTGTTTTAGTTTTTACTCTGTTAGGTATTAGGTGGTGCACTGTAATGTATTAGCTGTCACACTATAATGTATTAGTTGTCATACTAATACTTTACCATTTGTTTTTGTGGAAACAGATGAACGGTGGCCCATCCATGAGAAGAAAGCTTTCAGGTGTTCGTTTATGAAAAATCACAAAAATTTTCTTGGTGTTGTGTTGTCAAGAAAGCAAAAGGATGTGGCTGATTATTGTTTCTTCAATCATAAAGCAAAGAAAGAGTAAGTAATGTTTTCAACTACCAGTTCTGATTATGTTGGAATAATATTTTTTTTCATTATTGATATAAGTTATTTTTTTCAGTCGAGATGAATCAATTTTTGCACATGGTGGATTTTGTTACGTGTCGCTGGCTGATATGCGCACGTTGAACGATGAAAGTCTCCATCCACATCAAAGATAATCGATACATGGGCATTGCTCCTCAATAGAAGAACTGTTGATGCAAAGAGGAAGAAATGCTTTTATTTCTATGCTCAGCATTCTGTAAGCAAACAATGTTGTTTTATTTGATGTATTGTCATGCTCTACATTAAGTAATGGCATGTTTAACATTGTGTTTTATTTTCAACAGTTATACATAGGAAACATGGCTGAAGAAATCCCTGGCAGAAATTGGGGAGAAAGTTTGAGAGATTGTTGGATGCACTGGATGAGAGTAGTAGGTGTGATGGATTTGAGTGGTTTTGACTTGGTAAGAAATCATTTCTATTTCCAATGTACTAACATCTATATAGTAAAGTATTAGTTGTTACACTATAAGGTATTAGCTGTTAAACCTAAATGTATTAGCTAAATATTATTATTTTTGTTTAAAATGTAGATTTTCTTCCCAATTTGCTACAAAGCCCATTTTGTGGCTGTTGTTATTAATTTTGTTGATGGGAAGGTCCAATATCTGGACAATTTGGTCCACCACGAGGCTGCTGTTGAAAAGTACAAGAAACTTGGGACTGTTGTGGTAAGTATTAGTTGTTACACTGAAATGTATTAGTTTTTATACTGCAATGTATTAGCTAGTATATTTTAAAGTATTAGTTGTTACACAGTTAGTTAATGTTGTATGGTTTTTTTTTCACTTGATCCAGCAAAATAATTTTTCTGAACTGGCTAAAGAACTAAAACATTCACAAGCCCAGGAGGTTGAGCGTTTCCCACAGGAAAATGTCCCTTCACCGGCAAGCCGTTATGAAACAATGTGGACTGTGGTGTATTTTTAATGCACCACATGGAAAATTTTATCGGCCAAGTCTACTCAAAGCCAGATTTGAAACTGGTATGAATGTTCCCTTTCTGAAACATATATTTAGGGGTGGCAATTTCTGACACGACACGATAGCACGACACAAAAACGACACAAAAATAGCGGGTTAGTGTTTAGCCTTAACGTGTTCGTGTCCTTATCGTGTCGACACGATATGGACACGAAAATTTTGTGTCGTGTTCGTGTTTTATCGTGTTTACACGATAGTGACACGAACACGATAGTCACACGATAATGACACGACACGAACACGATAAAGACACGTTTACCTGTTAGCGACACGATAATAACACGGCACGAGCACGATAATGATATGATAATGACACATTTACCTATTAGTGACACGATAACCTGATATTTTGTATATTTATGTCGTGTATTTTCGTGTAAAATCGTGTCATATCGTGTAATTTGCTATCGTGTATTAACGTGTAAATCATTTTCTTTTTATTTTTGACTTATCGTGTCACTATCGTGTCGTGTGTCGTAATACACGAAAATTTTCGTGTTCGTCGCGGCTCGGAGCAGATCCTTATCGTGTCGTGTTCGTGTTTTCCCTTATCGTGTCGTGTTTCGTGTTATCGTGTCGTGTCGTTATCGTGTCGATATGAAACACGACACGATAACACGATTTGACACCCCTACATATATTGCTTATATTCATCCCTTCATGTATGAATTTTTTTTTTCATGTCTTTATTTTTTGGGTTTTTTTGTAGCGCAATGTACGGCATGCTTTAAGGGCATCTTTCTGTTCTAGAATTCTGTTGAACCCATTGAATGAGAAACGAGTTCAACTTGAGAAAGATGTTCTTGATTTTGTGAGAGAGATGAAGTAAACAAGTAAGATTTTATTTAACATAGAATCAATTTTATGAGTTTAACAGTGATATGTTTTAACATAATATTTTTATGATGTACATGTTCTGAAGAATGGTTGGTACAGGGGATTGTGTTCTGGCTGGATAGTTTGAATGTTACAAAAAACAATTTGAATATTTTAGGCAAATATTAGTAGTTATGTGTAAATGTATTAACATGTAATGGAAAAAGTATTAGTACTGCTTTTAGTAGTTTTGTGTAAATGTATGGAAAGATGGTTGGTACAAGGGATTATTAGAAGTACAACTAATGAATTAGTATTGAAACTTGAAAATATATGTATGGTTTTTTATGTGTTTGTCTTGAAAAAAAAGAATTTCTATATAAATGTATTAGTTGTTCAATAGAAAAGTATTAGATGTGAAAGATAAAAGTATTAACACAAACGAGTAATGTTTTTATGCAGACTTCTTCTTTGAGGATGTTTTACAAGCGATTGCAAATATTATAGGTTCGGTATGTGTTTTACAATGCATTAAGTCAAATGAATAAACAATCCCGGACAAATAAACATGAGATATGATAAAAAGTATCACACACAAATAACAAATGTATCGTGAGATACGTTACAATGTATTAGCCCCGATCAAGTTGTTACAGTGTTCAATAACAAATAATTCTGAACAATAAACAAGAGATAAGTTAAAACGTATCACACACAAATAAGAAATGTATCAGCAGATACATTGAAACGTATTAGTCCCCTGATCAAGCATTACAATGTTCAATAACAAATAATCCCTGAACCATTAAACAAGAGATAAGTTAAAAAGTATCACACACAAATAAGAAATGTATCAGCAGATACATTGAAACATATTAGTCCCCTGATCAAGCATCACATTGCTCAATAACAAATAATCCCTGAATAATAAACAAGAGATAAGTTAAAAAGTATCACATACAAAAAAGAAATGTATCAGCAGATACATTGAAAGGTATTAGTCCCCTGATCAAGCATTACATTGTTCAATAACAAATAATCCCTGAACCATTAAACTGAACAAATATTCTAAAACACCCTCTACTGATATATTCTAAAACAGTCTAGGATTAGGGGTTTTGGTCCCGAACTCCCTTGATGTGCTTGTGTTTGATGTGTCAAGACTCTTTTTCTTGTTTTTTTCAAAATGCCCTTTTGCTCTTTGTTTTCTCGCCTTTGTAATCGAACGAGCAGTAGGATCTAGTATACTAGTAGAAGAACTAGAAATCTCGGTTTAATTTGTAGAATTCATTGTAGCACCATCAATTCATCAATTGCCATAGAATCCCGGTTATAACCATCTTCAAGGATTCTTCTTGCTTCCTCATTTTCTTGGCATTTCAACACAAGATTATAATACTTGCGCGCCATTTCATGACGCCAAGGGATGCAATCCTTAGGCACGTTACTCGCCAATTTCTCTATCTAATCTATCCCATAAGTCATTTTTGCAAACTTTGTCCACCTTCTTTTGATATAACAATTTTGTATTTCAATCACCGAATTCACATGAAGGACCCGTAACGAATGACAACACAGTAAACCACATTCCTCAAATCTCTTGCAAGAGCAACTTATCAATTTAGTTGCAGTACAAAATGTCACTGTATGTGAACCAACTCCATCATCATTCGATCTGAAGATAAAACATAATGTCGCTCTCAAAATGTAACATTGTACAAGAAGTGAAATTGACTTTAAAAATTCATCTTCAAAATCTTTAAAAAGTGTCAATCGTATACCTCGAAGCATGCTTCAATAGTCCATCCAATGGCAATCTTGATGTAGGAGCCGCCCTGAACATGAAATTCATCCTTTGCTTCATTGCTCCTCCAACGTTTAATTGTTTCCTTGAAAATCCCATAAAAGTCAGTCAAACCGGTTGTTTTCTTCGCATTAAATCCAATGGCATAGTTTGTACTTTCACTTGCCGACGACAAAATTCCAGTAGAAAAAGTCTTTGTTAAATCTTTGTACACCACTTCTCTCTTAAATCGAATAACCTCTTAAACCATGGATGGCTTTCTAACCCATGTTTTGTAATCATTTTATCCCAACAGTCCTGGAATTCTGCTTCAGTTGTGCACCCCGATAAACACTTGGTAAATGCGTCATTGAAGCATTTATCGCCTTTCAACCTCCCAAACCGGCTTATAGCATTTTGGTAGAGGTGCCATAAGCATAACCTATGCCGCGTTCCTGGGAAAACCTACACCAAAACAAAAAAAAAGATTAAAAGTATTATATATAACAAATGAATGTATTAGTATTAAGAAAGAAAAGTATTACATATAACAGAAAAAGTGTATTTTTTGAATATAAACTGAAGTTATTTTTTGAATATAAACTGAAGTCTGAAGTCTAGTGCAATTTTTAAGACAGAGCACAGTTCAGTATTACACATTACATTGAAAAGTATTACACATGACATTGGAATGTATTACCATTAACAAAGAAAAGTATTACACATTAACTGAAGTACAAATTGTATTGTATTTTTGTACCTTTTCAATTGAATTTCAAATTTCTAGATCTTGATATGTGAAGATTGATATAGGACATTGACCTTCCATTGATTTTTTAAAAACTTCAAAAATCCAATCGAATGATTCAGTTTTTTCATCCGCTATGAAGGCACAACCAAACATCACGTTCTTCCAATGATTATTAATCCCAACAAAAGGGGCACAAATCAAATTATACCGATTTGTTCGATATGTCGTATCAAATACAACAACATCACCGCATATCTTGTAATCCTCCTTCATCATCGAGTCCCTCCAAAATAGATTACAAAATCTTCCCATATCATCTAATTTAACTCTGAAAAAGAAGTCTTGATCTTCAGCACTTTGTTGATACAACATGTCAATCAGCGTTTGTGCATCGCCTGCCTCAATTGCATTTATTTTGAATTGATTCAGAAAATTCAAGAGGTCCTTCATTGTATGACCAATGCATTCTTCACCCCCTGCATCTTGTGTCATGTATCGAAAAGATTCAGTGGCTCTCATTTCAGAAGAAATCATCTCCCCAATAGCATTAGCCTTTTCAGTGGTAATCACCCTTTCAGAACGATGCAAATGACTCCACTCTTTTCTAGTGAGTTCGTGGTTGTGCAACATACCATGGTCAACAATTTCATAAACACCATCACTGTTCAATTTTGTCTTCAATGATGCCTTACACCTTGTTCGTGTATTATAAATTTTTTTCTTTTTTTTTTCTCACTGTTGTTTCTGGATCTTGTAGATCCCTCGCAGGAACATACAAAATATTTTTCCGTCACAACACCAACATCATTGCATCTTGTAGTTGTTTTACGAATACTAAATCCAAGTTGTCGAGCATGATTGCGATATAGTGTATATATTTCTTCAACACTATTCCTCTTCATACCAATAAGACAACTAGTCAAGTCTTCTGTATAACTAATAGAAGAAAATAATCATTCGGTAAGGAATGTATTAGTTGTTACACTGCAATGTATTAGTTGTTACAGAGAAATGTATTAGTGTAACAAACTTTTTACCTTCAGCAGCCTCTGTTGGAATAATGTTGTCCCTCTGTTCTGTGTCATTATTCCCTTCTTCATGATCATCACTAGAATCTATTAGTGTTATTACACCTAAAAGTAATATACGCTAGGAACAACTAAGAAATAACACAGATTTATTTTTTATCCACAAATTTAAGCCATTTAATAATAAAACAGAGACTCACACGAACCTGTAAATTCTGATACATTTATTTGATACATGTAATACATTAGAATGCAATGTGTAATACATATGACCAAATTTAAGCCGTTTAAGAATAAAACAGAGACTTACACGAAGGTGTAAAGTCTGATACATTTATTTGATACACGTAATACATTAGAATGCAATGTATAATACTTATGCACAAATTTAAGCCATTTAATAATAAAACGGAGACTTACACGAACCTGTAAAGTCTGATACATCTATTTGATACATGTAATACATTAGAATGCAATGTGTAATACATATGCACAAATTTAAGCCATTTAAGAATAAAACAGAGACTTACACGAAGGTGTAAAGTCTGATACATTTTTCCAATACAGTTAATACATTGATATGCAATGTCTAATACTAATACACAAATTTAAGTTTTTTAATTATAAAATAGGAGGCTTCAACCCAGCTGTAAAGTCTAATACATCTAATACATTTTTTTAATATAACTAATACATTCCAATGCGACGTCTAATACTTTTTAAAATAATCAAATTAAAAATACGACATTCACCTCTGTCATTCTCCAAGTTTTCTCCAGCCTCCATTGTCTCACCTTCTTAAGCTTTTTGCCAAATGTAGATTTAACCACTAAGTAGCTGGAATGTAGACATAAACTAATACGTATTAGGCTCGACACGAACAAATAGATTGATGGTTGTGCGACGTAGGTGATGGTCGACGGAGGTGGTGTGCCAATTTGCAGAGATGGTCGACGGAGGGAAATATCACATATTGCAGGTGTGTACCGGTTGGTGCGCCATAATGTTTTTTTTTTACGCCCCTTCGTGTTGTTTTTCGCCGCCGTTGTGGTTATTTTTACGGTGGATATGGCTCGCGGTGGTGTGGTTGTATCGAAGGAGGAAGGAGCTGGGATTAGGGCTCCAAATCGCGAGACGAGAATGTCTGAACGCGGGCCTATTTTTTTTTTAATTCGTTGGGCGGACCTGGGTACAGAAATGGGTAGGATAGTTTGACCCGTCTAACGGATCTAGATCCGTCAGATGGTCTGACAGGAGACTAGCTCTTTCCTAATATAAGAAGTAAAAAGAGTGGGAATTTTTTTGTTTCAGACTTCTGCTATTATATATATAGATTGTGGACCATGGTCACTCATGGAGTTATCATAGAGTGTGATTTTAGGACAATAAATTTTGGAATCTCAATATAAATCCACTCATAGAATGATGAATTATTTCAAACTAGAAGTAGGGACATGGAAAATAATTTTTTTGAGGTTCCACCACTTTACTCAAGAGTACTAGTCATGTTTCACTTATAGGCGTGGTTTAGTTTATTGACTCGACTCTTGATAGATTGCTGAAATAAATAGATTATTGATATAGTAAGTGTTAACAGTTACGAAATAAATCTTTTATACCACTTTGTTTTTTTTTTTGTGTGTAATGGACTTTATTTTATTTTTTTCAATGAGTTGGGATGAGTAGATGAGAATTGAGAGCGGATAAATCTAAAGAAAATGATAATCAAATCCTTTTGTTTATAAGTATAATTTTGAGGAACCCGTAAAAAAGTTCTTCTCGTCTAGTTAGGAGCTAAGGTTCTCCTTCTCTGAGTTATGTTCCCTTTTGCGCCACGTTAGGGTTTCGTACCCCCGCCTCCTCTGCACACTTTCTTCCCGACCTCCCCTGCTCCTTTTATCTCTTCAGCCATCATTCCACCATTTCTACAAAAAAAAACTCCAGATATTTGATATCTTTCTCTTTGAATCTTTTCTTCGCCGGAGAAGCCACCTGCAACCCCTCAGTGGGTTCTAATTTGTTGAAGGGGGGCCGATGTAAGACTCCCGCCGCCGACAGATGCCCCATGCCACCTTTCGTGAACAACTATGCCCGAGAATGAATTGTGATATAGCGCCCATGCTCTGCCTGCCTTATATCAACTTCACACCCACCCTGTGTGATATGCGGAGTTATCAATAGTCAAAGAAGCGATCTCGTGATCTGGGGAGTACCCAGGGAACTCATAAGGCCTCTACAATGAGGGAAACCTGCTTCGGGCGAAATCAATTCCCAGGGTGTGACGGGCGGTGTATGGGTGCCATAGATCTTCTCATAGAAATACAAAAACGTATCAACCACTTCCTACAATCCGGCCTGAACCTTTGGGTAGACTCTGCAGGATCAACAACAATAGCTGCACGGAGTACGGTAGAATTCCTCGGGAAAACACTAGTTTTCTGGAAGCTTCTTGTTCATATCTCTCTCCGGCTCAGGGGCTACTGGAGGTAAGTTGAGATCGGGAAGCGGCCGGCTCGAAGAGGCGGCATCACTTCCGCCTCCAATAAGCCTATATGTCCTTATCCCCCTCACTTTTCTTGTCAAACAATTCCCACAACTTCTTGTCCTCGTATGACATTTATTTGCTCGTTGTCAGTCCATGTTTTTTGAGCTGTAATATTCCTCCCCAGCTAATCACAATCCCCCACCTGTCCATTAACTTTCCTGGGATGGCCTGAGGAATCTATGTCCTTATCCCCTTGTTTTTTGAGTTTCTTTTTTGTTTGTTTTTTTGTGCTTGTTTTGTTCTATCTCCCTTGTGTTTCCTATCCCTTCCCTATCACTGCCCCCTACCCCCTTATGTTCTCTTTCTTTCCCGTGCAAGTATGTTTTTCTCTTTTCTGACTCCGATTTTGTGTGCTTGTCTTTTTCTGTTGCTGTGTTTCTATTCCAAGTTATTACAGGATTTATACGAACAGGCCCATTGAATTTGAATCAGTAGGAAGTTAGGCCATGGAGGACCTCACATCTAAGGAGGCTACAGTAATAGATCTTGATGACGAAGCTGGCACCGATATTCCAGATAAGGGTTCAGACGGCTATTACTTGGCAGGAATGCTAAAAACTCACAAAGCCTTCAATTCCTTTTATCTTCTCGAAGTCATGAAGAAGGCTTGGAAACCATGGAAGGAATATACTGCCCGGGAATAGGGCAAAAATCTGTTTCTTTTTCGCTTTGATAACCCAAAAGAATGAGAGTGGGGTGTTTCGAATCAACCATGACATTTTGAGGGTTTTCTATTCGCTTTAAAGGTAATTGAAGAAACGGAACAACCATCCACAATTTCCATCACGGAAACCCCCTTCTGGACTCGTTTCTACGACCTACCTATCACGTGCATGAACGAAAAAGTCATTAACAATTATGGCGAGACAGATTGGCACGCTTGTTGCATGGGATTCGGATGGCGATACTTTGTTCGGCAAATCGGCTAGAATCAAAATTGCTATTGACATATCCAAACCATTGCAACGGGGACTCACAGTCAAGATCAAAAGAGAACCAAAATGGGTTCCTCTCAAATATGAATCCTTACCGATTTATTGTTTCTATTGCGGGGCCATCGACCACCATTTCCGAGCGTGCAATGACTATGACAACAGCACGGCCCAAGCCCCAACCGAAGTAAAGTACGACCCGTGGTTAAAAACATCTCCTTATAAACAACCTCGTTTGAACCCACCTATGTCATCTACACCTCCCACAAATCCCAAAACACCCAAACAACTTATACTCCACACAAAACCCCAACAACCATCCCCACCCCAAACCCCCAACAACCTTTAAAACCCCGCCAGACATGCACGCCAACCCTCATCCCATAAATCAAGAACTACCTACAATACCCAACCTCGATTCCCAAATTCTCTCTATCGAAAAATTTCACTCTCAACCATCTCAAACCTCTATCTCATTATCCCCCACCCCTACCACAAACCTTCAACACACATCTGACCTACACCATGTCTATCCAAGTACCCCATGCATAATTATTTCTACAAACCCATTTGAAATGACATACACAAACCAAAACTCCTACACTACGTCTGCATTAACCCTCGTAAATGACCTATTGCCACCCACCCCCCAGAATGATACTATACAACATCAAAACCTGTCTCCTATACATAATCCTAAGACTCCCATCACCTGGACCCGACTTCACCCACCTAAACCCCCCACGCCCAATAATCCCGCCAGCATCCTCCCAAAACAAAGGAAAAATAAAAAATCCCCAGTCGGATTTTGACCCACCCCACCCAACTCCTTTAACCAAAAAACCCAAATAGATTGCCCCAAACTCTGAATCTATGAATGCGAACATCGATGATATTCCAACGGCGGAGATTGCCAAGGAGCAATCCCACAGATCACAATGAGTTGCTAGAGTTGGAACTGTCGAGGGCTTGGGAACCCTCAGACAGTTCAAGTGCTTACACGAGATATCAAGCGAAAAGATCCCACCATCATTTTCCTTATGGAAACAAAACTTCTAGATTCAGAAATTGGTAAAGTATGCGATAAACTAGGTTTCTCCAATTTTCTAGCGGTTGACTGTGACATGCGAAATGGGGGAAGGAGAGGCAGCCTATGCCTCATGTGGAAGGAAACTATTCATCTGACAGTCCAATATCATTCTCTTTATGCAATAGATGTCTTAATCGATGGGTCCTGGCACTTGACAGGGGTATACGGATGGCCGGAAGATCAACTAAAATCGAACACGTGGCACCTTCTTAAATCTCTATATGCAAACAACAACTCCCTGTGGCTTTGCATTGAAGATTTTAATGAAGTTCTCTATCACTCGGAAAAATTGGGAGGTCGCCCTAAGGATGACACCAGGATTGAAGCCTTCAGAGATACGCTTTCGGAGTGCAAACTAGATGACCTTGGTTTTGACGGTTTCAAATTCACATGGACTAATGATCAAGAAGGGGCGGACAATATACAAGAGCGACTTGATAGGTGCGTGGAAAATATCTCATGGGTGGGTAAATTCCCAATGTATAAAATCGAGCACATGGTTCGCGTCTTGTCGGACCACTATCCAATCCTATTGACTTGGGTGGTATCTAAATAGTGCGGCAATACTAAGAAAATACGCATGTTTCGTTTTGCAAAAATGTGGTTACAAGATGCTTCGTGCAAACCATTCATCCTACAGGTGTGGAACTCTCATCCGGAAAGTGGTACCCCAATCCAGACTAAAGAAAAAAATTCATCAATTGGGTGTCTCTCTCCTCCGATGGGAATCGTCATATTTTGGTATGATCAGAGCTCAACTTGATTGTGCACGCAACCAATTGGCAAAACTCCAAGCCCTACCACCCGTGTGCACCAATATAAGTGCAGCTAAAAAATTAGAAAAAAAGATAACGACTCTTATGCGGCGCGAGGAAACCATGTGGTTCCAACGGTCCTGAGCTAACTGGTTGAAAGACAGGGATAAAAATACGGCATTTTTCCATAAAGTGGCCTGTGGTCGATAGAAGCGAAATTTCATCGAGAAATTTTTCTGATACAATAGGACGGTGGATAGAGGACCAAAGCGAAATGGTGACAATGTTTCAACATTACTACGAGAATTTGTTCACGTCTACTACTGATTCAAATTTCACTAGGGTCTTGGACGCAATAAATCCTGGAATGCCGGAAAAACTCAGAACTGAAATTGGCGTGCCATTCAACGAGTCAGAAATTGCCATAGCACTATCTCAGATGCACCCTTCAAAGGCCCCTGGGCCCGACAGTATGCCTGCTCTTTTTTTTCAACAGTTTTGGTCCTCTATTAAAAAGGATGTTGTTGCCACCATCCTTAATATTCTTAATAACCAAGTTGATCCCTCCCCTCTTAATCATACCCATATCATTCTGATACCAAAAAAGAAGCACCCCTCATTCCTTAGTGATTTTAGACCTATTAGCTTATGTAATACGATTTTTAAAATTATCACTAAAGTCATTGCTAATAGGCTTAAAAATGCCCTTGCTCATATGATCCGCCCGAGCCAATCAACTTTTGTCCCTGGTCGTTTAATCACTGATAATGCCCTTTTAGCCTTTGAGATCTTTCATGCGATGAAATCAAACACAACCACTAAAAAAGGATCCTTCGCACTCAAACTTGACATGAGCAAGGCTTATGACAGGGTTGAGTGGGAATTCTTACACCAGGTCATGTTACGTCTAGGCTTACCTCGACATTTTGCATTTCTTATTATGCGATGTATTTCCACGGTTTCATACTCAGTTCTAACTAACGACATCCCTGGTAATTGTTTTGCCCCCACTCGGGGCCTTCGCCAAGGCGACCTCCTTTCCCCCTATTTATTTATCTTTTGTGAAGAGGCTTTCTCGTCTCTTATCAGAAGCTCGGAGCTGGCGGGGAACATCCATGGTTTTAAAGTTTGTAGAAGGGCACCGCCCGTTTCTCACATTTTTTTCACGGATGACAGAATAATATTTGGGCAAGCAACCAGCGATGAAATTCAGGAAATCCAGAATATCATTACCACATACGGGGAGGCATCTGGTAAAGTGGTGAATTTTGAGAAGTCGGAAATTACATTTAGCAAGGGTGTCGACCTAGCCAATGATATATCTCTTGCTAACCGCCTAAGAGTCCAGAAGGTTGACAAACACCAAATATATCTTGGGCTGCCAACACATGTGGGTCGATCAAAAAAGAATATATTCAATGCACTAGTCGACAGAGTGGGAAAAAAACTAAAAAACTGGAAGGCTATTACACTATCGGTAGTGGGGAAATTGATATTGCTAAAATTCATGGCGCAAGCGATACCCACATACATCATGAGTTGCTTCCAAATCCTAGTAGAAATATGCCAAAAAATAAACTATTGGATGGCAAATTTCTGGTGGGGGCAAAGAAAAGATGAAAGGAAATTTCATTGGCTAATTAAATGGAACTCCCTTTGCAAATCGAAAGATCAAGGAGGTATGAGATTCAGGGAGCTATCTATTTTTAACAAAGCCATGCTAGCCAAACAAGGGTGGAGATTAATACAAGAAGATAGCTTTTTTTACTAGCCCGCACCCTAAAAGCCCGATACTACCCTAACAGAGACTTTCTAACGGCTACAATCGGTATAACCCCAGTTTTATCTGGCGAAGTATTGTAGCGGGAAGAGACATTATCCGAAAGGGATCTAGAAGGCTAATAGGGGATGGTAGTTCTATTCGTATTTGGAGAGATCCTTGGTTGCCGTCCAATAATAATTTTTACCCTTGTTTACCAAATGGAGATTGGCAGGAGGGAATGGTCGTACGCGAACTAATACATGAGGACACAACACAATGGAATGTTGATATGGTCACGAACATATTCACTCGTGAGGACGCCCAAACAATTTTGAATATCTCGCTAAGAAATTACTGGTGTGAGGATCACTCGGTTTGGCATTTTATGGCTAATGGTCAATATAGCATCAAATCCGGGTACAAAGTTGGCTTGGCCTTGGACTCTCGATTCACAAATATGCCATCGACATCGGGGGACGCTTCGACTCTGTGGAAATGGATTTGGAAGCTACCAATATCCCCCAAGGTGCAAGTATTTTTGTGGAAAATGCTAAATAATGCGCTACCAGTCCGTGCGGCATTATTTCAACGTAGAGCGGTACCCAACCTGTATTGTGAGTGATGCGGTGAAGGTATCGAAATGGTGGAACATGCGCTACGTGATTGTCCTTGGAGCTCTTTCTTTTGGCGTGCTTCACCACTTCAATTAGACCCGGCAATTACCATTTCTTCAGCTCTGATACCAAACATGACAAACGAAATGACTAAACTCAGAAATGAAACTTTTGCAGCTCTGTTTGCCATGCACCTGTGGGTTTTGTGGTACGCGAGAAACTTGAGAACATTTCAAGACAAAGAACTCATCCACCATGAATGCTTTCTTTTAGCGTTGAAGTGTTTACAAGATTATCAAGATGTCAGGACTGAGAATAGGGGACTAACATTGGCAGTCAAGAAGATGCATTGGTCACAGCCAAAGGTAGGCTACTTTAAAATCAATGCGGACGCTTTGATCCTTAAAGGAAAAGGGTCAAGCATAGGCGTGGTGATTCGAGCACATAACAGGAAAGTTATAAAAGCACTGTCCCAACGCTACAACCAAGAATTTGCCATCGATATCCTGGAGGCCATCGCATGCCGGGAAGGTCTAAAGCTAGCCAAGGAGCTCCAGCTCAAGTGTGTCGAGTTGGAGACGGACTGTCAGACGCTAGTCCAATCATATCACCAGACTCAACCGAACCTCACTTACCTTGGAAGTGTAATCGAAGACATACAGAACCTCCACAACACCTTCGACTCCTGCACCTTGCGATATATCCCAAGATCAGCCAACATGATAGCACATCACCTTGCTAGATTCACTTTCTCGCTTTCTTGTAGTAATCTGCTTGTTGGTTATTTTCCTGTAGAACTCACTCATCTAATTCCAGAAGATGAAAGATTTTCCTAAGTTTCTAATATAATCGTTTCTTTCTCAAAAAAAAATCCTTTTGTTTATAAAACCTAAAAAGGTTGTAATTTTTTTGTTTATATTTTATATTCACCATTATAATATTATATATGATGCTACTTTTTAGGACAGATCACTCCAAGTTAACGAGGTTGAAATCTTTCTTCTCGAGGGGGAAGTCTTTTCTTTTTCTCCGGTAGCTGGAAAATCTTTCAATTGGAAACTTGCCTACACACACGCGCAAATGTTAGAGAGCTCCAGGGGTTATCCCAGGGAGGCCCCTCCGACGCTCAAGTCAGCACGGTGAACGAGAGAATAAAATAGTAATTGAATACTGAATTAAATGCGTAGGAGAATTATGAATAAATTAACTTACAGATGAATAGGAGAAACCTTTTTATACCTAGAAGATGGTCCATGTGGGCCGTGTAGGAGAATTTGACTTATGCGTTAGTCCCGGACACCTTTGGGCCGGTTATTTATTATTAAGAGCCCAATGGGTAATTAATATTAAATTAATATATAAATTAAATTATATATTAAATAATTAAATGTCGTTTTTGCCCTCAGATAAGCTCCCAGCTCCGGTGTTGGTGAGGGATGAAGCAAACTGGTACCATGTGTGGCTTGTCTTGTTGTACATCTTGTCTTGACTTTGGAGAATCTTGACCATGTCTTCCAAAGGTATTACTTCTCTCTCTACTCTTTACTTCTGAAATTTTTTGGTTTGTAGAAGACTTACATTCTTGAAAGTTGAGGTGAGAGTTGAGGTGAGAGATGAGAGTTTGAATGGTAGAGGATGGGTGGCTCCGGGACGTCTCTCCGGAGCGGGCAATGGCACCCTCCCGGGGGCGGATCAAGCCCCCCGATCCTTTGTTCCTTCCATTTTTCTCCGTCTTTTTGGGAGTTTTTCCCTTCTTTGATCCAGATTTTGGATTTCGGCCTTTATTCATTTTCGTGTTCCTACGTCTTCTCCGAAGTTTAGCTTCTGATTCCTTGTCAGTGGGGATTTATTCTTTATTTGTGTAGAGATGAACCCTTTCCCTTGCAAGGAAGCTTTAATTCTTTCGAAGTAGCCGGAGATACTTGTATTTTGATTTATCCCTTCCGGGGCTTGAAGGGAGCACCCTTCTCGAGCTTGGAGGGAGCACCTTTTTGTAGCTTGGAGAGAGCACCCTTCTCGAGCATGGAAGGAGCACCCTTCTGGAGCTTGGAGAGATCACCCTTCTTGAGCTTAGATAGATCACCTTCTCGAGCTTGGACGGAACACCGTTCTGGAGCTTGGAGAGAGCACCCTTTTGGAGCTTAGAGGGAGCACCCTTCTCGAGCTTGGAGGAAGCACCCTTCTAGAGCTTTGAGGAATCACCCTTCTCGAGCTTTCTCCAAGTTCCTGCTTTCTCGTTTAGATATTTTCTGCACAGATGTTATCATTTTTGACTTCTTTTTCTTGCACATTTTTGTCATGAAGAAGAATTTATGGAGACCCATGTGAGGAGGCCCCTTCCCTCCGGGGTCTTAGCCGGAGCCGAAAAATGAGGACTCTCCCGTGGTAGGAGCCTCTTCCCTTCGGAGCGTAAAGATTCTCTAAGGGACTTTATTCACCTCACGTAGCGGAAACTTCTTTAGAGGATCTTATTTTCCTCTCGGAGTGGAAAGCTTCTCTAGAGGACCTTGTTTGCCCCGTGGAGCAAAAAGCTTCTTTAGAGGACTTTATTTGCCTTACGGAGCAGAAAGCTTCTCTAGAGGACTTTGTTTACCTCATGGAGTGGAAAACTTCTCTGGAGGACTTGGTTTTCTTCATGGAGCGGAAAACTTCTCTGGAGGACTTTATTTGCCTCATGAAGCAAAAAGCTTCTCTGGAGGACTTGTTTGCCTCATGTAGCGGAAAGCTTCTCTAGAGGACTTTGTTTGCCTCATGGAGCAGAAAGCTTCTCTAGAGAACTTTGTTTGCCTCATGGAGCGGAAAGATTCTTTAGATAACTTATTTTTCTCCGGGAGCATCGAGGTAGTGCCTTATCTAGCGAGGATATTGGCGAAAACACTTAATGGCATAGATGAGTGCTGGCAACCGCATTCTTTGGTGAGAGCGGGGTAATAGACGCTTGGCTGCTTTTTATTTGATGTGCAATGGGTTCTTGGGTTGATTCCTTCATGGTTCAATTTTTTCGTCTTTGGAGTCTTCTTCTTATCTAAAGAGTTGAGCATTTCTCTCTTTTTTTGCGTTGGGGTGTTCCACTTCAATGAATGGAGATTTTACGGAGCTCCCTCCAGCTGAGGATGGTTCATGGACAAGTTTTCTGAGGAGTTCTATTTTTCTGTAAACGATTGCTTGTTCCAGAGATAACTTGACTTGTATGGATGGCTCTTGAATCATTAGCCCGAGCGCCGAGGGGAGTTTGTGCCTATCTTTTCTGGACTTCAAGGTTTGTTTGACCTCCATCAATGTGATGAGCGTCTGGTTGCTTTCCAGTTCATTATTCCTCTCTTCTGTTCTAGTCGAGTGAGGGTCATTCTTCATGCAGCTACTGTTGCGGCCTACAATGGCACGATGCCCTTACGAGGGGTCTTTATGCAGCTGGCGGAGCTTGGGGATATCCTCGTATAACTCCGAGATCATTAATGTCGTAGAGTGTTCAAGGTAGCCTCATTGAGCTATAGAGCTTCCCGGGTCTAGTGAACTTATCTGGTGGCCAGAGCCCTTCAAGATGAGGAGATTGCAGAAGGGCGCCCTTTTGGCCAAGCAGGCACCCCACCTGAGCGGGTAGGACGCGTCCTTCACCGGGCTGTATGCGTCTCCTTCACTCTAGAGTTGTTGAATGGCGCCCCTCTGGAAGAAGGGGTCTATCCTCATGTCCTCTCAATGGTCTACCTCTTGCTTGGTGTTCCCAGCTTTGGAGCCTGCGGCTTCCACAAATCACTTCATGAAGACTTGCACTAGTTCTCTTTCTGGTTGTTTTACTTGAAAAAGATGAACTATGGTCTCTAAATACTTCCTTCTGAGGGAGAACTGTGGTGTAAATGCAGTAGTGAGTTTGTATCCCAGTGATTGATCTAACTGGGAGCTAATCAACCAAGTTAGTGGTGTTTGGTCAATGTTGTCCGGACACTTTACAATAGGAAGCGTCCATCATACTGTAGAGATCCTCCTTTGCATGGAGTTTGTCTAAGTGTTCCTGATGGACCTTCGGTCTCATCATACTAGGGTAGGCTGGAGATCTTGATGCCCGAGAGCAATGGCTTGGCGAAGATAGCAGAGCCAATGAACTTTTTCCCTATAGCGATAGCCCGCGAATTGGCTTTGCTGATGTTTTACCGCTTGGGACTTTTCTGCGGGCTTGTGAGTGTGGACTCCAGAGTGTTAGGCTCCATTTCCAGCTTCTCTTCCAGCGGGAGCATGCTGGTCACCTTGATTTTTTCCCATGTCCTTCATTTCTTTTATCTTCTTCCTCAAGGCTGGGGTCTTCAATATCTGGCGGAGCTTGAGGGAGGTCTTCCCACAGCTTCTGTCGTAGCATGATTCCTTGAAGCAACTCGGGCAACTTCTTTGAGCAGAGCTTAGAGGGTTCTTCGCATTAAACGATTTTCTTCAATAGACGGAGCCCCCCATGAGGAGGTGACACCCTTCTTGGTTTTGGCTGAGGCGGCACCCCTCCCGGGGAAGGGGGTTGTCCTCTCATCTACAATGTGATAGTTCTTCAATGGCGGCTCTTCTTGGCTCCTGCTGCGTCCTTTATTTCTTTTCCTCTAGGTCAAGGTCTTCAATGGTGGGCGGAGCCCGGGATGGTGCTCCTCTGGTTCCGACCGCAGCTTGATGCCTGAGGGCATTCCGTGCATCTCCTTCTAGAATGATTTGGAGGGTTTCCTTGGTTAGAAGAATTTCTTCACTGGGCGGAGCGCCTCCAGAAGAAGGCGGCGGTGCCCTTCATTTTTTGCAGGAGAAGCGGCGCCCTTCCGGTTGAAAGGTAGCTAGCCTCCCGCCATCTTGGTGGCCTTTTCTCTTTCTAGTCTCAAGCCCCACGACCTACAGCTTGAGATCTGACTTCACGCGCTTGCGACTAAGTTTGCATCTTCGTGTACTTTGGTTATTCCCATATACGACGCCAAAATGATGATGATTTTTTTAAGATAGATCACTCCAAGTCAACGGGGTTGACGAAATCCTTCTTCCTGAGGGGGAAGTCTTCAAGTTTTCTTCTCCGGGAGCTGGAAAATCCTTCAACTAGGAACTTGCCTGCACAAACACGCAAACGTTAGAGGGCCTCGGGGATTGTCCTAGAGAGGCCCCTCCGACACTCAAGTCAGCACGGTGAACGAGAGAATGAAATAGTAATTGAATACTGAATTAAATGCTTAGGAGATTTATGAATTAATTAACTTACAGATGAATAGGATAGACCTTTTTATACCTGGGAGATGGGCCATGTGGGCCGTGTAGGAGAATCTGGTCTATGAGCCAGTCCGTGTAGGAGAAATCGGCCTATAGGCCAGACCCAAATACCTTTGGGCCGGATTATTTTACTAAGAGCTCGTTGGAAAATTAATATATAAATCGAATTATATATTAAATAATTTAGTATTATTTTTGCCTCAATAATATATATATATATATATATATATATATATATGCGCGCACAATAGACAGGTGTGAAATACAGAAATGGAAGAAATCACACATCATTACATGAAAGAAAACATTTTGATACCCCAAAAATAATAGCATATTTAAAATCATGTCCTTTTTGATTTATTTTGCTAGAGAATAGTAGTGAAAAAAATTGGGAGAAAAAAGATGAATTTTGAGAGTGTAATTGGATGTGAGATAAAAAAGTAATGATGAAAGTTGATTTGATGTGAAAATAGTAAAACAATGATTGAATGTGATTGATAGTTAGAAATGTGTGAGTGAATGAATAGTAAAATTTGTGGGATAATGTGTAATAATGATTAGTTTTTTGTGAAAAAATGTGTAGATGTGATTGGTGAAAGAAAAAGTGAGAAAAAGTGAAAATGAGAGAATAGTGTATTTTCTGAAATTTTTCATAAACAATCGCATGTTTGGTCAAAAAAAATTCTCCAGCGGAACAAAAATGGATTATCGCTCACATCCAATCGCAACCTAAGTTGCTATTCTAAGAAATCGTAGTACAATTTGACACTGTGAACATAATTCACTCCACTATTGTTCATCTAAATGCTTGCATAATGAATACTATATTGTGTTATTGAAATGATTATAAATTTGTTTCTTAATTTATATATTAAATCAAATATGGTATCTTAACTCGAAATTGGATAGTGCTGCAATTGGTTTATACGGTCAAATTTGGACCAAAAGAAGGGAGTGATTGCTTGACCTTTCGTTCTGCTCATTTTTACTTTTAGAGTGAATAGTGTGAAAAAATTATTTTAAAAAAATGAGAATGAATTTTGAGAGTGTGATTGGATATAAGATGAAAATGTGATGATGATAGTTGATGTGATAGTTTTTTTAGTATAATAGTGATTAGATGTGATTGGTGATTTGAAAAATAAGAGAGAGTAAATAGTTTATTTGTGATATTATTGTATAATAATGATAGTTGATGTGATATTTTTTTATTTAAATTATAATTGGATGTGATTGATGATTTGAAAAATGAGCAAAGTGAATAGTATATTTAAAAAAAGAAACTCACAAGCAATCACATGTTCCTTCAAAATTTTGTCCAAAAAGTGGAAGGAGTGAAATTTTTTTCATAGGCAAGCACTCCCTTAGAGTTCGATTCCTACCTCACCTCAGTAGATGTGCTAAAAAAAGACAACTTATATGAACTACATCCAATTCCGACTAGTGAACTACATCCAATTTTGATGTTGACACTAAACAACGACATATGCAATTAAGCAGAACATCCCCTTTCTTGTTCTCCTCATGTTAGGAGTCCGGTCATCCCTTAGGGTTTTCTGTTAGGGTTTCAACCCGTCGGTCGCCTTTCCTCGAGAGGCCTTGTCCCTTCCTGTGTCCTATCTAGCCTTCTGCCTAATCTCCCTCCTCTCTCTTTAACCTAAGTCTCTTTTTCTGGTTTTGGTCGCGTTTTAGGGTTCCCGTTCTATTGGTTGGAACCCCTTCTTTATGTCCTTCTCATCGTCTTTTTGCTCTTCCCGTCTTTCTGTCGCGGTCGTTGGTTTATTTTGGAAAGGGAGATCTGCCCAGATCTGTGCAGTGACTACCCCCCAGAGAATTGGTTCTTTTAGGGCTTTATTCATTTTTTCTGTTTTCTTTTTGCAGGGTGCCGGGAGTGTGGTTCGGATCTTCGTTGGCTTTGCGAGAGAATTGGTTGGATAGTATGGAGGAGTTGTCAGAAAAAGAAAATAGAGTTCTTGACTTGGATGAAACAGGAGGGGATATTCGGGACACAAACAAAATTCACTCCTGCTGCTTGGTCGGTAAACTCTATACTGACAAAAATTGGAAATCCTTCTACCTCATTGAAGTTATGAAAAAAGCGTGGAAGGCGAAGGGAGAAATAATCGCGCGGGAATGGGGCGAAAATCTGATTCTATTTCGTTTTGAGAACATGGAGGATATGACATGGGTGCTCAACAATCAGCCATGGCATTTCAACGGGGGACTTTTCGCGCTTAGAGAATTACGGGAAAACGAACAACCCTCTACAGTCGTTATAAGACATGCAACATTCTGGGTTTGGGTGTATGATGTTCCACTTGCATGCATGAACCCTACCACGACAAAGTCGATTGCGGAACGGATTGGTGATCTCTGTGCGTTAGACCACTCGACAGAGGGGATGTTCGGAAAATTTCTGCGGTTCAAAGTTTATATTGATGTTACAAAACCACTTCAGAGAACGATGACAATCCGCATTAAAAGAAACCAACTGACTCTTCCGATTAAGTATGAGGCCTTACCGATTTACTGTTTTTGCTGCGGATTAATTGGGCATTTTTTCCGCAACTGTGACTTGTATGACCGGAATGAGTGCATGGACTCTGCTAGTATGAAATTCGGACCCTGGCTTAAGGCATCACCGCTTAAATGTGCATTGGCTAATCGAGATTCATCCGGAGCTACCTCTTCATCGACAAGCCGCAACTTGTTTGGTAAGGACCCTCACACCCAACCTCTTCGAAATATATCGGTCTCGCACCCACTAAACACCCAGGCCCTCCCCTCAACCCCTAAACAAACCTAAACCCACGACCCCGATAGCCCCGAACGAGTTGGTACTAATGATCCCATTTTATCCCCGATTAATGCACAAATTAGACGCTCCCTTCAATCCCTATCCATAATCCCCACTCCAAACAAAAACAACCTGCTGCAAAATAATCAACCAACCGTGGAAAAAGAAACCTACCCCATTACTAACCTATCAGACCCCCCTCTCAATAAAATCGATTTGAATGAAAGTGTTCCACCCAACCATGAGCAACTAATCCACCATACCCCTCATAATGCACACACATCCCCATCCACAGCCTCCTCCACAAATACCCCAAAAAAAACACCAATATTCAAGATCCAAAAACCAAGCCCACTTCAACAGCACCTCAATCCCATTCTCCCAGCAACCCCTCTACATCATCAACCTCCCACTCTAACACAAAAACTAAGCCCAAACCAAGGACACCAAAAACATGGACCCGTCTCAACCAAAAACCAAAAACCCCACCCCCAAAACCTACCGTGCCGGCCAAAAGACCCGCCCCCAATGATCCATCTATGACCATGGAAACCAACCCATCTCAACAAAAGAAACAAAGAGAATTCGGACTTTATGATGTTCAATGCAATTTTAGTTTATCGGCGGAGGTTGCAAGGACGCAACCCCACCGGGACCAATGAATTGCCTGAGTTGGAACTGTCGGGGGCTTGGGAACCCACCGACAATTAATGCGCTTAACAGAATAATTAGATCCAAAGATCCCAGTTTTGTTTTCCTTATGGAGACAAAACTTACACAGGAGGAAATTCATAACATCGGCATGAAATCTGGACTTGAAGGAATTTTTAGCGTAGAGTGCGATATGTCATCGGGAGGAAGAAAGGGTGGATTATGTTTGCTCTAGAAAGATACATTCAGTGTTAACATTCTCTCATCATCGTTACACCATATAGACGTTTCAATATCGGATGGGAACAAGAATTGGAGATTAACAGGTATTTATGGGTGGCCCGAGGACGGACAAAAAGCACAAACATGGGCTCTGCTTCGTGAACTTGCAGGATCGAATAATAACCAGGGTTGGTTATGTGTAGGTGACTTCAATGAAATTCTTTATAGCTACGAAAAGATCGGGGGACGTACCAAAGATGATAGGAAAATGGAGGAATCCCACTCCTGCATGCATGATACATGACTTGAGGACCTTGGCTATGAGGGTTTCTCCTATACTTGGACGAATGGTCAGAATGGTACGGATAATATACAAGAACGCTTGGATAGATGCTTGGGCACGATGGAATGGATATTATTATACCCGGACTACAAGGTTGCACATCTTCCGCGAGTGGGTTCGGATCACTACCCGATCTTGATCGCATGGAATAAAATAGCTAAGAGTCGGAGACAGTAAAAGCGGAAAAAGGCAAATGGTGTATCTCTTTGAAACTATGTGGCTATTGGATGAATCTTGTAAAAAGGTGGTGCAAAAGGCCTGGCGGGGAGAGAATAGTGCAATCTCGGCCGAGAGTTTAGCACAAAAAATTCACAGATGTGGGCAAGAATTACAAATTTGGGAGCGTGAACACTTTGGTAATGTGACTAAGCAAATAGGTGATTGTGATGCCCAACTAAGCAATCAAGGTCCTGTGCCTATGACGGAAGCGCATATTAGAGATCGTAATGTGGCGAAAACAAACCTGGCTTATCTCTATAAAAAGCAAGAGGCTATGTGGCATCAGAGGGCGAGAACAAATTGGCTCAAGGACGGGGATAAAAATACGGCCTTCTTCCACAAAATCTCTTCGGGTCGTCGATCAAGGAACTCAATTGAAAAAATTCAAGATATAAACAATGGGTGGATTGAGGATGAGCAACAAATTAGTGGAATTTTTCAGAACTACTACCAGAACCTATTCTCTTCAGAGGCCAACTTAGAGATGGACAAAGCCCTCGACGTTCTTGAAAATAAAATGACGGGGGAAATGAATGACACTCTGATTCAACCATTCACTGGGGAGTAAGTAACGACAGCCCTGATGCAAATGCACCCTACCAAAGCACCAGGACCCGACGGTATGCCTGTTATTTTCTTTCATAAATTTTGGTCGCTCATTAAATATGATATCCTTCGTATTGTTCTTGATATTCTTAATGGCCATAAGAGTCCAAAAGCACTCAATCACACGTTCATTGTTTTGATTCCTAAGAAAAAGAAAGCCGAACGTGTGACTGACTATCGCCCCATAAGTCTTTGCAATGTCCTTTTCAAAATTATCACTAAAACGATTGCAAATAGACTTAAGTCTATATTACCGAGTCTTATTTCCCACACACAATCTGCTTTTGTCCCCGGTCGCCTCATCACGGACAATGCTCTATTGGCTTTTGAGATCTTCCATTATATGAAAATTAGCCAAGCCAAGAAAAGAGAAAATTTCGCATTTAAACTCGACATGAGCAAGGCTTATGACCGAGTTGAATGGAATTTTCTTCGACACGTGATGATTAAACTGGGAATAAACAGTGATTTTGTGGAGTTAATTATGAGATGTGTATCCTCTGTTTCTTTTTCGTTATTGATTAATGGCCAGATTGGAGATGTCTTTACCCCTACTCGTGGGCTTCGACAAGGAGACCCGCTTTCCCCGTATATTTTTCTCTTTTGTGCAGAAGCTTTCTCGGCTATGATGAAAAGAGCCGAATCGTGTGGAAACTTGCATGGAATTCAGATTTGCAGACGCTCGCCACATATTTCACATCTATTTTTTGCCGACGATAGTATTATTTTTGGCAGAGCAAATGAGAAAGAGATTGAGGAGACGGGCAAAATAATTCAGGCATATGAGTGGGCATCTGGTCAAAGAATTAATTTGGAGAAGTCGGAGATATCGTTTAGTGGGAATATTGAATTGGCAAGACAACAGCACTTGGCCTTAAAGTTAAGGGTGATTCGGGTTGAGAAGCACGCAATTTACTTGGGCATACCCACTATCGTTGGGCGATCGAAAAAAGAGGTATTTCAGTTGGTCGTTGATCGGGTTAGGAAAAAACTAAAATAATGGAAGAGTCAACTGTTATCATCGGCGGGCAAAATGGTGTTGATAAAGTCGGTGGCCCAAGCTATACCCTCGTACATTATGAGTTGTTTTTTACTCCCCCAAAATATCTGCCAACAATTGAATTCTATTGTTAGCAATTTTTGGTGGGGTGAAAAACGCGATGAGAAACGAATCCACTGGTGCGCTTGGAGTTTGCTTACAAAGGCGAAGGAGGAGGGTGGTATGGGTTTCCGGGACTTGGTATGTTTTAACGAGGCTATGTTAGCCAAACAAAGCTGGAGGCTTATCCATGAAGAAGAATCGTTGTTAGCTAGGTCTCTTCGGGCGAAGTATTACCCAAATAATAATTTCCTCAACGCAACAACTGGCTATAATCCATCATACACTTGGAGAAGCATTGTCGCGGGAAAAGAAATTATTATAAGGGGAATATGTTGGAATATTGGCAACGGAGTGGTGGTAAATGTGTGGAGCGATCCATGGGTGCCGGAGCTCCCCAACTTTCGGATTATGAGCCCTCCCGGAGACAGACCTCATGACCTTAAGGTTCGAGACTTGATTGAAGATAATGTGTTGATGTGGGATATTGATCGTCTAACCGAACTGTTCAATCCTCATGAAATTAGAGCTATCAGAGCCATCCCATTAATTCCCAACAGCAGGCCTGACAGAATCATGTGGCATTACACAAAAAATGGGATTTATAGTTTGAGATCCGGGTATAAATTGGCGAAAAAAATGAAAGAGTGCACCACCGATAGCCCGTCGTCTTCAGGGAGGGACTCAAAAATTTGGAAATGGGTCTGGCATTCGGACATCCCTCCAAAAGCAAAAATATTCTTTTGGAAGTGCCTAAAAGGAGTTATCCCGGTCAAGAGCAACTTAAATAAAAGAGGAGTTGAGACAGATATGCTGTGTCGTCGTTGTGGGATGGAGGTTGAGACAGAGGTGCATGCGTTGCGGGATTGCCCCTGGGCTAGAGTTGTATGGGAAGCAGGGCCGCTGCGACTTAATACTCGAGGTTTAGAGAGGGAGGGCTCTTTGGCAGATTGGATTTGTTGGGAGAAAGATAGAATAGCGGATGAATCCCATGGTATCTTCATTATGATACTTTGGAGTATCTGGTTTGGGAGAAATCATATAACATTTCAACAAAAAATGCTTGAGCCGCATAGATGCATTGAGATGGCTTGCAGGGGACTGATGGATTACCAGACAGCAGCAAGTGGATGCATAGCAATTACCAGGGAACGAACCAGTGCAGAAATTTGGGAACCACCCTCTCCCTCATGGCACAAAATCAACACGGACGCATCCATTGTATCGGGCCAAGGAACAGGGTTGGGGATAGTGATGAGGGACCATCACGGGCACACATCTCAAATCTTCTCCAGGCGGATAACTGAAGAGCTGGGCGTGGACTTAGCTGAAGCAACGGCATGTCGAGACGGGGTGGCTTTGGCGCTTGAAGCTGGCATCCAGAAGGTCGTGCTGGAAATGGACAGTTTACAAGTATTTCAGGCTTTAACGAGGAACTCGACGAACTTCTCGTACCTTGGGAACATTATTGAAGACATTCGCATTCTCCTACCGTGGTTTCATTCCTTTAAAGTTAATTGGGTTAGACGGACAAGTAATGTAGTTACACATCATTTGGCACGTTTTGCTTTTACCTTAATTCCGTTGTTTTCTGTTCGAGGGGGCTTTCCTCAGTACATTGAAGACCTTCTCAAAGAGGAAGCCCCCATTCTGTTTGATTGATTATTAATGCAATGGCTTTCCTTCTCAAAAAAAAAAAAAATTCCTACTAGTAAACAAAAAATAAAACAACCTTTTCGAATGATGTTTGATAGTTAATAACCGCCAATACGACATGGAGACGGGGGTATGTACCACCTGCTTATGATATTTTTCTGGGCCCCCAAAGAGTGAGTGAGACTGGTCCACTAGCCGGGTAAGTAGATGCTACCCAAGTGGGTAGTGCCCAACTCCCGTCGGATTGTGACATGTGTCCCATTTTGATTTTTTTTTTTTGGAAAAAAATACATGCATATGTTATAGTGGGACACTTGGCAAAATCACAAGGGGGTTGGGCACAACCCACTTGGGTAGCATCAACCCCCCCTAGCCCACTTAAAAAAATTATGTTATTATTATTATTTTTAACGTCTTGAAATTCACCAGCAATACATCATTCTTCCGAGTAGTGAGGAGGCCACCTAGTATTTTTAGTTGTTGTCAAGTCATTATCAAATAATTTTGGGCCCTTGAAGCTTTGTGTCGATACTTTTTTAGGCAAATTTTTAATGGATACTTTCTCAAATTTAGTTCAGATTCTAAATCATGACCCCAAATTTTATGATAATTATGCTATCTGCTTTCCAGCAAGCGAATATATAATGAGTAGGTCTTTTATAAGACCGTCTTAGTTTCATACGCATCCTATTCCGTAACACGGATCCTACCCGCGACCCGCCCACCTGTTATTTAAAAAAAAAAATTCCGCTTCAGCGCTTGTAGGGGATCAAACCCACGAGCCTATGGAGACATAAGGTAGTGTTCTACCACTACACCACTAGTGTTTATTGCGCAATTTCAGTATAACAATATATATAAACCCTTTCATAAATACGCCTGGTAATTTAAAAAAAACGCTTATAAATGTAAAGGCTAAGAATCGAACCCAAGTCTATTAAAAAAACATGATACATTATCTCAATGGATACTTAGAAAAGTGTTACTTTAACTACATCATATTTATTTTTTATTTTTCCTCTTTATTTGTTCCTAGTTTGTGACTGTATTAAGAAATCTGAAATTTTATCTCCACAAACGGATACTTTTACTTATAAAAGTGTTACTTAACTATATCATATTTATTTTTTTATTTTTCCTTCTTTCCTTCATTTCTAATTTGTGACTATATTAACAAACATGATACTTTTATCTCAAAAAATAGATACTTTAACGTATAAAAGTGTTACTTTAACTCTGCTATATATATATATATATATATATATATATTTATTGTAATATATTCATAATTTGTGACTATATTAAAAAATATGTCACTTTATCTCAAAAAACAAATACTTTTACTTATAAAAGTATTATTTTAACTCTATCATATTTATTATTCCTCTTTCTTTGTATTTATTATTAAAAAATATAATACTTTATTTAAAAAAACAAATATTTTTACTCTTAAAACATGATATTTTTATCTCAAAAAAATATATTTTTACTCATAAAGGTGTTAATTTAACTCTGATATATTTATTTGTCCTTCAATGTAATGTAATCATAATTTGTGGTTATATTAAAAAATATGATACTTTATCTAAAATAACCGATAATTTTTCTCATAAAACTATTACTTTAACTGAGGAAGAAAAACAGAAAAAAAAATAAAACAAAAAAAAGGCAGGAGCTGTTGTTGACCCGTGGACCTAGTCAACAGGATCCGCGGATCCGCAGGTCAAATATATATAAATTTTTGCCATCTATAATTGAAATTTCTCCAAGGAGTATGGCAAATAAATCTTTAATAAAATCTTCAATAATTTTCTTTAATAAAGATACTAAAACATATTTAATTATTTTGTTAATGCAAATAGTTTCACATACACTTGCAACAAGATTTCTTTATTTACAATAATAAGGGGCAAACGCAGGGGTGGTTCTATGGCTGTGCACGAGACTTGGAGATTACCTGAACCGAATTGATACCTGAATTGAAAAATATCCGAACTGAAAATATCCGTTGACTTTTTTATTTCTTCCGAACCGAACCGCCTCGAAAAATTTTCTAGTACGGTTCTGGAGATTTTCGAAATATCCGTATCGAGAATCGTACCGATCCATACCGAACCGAAGATCTGAAGATAGAACCGAATTTTAAGAATTGTTTAATACATATATATATTATTTTTATCTTATTTAAATTTTGATATTGTGACACCCACATTTAATTAACCTAGAAAATTATCTGAGATAATTATTATATTAAGTTTCTAAGAATTTATATCATTTAATTTATTAATATTTTATTATTTATTAAGTTTGGATAATTTTTAGAATATATACTTTACGATTTTTAGTCTTATAAAAATATTTATGGCTAATAAGATTTGCTAAAATAAAGAGAAATACAACATTTTTGGTTCAACAATATTAATTTTAGCATTTCGAAACTTAAAGTGTAAGCCTACACTCTTAGCCCAATGGTGACACACGACCCAATCCACCAGCCCGGTCCATGAACCTCCCCAAACCCATACCCATTGGATAGCCCTTAAGGCCTAAATGCCCAATGGACTATAATTGTTTGGTGATTTTTACATTTATTTTTTATTTTTTCTTATTTTATGATTAATCTCCGTTTCACCATACCGTCCAGTACCATGCACACCCCTAGGTGGTCCCTAGTCCAGTCCAAGGCACACCCCCAAATTGGGAAAAATATTAATTATTAAACATTTAGGCACAAAAATTCGTTTTGAAGACACTTATATATTTTGGCTATTACGAAAAAATAGTTGGGCTAGAGATAGTTTGACATGATGGCTACACTCCTTGCAATAATGTTTCACATAGTATTTCAATATATATATATATATATATATATATATAGGATTTGGATCAGGTGAGTCCACATATCTTATGTGAGTACACGAGACCAAATCGAGGCCTTGATTTTATTTTTAAACGGTTGAGATTAAGCATTTTACCATTTTTTAATAGATAACTTAATAAAAAAGGACTTTTGGTAATTTTAATTAATATCGCTTTTTGGGAGGAAATTATTTTTGGTAGTGGTCTAAAAATTAGGAACGGTTTAGGCAGACGTGTTTATCTAAAATCTTGCATATCTTTTCCTACTTGGTAATCGAATAGTCACTATTATCAAAGAAGAGTCATTCTCCCTGCAATGCTCAAGAGTGCTCTCTGCAAACCGTCTCCAAAATCATCCATACCGTGAGAAAACCCACCTCCATTTTTATTATTCAAGAATTCTTCTCATCCATCTATCGAAATACCAGCAAAAGTGAAAAATCACAGATTGATTTTTCATTCTACACATCCCGTTCCTGTGAAATACCAGCAAAAGTGAAAAATCACAGATTGTTGTAAAACCCTTCATTTGAAAATCAAAAAATCAATCTCATCAATCGGTCGGAAATCAAAATCCAAGTTGAACCGGCTCCACCTACATCACTCAGGTAGCTTGAAATTTCCTCAGAAGAAGTTTTTTGGAACCCACCAATTTTGCTGAAAAAAATCCACAAATCTGTGAAATACCCCCGATTCGTCTGTTATTTTTCGACGCGACATCCGTCACCACGAGTATTATTCGAGGAGGTAGCAAATTTTCAACTGTGCATTCACCCTCATTGTAAGTAGCGCAATTTGTTTTTCTCTTTTCGTTCATTTTTTTTTTTGATATTTTATTGCATTTTTATGAAGGACATTGCCAGGGCTGGATATGTTTTAAAATTGCATATGGTTGTTGATAAATATGCTTATAATTGTTCTGTATTATGCTTACATATATTTTAGATTATACTGTCAAACATGTGGAAGGTGGTAATTAGTATTTCCTAGTTTTTTAGAAGTATTGGAAGATTATTTTATTAAGGCAAAAAAATTATTTATTGTTGTCAATAATTATGCTCACAATTATTTTTCACAAGTATTGGGTGATTGCTTTAATGAGGCAAAAATATTGCTTATATGTGGTTTGTATATGCTTATATGCATTCAAGTATGTGCAAAATGCTTAGGATTGTTGTGTTTTTTTTGTCTTTATTATTTGAAAAAAAATGAAATTTCGGAGATTGCTTTAATGGGGTTTTTAAATGCATATTGTTGCTGATAACTTTGCTTATTTGTGTTGTATATTATGCTTATGCATATTTTATATAATGTTTTCATACAGGAGGTAATTAGTATTTGCCACTTTTTTTCCTAAGTTTGGGTGTTTGCCTAATGATGTTTTCAACTGCTTATTGGTGTTGACAATTGCGCTTATTCACATTCTGTATCATGCTTAAGCATTTCATATAATATGCATATATTTATTCTGTGTTATGCTTTATAAATGTTATATGTTAATAAATGCTTCAATTAAATGACTATTGTTCAGTTTTTTTTGTTAGTTCTTCTTTTGGAAATGGCAACAAAGAGCAAGAAGAGGAAGGCCGCAACTATTGATGATAGTGCAGAGGCGAGTAAGAAAAAACGGGGGAAGGATAAGGGAAAAAAGTGGTAGACGGTCGTAAGGATGATGAAGATTCCAAATATCCTAGGTTGTCTACGAGATCAACGCTGAGGAGGTTTGCTAAAGTTATTAAGAAACTGAATCCTGAACAGACGGCTGCAGTTAATGAGATTGGGTTCGGCGGCCTGTTGCACATGAAGATTGTTGAAATTTCGGCACCGTTAACTTACTAGCTGGTTGACAATTTCAATCCAATTAGCTGTGAATTAGTAAATATCAAAGGGGAAAACCATTCACATTTTAAATATGGTTGTTTTTTGACGTACACGTGTAGTTGATATTTAATGTTTTCTGACTATTGTTGTTTTGTTAGTTCATGGTTGTTAGATTTATGTAAAGCAGAAATCAGTTGCTTATGTAAGCAAATTTCAACTAGTCTATAAACAAAATTCAACTTTACTATAAGCAATATCTTATAATGTTTTTTAGCAGTATTCAAATGTTTTGTAAGCATGATTCTAATGCTTTGTAAGCAGAAGTCAACTTTCCTTGCAAGAAATTATCTTTCATGACATATTATACTGTTTTAGCAGTATTCAAATGATTTGTAAGCAGGATTTAAACGCTTTGTAAGCAGAAGTCAATTGCCTTGTAAGCAGTTGTCTTCATGATTTTTTATACTGTTCATTTTTTTCTTTTGCTCGAAAAGCATTATAGCAGTAACAAATAAGCAAAGTACAGAGTAGTAAAAATCATTATAACAACCATGCATACGCAATTTGTAATATGTGACTAAGCAATGTTAAAAAAATAAACTGGCAGTCACAATATTTTATCGAGCACATGGATTTTTTTCATTTTTTAAGAACAATTATTACGATTGTTTCAAACAAATAATTAGAAAGTATAAAATAGACATAAATATTAAGCGGTAAAATATGCATAAAAAAGCAGTATCAAATGTTTTAATACGCAGTATCAAACATGCACTTCAAAAATAATGTCAACAAGAGTAAAGATTGTTTGAAGCTCGAATAAAAAGGAGTCAAGAAAAAAATTCTACTTGTTGCATGTTCTGCTATTGTGCGAACCTATTTCTCCACATTTTCCACAACGTCTCTTCAATTTTTGCCCGACCTTGATTGCTTTCTCTTTCTGACTCTGAAGTTGGCTCTTGACTCGACTGCCGCTTTCCTTATTTTTGGCCTGTGGTGGTGGCAACACTATAACGCCTAGCTGGGATTTGTCCCCAACGAATTCTTCGATCAAGGATTGCTTGTTCACCGAATTGGAATCAGTTTGTTGGTCTATCAACAATTTTTCCTCATGGTATTTTATGATTTTGATAGGGTTTCAATCTCGGAGATGAATCCGATGTTATTTCAATCATTGTTGTTTGAACATTTGCAATTACAAATCAAGTTTCAACAAAAAATATAATTAAGCAACATTTAGAATACGCATAAGCATTCAGTTATGCACATATAAACAAGTGTATAACCATATATAAGCAAATTACTAGGTCAGAACAAATGGGGACATAATCAAAAAATTTCAATACATACAATATAGATACGATGAAAAGATAATGATTGAATGAATGGGGAGACCATATAATATCAATTTATGTATATTTGCTTTTTATCAAACAATGCTCAATTAATTTGAGAGTTTAAAACACAGAACAAACGTAAGCAACATTCCGATCATAGCATGCATGTATTTTTTAAAGAAAAAAATGGGGATGAAGAAATGGATTTTCTGCATAACATGATTGGTTTCGCATATTCGCAAGTAAGTTCATAATTTTAAGCATATTCATAGGCATAAACAAGCAACATTATAGACATGCATAAGCAACTTTCTGGGTAACCATTAAAAAAAAATATGGAATGATGAATCGAAATGATTGTTTTAAAAAAAATGTGAATCAAAATTTAATTATATTCAGTAAACATGGCAATATAAACAATGAAAGACGAGACAAATGGTTACCTTGTTGTTCATTAGTGTTGATCGAAGCATTCTTCATAGTGGTCATCCATTTTTTTTCTTGCTTCAATTCTTGAAATTTCGATCTGTGCACGGTGAGAGTAAAATTTTGTTGGTCAGACTCGATGGAGAAGATGATTATGGATGGGACGATTTTTTGGATAACAGATTTGGTGGATTGTGATTGCAGAGTTGATGGTAACTCATCCTATTTTCATGGGATTTTTCAGATTTAGCCAACACCCCTATTTTATGTGGACTGATTTGCCCCCATTTTGACTTTATCACATATTTAATCAACATTAATCAGATTTAATCACAACCATTGAAATTAATAGATTTGTGGCTTGGATTTGGTCCTATGTACTCATATAATAGGGGGGTCCTGTATAACCCTCCCCCTATATATTAGTTGAACTAGAACAACACCCGTGTGTTACACGAAATTTGTCCAAAATTAAAATTTTAGTATCACAAATTTATTTGTAATAGTTGTAGTAGATCTAAAATACTAATTATAAATATTAAAAAATAAATTCTGAATTTAGATAGAATCCTTCATATTGGGATTTAATTACTTGTTATCGTTTAAATTATAAATTACATTATTAATTCAGTTGGGATAATATATTCTATAAAAAATATAGATTATGAACTAATAGAGTCGGGTTTTTTTCTTGATCGTTTTTTTTGCATTTTATTGAAAAGATAACAATTTAAAAAAATAAATTCAAATTTAGAAGATTATCATACAAATAGTTCATTCAAATTTTAAAAAACTTCTTTGTAAACTACATTTTATTAGTATCAAAAATGGTTTTTAATAATATTTATGTTAAAGTAAAAAAACAGAAAATCAAAATATATAAAGAAACATTCATTACCTGGACGTCGAACAAAATGAGTTACATTTGTTTCTTCGCTTTAGGATTGTATTGCGAGTAAGTATACCATAACTGCTCACATTGTACCTTAATCTTTCATGTTTCTTTCTCGACAATGATATCAAAGATAATGTTCAATTTGGTAGTCATGTCAAATAATAGTATGTCAAAGGGTATCCGTTTTTCTCAGTATTTCTTCTACATATATATATATATATATATCTTGAATTAAGAGAATCTTTCTCAATAAAAACATTGACTTTTCCGAATAAATTGTGCGAAATCCTTTATTTTTTGGACGAGTTGGGATTTCATTTTGTTGTATGTACTTTTTAAATTGTATTATTAATTCAATTGGGAGAATACATTCTATAAAAAAAATATAGATTTTGAACTAATAAAGTCATTTTTTTCTTTCTCGATCATTTTTTCCATTTTATTGATTCGTATAATATAATATTTAAGCTTTAAAATATAACAAGTTTTAAAATTAAAATAGAACGTATATAATCCTTGATTTTTGGATTATTTGTCTTTTAAATTTGTTATTTTTCAAATTCCAAAATATACTATCAATTCACTTTTAAAGTTTTAGATAGGGATGTCACATGGATAATTGTGAAGCATCCATGTGAAATTGAGATAATGTGAAGTTGACACATGTCCGAAATTAATGAGGTAATGAGACGTGATAAGTTTGTTTTTTCATTTAGTACATAGAGTTGATATTGGTATATGATAATGGCAATTATTTAATGCACGTGACATTCATTAAACATAATAGGAAATAATTTTTTTGATGTAAATAACTATTTTTTCTTATATTTACACTTTAAGTGACGAATAAAATTTGATTATTCAAATTAATGTCAACCCTGTAATTCTATAATGATGGATGAAACAAATATGTTGCCTTAACGGCATCTGTTAAGTTGGTTTTATACCAATGTATTGAGTATTTTAGTGTCATTTGAGTCGAATTCATGTCATTAGTTGTCGTATGAGAGTCGGGACTGGTCTTGGTAGCCGAAATTGATCAAGAACGATGAAAAACGTGTTTGGAAGGAAAAAAATTGCATTTTAGAAGTTGAAAAGCGGAAAAGAATGTTCACGGACGAGCGCCCAGTCGGGGCGGAAAATGAGCAGGGCGCAGATGTGCGGCTTGCAAATCCATCAAGGGCGCGCCACAATGCGCGAGGGAACGGTACTCAAGTCAGCAGGGCGCGCTGCAGCTCCCAATTCAATGGTTGCAGCGCGCGACGGTCTTTGGCAGCGTGCAACATGTAGACATTCAGCACGCGATGAGACGCGCTGTAGCACGCGTCTGGTTGAAACGTGGGTGAGTTATGTTTTTTGGGCTTTTTGACGGGTTCGAGGGTTTTGACCTATAAATACATAAAGGGGGCGTACGAAACGGGGGTCGGATATTATTTTGAGTACAACACAAGGCAAGAAACATAGAGCTAGGGTTTGGGACAGCAATTGGAGGCACTTCTCATCTGGACACATCGAGAATTCCTTCTCTTCTCTTCTTAATTCTTTCTTTGCTTTTCTTTGTCAATTCTTGAGATGTATAATTATTTCATTATGAGTTTTTGTACATCAATTATGAGCTAAACCCATCTTTCTAGGAGATTAATCCCATCTTTCTAGGAGATTAATGTAACTTACGTTTGAACCTATGTTTTGATTTCCAGTTTATGAAATTTGCATGTTAGTTAATCTATTTGTGCTATTTGAAATGATTGCATCTGAATTATCTGATCAATAGTTTAGATTGTTTGACGTGTTTGATTAGACACTCGAGAGAGGTAATTGAACGTCTGCCCATAGAATAACACAACCTATGGTTTCATAGAACCGATAGGTTTATGAATCTTTTGAAGCCTGTGATAGAACATTCATTGAGCATATTAAGGTTTAATTTATAATTTTTACAGAGATATCGAAATCAGAATTAAAACCTAGAATCACTTGGCACTCAGAGAGGAAGTGATAAATGGTAGGAATATTGGCTTATAGATTAATTAATAACGTGTGATTAATGAACTGGATTGAGAACATAGGGGATAACTAGGTGAAACCAACCCTCTAGACACTAGGCAATCGACTAAAAATATATTCTGCTTCGGCCGTGGAAAGTGAAACACAATTTTGTTTCTTTGAAAACCAAGACACTAGGCAATCGCCTAAAAATTGACATGATCCAAAAGTATTTTTGCGATCATCAATATTTCCCGCATAGTCCGAATCACTATATCCTTTAAGAGAAAATTTTTCATTCTTTGGATAAAATAAACCATAAGATATAGTGTCTTTCAAATATCGAAAAATCCTTTTAACGGCACTCATATGAGATTATTTGGGATTGCTTTGAAAACGAGCACATAGGCATACGACATGCAGAATATCCGGTCTACTTGCGGTTAAATAAAGTAAACTACCAATCATACCATGATACTTGGATTCATCAACCGACTTGCTTTTTTCATCTTTGTCTATCTTGACATTGGTTGCCATAGGGGTAGTGACGGTTCTTTCTTCTTCATTGCCAAACTTCTTTAGAAGTTCTTTTGTATACTTTGATTGTGAAATGTTCCTTCTTGACATTGCTTAATTTGAAGTCCAAGGAAGAAATTGAGCTCCCCCATCATACTCATCTCGAATTCACCTTGCATTAACTTAGAAAATTTCTTGCACAAGGATTCATTAGTAGCACCAAATATAATGTCATCAACATAAATTTGAACTAATAAGCAATCTTGCCCTTTTTCAAAGACAAATAGAATAGTATCGACTTTACCTCTTGTAAATCCATTTTGCAAAAGAAAAGAGCTAAGTCTATCATACCATGCACGGGGTGCTTGTTTTAAACCATATAAGGCCTTTTTAAGTTTATAAACATCATTAGGCCTAGAAAAATTTTCAAACCCCGGAGGTTGTTTAACATAGACTTCTTCTTGAATAAAACCATTTAAAAATGCGGATTTAACATCCATTTGGTAGAGCTTGAAATTTTTAAAGCAAGAATAGGCAAGTAAAATACGAATAGCTTCTAAACGTGCTACGGGTGCAAAAGTTTCATCATAATCAATATCTTCTTCTTGACAATACCCTTGAGCTACTAACGTTGCCTTGTTTTGAACAATGTTGCCTTGATCATCAAGCTTGTTCCGAAATACCCATTTTGTGCCTATAATTGTTTGAGACGGTGGACAAGGCACTAGTTCCCAAACATCATTTCTTTCAAATTGATTCAACTCCTCTTGCATTTCCAAAACCCAATCCTCATCTCCAATAGCTTCCTTAGCATTTTTAGGCTCCTTTTGAGAAATAAGAACTTTCTCGACAAATTTTCTTCTAGTCATCACTTTATCAAGGGGATCACCAATAATGAGATCTTTTGGGTGATCTCCCTTAAATTTCAATGCCACGGGAAGATCCGAATTATCACCTTTGTCTTCTTGAGGATCACTTGAGGTAGATGGTTGATCATTCTGAGTATCATTTTAAACAATAGGTTCAACAACATCCTCTTCATCACTATCATCATTGGGTATCCTTTCAACACCCGAGGCTTCATTGAATTTGACATGAATGGATTCTTCAACAACCATACTAGTCTTATTGTAAACCCGGTATGCCTTGCTTTTGATTGAGTACCCCATAAATATTCCTTCATCGGCCTTAGGATCAATTTTATCCAATTGATCCTTAGTATTCAAAATAAAACACTTACATCCAAATATTTTGAAGTAACTAATATTTGGAGTTCTTCCTTTCCAAAGCTCATAAGGTGTTTTATTCAACTTAGGACGACGATAAACTCGATTAATAACATAGCATTCGGTACTTACAGCTTCGGCCAAAAAATATTTTGGAAGTAAAAATTCATTTAGCATGGACCGACTCATTTCTTGAAGTGTTCGTTTATTCCTTTCGGCTACTCTATTTTGGTGTGGTGTCCTTGGAGCCGAAACATTGTGAGCATATCCTTTGGTTTCACATAAGACTCTAAATTCTCCATCAAATTCACCACCTCGATCACTTCGAATAGACTTTATAGTATCTTCTTTTTCATTCTCAAAAGGTCTACACAACTTAACAAACTCATTAACGGCATCGCTTTTATTTGCAAGAAAAATATCCCAAGTATATCTAGAAAAATCATCGACTGTAACGAAGGTGTAATGTTTTCCACTTAAACTAGCCGTACCAATATCCCCATACAAATCAAGGTGAAGCAATTGTATGGGTTTGGTTGTAGAAATTTCATTTTTGGGCTTAAAACTACTCTTAACTAATTTGTTCTTTTGACAAGTGTCACATAAGCCAAGATTTTCAAAATTCAATTTGGGTAGTCCTTTTACATGTTGGTTTTTGTAAATAGTTTGCTAATTTTTGTATCCAACATGTCCAAGTCGCCTATGCCATAAACTAGTTAAATCATTATTGGCGACAAGACAAGAAATATTTTAACTAACCAAATCACATGTACAAATTTTGTAAAGATTGCCTTTTCTATTTGCTTTACAAATAAATTCATCATTTTTAACAATAAGGCATTTTTCATTATTGAAAATATTATTATAATTTGAGTCACAAAGTTGTCTTACACTTATCAAATTAAACTTAAGCCCTTCTACATAAAGAACATTACTAAGAGAAAAAGAAGAGTTACCAATTTCTCCATTTCCAAGAATTCCTCCTTTGCCATTCCCGAACATGACCATACCCTCTTTTTGGAGCTTGATGTTGGTAAAATGTTCTCTCCTTCCGGTCATATGGCGTGAACATCCACTCTCCACGAGCCATTTTGAATCCTCCATTGTTGTTATAGCCCCTATTACCTACAAATGAATTATTTTTAGGTACTCTATAGTTTTGGGGTCCATGGGGATTAGCCTTGAGACCTTTGGGTCTCCAATAGTAGCTAAAGTTGTTTTTCAATTTACAATGAGTAACGTAATGTTCAACTTTACCACAATAAAAGAAAATAAGATTGTGGGAACTACTAGCACGTACGAAAGTCGGACCTTGGTCATTTTTCTTGAAAGCTCTTTGAAAAGGTTTGTAACCAAGTCCTAATTTTGAATGCTCACCTCTTTGTGCATCTAAAATTCTTGTAACTTTATCCGTGCTTATATTAAATCGATGCACATCCTTTGTTAAATGTTCAATATCATTTGAGAGCGATTGTTTTTCGGTTTCAAGAGTATGGACTTTTGTAAGAGTAATAGCATGATCTTTACCAAGAGATTCATAAGAAGTAAACAATTTATCCTTTTTAAATTTAAGCTCTTATGCTCTTTTTTCAAAGTCTTGTATTTAACAATCAAATTTTGAAATTTATTTTGCAATTCATTAAAATCACGTTGCAATTCATCAACTAAAGAAGAAGTTGAAGAATTAGAACGTACCTAGTTATTTTCGTCGTCTATGGCCATTAGACCATGTTCAGTTTCTCCTTCTTCGTCGGATGTGGCAAGGAGTTCATCCCAAGTCTTGACATCCGCATTTAGAACTTTCTTTTTCGGAAAAAGTTTTTTTCTTCTTTTGCTCCTCTCCCGCAATTTTCGGGCAATCGGCTATGTAGAGCCTGGATTTTCCGCATTTGAAACATGAATTGTCTCTCGGCTTTCTTGCTTTATTTTAATTAACAAACTTTGCAAATATTCAGACAAGAGCTGCCGTTTCCTCGTCATCTTCATCACTAGCATAATATGAAATATTTGAAGATGATGCTAAGCCTTTAGGAATATTTTGCATACCCGGTTTAGCGGTGGATGGTTGGGAATTTTTCCTCTCCTTAAGATAGACTTCATAAATGAGGAGGTTTCCCACGAGCTCATCGAACTTGAGTGTTTCGAGATTTTGTGCTTCCGTGATTGCCGTTACTTTCTTGGACCATGAGCCATGAAGAGCATTCAAAACCTTGGTGACCTTATCTTCTTCGGATATGACTTTCCCGAGTGACACAAGAGGATTGACAATGTTGTCAAGCCTTTCCACCATTTTTGATATATTTTCACCATCATGCATATTGAAATTTCCAAAGTCTTTCACAAGCATAGTTTTTCTTGCTTGCTTAACTTTCTTTGTACCCTAATAGATGGTTTCCAATTTTTTCCATACATCATGTGCCGATCTTATTACTTTACTACAATTGTATTCGGTGGTGGTGAGTGAATAATGTAAGATATTCAAAGCCTTACCGTTTAGGGAGAAACCCTTCTTGTCGGCACCATCGAATTCATTAAAACTTTTGGAGGCCAAGGAGCCATCCTCCAATGTCTTCGTTGGTTGAGCTATGTGATTGACATGTATTTTGCAGGTATTTTGGGCTTAATCTTGGCTAGAATGTGTTGATATGCATGCATTATATGAGTTAATAGGGTTTTATTCCTGTTTTGTGGAAAAGGATTACGCTTTGCTCATTTTGTAGGATTTTATCGATAATTGTAGCATTTTGGCAACAATTTGGAGCATTACAATCGCCAATATTTGATGTGAAGTACGACGTTTGGAGTTGAGTCGAGAAGAAGTCAGACGAACCGTGCGAAAAATGGAAGAAAACAGTCGAGCACAAGTTGTTCACGGGCAGGGCGTGCTCCCTAGCACGGCCCGTGCTCAACCTATAACTGAAGGATCAAGGTTCGACATATAGCACGGCCTGGTCGTGCCAAAGAGCACGGCCCGTGCTCCCTTATGTGAATTGAACAAGTCTTGCGGCTACCAGCACGGGCTGGGCGTGCCATACGGCATGGCCCGTGCTCCTCTGCGGGAAAAACAGAGTTTGATTCGTTTTCAACTAGGTTTCGACCCAAACAAAGTACAAATAGACACGGGGCGGCCACAAACAAGGACACGCTGATTTTTGCCCTAGAAACCAGAGAGAAGAGCAGTTTTCCACTGGAAACTTCAAGAGATCGATCAAGACCGCAACCACACCTTCGAGAATTGAAGATAGATCGAGAGATTGTCATCATCCCCGAGTTCACTCATTCCATAGTATCGTTATTTCAATTAGTTAGATTTTGAATATGAATAATTTGTCTATGAATTGTTTATCTTCGATGTTTGGCTAAACATCTTGTGATTCCCGGGTTTGGGAGTAGGTTAATGAACACTTTTATTTGATGATTAATGACAATTGAAGTTAATGTTTTCTTCATCTATTCAAGTACTTTGCTTTAATTCTTGTTTTATCAAAAGGCCATTGATTTCAACTTGTTTGATGTATTGATTCATAATTCTAACCGATGAGTTTCAATACTAGATCTTGAGTACTTTATACAAATAGCTTGCATGATTGAGAAGTTTGTGAATATTTGTGAGACCTTATAATCTTTTTAACTTTTGGGAATGGATATCTCATGTTAAGTAGAGATGCTAGCATAGATATTTCAATCAACGCTTTTACATACATCTCGAGAGAGAGGGTAAATTACTTTGGTGATTGGTCTATAGAGAAGAATACGCTTAACTTTGGTTTGATTATTCTGATAATAAAAGGGGGATATTAACTGAAACCATAACCCAGGAATCCATTCATTCATACTTGATCTTTCAATCGCTCTTTGCGTTGTTTCTTTTAGGATTAATTTTTGCTTTAATATTAACAAAACCAATCCTTCAAATTTCGATAGTCTAGATAAAAATAAGGCTATTATAATCCAATACTTAGTATATTAATTTATTAGTCCCTGTGGATTCGACCTTGCTAACCCTATTCTATAAATTGCACCGTACACTTGCGGTGAAGCTAAAAAATAAGGTGAACACTATGCCTTCAATGACCGCATTCCAGAAATCGAACCCGCACCCTTGAAGAAAGCACTCCATTCTGTCTTCCCAAAATGCGTAGTTGTTGGCGTCAAAAAGCGGTGGCTTGTTAGTGGAGGTGTCGGTGGTGAGGTAGCTTTCATTTGTAGTCATGGATCTTCTCTTTACTCGCAAAGATTAAATGAGCTTGCCAAAGAGTTTGGCTTTGATACCACTTGTTAGTCCAAGTGACTACGATTCTAGAGGGGGGTGAATAGATTATGCTGATTTTCTGATTTATGCCCTCTTTTTCGAATGTGAAGATGATAACAAGAATATAAGTGCGGGAAATAAACAACACTCGATGATTTATAGTAGTTCAACCTACCTAGGGCCTAATCTACTACCACCCCGGTATATCTGAAGTGGATTTCAAAAAGAAAAAAAAAATATTAATAGTTACCAAAATTATTACACCTTCACCTTGAAGAGTACCACACTATTCTTACAACACCACCAATGAGATCACCACAATCTTCCTTCACCTATGAAGAGTACTACACTATTCTACACCTATGATCACCCAAGTGTGTTAGTACCACAAGAACAACAACAAGGATATCTTGTTTTGGATGATTTACAAAAATTCAAGATTACAACTCAATAATGAAGTATACAACTTATGAGTGCAAGTGTAATCAAGAATAAAAGCCTAGACATCAAAATGTGCAAGTGCAAGAGCTTAGACAATTACAACAAGAATTTGAAATGTGAAAGCTAAGAGAAATTTGCTGATTTTCTTGTTGTGTTGTTTGCTTGTGTTGTTATCTTGTGTCTTCAAAATCTTCTTCTATTTATAGGGGAGTCTTCAAGATTTGATCACAAACATAGGCTCCTCATTCTTCACTTTTGTCTACAAAAAGAAGATCACAAGATGTAGAATTATAGTACAAAATTGTTAAAGTAAATCTTGCTGTAATGGATGTTCAACGGTATTAATCTACTGTCAAAAATAACATAGGGTGACCGGTCGCCATGTAGAAATTTCGAATGTTATAAAAGTAAATCAGAGATTCAGACACTAGATGGAGAGGGGTCGACCGGTCCAGGGGGGTCCAACCGGTTGGCCTCCCATGTTTTTTCAAAGCAGTGTGTTCTGTTTCAGAATTTCTTTCTTTCAGATACCGGTCGACCTCCTGGGTTCTTTTCAAACGTCTCGTTTCTATTTCAAAAATCAACTTCAGACACGGGTTGCCCTATAGGGTGACCGGTTGACCTCAAAATAGAAGTGTTGTCCAATTTTTGCCAGAAATAAACTTCAAGAATACTCCGAAAAATTAGTAAAAATATTTTTAATCAATTAGGAGTATTTAGAGAACATTTAGGAACATTATTTTTGTGTAAAAACTCAGTTAAACAAAATCATCAAAATTATGATAAAAACATTTATTTAACAGTACTTAGTATAAAATTCGATAACAATCCCTGTGGAGGCGATAACCCTACTTTCAAAACTATACTAAAACTTGACACTGTACGCTTGCAGTAAGAATTCATCGATCAAGTTTTTGGCGTTGTTGTCGGGGATTGTTTTTATCCTATTTTAAACTAATACTACTACCAAGTAGTCTTAATCCTAATCTAGACTAGTTTAGGAATTATAATTTCGTATTTCTCATTGACTTGTCTGTTTATGCGAGATTCTAAGGATATTAATCAGCTTCCTTTTGATCCAGAGATTGAAAGGACACTTCGGGCAATTAGAGTAGCAAAGCGAGCAGAGAATCGAGCAATAGCAAAAGACAGGAAAAATGAGAATGCCAGAATTTGGGTTGTGAACGTGTCACCACAGCCAGAGGCACAAGAAAGGGCAACCCGGGATTATTTCCAGCCAATCGTAAACCAAAATTACTCAAGAAGTGTGCGCCAGCCCATAAAAATGCGAATAATTTCGAATTGAAACCGGGCCTCATAAGCATGGTTCAATAGAATCAGTTTGGGGGGAGTCCATTGGATGATCCGAATACAGATCTGGCCACATTCTTGGAAATTTACGATACCATCAAGATGAATGGTGTGACTGATGAGGCCATTAGATTGAGGCTTTTCCCGTTTTCACTCCGGGATAAGGCCAGACAGTGGTTACAAACATTCGCCCCTGGGAGTATTGCGAGCTGGGATGATCTGACTCGAAAAAATTTAGCAAAATTTTTCCCTCCCAGCAAGACACTCCAACTGAAGAGCAAGATAAGCCAATTCAACAGATTGATTTTGAGCCGTTATATGAAGCTTGGGAGCGATTTAAAGATCTATTGCGAAGATGCCCATAGCATGGCTATGCAGACTGGCAGAGGGTTCAAAATTTTTACAATGGGCTGAATGGGAATACGAGGATGATACTAGATGCGGCAGCAGAAGGTACATTGATGGCTAAAACTCCGACTGAGGCATTACTTCTGCTTGAAGAAATGGCCATAAACAGTTATCAATGGCCTTTCGAGAGGTCAACGCCAAAGAAAGTTTCCGGTGTTCTTGGGCTTGATACAATGTCAGCTTTAGCAGCTCAAATCTCGAGTCTGACGAAGCAATTAGCAATCATGAATACTGGCAGCACACCACAGCAAGTCGTGATCCCACTCGCAACCATTCACCCAGCCGCCACTCACGAGGCCAAGCAAATCAACTATGTGAATAATCGGGATTTTAATAATAGAGGTAATCCATTACCAACTCACTATCACCCAGGACTTCGCAATCATGAGAATTTTTCTTATAGCAACAACAGGAATGTATTGAACCCACCTCCAGGTTATCCCAACCCATCCAGTTCCAATGCACTCAGAGGTGAAAAGAAGCAATCGCTAGAGGAGATACTCGGTTCATTCATCGGAGAGACCAGGAATCGGATGAACAGAAGTGATGCGCAGATTGATAGTCTGAGTACTAAGATGAGCACAATGGAGACGCATATTAGGTCGATCGAGACACAAATGGGTCAGTTGGCGACAACAGTGAATTCATTGCAGCAGAAAGGAAAACTTTCGAGCGATACAGAAGTTAATCCGAGAGAGCACTGCAATGCAATTTATGTGAAAAAGAAAGCGAAATCCAGCCTACCCCCGAAAAATGCCTATTTATGCGAAACCAGTGGAATCCAAGAAAATGAAGTTGGAGGAGTTTGAGATTGTCTATCTGACATAGGAATGTAGTGCTATACTGCAAAGTAAACTACCTCAGAAATTGAAGGATCCAGGGAGTTTTACTATTACTTGTACTATTGGAGGAGTTTTCTTTGAAAAACCACTTTGTGATCTTGGGTCCAGTGTGAATCTTATATTTCTCTCTGATGTGACAAAGCTTGGGCTCGGGGAGGTGAAATCGTCCAATATCACGTTGCATTTTGCTGATCGATCCATCGCTTAACCTTGGGGAATCATTGAGGACGTGCTGGTAAGAATCGATAAATTTGTTTTTCCCATGGATTTTGTAGTGTTGGACGTGAATGAGGATAAGAAAATACCTGTAATCTTTTGGCGGCCATTTTTAGATTCAGCAAGGGCTTTGATCAATGTAGAAACGAGGGAGTTAACTCTGCGGGTAAATCAAGAAGAAGTCGTATTCCCCATCCATCCAACTAACAGGCTAAAATTTGAATCAAATGATGGTAAGTAGATGGTTGGGAATATAGCTGAAGACATTGGAGGTTGGGAAGTTTCTAAGGGAAATGTGGATAACGTGCCTATTGGAGCCCCAACTTGAGGATAATATGACAAAGTCTGGTTAAAGACTGTAAACTTAGCGCTTCTTGGGGGCAACCCAAGCCCCTTTTATTGTTTTCGTAGTATTAATATAGTTTAGTAGTTGTTTTTATTTTTCTGATTTTGCATTTTTAGGAGTAGCGAGTTGCATCGTTTCCTAACCCGTTGTGTTTGCAGGCGAGTGAAATGCTTTGATAAAACGAAAAAAAAAAGATGCCAGGAAAACCCTTTGCAATGTACAGTGGCGCTAACTCAGGCGCCATGGCCCGATGCCCGGCTGCCCATAAATTTTTTAAAACAGCCCTATGGGCCTCATTTGTTTTAAAGCACCACATTATGTCTCTTGGCATTGGCACACCACAGGCACACCATATTTTTCATCCAAAATTCCACATATCCCACTCCATCTTCACAAAGGAGCACTCTAACACCACACATACCATCTTCATCTCCTCCACTCATTATTTGGTAAGTTTGCAACTTCCGAACCCCACCCTATGGTTTTTCCCATCTTGTGATTTTTGTGTGATTGGATTGTAGGAGTGCTAGGATAATTGTTGTTGATTTGTTGATTGTGGATTGGTTGTTTATGCTAGACTTAGGTTGGTGTTGAATTTTGGGGATTGAATTGAGTTATTCATTGCATATACCATCTTTTCCAAAACTCATGCATACGAGGTGTTTGATTAAATGCCCCAATGATAGTTTCACATTGTTTAGTGTTATCTTGCATATATGCTTATCTTCTTGACATGGCACTACATTGTTCCACTTGGGTGCATTATGTACGTATTTTGATTTTAGATTTATTACCCATAACCGAATTCTGTGGCTCCATGAGTTTTGTTTTCTTGTCTACCTTACTAGGTTACAAATATGCGAAACCAAAAAGGACCGGGCCAAGGCGAAGGGGAGGAATAAGACCACACCTCAGAGGCATACAAAACCCACGGGCTTGTGCGCTAGGACGCATAGTGAGCTTCTACGAGACATTTCATGCACGTAGTAGTACCACATGACTTCGATAAGGAGGCTTCGCTCCCCGACTACTAGGAAAGTCATTTTTCCCACCTCTCCATTGGGTACAATGTCGTTTTAAGTTTGGGGGGTGTAGTCTATTTTTATTCATCGAGTTGAGTCTTGTACCAAAAAAAATGAAAAAAGAGTCCAGATTCGAGTCGGGTCGTCTGTAAAATTGTGAAACTGCATGACTAAGTTAATTTTTTGAATATGAGTTGAACGGTCAAGAGAGCATGTGTTTGAACTGTGATCTAATCTTCTTCCCATTAATTTCATCTATGTGCTTAACTCTGTTGATTTATTTGGGGATGATTTATGCGGTTGAGTGTTTCTTGTATGATCCCACCGGATTCTAGAATTTGTCTGATCTCTAGTCGAGGCGAAATCCTAGGTGAAGTAACATTAAGGAAGTGATTAGGCCATCTTTGAACAAGCTAGAGCCTAAAATGCCTACCTTTATTTTATATTTTCCCTAGTGTCCCCTTTTGAGCCTTATAAACCTGTTTCTTTGGCAACCAATCGAATACCCAGAGCCTAAATATGAAAATCCTAATTACCCATAACTCATACACACAAAGTATAGAAAAATATTGAAGGTTGTGGAGGGTATGATGAAGAGGGTATGTGTTTAATTGCATGAAGTTGCCCGAGAAAAGAAAATATGAAACCTCATGTATGCAAAAGAATAAATTTGGGGGTTTCGAGGAAAAAAAAGAAAAAATTTTTTTTGAGAAAAATCAGCGGGATTGAAGGTTCATAAACATTGGGGATGTCAAAAAGTAAAAGATAGTTGCTAATTGATGATTCGAAGTGATAATTGTGTGTTTGGTGATTTGAGCCACTTAATCCTATATTTTCCTACCTTACCCTAAGCCCACATTACAAACTTTGAAAGTCCTATTGATCCTTGTGTTACATTAGCCTATATTAGTGGAGATTAGTGTGAAAGACAATCTTATGGAGTCCGATAAGCATCTCATCTTTATATTCAGAAAGTGGATCATCTTGAAAACAATTGATTGCATGAATCTATTTGGATAATGAAAACGGAGTTGGCATGAATATTCCACCTTCATGATCACATTGTGAAAACACGTGCTTGATTGATAGTGAAACGAAATTTGACAAATGAGTTTGGTTGTGAAGTTTTGCAGTTAGTCTGTTGGAGTCGGTTGTCATTATTTGTGTTTCCTTCATGTTGTTGATTTTTCTGAGTCTGTAATTGCTTGAGGACAAGCAAACGTCTAAGTTTGGAGTATTTGTTAGGTTGGTTTTATACCAATGTATTGAGTATTCTAGACTAGAATTTTGCGTTATTTTTGAGTACTTTGTGTCATTTGAGTCGAGTTCGTGTCATTAGTTGTTATATGAGAGTCGAGACTGGTCTTGGTAGCCAAAATTGATCAAGAACGATGAAAAATATGTTTGGAAAAAGAAAATCGCATCTTAGAAGTTGAAAAGCAGAAAAAGAATGTTCACGGACGAGCGCCTCATCGCCAAAACCCCCGCGCCGCAGCGCGGGGACAGAAAACGGAACATGGGCGCATGACAGGTGCGCGCTGCAGCGCCATCAAGGGCGCACGAGGGAACAATACTCAGGTTAGCAGGGCGCGCTGCATCGCCCAATTCAAGGGCCGCAGTGAAAAACATGTTTGGAAGAAGAAAATCGCATTTTAGAAGTTGAAAAGCGGAAAAAGAATGTTCACGGACGAGCGCCTCAGCGCCATAACCCCCACGCCGCAGCGCGGGGGCTGAAAATGGAACAGGGGCGCAGGACAGGTGCGCGTTGCAGCGCCATCAAGGGCGCGCGAGGGAACGATACTCAGGTCAGCAGGGCGCGCTGCAGCGCCCAATTCAAGGGCCACAGTGCGCGGCGGTCTTTGGCAGCATGAAACAGGTAGACATTCAGCGCGCACTGCAGCGCGATGTGAGGCACTGCAGCGCACGTCGGGTTGAAACATGGGCTGAGTTATTGTTTTGGGCTTTTTGATGGGTTCAAGGGTTTTGACCTATAAATACATAAAGGGAGCATACGAAACGGGGGTCGGAAATTATTTTGAGCACAACACAAGGCAAGAAACACACAACTAGGGTTTGGGACGGCAATTGGAGGCACTTCTCATCTGGGCACAGAGAGAATTCCTTCTCTTCTCTTCTCAATTTTTTCTTTGCTTTTCTTTGTCAATTCTTTTGATGTATAATTATTTTTTTATGAGTTTTTGTACATCCATTATGAGCTAAATCCATCTTTCTAGGGGATTGATGTAACTTACGTTTGAACCTATGTTTTGATTTCCAGTTTATGAAATTTGCATGTTAGTTAATCTATTTGTGCTATTTGAATTGATTGCATCTGAATTATCTGATCAATAGTTTAGATTGTTTGGCGTGTTTGATTTGACACTCGAGAGAGGTAATTGAACGCCTGGCCATAGAATAGCACAACCTAGGGTTTCATAGAATCGAGAGGTTTATGAATCTTTTGAAGCCTGTGATAGAATATTCATTGAGCATATTGGGGTTTAATTTATGATTTTTATAGAGATATCAAAATCAGAATTAGAACCTAGAATCACTTGGCACTCGAGAGAGGAAGTGATAAACGGTAGGAATATTGACTTATAGATTAATAATATGTGATTAATGAGCTGGATTGAGAACATAGGGGATAACTAGGTGAAATCAACCCTCTAGAATTCATCTTTTAAGTGTTTGATTATTTGTCTGAACCAATTGTTAGTTTAATTTTAGTTTTAGTTTTAGTTTAATAAACACTCATCTCCTTTCGATTTCTAGATAGCATTAAGCTATTATTCGATAACAATCCCTGTGGAGACGATAACCCTACTTTCAAAACTATACTAAAACTTGACACCGTATGCTTGCGGTAAGAATTCATTGATCGGCATCCACAACAGAGGTCTTTTATGAGATTTTGGAGGAAAAAACCTAACAAAAAAAACCCCAGCCATTGTGGATGAAGCAAATATGTTGCCTTAAGGGCTTCCATTGTCGCATGATAACTGAATATACATGTTTTTCTGAGTTTTTCTTATATCTGAGTACTGATAAGTGTAAGGATCGAAGTGCTACTGGATTTGACGGCTGTCCTCACAAATCAACATGAGTTTTTTCTAGCGCACTTTGTTCTCACTCACGCGCTCCCTGAAAATTGCTTCCCAAGGGGTCACCCATCTCATGTCTACTCTAGGTCAAGCTCGCTTCACCTCAGAATTTCTATGTAATGTGCACCAGAAAAGAAGATGCACATTGTTGGTATGGGTAGTACATATCTAATTATTTAAACTTTACTTTAACTGGGCAAACCAAAGTTTATTCTTGTAGGCCACCCCCTACAGTTCTAACGGGCAAGCGGTCTGAGCCCTACACTAAAGTGGTGGATTTGACATGAGGGACTTTGCAAGAATCAATATGGATCCTCGGCAAGTTGGGCTGCGACAACTCCAATGTAGCAGTAAGCGTACAGCAAATCCTAAGAGTGATCGATGGGACCCCATAATCCTAACAATAAGTAGTAATGCTGATAGAGATGTTAAATGGGTCACAACCCGAGGGACTGACCCATTTAATTCGGGAAAAAATAGAGTTAGGGCCAATTAATTTTGGCCCATTTAAAATCGGGCCTTTTGGCTCATACCTTTTAGCCCGTGGGCTAAGCAGGTTGGCCCGTGGCCCGCGAATAATTATTTATTTTTATTTATTATAATTGACTATAAATTATATAATTGTGTTATTGAAGTAACAAAAATTCATTTTTTGTGTTATTCAATGTAACAAGCATTCTTTTATAAATTGGATTATTTAAAGTAACAAGAATTCATAAATTATGTTATTTAAAGTAACAGGAATTAACTATTTATTGTTTTATATATATTAAATAAATAAGAATTGAAAGAAAATATTTTGTCCAAAGACGAATCAATTGTGATTGAAGATGATACTTGATTAATATTTATTTAGTTATTTTCATGTCGTACGTACTTGTATGACTTTATTTAATTAAGAAGTTTTGAATGTCTAAACTTTAAGATTTTGTCCATTAGTCCAACTACTACAAACTATGTGTTGACTTTTATTATTATGAATCATTTGGTTTGTATATTTAGTTTGAATGTTAATATTATATATGTTTTAGTTTAAAATTTTAGATTTACATTTATTTTTTATTTTTTTTGTTAGCACGTTAGTGACTCATTTAGCCCGAAGCCCGTTAGAGTTAGGGTTAGGTTCGCAATATTACCAGTCCATTTGATAATGGTCCGATTAAGCCGAAGCCCGCTAGGGCTGACCCGAAACCGCTAGGGCCAGCTCGTTTAACATCTCTAGTAGTGCATATAAAGAGAAATATTTGTGTATAAATATATGAGGGGGCCAGGTTTTTGGCCATTCCCATCAAACCAAAATATTTTTTATTCATTTGTTTCAAATACATGTTTTTTTTAGCCATTTTGACATGTGAAATTCACAAATTGCCCCTTAACCCAGCAAACCCTTTTTTGAGTCACACACGCACATTCACCAACTTCATAACTCGACATTCAAAATTTGGGCAAAAAAATTTATTCCATTAATTTCATGTTTTTTTGTTAATTTAGTTAGTTTATAGTTGTTTGGGTTAGGATTTGTTGTTAGATTTTTAGAATGTTTACGGTTTAGATAATTTAGGTTTTTGATTAAAAACCTTGTTGCACCGTTAATGGTGGTTGGAGTGAATGAGGAAGATGACAAGAATTTTCATCACATAATTCGATATCCAGTTACATAACTCGATACCTAGTAATGTTTGTTTTCATCGAGTTGTTTTGTCGAGTTGTGCTTAAGATCTTGTTCTGAGTTATATATAAAGTTAAATATAATTACTCGATATCAATTACATAATTGGATATTGAGTTAGCTCAGATTCAGCTTTTAGTAGGCGTTGGTTAAACCAGCAATAACTCGATACACAATTACACAATGGCGGAACTAGCTAATGACTAAGGGGGCCTTCCCCTCCACCCAAACTTTTCATTTCTACTATTATTATATATATGTATATGTATGTGTATATGTAAGTATTTTAGTGTTTTTGTCCCAAATCAAATTATTAAAATAAATTGTGTTGTATATCGTACAAGCCATGACTATTACCTTTAAGTTTGAATAAATCATTATGCGGGCCTTGATATATATCATAATATTTAAAATTGTGGAGTATACACCTCTATTAGAATTTAGCGTATTTTGAACTTTTTAACTATATATGAATATTGATGTAATTTTTTATGCAAAGATAATGTATTTAAACATAATTATCGTATATATTTATATATATATATATATTTGATAATTCTATTTTAACTGTTAGCGTTGGAGTATCTTTACCAAAACTCTATGATATTAATACCACTCGTACTCATCTCAAATCCTATTAAAAAATTATACCTTTCGGAAAAAAGTTACTCATATCGTCCCATTAGAGTTCGAACAGATGTGGGTACCCACGTCTATCCATCTTTGTCATGATATCCCTAATTGCCCCCCCTCAATTACAAATCCTGGGTCTGCCCCTGCAATTACATAACTGGATATCGAGTTACCTGCTCAGTCTACTCTCACTTATTATAACCAGTTATTTGTTTTTCTCCAAAAAACTTTGGATTCACACTTTATCGTTTCAAATCTGTTTTTGCATGTATAATATATCAAATTAATCACATTTCTGAGATCTATAATTCAACACCAATATTGTATTTTCAAAAATGAAAAAATACAAGTTCGAATTTTTTAAATAATGATAAATCTGAGAAAGAGATAAGTGTAGAAAAAGAGAAAGAGTCCAACTCAACAACTCAAAGTAATATGCTAGAATGGTATGAATGTTATTGTTTTGTCAAAATGGCTAAATAATATTTATATTTAAAAGATAGTTAGTTTTCATTTTGTCATTAAAGAAGTGTTCATTTTGACCCATTTTCGCTATATATATATTTATATATATATATATAGTTTAGCGGCAGAAGTGATTATATGTTAGAGTAGGGGTGACAATTCGAGTCATCAAGTCGACATCGTGTTTGATTTCGGATTGATTATGGGTTATGATTAGAATATATCAAAAATTAATTAAATATAAAATATCTATGGTATATATAAATTGGTAACATCGTGTCATATTCATGTTAATTATTTTCGTGTTCGGGCGTCATGTTAGGGATTACCACATATACTTTAGTTTGAACTGTGAAAATATGTGATAGCTGATTAGGCTTAGGACTATATATAGAGAGAGAGATGTTGAAAGGGCAACGACCCGTTGGCCCGGACCGTTTAAACCAAAAAAAAAGAGGGTTAGGGCCGAATTATTTTGGCCCGTTTAAATCAGGGTCTTTTTGGCCCGGACCATTTAAACCGAAGCCCGTTAGGGCTAGCCCGAAGGTTAACCGGGCTAGCCCGCTAGCCCGCTATTTTTTATTTTTTTAAAAATAAATATAATTCTAATATTTTACATTTACTTTTATTTTCTATCACTAGTAAATTTATTTTTCAAATTCACATCTCCCTCATCTTTAAGTTTAACTTTATTAAACGAGCTATAAATTCTTGAAAAACTTCTTTTTTTATTTATTTTATTTAATACTTAATTTAATTTTTCATTTTTATTCTGAATAAGAAAATATCACGTAGTTTTATTAACTATTTAGGGTATAAATTATATTTCTAAATGGTGCTAAATCTAATTTTATAATTTTGTTAATGCAACGTAATTATAAACTATGCATGACTTTTTTTTAAGATTAACTTTAATGTTAAACTTAAATGTTATATGTGCTCAAGTTTGAAATTTTTGATTTAAATATCTTATTTTGAAAATTTTAAATTATAGTCACATGAGTAATTACAGAAAAATGTGTTAATTCTGGGTAGCTTTAGTTATTATTATTTTATTTTCAAAATTTAGATCATAAAAATTTAACTTTATAAGTTTGTTAATGCAATGTAATTAGAAACTTTGCATGAAATTTATTTATGACGAATATTTTAACTTAAAATATTAAACTTAAATGTTATATGTATTCGAGTTTAAAATCTTAAGTTTAAATATATAATTTTTAAATTTTTGACTTATAACCCGTTAGTGGCCCGTTTAGCCCGAAGCCCGCTAGGGTTAGGGTTAGGTTCCAATATTGCCGACCCGTTTTAACACCTGCCTTTAGCCCGAAGACCGTTTGCCCGAAGCCCGCTAGGGGTGGCCTATAAAGGGCTAGGGGCAAGCTAGGGATGTCAACGGGCGGGGCGGGGACGGGGAGCAATCCCCATCCCGTCCCAGCGTTCGCGAGAATCCCCGTCCCCGTCCCTCGAATCAAACGGGAAAAATCTCCCCATCCCAGTCCCATGGATTCCCTTCCCGATTTGTTTTTTTTTTTTGCAACAAAGTTAATATTTGTTAGTATTTTATAAATATTTTTAAAATGCAAATTACCAAAAACAAAAACAAAAAAAAACTAGTAGCACCAATGAAAAAGTTTTTTCATAATAATACAAATTACATTAAATACTAAACAACATGTGTTACAAAAATACAATGATTATCCTCAAAGCTTTCCCCATTTAAATATTAGCCAATATGTAGTATCCACAACTCCACATTCATTCCTCGGGAATTCCCATGCCATCTCTTTCAACACTCTATAGCAATCTAGAAAAGCATAAAACAATAATTATATTTCACAATACAAAAAGATAAGTAGTAACAAACAATTATTACCTCTTCATCATTATCACCATCAATATCCTCATAAAATGTACAACATTCGAAATGAGACGCATTTGCACCACTATCCGAAAAGACAAAATAGTCATTAATGCAATTGAAAATTGAAGGAAAGCGCATAATATGAGTGTGTGTGTGTGTGTGTGTGTATTATTTACATACCTTTTATTTCACCATAGCCAATCTTGTGCACACATCAAAGCTTCTAGTGTATCATGATGAAGTCTATTGCGATGTGGGCTTACAAATCTCCCACTTGTGCTAAATGCCGACTACGAAGCCACAAAGAGAAAACCGAATTGCTAGAACATCTCTAGCAATTAGTGCGCAAAGTAGGATACTTAAGTGCATTCTTCCACCAACTTAATATATCAAAATCACCCTCCTTGGTATCACACGCTCCTCCAAATAACAATCTAATTCTGTTCAATTGCGATAGTATCATTATCGAATCGGAAGCAACAAACGCAGCGTCATAATTGCTCATTGGATCTACATCATCAAGACTAGTAGCTTATGAATGTGAAGAACTTGTAGAAAAGTGATTATAACCACCATGTCCACTCATTTTCAATTTGGCGAGTATTCAACTACCAAAGCATAACAAAGCTCTTGAATTCTTTGGATTTCCTTCTTTGCATCATCATCACCATAAAGAAGAGGAAAATAATAGTGCAATAATTTAAGCTTATACCTAGGATCCAAAACAAGAGCCACGCCCATAATACCATGAGTTCTGAGACAATACTTGTCAAATTTTTCTAACATTTTTGTTGCCATAGCTTCAATATTAGGATGCCCACAAGTAATCCACTGCCTCAATGCCATTTTAATTTCACAAATTTTTGGAAAATATATATTAGCGATCGGTATTTAGTCCCAAAAACATCTCATCTGCACTATTGAACAATTTAAGTTTATCACATATTTCTTTAGCCCTTTCCCAATCATCTTCTTTGGAAGTGATTTATAAAGAGGCTCTCGTTGTTTCAATCGATCAAGACATCTTTATAGCAACATGAAGCATTGCATGGTGGAGTTCCATCTAGTTTTACAATCTAAGACTAACTTTTTAGTGAATTGGACTTTCAATTGACGAACGGTCTCTTCAAATCTCTCACATCTTTTAGGAGTGGCTACCCAAAAAGCAACACTAAGACGAATTAGCTTCAATACAATCACCAATAATTTCTAAACCATCTTTCACAATCAAATTCAAAATATGAGCACAACACCGCATATGCAACAATGACCACTTCTAACCATAGTGATTTTATATCCACTTTGTTCAAAATAGAATTAATCATCGCATCATTAGTTGTACAATTATCTCATTAATGTAGATAATTTAAGGTCAAGATTCCAATCCATCAAACAATCAACAAGCACTTCACTAATAACTTCGGATGTGTGTGGACATGGCACATAGATAAACCTAAAATTAAATATTAATCACAAGTTAAAATGTAATTCAAATGTCTAAAGGTAACTAGATTATATAAATCATTCAAATATATATATATATATACCGACAATTCGACTTTGGAGCTTCCACGAATCATCAATAAAATGAGTCAGTAATGGCCATAAATCCTTTCTTTTGATTGCTTGCCGTCCACATATACATTGTGATGGCAATTCTACTTGTATTTCTATCGAGCAACTTCATTGTCTTTGTCCTTTCATATTCATAGATTTTCGGTATGTCACTTTTTATTGTATTTCGTGAAACCACTTTGAATAGTGGTTGAAGAGAACTTACAAACCTTCGAAATCTAAAATGTTCCACCATATTCAATGGGTACTCGTGTAAGATAATCATTGTCGCCATATCTTTTCTTGCAACTTCTCCATCAAAAGTATAAGTCCCAATAGAAACTTTCCCCTTGGAATCATCTTGGCTTTCAAAAATGTTTGTTTTATCTTTGTTCATTTGTCTCAATGGACAAATTTTAAAATGGTCATGCAAATGACTTGTCCCATTCTTTGTTTCTCCTCCGAGCTTTTTATTACAATAGTTGCATATCGCCTTCCATTTATCATCTACCTTTTGTCTCTTGAAATGGTTCCACACAACAGATGTCAAACCCCTTTTTTTGCCTAATGTCAAAACTTCATCGCTTTCTTCCGAGCAATGTATTTGATTTGAGTCCGTTGGTGTTGGAGTATCATCTATAGACATGTTTGATTCACTTGGTAATTGAGAACTATTTGTCACTAATTGAGGGCTATCAACAAATTGTTGAGAACTTGTTGGTGAAAGATGACATATAAGTCTTGTGTATGAGCTCCAGGATGATGCCATTTTTTACCCTGTCATTAGCAATTAACAATAATTAGTAGTATTATGCCTATTTTTTTCTTTATATATAATGAAATTATCACACTTTAAATTGATTTTGTTTTAATAAATGAAGTTCCAACTGTTTTTAAGTTTAAAAATAGCTTTTTTATTCCAGATTTTCTTTTGTTAGAAAAACTCCAAGCTCTGTCTCTCACTCTATGACTCTCTTTGTAAGTTGTTAGGTGTTTGAATCTCTTTTACATGTCACTCAAAATTTCATTAAATAGAAAGTGTGATAATTTCATTAAATAGAAGGCAAAAATAGAAAAAAACTAATAAGAAATTAAAAAAATCATCTTTTGATAATTTCATTAATTTTTTCAAACATAAAAATAAGAAATCGAAAAAAAATCGATTTACAATATAAATCAAAAGAATTAATTAAAACAGAGGAACAATTTTTTTTTAAAATAAGGTATGACATTTAATTGAATAGATCAATTGAAAGTAAAATTACTAATCAATCACTTTGAATATCAAGAAAATTACTTAAACTATTCTAAAAAGTAAAAGCATGGAACATGACATGATATACTTTAAAATCAAGTACAACTAAGAAGAAATAGTAACCTGGAGAGTGGGAATTGAAGTTGACTTTATAAATGAAAAATAATTAGAGTTGAAGTACTAACCTGGGTCTTGGAGTTGAATGAGAAGTCGATCTGAGAATGCCGAATGAGTGATCGCGTCTGCGTGAGGACTGAGGTATGAGAGTTAGAAGTCTAGGGTTTTAGTGTTTTACATTTAATATATATATGATATATTTATAATATTAAGGGTATTATTGTAATTTCATATCGCGGGTATCCGCGGGGAACGCGAGCGGGGATTCCCACGGGCGGGAATACAATCCCCTGTCCCGCCGCCCGCCAACGGGAGAAAAATTCCCCACCCCGTCCCCACGGGGAAAATTTTCGGGAATCCCGCCCCGTTCGGGGCGGTTCCCCTCGGGGAATGGGGATTCCCCGCCCCACTGCCATCCCTAGGGCCAGCCCGTTTAACATCTCTATATATATAGACGGCAATTAGTGGTGACGAGGCTGCCACGCTGGTGGGGTGGCTTCTCACAGTTGTACCGTTTACTTGAAGAGTGGGAATTTAATAAAGTGGCCCAGCTGTTTGTGGGGTACCGGGTACAAGTAGTCAAAGGTGGTCAAGTGCTCAGCACGTGTACTATCAACGCGTGAGGGCTTCAAAATGGGTAAAATGTATGAGTCAGATATTTCCCTCTTTGAGGCCAATTTTATCAGGTCCCATTGGACCCATCTCCTTTACTTTTTAGCATAATTATATGTAGAAACCTTTGATATGTTCGTTAATGATGTATCTGCCTACGATTGCCCAAATGTGAAATAAGCCAAGATATAAGCCAAGATTGTCCACATATAAGATTAAGCTAATTTTGCCCCCTCAAGTGGTAACATGAGCGTGGAGCTCACTCAGTATCAAAAGCTCCAATTATAGTTGAGATTAGAGCTGTCAACCGGGGCGGGGTAGAGGCTAGCCCGCCAAGCCAAAAGGAAAAATCGGACCGTTCCGCTATTTTTGGAGCTCAGCCAAACCCAACCCATAAAAATATACGTGAAATTTCGGGTCGGTCTAGTGTTTCTGGCCACATAGGCTCGGCTCATTTCGGGCCTGTAAAAGTGGAGACTAACCCAGTTTTTTTTACCGGATCGAGCTCATTTTGGCTGTTCTAGCTGAGATTGAGTGATCTGATGTGTTTTTTTTGCCACTCCACAGTATAAACGAGATCCGCACCTCAGAATGTCTTAGTTTTGAGTGTGGATGCTGCAACAACATCTAATTTACCACTCATTGGATTGTATTTCTCCATTAGGGAAAGAAGAAGTGCAATGCCAAATAATTACATTGTATTTCTCCATGAAATTGAAGTTGACATTGAAATGATGAAAGATGATCCAATCAAGTTCTATAAAGCCATGGACAATTGAGACGGTTTATATAGTACAACCACATAACTCTGTGCCGAAAGATTACTCAAAGAATATGGTTTGCAAACTTCAAAAATTCATCTATGAGCTCAAACAACCATCTGGCCAATAGTATTTTAAGTTTCATCAAGTGATCATCTTGTTTGGTTTAGAGATAAATTCGGTCGATGATTGTATATACCATAAGTTCTGTGGGAGCAATTATATATTTCTGGTTTGTTATATCAATGACATTTTGCTTGTCAGCAATGATTCATGCTTATTGCACCACATTAAAAGAGTTTTAGCTAAGCATTTGGAGATGAAATATCTTGGTGATGCCTCTTTTGTGTTAAGGATACAAATACACCGGGATTGCTCTCAGGGTATTATGAGATTATAACAAAAGTGTTATATCGATTTTTTTAAAAGATATGGCATGCAGGATTGTAAACCATGAGATGCTCTTGTGGCTAAAAGAGAGAAGTTTCGTCCCAAACAGTGCCATAAAATGATTTTGAGGAAAATAAATGCAGAGGATTTTTTACGCGTTAGCAGTAGGGTTTAGGGAGTCTAACGTACATTGTATGGATGATGAGCATATATTTGAGCAATCCAGGAATAGACCATTGGAAAGTAGCCAAGCGGGTCTTGAGGTACTTAATAAAGAATAAAGCGTTAGCAACTGGGAGTCTAATGTATGCTCAGGTATGTACGTGTTCGGATATTGTGTACATTGTATGAATGTTGAGCAGATATTTGAGCAAGCTAGGAATAGACCATTGGAAAGTAGCCAAACGGGTCTTGAGGTACTTAAAAAGAACAAAACGTTAACCACAAGCTTGTAGCTCAAGTGGTATCGCTCACCCTTTCTAAGGGTGTTGACCGTGGTTCGAACCCGACATCTTTCAGTTTCTTTGAAATATATCCCTTCCCCTCCAACCAGTACTTCCAACTTATTGGAAAAAAAAGAACAAAAGGTTACATGCTCACATATCGGAGGTTGGATCAACTTAAGATCGTTGGATATACTGACTACGATTTTGCTAGATGCCAAGATAGTATGAAATCTTCGTCAGGCTATATATTTCTGATGGTTGGAGGTGTTGTCTCTTGGATGAGTACAAAAACGGTCCATTATAACCTTTTCTACAATGGCATCAGAATTTACATGGTATGATGCATCCAACTATATATAGAATATGGCTTCAAAAATTTGTAACTAGGTTGTGCAGAGTGGATGATATTGAATAAATACTCAGTTTATATATGGACAATAAGTCGGCAGTGCTATATTATAATAACAACATGAGCTCGACGAAGTCAAATCATATAGACATCAAGTTCAATTCCTAGTTGTTAAAGAAATATATAGTTCAAAATGGACAGATGTGTATTGAACAATATATCGGTACAAACTCCATGATTGTGGATCCGCTTACTTACGGATTGCCACCCAAAACATTTCATGGGCTTACTACTCATATGGATGTCGTGTCATTTGAAGATATTAAGTTCTAATGGGATTTTGTAATTATAATGTTCTTTTGAAGTAGACACATTTTCAGTTATTTCATTATATGGATATTTTGAGGTTATTTTCTGCAGAAATTAAAGTTATTTGGTTCATTCACACTTTGATTTTGATATATAATTGATCTCACATGCACTAAGAAAATGTGGACCAGTTGGAAATAGACATGATGTTGCGAGCACATTACATGAAATTTTCATACTACACATTCACATAATGATCTATGTCAATTGTATTGGCATATGACCATTGATGGGTCGAGTTACAATAAATGATGGGCTAAAATATGTTGCTCAATATAACACAATTATATAAGGGTTATATATGTTCCCTACACGCCTAACATTCTATTATGCTATCTCATCTTCAGATAGAAACATACTGAGAAAACTAAAGGATTCTCTGAAGGGTTTGAGATGTGTAGATCTAGAACGCTAAATCCTAATATTCAACTATTATGTATTCATGTGCGCTTCCTCATATTAATCTTTAGATTATTGGAAATTCAATATGAATATGCTCCTGGACTAAAGGTGATGGTATTCACTAAAGTAATTCCAACATTGGATTGTCGTCATCTTGGTGCGGTATTTTCTTGTACGAACTATTCAGTCAAGCAAGTTTTCGATTCAACGGAGATAAGAAATCAGATTATGATCTTCAGTACGTAGGTTGTAGATCTGGAATCATAGGTATTCTAGGCACTATAGATTTTTCAAAATTATAGGGTTTAAGCTGATTTTTGTTCTTAAACTAGATGCTATGAAGCTTTTTATAGTTTCATCTTTTATGGTTTTTAATTTTTTTCTTCGATTGATGTATTGCTAGTTTGAATTAATTAATGAAATTATTTTTCTTGTCAAAAATAAATTCTTCATGGAGTGTGGCAAATAAATATTTAATTAAGGCTTTAATTTTATTTAGTAATGATACTAAAACATATTTAATTATATTCTTAATGCAAATAGCTTCACACACTTGCAGTCCAAATTTCTTTGTTTACAATTGTGTGTTTCACATAATATTTCAATATTTTAGCTAAGTTTTACATGTATATAAAATATTGATTTAATGCACATTCATTAATTAAACATAATAGGATAATTTTTTTATGTAAATAAATGTTTTTCGTATATTTACACTTCACGTGGCAATATAATTCGACTATGCAAATTTCAACCATGTAAATAATGATGGATGAAGCAAATATGTTGCCTTAAATCCATAATATATGTATGCTTTTAATTCATACTAATGAAAAATGTACGGAATAAAATATCTACCAAATTACACTCTCCCTAGTCCCTAGCAGCTAGCAACTTTATAAAAAAAGTAGAACCTAAGACCATATCAAATAGAATAACTCCATAGTTGCACATCAGCATTAATTTCCACGTCATCACTATACTGAGATGGTCCAGGTGGAGGTGGCAGCATCAAACCCTCAGCCATATCTGCCAGCAACCCATGCATCCCAAACTCCATCTCCTCATCCATGAACATCATATTTTCAAGCGCCGTTGTATTTGCCGCGGCGCGGAGGCCGCCGCCGCCGCCTCCTCCGTCGCGTCACCATCCCACTCCAACGAAGGCCGCGGCCCGAAAGCCTCAGCAGCCTCCGCAGCCGTCTTTCTGAATGTCCTTAGCATCGAAGACGCTGGAGTGGGCAGCCGCTAAGCCGAGTCGGGCGAAATTCAGGCAAGCCGACTTCCCTCGCAATGCAATCGCCGCCACGTCGTACGCCCGCGCCGCCATTTCCTCCGTCGGGTAAGTCCCCAGCCAGATCCTCGATTTCTTGTTCGGCTCTCTCACCTCGCACACCCACTTGCCCGAGTCCCGCCGCCGCACGCCCCGGTAGACCGGGTGGCGCGTCTCCCGGAATATTTTCCGGCCGGCGCGCTTCTTCGGTGTGTTGGAAGCTAGAATCACTTCTCCATCGGAGAAATCAGCTTTTCTTGAAAAGCTTCCATTGTCGCATGATAATTGATCAGACATGGAAGAGTTATAAGTAGTTATTGTCTTACTGATAAGTAGTAGTATTTATAGTTTAGTATGAGAAGTTATTATAGTGAAATATGGATATATGTTATGGGTGATTAGGCTTGGGAGTTGCTATTTATAGAAGGAAATTAGGGGTGACGTGGCTGAAGGCTGGTGAGGTGGCTTCACACGGTTTGTACTTTTTAGTTTTTACTATATAGGACGCTGTTGTTTTGTTGGAGGGGCAGGGTACAAGTAAACGAAGCAGTGGTTAAGAGATCACCACGTGTCCTATATCAGACGTGTGAGGTTTGAAAATAGGAATATTGTATCACTCTTCATTAAGCTACTAGTAACTTAGTAAGTCAGACAAATAAAATAGGACAAGATTGCCCCTCAGGCCTCAAGTTGTAAATTTGAGGTGTTTTTTTTTGGGGGCGCAAATTACCCGACAAACAAATACCCCTCCATCATGTAATGTTGGCATTTGCAGTATTTTTTTTCTTTTGATAACTCAGAACTTCTGCGCACGCCTAACTACGCCGGCGACAACGGCGGCTCCGCTCCCGCTCCTCATTCTTTTGCGCGCCAAGGTAAACATGCGGATGTGCACGCACTAGCTAGGGCTGTATGTGAACAGAGCGTTCGGCAAACAACTCGTGAATATGCTCGGATAACGTTCGTTTATGTTCGTTTATTTAGTTAAGTGAGCATAAATGAACACATTTTGAGGCTGTAATAAACGAACAGAGCTTGAACAATTCTATACTCGTTTACTAAAAGCTCGTGAACAAGTTTGTTTAGTGTTCGTTTATAAATGTTCAAGAACAAGCTCGTATAATATATTTTTAGACTTGTTCGTGAACAAACTTGTTAAGGGCTCGACTAATAGCTTGATTATTTTAAATAAAGAATTAAAAATATTTTATTTTAATAAAATTAAAAAGACTTAAAGCCCTTAAAATACATAATACTCCCTAAACCCTATCCTAATACGTAATAATGATAATTCTCATTAAATAAGCTCTGGCCCATATTTTTTCACTATTTCTAAAATAGAGTTTGGCAGACTTGCCAATTGTTTGGTTAGTTGCTTAGTTTATGTGTGTTTATTTTTTGACAATAATTTATATGTATTTTCATCGATAAGTTTGAAAAATGTTTGTTTGTTTATCGTTCACCAAAAAAGTTAATTTTTTTGTTTATTTGTTGTTCGCGAACAAAGTTATTAATTGTTCATGAATATATTGAACACGAACTCAAACGAACACGTTCACGAACATGTTCACAAACACATTCAATCATTAAATTTTTTTATCAAGCCAACACGAACAAGTTTTTTTAAATCGAATCAAGCTCAAGCCAAGCTTGAACATGTATAAAATTAAACGAACATATGGCAAACAAGTTAAAGCTCGGCTCGACTCGGATCGTTTACACCCCTAAAGATCGGCTGAGTGTTACAGCGGTCTGGCCGACGCACAACCGTGATCCTCCTGTAAAGAGAACAATTATGTTCGACCCCCAATCTACTAATAACGATCTCTCCCCGAATCGAACCCACACGTATGATATTCAGTATGAGTTCCCACCAAATGGAATCGAACCCACACGGATGATATTCAGTATGAGTTCCCACCAAATCTTCACCAACTCGCATATGCCCCGGGGAGCAATTTGATGGAGCAGGATTTGAACCCCTGACCTCCACCCCACAATTGCTTGTGGTGGCCGTGATTAGCTAAGCCACCTGGTTAGCATTTGCGCTTTATTATTGGGTCAATAAGGTGTAAAATTTGGCACCAATTAATTCTCCTATTTTATCCTCAAAAAAAAAATTGTCCTATTCCACTATTTATGTTTCACTTCCTATTCCACTTGTTTAGATGAATGACACGTATCTATACGATAAATATGTGATGTTCAGAGACGGCCAAGGGGGCTCGTGGCGCGACCGCCCCTCAACTTAAAAATCTTCCTAATTTATATAAGGGATAATTACAAAAACACCCATATGGTTCGGGCTAATTACAAAAAAAAAACAGAGATTTTTTAAAATTATAAAAAACTCCTTGAGGTTTGATTCCATCATACATTTTCCCTTTCATAAACAAAAAATATTTCAAAAACCTCTTGATATTTTATAAAAATATTACAACTACCCCCTTAAATTTAGATATAATCAAACCTAATGAGTTTTTTGTAATTTTAAAACATCTTTGGGTTTTTATGTAATTATCCAAAACCTTAGGGGTGTTTTTATAATTATCCCAAAATTATTAACTTTTATGATTTCCACTCCCCCACTAAAAAAGAAAAATTGCATATTTATCTATTCGTTTCAAGAAAAAATAAATCTCGCCCCTAGTCTTTATTTTCCGGCTCCGTCAAGTAGAATAGGAAAGAAAATCCCAACCCATGAATTTTAGGGGTAGCTTTTGTAATTTAAACTTTATATATAAGACGTAGTTAATATATTTTAATACAAAGGGGATTGTAGGGCGGTGGGAAATTGAATCCTTGACCAAGGAATAAAATCCAAAACCAGAATGCCATCAGATAATAAAATGTACTAGTTAACATCAATTAAAGTAAGATTATATGAGGATGAAGAAATTGCATGGCCAGTTTTTGATGCATTTTAAAACCATTTGATTCTGCTTACCCTTTATAAAATATCTGGTTAGTGGCATAAAAATGTTGAAAACCATTTATGATCAGAAAGGACAAAATCATAGACTTGTCAACATCCTAAAACATATTTAATTATTTTGTTAATGCAATTAATGAAGACACGTGTGCTATCATAATCAACGTGTGAGGTTTGAAAATAGGAAAAATGTATGAACCAGATATTTTCCTCTTCCGGGCCAAAATTATGAGGTCCCACCCCATTACTTTTGGGGCATAATATGTTAGATACTTTTGATATGTTCATTCAAGAGATATATGTGGGTAAGATTGCCCAGATACAAAATAAGCCAAGAATGTCCACATATAAAATATAAGCCAAGATTGCCCCCCCAAGTGGTAAGTATGAGGATGGGACCGGCCACTCAGTTCAAACACTCTAATAGCTGAAGTACTAGGGCCATGTGCTTAATTTTGCCACTCCGGAGTCCGAGAATGACCTAAAGGATATGGTTGGGAGGAGACCATATCCCAAATGTTTAGCTGGAGTGTGGACGTTGCGACTGCATCCGATTTACCACAAGACGAACCAGAGGGAATTCCGTCGTCCTCCAGAATTAATCAAGTACAAACCTGTTAGACAAACAAATTGAATTTGGAGAATAATTATTTTGGTCAAGAGTCTTTTAGCATTTTCAAGAGTATTTTAGTGTTCCAAAGTTTGAATTATATTTCCTAAGTTTGAATAAGTAGTTTGAAGAGTCTATGTTGTTCAAAGAGTCATCTTATTTTTTGTAGTGTCAATTTAATAGTTGGTGATTCTTATGACCAATTCATGTGTATAAATAGGACACCATGTTGGGGGAATTTGTAAGACAATCAAGTTGAATGAAATTTTCAGATTATAAAAAAAATTTTTGTCTTCAAATTGGTATCAGAGTCATATAAAAAAAAAAGAGAGAGAGAAAGAGAGAAATGATCAACAACAATCTTGCTACACTTGTGCCTTGTTTCAATGGATAAAAGTTCAATTATTGGAGCAATCTAATGAAGTTATGTCTTGAATCTCAAGACATATGGAGTGTTGTTGAAGAAGGTGTAAATCCACCCGAGGATGAAACTCAATTGACTGAAGCACAAAAAAATATTTTGAAGAACAAGAAGAAAAATGATAGAAAAATATTTTTTTCAAATTTATCAAGCAATCGAAATTCCGATTTATGAAAGGATCTCCAAAGCGAAGAGTGCTCAAGAAGCATGGAAAATTCTTGAGACGATGTATTCCGGTCAAGATCAAGTGAAGAAAGTCTGCTTACAATCTCTACGGGCTGAATTTGAGAAGTTAGAGATGAGAGACAATGAAAAAATCTCGAAATATTTTACAAGAGTTACTTCTCTTGTAAATCGAATGGCATCAAATGGAGAAATTATAGTGACCTAAAGGATTGTTGAAAAAGTTCTTCGAAGCCTACCCAATAAATTTGATCATGTGGTTGTGGCTATTGGAGAATCGCAAGATCTTTCATCAATGCCGATGGAGAGTCTACAAGGAAGATTGGAAGCTCACGAAGCGAGGATCCTTCAAAGAAATCCTCAACTCACTTCTTCTCTTGATCAAGCTTTAAAATCTCAGTTCACATTCACGGGAGGCCGTGGTTCTCGTCGTGGACAAGGAAGAGGCGAAAGACAACCTAAAGAACAGGAAGAACAAAAAGAGGGAGAAAATAGACGATATTTTCAGAATTTTCAAAGAGGAAGAGGACGAGGTACCTATAAAGGTAACAACGCCTATATTGAATGTTATCATTGTCATAACCCAGGCCACAAAATAAGTGATTGTTGAATTAAATATCCTGGGAAAAAAAAAAAGCAAGAAGCTGGCTTAGTGCATGAAAATGAAACAGAAAATTCTGAAACTTTGTTGATAGCTTCTGATGGAAATTTTTGGAAATATTTGGTATTTGGATAGTGGGGCAAGTCGACATATGACAAACAAAAATTTATTTTCATCTCTGTTGTCAAAGCTAACCATGGGCGATTACAATTGGAGATGCCAAATCATATAAAATTCAAGGTGTTGGAGAAATTGCTTTTAAAACTAAAAATGGAAAATTTCAAAAAATGTCGGAGATATTTTATGTACTTGGATTGCAAAGTAATTTGCTAAGTGTTGGTCACTTGATTAAGAAAGGTTTTGATATTCACTTTGTGAATAATCTTTGCACCATGATGAAGAAGAATCAACTTGTTGCAAAGATTGGGTTGGGCTCGAATAATTTATTTCCTGTCAAGCTTGATGTGCTAAATGCCAATTATTAGGGTAAATTGCAATTTTAGTCCTGTAACTTTGGGGTGGTTGCAATTTTAGTCCTTTATCTTTAAAAGTTGCAGTTTTGGTCCTGGACAATTTTGCCCTTGTGGTTAAATAGTATTTTTGGTCCTTTATCTTTCTAAAGTTGGCAATTTTATATGGATGGCAGTGGGTAGGTCGGGGCGGGTCTACCCGTTCTGCCCCTTTTAAATTAAATTTAAATTAAAAAATGAAAAAATATATATTTATAAAATATTATGTACAAAATTTATTATTATCAATTTATAAATATTAAATATAATATAAGAATACATAAAAATTATATTATAATATATATTATATATGCAACATATATATTAAAATATATTTTAAAACTAAAAATTCTAGGCATGGCGGGGTGGGTACTCGTGGGGCGGAAGTGATACTCAAACAATATGATGTTTGTTTTCTGCATTGTCTCAAGGTTTCCCTATCGGCTCCTGCGAGTTTTTTTTCAACATATTGATTATTCCAATATGTTATATTGTCCTGGCGTTCTTGTGCATACATCGTCAAAATTTGACGATATCTCCTGTAGGGTATCATCTTGGACACTCGTCCAGATCCATTTTGTCGGAGAAATTCTCCTCACCAATTGTTAATTACATAAAATAATAAATATAACTTAAAATTATTAATAAATCTGAGCTCTGATACCATTTTATGCAAAACACTTAGTCAAATAAGCCAATTATGTGCATAAGGGTATTCTTGGTATTTTGAAAATATGAAATAACCCCAGGGGACCAATTTTGCAACAACATGAAACTTACAGGACCTAAATTGCTTAGGTATAAAACATATAGGACCAATTTTGCAAAAACTTTCAAACTTGTAGGACTAATTTTGCAATCTCAATAGTTACAGGACCAAAATTGCAAACTGCTTATAGTTATAGGACCAATTTTGCAATTTTTCCCAATTATTATTTTTCTTCTGATGAAGAGATTTCAAAGTTGTGGCATGACAGATTCGGTCACCTCAATTTTCAAAGTTTGAGGAAATTATCAAGCAAAAATATTGTTCAAGGGTTGGCTCAAATTGATGCAATAAGTAAAGTTTGCAAAGAATGCCAGTTGGGAAAACAGCACCGAGATCCATTCCCAACAAAATCAAGTTGGAAATCACGTTCACCCTTGGAGCTTGTTCATACGGATATTTGTGGACCGATTCAAGTACCATATTTTGGAGGTAACCAATATTTTTTGTAATTTATTGATGACTACCCAAGAAAAGTTTGGGATTATTTTTTGAAAGAAAAATCCGAAGCCCTTTCATATTTCAAGGAGTTCAAAGTTCAAGCTGAAAAGTTTTTCGGTTGTCAAATTAAAAATTTGAGAAGTGATCGTGGAGGAGAATATTTGTCTAACTTATTTAAAGAATTTTGTCGTAGTAATGGTGTTACACATGAATTGACAGCTCGTTATACACCACAACAAAATGGCATCGCGGAGCGAAAAAATAGAACCATCATGAACATGGTGTGATGCATGTTGAAAAAGAAAAATGTGTTGGCTGAATTTTGGGCTGAAGTTGTCTCATGTGCTATCTATTTAATCAACCGGTCACCAACAAAGAGTTTGCAGAATTCTACTCCAAATGAGGCTTGGTACGGAAAGAAGCCAAATGTTTATCACTTGAAAACATTTGGTTGTCTTGCTTATGCACATGTTCCAGATTCTTTGAGAACAAAGTTGGATGATAAATCTGAAAAATGCATATTTATTGGATACAGTGAAAGGACTAAAGCTTACAAGCTTTATAATCCAAAGACAAAGAAAATTGTGATTAGTAGAGATGTTCGTTTTGATGAAAAAGCTTGTTATGATTTTTCAGATTTTTCAGGCTCATCAAATTTGCAAATCTTTGATTTTGATGAAGGTGAATCTCAACCAATGCAACCTGAAGATGGTGAAAGAAACGAATCTTCTCAAAGTTCACCGTCACCTTTGGAGAGAAGGACAAGAAGCTTGAGAGAAATTCAGAAGACGGCGGAGTAGGCAGCCGCCAAGCCGAGTCGGCGATATTCAGACAAGCCGACTTCCCACGCAATGCAATCGCCGCCACGTCGTACGCCTGCGCCGCCATTTCCTCCGTGGGGTAAGTCCCCAGCCAGATCCTTGACTTCTTGTTCGGCTCTCTCACCTCGCACACCCACTTGCCCGAGTCCCGTCGCCGCACGCTGCGGTAGACCGGGTGGCGCGTCTCCCGGAATATTTTCCGGTCGGCGCGCTTCTTCGGGGTGTTGGAAGCTAGAATCACTTCTCCATCGGAGAAATCAGCTTTTCTTGAAAAGTTTCCTTGATTAAATGGAATGCTTCTAATAAAAGGAATTCCCGTTTATAGATTGATCAGTGTAAGTTGAAGATGAATGAGTTGAGCATCGAGGGTGGGGACAGGAACTGGGGTGAGTGGCATTATATTAAGAGTGAGCTGAAAAATGCGTACAGAGAGGAAGAGCTGTTTTGGAAACAAAAATCTAGGGTGCAATGGCTTGAGGAAGGGGATAAAAATACCAAATTTTTTCACGCATGTACTGCTCAAAGTAGGAAGCTGAATTGTATTGATAGGTTGGTTAAAGTGAATGAGACTGTTTGCACGGAGAAGGATGACATTAAAGAGGAAATTTATGGTTTCTACTCGAATTTATTTGAGTCCTCTGCTCCTACACCTCCTGATCATATCCTGGACGGGCTGAAAAGTGGTATTACTCCTGAAATGAATTACACTCTCACCAGACCTGTTGATGAAGCAGAGATTAAAAAAGCTCTCATGGATCAACATCCTCTCAAAGCACTTGGTATTGATGGTATGTTCCCTCTCTTTTTTCAAGCCTTTTGGATTAAGCATGATTTTATTTTGGCTATTCAAGATTTTTTTTTGTTCATGCTAAAATCCCTAGAACTACTAGCCACACTCTTATCACTTTGATTCCCAAAATTAAAAATCCTTCCTCTATGGCCCATTACAGACCCATTAGCCTGTGTTTTGTTACCTATAAAGTCATATCCAAAATTATTGCCAATAGGATTAAACATGTGCTTAATTATTGCATTAGTAAAAAACTAAAAACCAATCGGCTTTTATTCCGGGTAGACAAATTATTGATAATGTGGTTGTGGCTAATGAGTGTGTGCATTACCTTAACTCCCTCAGAAAAGGTAAGAAAGCATTCATGGCTCTTAAACTGGACATGGCAAAGGCGTATGACAGGGTCAAATGGTCTTTTCTTTGTGCTATTTTGGGTAAAATGGGATTTTCTCAAGTGTTTGTTGCTTGGATTAAAGCGTGTGTGAGTTCTGCTGTGTTTTTTTCAATATTGCAACCTACGGGATTTGTGGTTCCATCCCGTGGTATTAGGCAAGGGGACCCTTTATCCCCATATTTGTTCATTTTGATGTCTGAAGCATCGTCTCATCTCATCAATGAAGCTTGTTTGGTTGATTTGTTCCAAAGTCTGAAGATTAGTAAGTATTCTCCTGTCATTTCGCATTTATTCTTCGCGGATGACTCTATCATTTTTTGTAGAGCCGATAGTAAGCATGCCCAACTGGTGTTTGATATTCTTCATTCTTATTGTGATGTTTCAGACAATTGGTTAATCTTGAAAAATCTTCAGTGCTTTTTAGCAAAAATACCCCTATTTTGATGAGAAGTAATATTTGTCAAACCCTCCAAGGGATAACTGAGCATCATAAATCTAAATATTTGGGGATTCCTTAGGGGATTGGTAGATGAAAAAAAGAGACTTTTAAGTATATTTCTCAAAATCAAAAAAAGAATTTTGAATTGGAAAAATGTCTTTCTTAGTTCGGTTGGTAAAGAAGTGCTCCTCAAAGCGGTTATCAGTGCTTTGCCCACTTATGTGATGTCATGCTATAGAGTGCCTATAGGGCGTTCCAAGATACCTATAGATTGGCTAACAAATTCTGTGGGTGGGAGTGGTGGGGAGCAAAACAAAATTCATTGGACCAGTTGGAAAAAATTGGTTGTGACTAAAGAGGGGGGAGGGCTGGGGTTTAAGGATTTGCAATTGTTTAATGAAGCCCTCATCTCAAAACAGCTTTGGAGGGTGTTGACTCAGCCTAATCTTCTTATGAGCAAGGTCTTGAAAGGAAAATATTTTCATAACCAAAACCTCTTTGATACCAAAAATTCTGATTCTTGGCTTTGGAAATGTTGGCTTGCATCTGAGAGTCATTGAAACCGGGATTCGTTTTCAAGTTGGGGACGGAAAATCTATTCAAATCTGGAAAACACCCTGGCTGCCCAAAGATGCCTGTTTTATTCCTTCTCCAGTGGAGGGTTATTATGGGAACGTGATTTGGGTTAGGGAGCTTATGGATGGGATGGGGAGATCTTGGAATAGGGAGCTTATTGTTAACACGTTCTGTGAATAAGATGTTGATATTATTCTTAAAACTCCTATCAGTAAATTTGGTTTAAAAGATAAATTGGTTTGACATTTTGACCCCAAAGGTCAATTCTCTCATTAAATCTATTTATGCGCTTTTACTCAAGATGAAGTTGAAAAAGGAAGATAAACCGGAATCGAGTGAGGGCAAGTCCATGATCGCTGGTTTGTGGAGAAAGATGTGGAAGATGCCTGTGAAAGCCAAAATCAAACTGTTCATTTGGAGATGTTGGCACCAAATCCTTCCAACAAGTGACCAGCTCATTAAAAAAGGAGTGCAGTTGGATGATATTTGTCATCTTTGTGGTGAGCAACAAGAGACTGTCATGCATTTATTTTTTACATGTGAAAGAGCCAAGTTGATTTGGAAGTGTTCTCCAATTTCGTGGGATGGGGGCATGTTTGAGACTAAAAACTTTGTTGGTTGGTGGTTTCAGCTGTGCATGGGGGGGGGATATGGTGTGTGCTCAGGATAGAATACAACTTACTACTTATTTGCTGTGGTGGATTTGGAAGACCCGAAATCTATGGGTCTTCCAAAAAATATGCTTGAGCGCGCAGGATACTGTGAATGGGGCTTTTGAAGAATGGATGGAGTTTAAAGAGACCAGGGGCGCTGCATCAAAGCCGTCTGGTTCTGTTAAACAATTTTCTGGTAAGGGTGGGAGTCAGGGGCCGGTAGAAGTAGGGCTTGCTATTATAGAAGTTAGTGCTTTGATGGGCAAAGAAGGGGTGTGTGGGCTGGGGGTGGTGTGGAATGAAAACAAATGCAGATTGATGGTGTGGTGCTCCTTTAGGAATCGGGTTTCTGATTCAGTGGAGGCGGTATTACTTGCTATTAGACATTGCTTGATTAAAGCTTCCTAGCAGAATTTGAAGAAGATTTCAGTCCGTATAGATGTCGAGGAGATCGCTCATAAACTTAACAGAGAGGTGGCGTTTAACTCTGCGGTTATGATGATTGCCGAAGACATCTATTTGATTAAAAATTTGTTCGATTCTTGTGTGTTCCGTTCGGTGAAAAAAGATTGTATTCCTTCTTGTTATAGATTAACATCATCTGCTATTGTGGAAGAGCATTCGTGTGAATGGCTATCTCCTTTTCCTTCTTGGATCTAGTTTGTTAGATTTGAGTTTGATGTCACCAGTTGACGTCAGGTTGTTTCTTGTAAGTTTTGTTTGAGGTTGAATATATCTACCGTTTCGAAAAAAAAAAAGGACTTTTCGGAGAAATGATCGACTTATCCAAACGTTCATTCTAAAGTAACCACAAACAAGTATTATTATCATTTGAAAATCAAGCTCACAAACAAACTTGATTGCAATTTTGGTCCTGTAAGTATAAGAGGTGGTATATTTGGTTTTGTAAATATCTTATTTAGCAATCTTGTTCTTGTAAATTCAAATGGTTGACATATTTGGTCCCGTAAGTATGATATGTACCAATTTAGGTCCCGTAAATTTTTATTTTTGTGCAATTCGGGTCCTGTAAGTTTATTTAGGCTTAATTGTAATCTTGGCATTTGCGTTTTATTTAGGCTTGATGCAATTTTGGTCATGTAAGTATAAGGGGTGCATATTTGGTCTAGTATCTTATATATCAATTTTGATCACCTATATCTTACAAATTACACCTATTGAGAAGTGGTGTGGGTAGTTTGTCTAACAAATACAAACCTTAATTAACGGGATCACGCTCACTGCAGAGTACTATTCTTGGTCATTCGTCCTTAATAATTTAGTAGTATAAAAATTTGTATTGTATCTATTTAATTTAAACAATGCATTTTATTTCTCAATTGTTATACCCGGCCGGCGACGTGTATCGATGATGAAGGGTAGGAGCCCATCTAATTAGCATCCGATCCGGAGGTCCAACCCAAAAAGATTAACCCGACTTGACCCCAAAAATGATAAGAGACAAGAATCCGAGCTACAGACCCGAGCTGGAGGTCAGATAGCCCAAAGATAATTTAAGGAGGTCAAGCCATATCATTACACCTACATTTAGGAATATAGAGTACAAGTACCCTTATTTATTTCAAAGAGAGGACTTAGAGCAGAACTAGACCCGTAACTTTGGGGGGGCTAAATAATTTTGAAGGGGCTAAATCAATAATAAATAAATATTTAGTACTTAAAATAAATTCTTTTAAAATAAAATATACGTAATAAATAATAGAGTTTACAAAAAATTTGGGGGGAAAAGGGGCGAAAGGGAAGGAAATGCCCCTGAGGGGGCTGACAATTATTGGGTTAATTAAAAGGTTTGTTTTTGTAATTAGACAAAATATTAGGGGTTTTTTGTGATAATTTAGGGGTATTTGTTACACTCAAAATACTTTTTTTTTTAATTTCTAGACAAAGTGCATGTTTGAGAACACTACTTTAGAAGTTCTAAAAACAATTGTCCTTTTTATAAAATAATAAGTGACTTCTGAAGAAGTCTATAATTATGACTTCATTTTTTTATAAATCGCGATAATTAATAAAAGAATCGAAAAAAAGTGCTACTCACAAAACAAAGTAGCTAGTCGATTGTTCATCCTTTGCAGGTGCTCGAATACCTTCCCCATGGTCCGTTGAATTTGAACGCTTAAGATGTGTGGGTAGTGGGTACATATGTAGAAACAAATTGATCCATGGTAGGGTGTGAACGCCTTGGGGCCGAAGAGGCGGGAGTGATCGCCGTGCAAGAAGGCACGGACAAGGAGTGGCTCTTGCGCATTTCTAGGCGGAGGGGACATGAATGAACCGATCCCACACCCGAAGAAGAGGAGATTCTCGAGACGTGTAGGTATGGGACTATACGATTGAGGAGACCTTAAAAAATTTGATAGGTACTACTCATACCAACAAGATGCATCTTCTTTTCTGGTGTTCATCATGTAAAAACTTCGAAGTTAAGCGTGCTTGTCCCGCAACAATGTCATGATGGGTGACCCCCTGGGAAGCTGCTCTCAGGGTGCGCGTGAGTGAGGACAAAGCGCGCTGGAAAGACTCGTGTTGGTTTGTGGGGACAGTCGTCGATCTGGAAGGCGAGTCGTTACAAAGGGTATCCTTATTTTTCTCATTAATTATGTTTGCCCATCTTTTTTTGTTGTTGCTATCATTGCCTTATCCGCCTGAACACGAATTGGAATTATTGTGGAAAACTGGAATATACTTTTTTGGAGAAGACAAGAAGTAACTTATGTAAAAGTTCATTCTAAATTAACCATAAAATAATAATTATTGTGGAAAATTGACTTTTAGATCTAAGAGTCCATTGGAATAAAATAATTTTTGGTATTAATGTTGACAAAATGTTAGTTTTTTTTAAAAAAATAATTTAGGGGTATTTGTAATTATGAAATAACACTTTTTTTTTTTAATGTTGCTAGACGAAGTGCACGTTTGTGAGCACTTCAGTAGAAGTCCACAAAAAACAAATGGATATTTTAATAAATAATAAGTGATTTTTCAAGAAGTCTCGAGTTTTTACTTTATTTTTCGATAAATCACAATAATTAATAAAGGAATTGAAAACAGTGTTACTCACAAAGCCAAGTAGCTAATTGAATTACTAAAGTTATGGATGACTGCAAGGCGGTCACATATATAGCTAAACTGTGGCATCATTAAAACCCAAACGGATGTTTGGGAAAAAGAGTACCCCAAACGACATATCATGAAAGAAGAAAAATATTTAATGATGCAACTTAAATGTAGAACATTTATTTTTAGAGGATTTTCTAATTACTATACCATTTACTTGTTTATCTTTTGCAGGTGCATGAATATCTTCCTCATGGTCCGATGAATTGAACGGATAAGATCTGTGGTGCGTTTGTGGGAACAAATTGATCCATGGTAGTAGTGTCGTTATTTTCCTCATCAATCATGTATGTCCATCTTTTTGTTGTCGTTGTTGTAATAGCCTTAAATCCGTTCGAAGATGAATTGGAATTGTTGTGGAAAATTGAAATACACTTTTTGAGAAGTAACTTATATAAATGTTCATTCTAAATTAACCATAAAACAACAATTATTGTGGAAAATTGATGTGGGTAAAAGTTCATTCTAAATTTACTATAAGACAAGTTCCATATAAATTTTATGTTTAGCTTTTGTAATTTATACTTTATTATTTAGGGGCATAGTAAAATGTAGTTAAATGTTACCAGTAACCAGTTCCAATGACTGATTTTAATCTTGCTATAAAGTTTCAGGAATGGATATCATTTTTCATCCTTGTAAACTACAAATCACTTTTTAGGCCAACCAAGAAGACATTAGACATATTATGAGTACATTGGTCTGTGACATGTATATATTACAATATATGGAGATCATCCAAAATTTTCTAACATGCATGTTTATTGTTCCATCATATTTTACGCGAACATCCCGCTCATGGACATATTAAAATTAAAGGATTTCTGAAGCTTTGGGTGAATTTCTTCCTTAGAAAATGCCCATTGTATTGTAGCAAGAATAGTTACCCTGATGTTTAGCTTAATTAAATTAAATCCATTTATTATAAAAATTATAAATATCCCCTTAAGTTTGTATTTGTTTTACTACAAAACTACTTTTATTCATTCATCCTTAGTAATTTAGTAGTATAAAATTTTGGATTGTATGTATTATATTTATCTAAACAATCATTTTATTTTCCAATTGTTGTACGTGGTCTGACGTGCACCAGACTAAGGGTAGACAATTAATTTTAGCATCGATATGGAGGCCCAAACATTGAAAGATCGACCCGATCCGATGGTACAACCCTAGAAATATCAACACAACTAACCTAACCAAAAAAATGACAAGAGGCATGAATACGAGCTACCGACCCGAGCTGGAGGTCAGATAGTCCATGTACAATTTAAGGAAGTCAAATCATATCACATCAAATATGTGTCAGACATTAATACATGTCATTATTAAATACCACTGAGCATTCAATACTCATTTATTCCCCTTCAAATAATCTTTGACTTCTATTTTTTTTTTAAAAAGCCAAAGATTGGGTACACAGCCATATAAGAGATCATTACACCTACATTTAGGGATGTAGAGTACATAGGTAAAAGCAAACAAGGCCCTGATGACTCACCATGATGACACCATTTATATCATCAACAAAGTTTGCAGAGATTCCTTTTATATTTATCATGTGCACAATAGATTTCAGTTGATAGTTTGTTACAACAAAATGAAATGGATTATCACACTTGGATGGCTAGGATATCACTATTATACTATAAATGTGTACCTTCACAGCACTATTTAATCATCCAATGAAATATCAATTTCATGCAATGTCTATGTTTTTCTTTACTGTTTTATTCATTTCCATTTTAATGGCTATTCTCCTTTTCCTTTATGGTATCAGAGCATGTTTTTAACCTGTCTCTGATCCATTTTACAATCTTTCTGGTGTTTTTTGTCCTTTTCTCGAAATAGCTACAACCAATGCACCAGCAATTGGGAATGAGCAGGTCATTCATCCACAAAGTCAGCTTGTGACTGTGAAGCTCACAGAGAATAACTATCTTATGTGGAAACAACAAGTCCGGCCACCCATTAGAGGCTATGGTTTGGAATGATATCTAATCGAGCTACAATCACTCATGCGCGAATTTACCACGCGATTACCACAGGGTCAAAGAATCGTGAATCCCCTTTGTATGTTGTGGAATAAGCATGATCAACTCATTGCATCCTGGCTTTTGTCTTCTTTATCTGAGAGCATTTTGATTTCTACTGTTGGCTTGAGCATATCCGGAGAAATTTGGGAATGTCTACAAATCACCTTTGCCAGTCAAAATCAGGCAAAAATCATGCAATGTAGATTGCATCTTCAAACCATTAGAAAGGGTGGTATGCAGATGAAAGAGTACCTTAACAAGATAAAGAACTGTTGTGATTTGCTTGGTTCATCAGGAGAACCATCAGCCAAAGAGATCAACTAATGTACATTTTGAGTGGATTAGGGCCTGAGTATAACTCAGTGGTGGTGTCCGCCACATTAAGATTGGAGTCATGGAGCCTAAGTGAACTTCATACTTTGCTATTAAATTTTGAAAATAGATTGGAAACTTTTGAAAATAGAAGCAATGTGGATGATGGATCCTTTTCAATGAATCTTGCTACTCATACCTATAGCCCTGGAAACAGAAGAGGAGGCACTAGCCAAGAAAATAGAGGAAGAGGAAACCACCAATATCGTAATTCCAATATCGGCTACAAGGCAGGGGTAGACTGGTGGATTCAGAGGAAGAGAAGGAAGGTTTGGTGGAAACCGACCTCGTTGTCAAATTTGACATTACAACAATCACACAGCTGTCAAGTGTTTCGATCATAATTTCACCCTTAATTATGGGAATAATCACACTGGTAGTCCTCAATAGCATCATACCAATTCTTACCAGCAGAGTCAGCAGAATCCTTTTGGCAGTTCTCATGTCAATGTTTTTAATTTATCTAATTATGATAATTCTTCAGATTACAATTGGTACCCTAACTCGGGAGCTACCAATCATGTTACATATGACCTGGGAAATTTGAATTTAGCTTGTGACTATGAAAGAGATGAGAAAGTGCAATTGGTAATGGACAAGGTATGACTATCTCTCATTTTGGTAACTATGTAGTTGCATCACCTGTTTCTCACCATAATTTCTTACTCAAAAATCTCCTGTGTGTTCCTTCTATTACTAAAAACCTTATTAGTGTTAGCTTGCTCATGATAATAAAATCTTTTTTGAATTTCACCCATCTTTTTGTCTTGTGAAGGATCAGTGCACAAAGAAGGTTATACTTCAATGGGCACTTAAAAATGGTCTCTACAGCTTCAATCTCTCCACTTCCAAGCCATCAAACACTTCCAAGTCATCCATAATCTCCAAGCCAATCAACCTGAAGTCTCCCTTTTCTAGTTCATTCAATAAACAATGTAGTTCTCTTTCTGTTAACTCTATTGCTATTAAGAATAAACTAAGTTTGAGTGTTTGGCATTCTAGACTTGGGCATCCATCTTTTGATGTAGTGAAAAGAGCTTTAAATGATTGTAATATTCCCTTCACATATAATTATTCCACTTCTTCCCTCTGATGATAGTGTCATTCCCACAAATTCACCTCTATCTCAGTCTCAGCCTTCTTTTTCTCATACCACCTCTAACTCTTCTACATCTACTATTCCATTAGAAGCAGTGGTCAATTATATGTATATTTATCAATTCAAGATGATAGTTTAACTGACTTTGTTACTACTAATGCTTTGTCTCAGAATCCTTCAAGTGTTGCAGGTCCTTCAAGTTCTCATCATACGATAACTCGAGCAAAGGCAGGGATCACTAAGCCAAAAATTTACATGTCTCATTTACAACCCCTAGAGGAACCACAAAGTATTCGGGAAGCCTTGTCCATACCTGAGTGGCAGCATGCAATGGCACAAGAATATGCAACCCTTATTAAAAATGACACTTTCGTGTTTGCAGCCTCCAAATAAAGAGCCAATAGGAAGCAGATGGAAGTCTTGCTAAGTATAAAGTTCGATTAGTTGCAAAGGGTTATACACAAACCTTGGGATTTGATTATACTGAGACTTTTAGTCCAGTTTTCATGCCAACCACAATTCGAATTCTGTTGAGTATTGCCATATCACATTCATGGCACATTAGACAATTGGTTGTTGCTAATGTTTTTCTTAATGGGGATGTTGATATTAAGCTTTATATGGAACAACCACCGGGTTTTATGCAACATCACTCTCCTCCTGTAGGTCCCAAGGGGTGTGGTGTAAGGTTTAGAAGGGGAAGGGAGTTGAATAAACCTTACCAAATTTTCACTTTTTAGTCTTTTTAAGAATTTCAACAGAGTTGACTCAAATCAGCTATGTCCTTGGGTGACAGTTAGGTTGGCTATCTTCAGCTAAGTTACTCACTCAACAGAATTGACTGAGCTATTGATAATATAACTCGACTGCGTCAGCTAACACTTAACTATTTAGATGATTTGGTTTTATATAGCTAAAGACTTAACACCCTTTGTAAAAATTTAAGCACGTTTTTAACACTTGTTATTATCAGTTGGATAACAATGTAACTTATCAGCAGATATGAAAATATGCAAGAAAGTAAATGCTGAAAGTAAAATTAGACAAGTAATTTATAGTGGTTCGAGGATGGGGTAATTCCTCCAATCCACTCTTCTCCAACCCCTGGAGGAATACACTAAGTTAATAGATCAGTTTACAAAGCGGTTCTTCAGTCTAGAGATAGTCTTGATCACACAGCTGGCTTCTCCTTGGACTCAGCTTCTTCACAAGACAACTGCATTGCTACTTCAACTCCCTTTAAGTCTTTGGATTTGTTCACACAGTCCTCCAACAAACTTGATGCGTCTGGTTCGAACTTGAACCTCACTACATCTCCTTCAATCTTGGAGAGTAGACCCTTTTTTGTTCTTGAAACTTGTTCATCTTCAATTGGTTGAGGTAATATTTCCTTTATAATGAGTGTTGGATTGAATTCCTTCGATGTTAGGCTTGAGGAATTTTCTTTGGAAGCTTAGAGAATATTGCAGGTTATGCTTGCTTGATTATTACTTCTTAGATCAGTGTCATACTTCTTTTTTGATAAAATCTCTTTTTTTTTATCTTCTTGTAGACCCTCTCTCTTGCTTCCTCAACCTTTTATAGTGTTCATTTGAAAATTTGCCCATTGAAGAGATTGGCTATTTTCCAATGACACATTCTTGTTCGTTGGCTTGTCTTTTCTTGATTTGCAGCATGTGATGGAGACTCTGACACCCACTTTAGTGCATCCCATTGGTTTATTCCTTTTGCACACTTCTGGGATGAGCACTTTAAGACCTGTCATTATGGAGATATTCCTAATTTAAGTAATAACCTTGACTTCTGTGCAATGGATTTATCTAGTCGACTTGACTGGACAACTACCTTTACCCCTTTGACTAGAGTCTGCTCCAATCATTTGGAACTAATTCAATTGACAATTCAACTGATAGTCTTGGCTCTTTATTGTCTTGACTAACACTTCTACACCCTTCACTCAGTTGTTGCTCAGCTAAGTTTCCTTCAGTTGACTCATAGTCTTCCATCTTGACTATACTTAGCTGACACACAACTGGGTCTTTATTCTTGCCTTCAGTTAACTTCTTGCATTCTTCGACATATCTGACTCCACTCAGCTCTTTCAGTCCTATCTATCACAACATAGAAAATATAAGAAAAATTGGGGTGCCAACTTCCTATTCTAAGTTTTACATGGTATCTTCAAAATCTAACAAATAAATTTCCTAACAATTTCTCTCTTTTTGATGATGCCAAAACTTAAATGAAATAAACGGTAAACATAAGCAGTGCAGTAACAAAGAATGTATGTTTTGAATAATCAATTTTATTTATCATAGCATTCTTGTCCTTTACAAAGTTGTTTACAACAAGTCTCAGAGCTTATACATACATTGAATTACAAGATGTATCAAAGCTAAGTTACAACTATTATCAGAGCAGAAATTACAAAGAAGGTATTTTAGAAATATTACAAGGAAAACTTACATCTATATATTTACAACTAAGTAAAATACACGAAGGGGTTGCATCCATCTTCAACGTCTTGGTTGCTTCCTTCTTTTCTATTCATCTTCAGCTCTCATCCTGTCCTCATCTGCCGTTCTCCTCTTTCTTTGTTCTTCATCCTTCTTATTCTTCTCATAAGCTCGCCTCGTAGCAGGGTCATCCCTACGCTGCCTTTCCTCCCATTCTCGGTTCAGCCATTCGTTCTCAGCTTCTTGCCTTCTCACAGCTTCAGCATTCTTGTGTGCAACTTCCAAGTTAGCAAGATGATCATATCCACCCAGTATGTTATCCTTTTCTTCTGCGGATCAACGTACTTAGTGTATTCTTTTCTTGGCCGCGGTTAAGAACTTCTCCCTCTTTCACCGCTACCATATTTTCCCCTTCCTCTCCATGACTCAGCTCCTCTTCCTCTGGGAGTGTACTATCCTGGAGCTTTTGATTTTTCAAATTTGAGTGATCGCTTTCTTTGCTGCTTATTAGCTGATTTGCATATTTCAAGACCCTTCTCCTAGTACAAATCCAAGGCTAGCGGTAGAGTCATATCTTGGAAGTAGCCTTCTGCCTCTAGAGTTTGAAACTCCTCTAGTGATCTGGGCTCATATCCAGCATCAGGTATAGCAATGTCTCTCAGGGGTTTGATCGCCGGGAAATTTTTTACTGCTGGAGGACCATCATATTGCATTCTTATATTCTGAATATGCACAGAATACTTCTCAATTACCTTCTTGAATTTGGCTTTGATGGCTTTTCTTGACTCTTTGAATGCCATCTCACTTTATGTCCTCTCAAAGCTCATTCATTCAAAATACCACCGAGAATTGAGGCTATTATTTCTCCTTGCTGGGGGGTTTCAGTGAACATAAGCTTTTCAATGGGGGATTTTTTGAGCTTTCTTCCCCCTTAGTTGTTTCTCACTTCTTCTCCACCTTATGACTCCCTTTCCCTTCCTTCAGTTCCTTCAAGACCTCATCTTCCCCCTTTTTTGGCATCATCACCAGAAGATGGGGTCAGGCCAGGGAACAGTCCACTAAGAATGAAGTCAAGTCGGTTGTTGGTAGAGTTTTTCTTGTCATCTGCTTTGGAGTAGGTTGCTCGGAATTCTGACTGCAAAGCCTTTGACTCGGCTGCCATTAATTTCATTTCTGCCCGAAGGAGACTAAACTTCTGGTTCATGTTGGTCTCCAGTCGTGCAATCTCGCTCTGGTGTTGCAGCTTGAGTAACTCCATATCTGACTTGTGGGAGTCTTCAATACTCACCATAAACTCATTTTGCCTCTGCTTCCCTTCTCTTTTCGTAGTGCTTCAGCTCTATTCGCCTTGGCTGAGCTAACGTCATCGGCAATTAATGCAGATGTGATAGCCTGAGTTATTGAGTGATTGAGTCTCGCTGAGCAATATGTCACCTTACTCGGTGGCGACGATTTAACGGAGCATGTGTTAGCCTTCCCAGCTGACTAGTCCTCAATTGTCTTAACAGCTTCGTCGGTATCAGTAGGTCCTTCCTTTTGAGTTGACTGGTCTTCGGTTGTTTTATCAGGGTCATCGGAGTGCGATGTAGCCATGAGGGTTGGCTCATCATCAAATACGAACCTCATTGTAGCCATTTTATCACTAACAGCACTCCGAGAGTCATGAGCATCCTCAGCCTTGCCGTTTGTAGATTCATCAATGGGTGTGGACTCGGCTTCATTGTCGGATTCTAGGAATGTTGTATCAATGTTTTCCTGGGAAACATGAAGGGCGATGATCTCTTCTTCTTCACCAGTTGCTTCTATTTGATGAATGTGCTTTTTCTTAGGCTCTTCATCTAAGGAAGTATCAACCTCCTTTAGGCCTTCATTACCCCCAACAGTCTCAACCACTGTAGGGCCTTCAACATCCCTATGTGCAGTAACTGTAGTAGGGTCTTGGACGGATTTCTCTTCGGCAGACTCAGCTACCTTGGGGTCTTTGGTGGCATCCATCGGAGTCTCAACTCCTAGGATTGCACTTTCATGGCCATGAGTCTCAACTCCCATGGCCTTCTATCCATCTTTCGCCTTAGCTGCATCAGCAACATCATCGGCCTTCAATTACAGATGAAGTTTTAGATGGTACAGTCTCAATCGTCCGAGCTTCATCAACTTCACTCTGGTTATCCATTGATTTCTCACTTTCACCTCCTAAATGCATAGTTTGGTCTCCCAGAGCGTCCTCCGACCTAGCTGTGGTGCAGAGAGCTTTCCCCTCAGTTGGCGCACCAGCTAAGTTAACGATTGTGGGTTTACTCTTCTCTTGAAACCCAGTTGTTTTTACTTTTGAGTAGTGAGTCTTGGGGATAGGTGTCAATACTTTCTTCGGGGATTGGCTTAGCTAGGGTTCCCACTTCATCTCTTTCCCTATCTTCATCGCCGATCCCCTGAGAGCCATTTTCATATTCCACGGGGGATGTGATGGCAACAATGTCAGTAACTATCTTTTGCGCCACCCCCAAGGGATTTGATCGAGGAGAGAGTTTAGAAGACTCGTCTGGACCTTCTTGAAATTGTTTCTTGTGCATGGATTTTGATTCCTTAATGTCCTGTTGGAACTCGGCCTTCTCAACTGCTGCAGTAGGGTCAAGCTCTTCTAGGTCGCTATTGTCAGTTGATTCCATGTGATGTTCATGACCCCCAGTGAACATGCACATCTTTGATTTTTCAAGAACTTTGGCCTTCTCCAACGCTTTTTCATTCTCATCTTCCTTGATGGCATGAAGGGCATCCATGCAAGATTCTTCGTTAAGGGCATAGGGGACAGAGACGTTTGCTGGGAAGCATAAGAGCTCATCTTCTTCTTCGATAAATTCAGGTTGCTCAAACTGTTGTCGAGAGTAGTCCAGCTTCCATCTTCTCCATTCCCTCAATCTCTGTTGAATATCTGGGTAGACTAGAGAGTGCATAATCACGCCATCATCATCGTCTCCATCTTTCGGAAGTAACAAACTTACCAAGTGAGGAGTGGGGGAGATGAAGATGATGTGTATGGTGTTACAGTGCTCATGTGTGAAGATGGAGTGGGTGTTGTGTGAGTTTTGGTGGGGAAAAAGATTATTTTCGTCGAGAGTAAGGGCAAAAATGCATGGGTGTAATGTTTGCACAGTGGGCTGGGGGGTACTGATATAAGCATGTGGGTGGGTGGGCGCTGCAGCGCTGAGAAAGATACCTATTGTCCGACCCTCTTAGGCGCTGCAGCGCTCGGGCACTGTAGGGATTTCCCTACTGCATGTTGTAGCAGGGGATTTGGGAGCAGTCTTCCGCTTGATTTTCCGTCATAAAGATTCGCTTACTTGTAAAAACAAGGGGTCGGGGTATGATGCAACTCGCTAATCCTAAAAAAATGCAAAAATTATACTATGATACAATAAAAACATAAACAACTACTAGCTGTAGTAATACTACGAAAGCAATAAAAGGGGCTTGGGTTGCCTCCCAAGAAGAGCTAAGTTTACAGTCTTCAACCAGACTTTGTCAGATTATCCTCAAGTTGGAGCTCCAATAGGCACGTCATCCACATTTTCCTTAGATACTTCCCAACCTCTAATGTCTTCAGCTATATTCCCATCCATCTAATGACCATCATTGGATTCAAATTTGAGCCTCTTGGTTGGATAGATGGTGAATACGGCTTCCTCCTTATTGACCCGCTGAGTTAGCTCCCCCATTTCTACATCAATCAAAGCTCTTGATGTAGCTAGAAATGGCCTCCCAAAGATTATAGGTATTTTCTTGTCCTTATTTACGTCCAACACTACAAAATCCATAGGGAGAATAAATTTATCAATTCTTACTAACACATCCTCAATGATTCCCCAATGATATGTAATAGATCGATCAACAAACTGCAATATGATATTAGACGGTGCCCAAGCTTCACAACATCAGAGAGAGATAAGATTAACACTGGATCCAAGATCACAAAGTGGCTTTTCTAAGAAAACTCCTCCAATAGTACAAGGAATAGTAAAACTCCCAGGATCCTTCATTTTCTGAGGTAGTTTACTCTGCACTATTGCACTACATTCCTCTGTCAGATAGATAATTTCAAACTTCTTAAACTTCATTTTCTTGGATTCCACTTCTTTTGCATAAATGGGCAACTTTTTGGGTGCAAGCTGAAATTCCGCCTCCTTTTTCACATCAGTTGCATTGCTTGGATTTACCTCAGACGCTCGGAAATTTTCCTCTCTCGACCGATGTTGCCAAACCCACCCATTTGTGTCTCGATTGACCTAATATGCGTCTCCATTGTATTCATCTTTGTACCCAGACTATCAATTTGCGCATCACTTTTGTTCAATGTATTCTTGGTCTCTCCTATGAATAAGTCGAGTATCTCTTCTAGGAACTGCTTCTTTTCACCTCCGGGTGCATTGGAATTGGATGGGTTGGGATAACCCGAAAGTGGGTTCAATACATTCTTGTTGTTGCTATAAGAGAAATTCTCGTGATTACGAAATCCCAGGTGGTAGTGAGTTGCTAATGGATTACCTCTATATTAAAATCCCAGTTATTCACATAATTGACTTTCTCGGCCTCGTGAGTGGAGGCTGCGTGAATAGCCGTGGATGGGATCTCAGCTTGTTGTGGTGTTCCACCAGTATTCATGATTTCTAATTGCTTCGTCAGGCTCGAAATTTGAGCTACTAAAGCTGACATTGTATCAAGCTCAAGAACACCGGCAATCTTGTTTGGCGCTGACCTCTTGAAGGGCCATTGATAACTGTTTGTGGCCATTTCTTCAAGCAGAAGTAAGGCCTCGATCGGAGTTTTAGCCATCAATGTACCTACTGCTGCCGCATCTAATATCATCCTCGTATGCCCTTTCAGTCCGTTGTAAAAATATCAACCTCGCCCTGCATAACCATGTTGCGCGCCTCCGTGAATGAGATCTTTAAATCGCTCCCAAGCTTCACATAACGCCTCAAAATCAATGCTGTTAGAATTGAGATATCTCACTTTTCAGTTGGAGCGTCTTGCTGGGAGGGAAGAATTTTGCCAAAAATCTTTGAGTCAGATCATCCCAGCTCGTGATACTCCCAGGGTCGAATGTCTGCAACCACTGTCTGGCCTTATCCCGGAGTGAGAATGGGAAGTGCCTCAATCTAATGGCCTCTTCAGCCACACCATTCACCTTGATGGTGTCGCAAATCTCCAAGAATGTAGCCAGATATGTATTCGGATCTCCACTAGACTCCCCCCAAACTGATTCTGCTGAACCATGCTTATGAGGCCCGGTTTTAATTTGAAATTATTAGCATTTATGGGCTGGCGTACAATTCTGGACTAATTTTGGTTCACAGTTGGCCGGAAATAATCCCAAATTGCCCTTTCTTGTGCCTCAGGTTGTGGTGGCACATTCACAACCAAAATTTCGTTGTTCTCATTGTCCCCATTTTATGTCATTGCTCGATTCTCTGCTCGTTGTGCTGCTCTAATTGCTCGAAGTGTCCTTTCAATCTCTAGATCAAAAGGAAGCAAATTAGTATCTTTAGAATCTCGCATAAAAAGATAAGTCATACAATGAAACTATATGAAAGAGTTAAGGAGGGAAGAATAAGAAATGAAACTATATATTAGATAATCAATTTGGCTTCATGCCAGGAAGGTCCACAAATGAAGCTATACACTTAATTAAACGATTATGTGAACAATACAATGAGAGAAAACAAGATTTACATATGGTTTTTATTGAACTTGAAAAGACATACGATAGAGTCAACTGAGATATACTGTGGCTCGTATTGGAAAAAAAATGAATAAAAATAGCTTACATAGATGCCATAAAAGATATGTATGATGATATAACAACATGTATCAGGACACCAACAAGAGTATCTAGTGAATTCCCAAACACTATATGTTTACATCAGGGATCCGCTTTAAGCCATTACCTTTTCATCCTAATAATTGATGAAATCACTAAACACTTACAAAAATCCATCCCTGAATCTATGCTATTTACGGATGATATAGTTTTAATTGATGAAACAAGGGAAGGAGTAAATGCAAAATTGGAAGTTTGGAGAGAAGCACTCGAATCAAAAGGTTTTACTATAAATAGGGCTAAAACAGAATACATGGAATGTCACTTTAGAAAAAACAACAGGAACAATGAGACAAAGGTTAAAATTGATGGACACCAAGTGAGTAACAAAGAGTTTTAAATATTTAGGATCTATATTTGAAGAAAACGGAGAAATCAATAAAGATCTCACACATAGGATCCAGGCGGGTTGGAATAAATGGAGGAATGCATCTTATATCCTTTGTGATCGTAAAATACCATTAAAATTGAGGGTAGCAGAGATGAGAATGTTAAGATGGATGTGCGGACACACTAGATTAGATGGAATAAGAAATGAACACATTAGAAACAAAGTGGGAGTAGCACCAATAGATGAGAAAATTAGAGAAACAAGATTAAAATGGTTTGGACATGTTTATAGGAAACCTTTAGATGTACCTTTGCGACGTTTAGAAGGTAGGGAATCACTCGCACAAATCAAAAGAAGTAGAGGAAGGCCTAAAAAGACTTGGAAAGAAACTATTAAATAAGACATGTTATATCTAGAAATAAATAAAAATATGGCTTATGACCGTAAACGATGTCGCGATATAATCTGTATAGCTGACCCCACATAGTAGGATTAAGGCTTAATTAGTTGTTGTTGTTATATTAAAATTGTTAAACAAAAACATGTGGGAACCATGAATTAAGGAATCAATTATATATATATATATATATATATATATATATAGAGAGAGAGAGATAGAGAGAATCACGCTCATTATTCTACTGCATATTTAACACTATTATACTGCATCTTTAACATATATGTACTGCATATTAAAATTGACAAACAAAAACACGTGGGGACCGCGAATTAAGGAATCAGTTACAAGGTAAATGACCAATCTATCCTTATTCGAATTAAAATAAAAAAAAACCGAAAATTCAATTAAATCTCAGCCTTTGAACAAATTAAATAAATGGACAGGATTAGTCCACACTGTCTCACCTAAGGAGTGTAACCTCATTTGAACAAAATCATATATATATATATATATATATTCCATATTGATGGAAAATTTAAGTATGGATTAAATTATTTTACTAATTACACTCTGACTCTCCCTAGTTATTTGTACCTGGTGCTTAGGGGTATATAAGAAGCGAATCTTTTTTATTCGATTCGATATTCAATTCATATTTTGATATTCGAATTCAAAAATTATAATAATAACCCAAATAAGAATATTTATTTAGATTTGTATTTATGTGATACGAATATAATATCATTATATTTGATTCGAGTATTCAAAAGAATATTCGAATAATTTTATATATATAATATTTATATTTCTATATATCGCTTATATGTAATCTTTATATATATACATATATAACTATTTATGTAAATTATTACTATATAATAAACCATGTATTTACTTATAAAAGTCCAAATTAATAGGCCCATATATAATTATAATCATGTAGTATATTTTTGATGGACTTAGCAGACAACAATAGTCAATTTGTTTGTTCATGTATTTGGTGATTAATAAGTTATTGATACATTTAATAATTTCATGACCCAGAGTTATTATTTAGATTCTAATTATTATGGCAATCCAATCAGACATTGTAAGTAAAAAATAAAGGTATGTTTGGATTTCAAATACAAATATTTAAATTGATACGTATGTATTCGAATATATTTTCAAATGAGAATAAGAATCAGATTTTATATTCGAACATTAAATCTTATTTTGTGGCTCATGTCAGCATTTATTATCACGTCATAATATGAGGAAACGTGTACTATCATATTCATTATTCAACGTGTGAGGTTTGAAAATAGGGAAATATGTATGAGCAAGATATTTTCCTCTTCGGGGCCAAAACTATAATGTCCCACCCCCCATACTTTTTGGGGCATAATATGTAGAAACCTTTTTATATGCTCATTCATGATCATGATATATTTGTGGGTGGGATTGCCCACATACAAAATAAGCCAAAATGTCCACATATAAATTAAGACAAGATTGCCCCCACAAGTGGGAAGTATGAGGATGGGGCCCACTTACAAACAGAACCTCGAACTATAGCTGAAGTAGGGTCATGGTGTGCTTAATTGCCACTCCACAGTACACTGTACACAGTCCGAGAGCTACCCAGTCCAGACCATAAAAGTAGGATGGGTTAGAACTTAGAAGTGGAGCATCACATATATTTTTGTGGAGCTAAATTAACAAAATAATAAAAATTTGATATTAGATAAATATTTTAAAATAAAATATTTGGCCCCCACATTGGTGAGGAGGGAAACGCCCTCGGGTAGGCCGGCGCGCGAAAATAGATGTGCCGAATAAAAAATTAAAAAAACAAAATCGTGTAAAAAATAATTTAGATTTTTTATATTTTTATTTTCTTAATAAAATTAATTCTAAGTAGGCTTCCGTTGTGCCTTGTCCAAGAGTGACCTAAAGGTGAGTTGGTTGGGAGGAGACAACATCCCAAATGTTCAGCTCGAATGTGGATGTTGTGACTGTATCCGATTTATAACGGAACGAACCAGAGGGAACACCGTTCGCCTCCAAAATCAGTCAAATGTAAACTTATTTTTTTATTTAAAAAAAAAGATAAAAAGTCGCAATTTGTACACTTTTTATCCAGATCTTGGTAAAATCCAATTTCACAATACATAGCATTATTATGTTTAATCATTGATCACATTACACAATTTAAAAGATAATTCATCCAGACAACACCACGTCATGTCTTATTTTACATATGGACAGAATCGAAAAATAAACATCAAGGGGCGATGCTTACCAATGAGTTGTTTGAAAACTTTGTTGGGGCGAGATTTTAAACTTAGTAGTTATATATTAGGCAATTATAAATTTAATAATTATATATAAAATGTATATAATAACTTTAAATAATTTGTGACGTTGATCACGAGTTTGTAGCTCAAGTGAGATCACTCACTCTTTATAAGGGTGTTGACAAAGGTCCGAACCCTATATATTTCAATTTTTTTGAATTTATCCCCTCTCCTCCAACCACTATCCCAATTTATTAAAAAAAAAAAAATTTATGACATTGGGGGAGCGGCCACCAGCCTCTCCCTAGCTTCGTCACTAGTTTTACATGCTCATCAACATGTGAACTGGAACTTAAAGCTAACCGTGAAAATAAGTTGGATCTTAACATTTCAAAATTACTTGTTTGTACTTTTTTTTTAATAATTTAGGGGAGCAACGGTGGAACCAACACACTATAATGGATGGACCAACACACGAAAGTAGAGTAAGCCAGATAAAAACTAAAAAATATATATATTAATATCTAACGATTTAATTTTTTATAATAATATTAATTTTTAAACACAACAGGGGCCTGGTGTGGCATCCTAGCTCAGACATTGGATGACTAGAGGAAAATAGAATCAAGAAATTGGAATACTAATCTTATTTGTTTTTTATTCCAAAGGTCTATTTCTAATTTCCAACAATTCATAGGAATAGAATTATCTTTGTTTATAATTTTTCCAATTAAAATCATCATTTTCACTTTCCATTTTTCACATAAAACATCTCAAAACTATATTTAATTTCAATTTCTAACCATATACACTACCATATATCACTCATCAATCACTATTCTCATTTTTTATCCAGTTATATATATGGGACCCTCCATTACCAATTTTGTCTACTTAAAATATTACTAATTTCTTATTATGTCTATCTAATGAGACCCACCATCTACAATATTACAAATATAATATTACATATTCAATTATATTATTCAATTACTATCAACTTTTCAAATTATTATAAAACATAAAATAATACTTAAGAATTACTCAACCAAACATAATCTCATTTACAAACCTATATGAAACACATTTTCAGTCTCTCATCCAAACATAATTTCAGTTTTCACACAAAATTCTCAAAATTCATTTTCCAACACTGGAAATTAGAAATGAACCATGGAAACATAACCATACAAGACCTCAGTATCTAATTTTTATTCAATACTTTCAAAAAGATGAAAATATACCCCTGAAATTATCGATGTTGTTGCTAATTACTAGTTGCATAATCTCACTATTTTTCTCTAACATATTAACTTGACCAGGCTTATCATTTCGTCCCTTAGTAAATCTGGACCTGCATTCCAAATGGACCAATCCAGTAAACAACATACTCTACTGCAGTAAGCTCATTTGGATTCGACCCGATTTACAACACGGGTTGACAGGTCCAATTATGCTGCGCGTGGACCACGTGCAAATTTCCTACTGCGCCTGAGTTATATGTGGAGCCCACAGAGAATTTACAGTTTTTAAATTTTATAAGATATCTTTATATAATTATGTCTATGTATGTTTAAGCTTTAACCTATAATTTTTTTATAAAGGCGTATTATAAACTTAGAAATCTAAATAAAAAAATTAATCTAATTCTGACAGGAATATGAACCCCAGAATTACGAGGAAAGTGAGTGTGTTATTGTCATTTTGTTTAATTTATACGGACGAAACTGCTATCGGCTATTCACGAGCTTATTAATTAACGGGCATGTTCACGAGCCTAACGAACCGAATATCTCTAAGTTTGAGTTTGGTTCATTTATTTTAGCGAACCTTATTAAACGAACTCGAACGAACTTTTATCGAATCGAACTCCGAATATAGCTTACGAGCGGCTTGATTCATTTGCAACCCTAACTGCATTCCAAAATTATCCTTTTTTACAGAAAATGGTCGGTAGCCAATTAGAATTACGCCCAAACTTTAAATTTAAAAAATGAAATGTTGCACTCCCGTGTAAGTCTGCCCCTGTACGTGTGAAATATATGTAAATAGAAGAAATAACAAATCAATTACGTGAAATAAAATATTTCGATACCCCAAATATACAATATTGATAATCAAATTCATTTCGATACCCCATTTTAATTTTCTTTATTTGAAAAACTATAAATGCTTATGTCATATCGGATATTTGGCAAAAAATCAAAACTAATTGAAGACAACCCACTTGGAGTTAGATCAAATAACCCCGTCAACAATGCACTCGACAATTGTTCATCTAAATGTTTGAATAATGAATAATGTTATTTTCTAATAAACTAAAATACTACATCGTTTTGTCCGAAGCGGGCGTACCACCTGCTAATGATATTTTTATGGGACCCAAAGATACCCTCGTAGTATGAGTGAGACTTGTCCATTGGCCCACTTGAAAAAAACAATATTTTATTACTTTTAACCTCTTAAAATTCTCCAGCACTACATCATTCTATTGGAGTAATGAGGAAGCCACCTAGAATTTTTGGTTGGTGTGAAGTCTTATCAAACATTTTTGAAGTTTTGTATGTATCTAGACCTTTTTGGGAAAAATTTTAATTGGATACTAGTATCTGATTATAGAACTACTTTCTCGATTAGATTTATTCCAAATTCTAAATCATGACCCCAAATTTTACTGATAATTATGTTATCTGCTTTCCTGACACGCAAATTAAAGCAATTGAAATTTCTCCATGGAGTATAGTATATAAATCTTTAAGCCATCTTTAAATTTTTTTCCTGGTTCGCATCTATCTGATACATTTTTCTCTCGATTGTTCTGTGCAACTTTCCCTTTCTAAAGAAATCGACCTCTCGTTGGATCTATGTGTGATTTGTGTGCGATTTAATGAGATCTGAGTGTTTCCAATTAATCTTCGTTCATAAGCTTAGAGGTGAAATCAAAGACCTTGTACGATTATGTTTCTATTGACCATTTCTAGTTTCTAATGTTAAAAAATAAATTTTGAGAATTTATTGGTTTTTGTGTGAAAACTGGAATTTTGTTTGAATAAATGAATGTAAATGAGTTTTATATAGGTTTAGAAATGAGATTACATTTGGTCGAATAGTTTTAAAGTAATATTTTATGTATACAATAATTTATAAAGTTGAAAATGGTTTAATTTAATATTTTAATTAATATATAATTTGTAGGTCGGTGGGTCCTGTTAGATATATACGGTAATATTTTAAGTAGACAAAGTTGATAATGGAGGGTCCAACATATATTTCGATAAAAAAAAATAAAAATAGTGATTGATGGGTGATGTATGATAGTGTATAGGGCTGATAATTGAAATTATAGGTTTGATATATTGTTTTATGTGAAAAATAAAAAGTGAAAATGATAATTTCTATTGGAAAATTTGAAAACAAACATGATTTTATTTCTATTAATAGTTCAAAGTTGGAAATGGGGGCTTGAAAACATAAACAAATAGGTGGGTTTAGGTTTTCTGAGTTTGAGGGTATCTCGAGTTTTGGGGATTTCATGGGTGGAAACTGATAGACCCTCAAGGCCAAGGCCCTAACTCCACCACAAAAGCTAGCTTATGAGTGGAGGTTTGATCCCAACTTTAAGTACCAATCCACAATTGCTTGTGGATCCGATTTGGGATCGTATCATTGTCGTCCCCTTGACAAGCCGGACGTCCACGGACGGCTCTCACTCCGGACTCTTCGCGGCACCAGTTAGCCTTTTTCCCTTGGACGGCTTCACTCCGGACCTTATCAAGCACCAGGTAGCCCTTTTCCGGAGCGCACCGGCTCTCAATGAAAGCACCAATGATAGGCCCTCAAGGCCAAGGCCCTAACTCTACCACAAAAGCTAGCTCATGAGTGGAGGTTTGACCCCAACTTTAAGTACCAATCCACAATTGCTTTTGGATCCGATGTGTTATCGTATCATTGTCGTCTCCTTGACAAGCCGGACGTCCGCGGACGGCTCTCACTCCGGACTCTTCGCGGCACCAGCCCTTTTTCTTTGGACGGCTTCACTCTGGACCTTATCAAGCACCAGGTAGCCCTTTTCCGCAGCGCACCGGCTCTCAATGAAAGCACCAATGATAGACCCTCAAGGCCAAGGCCCTAACTCCACCACAAAAGCTACCTCATGAGTGGAGGTTTGACCCCAACTTTAAGTACCAATTCACAATTGCTTGTGGATCCGATGTGTTATCGTATCATTGTCGTCCCCGACAAGCCGGACGTCCGCGGGCGCTCTCACTCCGGACTCTTGGCGCACACGGGTAGCCCTTTTCCCATGGACGGCTTCACTGGACCTTATCAAGCACCTGTAGCCCTTTTCCAGCAGCCGCACTCTCAATGAAAGCACCAATGATAGGCCCTCAAGGCCAAGGCCATAACTCCACCACAAAAGCTAGCTCATGAGTGGAGGTTTGACCCCAACTTTAAGTACCAATCCACAATTGCTTGTGGATCCGATGTGGGATCGTATCAGAAACCTAGTGGTGTGCTTGGTTAATGTTTTCTTGGGCTTGGTTTTATCAGAACCTCTTCATTCTGGTTATGGTTCATTGTGACGACATTTAAGGGTTCACTAAACTTGAGCCGATTTTCTTACGGATGATACTGGAGCGAGTTGGGTCGGGTATCTAAAGACCCAGACCTAACCCCACCTATATACGGGACGGTTTAACCCGTTCTGACCCATAAATAAAATTAAGTTCAAAAATTGAAAAGATAATGAAAAAAATATATTTATAAATTATTCTTTACAATATCAATCTATAAATGCTAGGTAAAATATTAAAATTAATACTATAATATATATTTTATATGCACAATATATTGAAAAAAATAAATATTTTAGGCAGACGAATACCTGTAAGGCGAAAGTGATCCCAGACCCATCCCACCACGGGTCATGGGGCGTACCAGCCAAAATTGACATCTCGATCTTGAAGATATTTGGGTTATCACCCTACTTTAGGTTATATCTTCTTTCGTTTTATTTGTTTATTCTTCATTTCTTTATAGTTGGCTTTGTACTATTAATCCCTTCACCATAGGATTATTTTGAGTCTTTAATAGTTACATCCGACATAGATAGGTTCCGCGCATCCTAAATCTTTTTTTATCCCATTTTTGCTATAGAAAAATATGAAAATAAATTATATATATATTTTTATGGAGAAAGAGATATAGTTGATCGAAAAAAGTAAAAACATTTAGGCTAAAAATACTCAAGCACTACACCTCTATAAATACCCAATAATTTGACTATTTAAGTATCAACCAGTTACTCTATGAAGCAAATATGTTCCCTTAAATCCATTCAAAAGTTCTTACCTACATAACATACCTATATATATAGACTTTTCATACTGATCAAAACTGTACGGGACAAAAATATCCACTATAATATACACTCTCCCTAGTACGTGGTACCTATTACCGAGTAGAGAAGCTTCTCATATCAAAAAGAAAAATTCCATAATGATACGTCATCATTAATTTCCACGTCATTACTATACTGTAGTGGAGGTGGCAGCATCAAACCCTCCGCCATATTCGCCATTAACCCATGCATCCCAAACCCCATTTCCTCATCCATGAACATCATATTTTCCGGAGACTCCGTTCGTAAATCCGCCTCCTCCGTCTCGTCACCATCCCACTCCGACGACTGTTGCCGGAAACCCTCCGCCGCCTCCGCCGCCGTTCTCTGAATATCCTTAGCATTCGATGTTGCCGGAACAGGCAGCCGCCAAGCCGAGTCTGCGAAATTCAGGCAAGCCAACCGCCCTCTCAACGCGATCGCCGCCACGTCGTACGCACGCGCCGCCATCTCCGCCGTCGGGTAAGTCCCCAGCCAGATCCTCGTTTTCTTGTTCGGCTCTCTCACCTCGCACACCCACTTGCCAGAGTCCCTCCGCCGCACGCCGCGATAGACTGGGTGGCGCGTCTCCCGAAATATTTTCCTGCCGGCGCGTTTCTTCGGTGTGTTGGAAGCTAGAATCACTTCTCCATTTTCGCACAAAGATTCAGACATGAAACAAAAAAAAAAGTGCTTTTCTGAGCTTTTATTCTCTGTAGGAGTAGTGATAATGAGTATGTAAGTATGTTTGTGTGTATATTTATAGACGGATAATTAAAGTGGCGCCAGGCTGTCGAGTTGGCTTCATACGGTTGTACCTTTTACTTAAAAAAGAGTAGGAACCAATAAGCTAACAGAGCGTGTTTTTTTGTGTGGGGGCAGTATACAAGTAAGGGAAGCAGTGGTCTATTGCGCTGCGCGTACACTATAAACGTGTGAGGTTTCGAAATAGGAAAAAAGGAGTCAGACAGATATTTTCTTGTTTGGGGCCAAAATTATGAGGGCCCCACACATTACTTTTATTTGGATAAACATGTAGAAACCTATAATGTGTTAATAATTAATGATATATATTGGGTAAGATTGGCCGCAAATGAAATAAGCCAAGAATGTCCACACATAAAAAAATAAGCCCAGATTGCCCCCGCAAGTGCTGACATGAGGATGGGGCCCACTCATCTCTAGTTACAGCTCTTTGTTGCCACTCTTCTAAAAGAGAGTTGGTTGGGAGTAGACACATCCCTAATTAAAGATCTTAAACCGGATGATCTACAGTGAGTTTCGGGCTAGACAATCTTTATGTTAAATGGGTCGGTGTTAAACGCGATGATAATAAGGATGGAGCCAGAAAAAAAATGAGATGGACCGATAAACGAAAATCATATAAATTATAATTAATTTTTTTTCAAAAAACAATTGTAGTGTAAAATTTTTTTTAAAAAAAAATGGGGGAGGGGGTCGGGGCCCGGAGTGACCCCCCTATCTTCGCCCTTGGGTGACAATATTGAAACATAACCTTAACCTAGCGGGATTTGAAATTAATCGGGTCATTATTGTCTTTATAAGTCAAAATTTAAAAATTATATATTTAAATTTAAAATTGTAAACTTGAATATATGTAACATTTAAGTTTAACATTTTAAGTTAAACTATTTGTCATCAATAAAATTAATGCAAAATTTTTAATTACACTGCATTAACAAATTTATAAAATTAAATATTTTTGATCTAAATTTTGAAGAAAATAATAATAATAACTAAAGCTACACAGAATTAACAGTTTTTCTGTAATTACTCATATGACTATAAGCTAAAATTTTCAAAATTAGATGTTTAAATCAAAGATTTTAAACTTGAGCATATATAACATTTAAGTTTAATATTGAAAATTGTCTATTCATTATAAAAAAAAGTCATGCATAGGTTATAATTACAGTGCATTAAAAAAATTATAAATTGAATTAGACACCATTTGGAAATATAATTTATATCCTAAATAATCTAATAAAACTACATGATATTTTTTATTCAAAATAAAAATAAAAAAAACTAAATTAAGTAATAAATAAAACAAATAAAAAAGAAGTTTTTCAATAATTTATAGCTTATTTAATAAAGTTAAACTTAAAGATGATGAGATGTGAATTTGAAAAATAAATTTACTAGTAATAGGTAATAAAAGTAGATATAAGATATTATAATTATATTTATTTATTTATTTTAAAAATATGGCCGGCTAGCGGCCTAGCCCCGTTAACCTTCGAGCTAGCCCTAATGGGCTTCAGTTTAAACGATCCGGGCCATAAAGGCCCGGATTTAAACGGGCCAAAATAATTTGGCCCTAGCCTAGTAGCCTTCTTTGTTTTCGATTTAAATGGTCCGGGACAATAAGGCGCAACCCGTTTAACATCTCGATCCCTATGTTCAGTTTGAGTGTGCAAGTTGGACGGAACAGGAGAAACACTGTTCGCTTCTCTAGAATTAGTTGGATAAGTTTTAAAATTACATAAATATCTGATATTTGATTTTGTTTATATTTTAAGCCCAATCATTAGTCAATTAACGAAATTTTTTTGGCTTCGTCAATTAGTTTATAATTACATATTTCAACTTTTCTATTGTTGGTGTTGACTATATCAAAGTATCAAACTTTTACTAAGCCAACCCCATTTTTGTTTGTTTTATTTGGATAAATGGCAAACATCCCCACATGTTAATATCAGTTTTCTTAAGAGGATTTTTACGGGAAAGTGCCTAGTGTTGTCAATAGCAGCGGCGGAGCTATGTGTAAACTTGGGGATAAGTTGTACCCCCAAACAAAAAAAATCCAACAATATTTTAGTAAAATAAATTAATAATAAATTTGTATTCCTATTTTTACAAAAAAAGAGAGGAGAAAATACAAATAAAATAATACAAATCCCCGTAATAAAATTTCAAAATTAAAAGATTGACTTAACAACTTGAATAAATAAACCATGAAAAAAGCCAAAACCTACGAAACTAAAAATATCAAAAAACAAAAAATAATAATAATATCAATAATATTACCAAAATTGTGTTTTGTTGTCTCTTGTTTTCTTAATTACTTTAATTATTTCTTTTATATGTGTGTATTAATTTTTTATGTACGATTACATGATCATTTTTTTTAAAATTTTAAACAGTGTTATGTTCTATGACGACTTTAAATATCAAATAATATTTATATGCACATTGTTTTTAAATCTATTGTACCCCATTTTAAAATTAATCTTGGATCCGCCACTAGTCAATAGTTATGTGTCACTCTTTGCAACACATTCTTTAAAGTTTTTCTTCTAGTAATTTTTGAGAGATCCTTTTTTTAAATGAGTGATAGAACAAATAAATTAGATGGATCTCTCATTTGCATTGCAGTGTAGTGCAATTTACGAAGCAAGTTCAAAATAACAGTTTTTTTGGGATTAACCTTGTGCTTTAGTAGTTGAGACATGTGTTGTAAGGGAATGACTCAGGTTCAATCCCATACGAGTGCGTGTGTCCCCTTCTCAAGTTCCCCCCATTGTACTCAAAATAATAATAATAATAATAATAATAATAATAATAATAATAATAATAATAATAATAATAATAATAATAATAACAAAAGATTTTCTCTTGTTCTTATTTTGTTGTTTATACTAGGGGTGTGCACGGTACGTGACGGTTCGGAGATTTGGAAATCTCCAGAACCGTCCCGAAGTTTGGAGATTCTAAAAATAAATCTCCAGAACCGAACCATAGAAACAAATCTCCGTCCCGAACCGCACCGAAAGTTCGGGACGGTTCGAGACAGAGATTCGGTTCTAATGGGACAGTACGATACGGTACGGTTCGGAGTTTGGCCATAAATAAAACATACAAATTTGGAAAAAATAAAGAAAAAATAAAATCAATATAAAAATCATCAAACGAATATATTTCTAGAGTTCTAGTCTCTTTTTAGTGTAGTCTCAAAATAAAAACTAAAACTATCATAGGTAACACAATCCAAAATTCTAAATTTAATAACCTCTATAATACAATAATAGTCTATTTTGTGGGCAATTGTCCTTCTATTGACATAGAACATATATAATTAACTAATAATTTTTATAAATTAACATGAAATAAAAACTTGTATAAATTTATAATCTCAATGTCTCATACTTAACAACTTAATATAATCAATAAAATTATATTTATAATTTATGTGATGTGGTAAAAAAATAAAATATGATCTTTTTTATATTGTTATAATATGGCACGATTACTTATTTCTCTTTTAAGTGCAATTTAATAATCATTTAACTAATTTCAATTTCAAATGATTTACTCTATTATTAATATCAGAGTTTTTTAAAATTCATAATAGTTGCAGTATTATGGTTTTTTCAGAAATATGCTTTATATTCAATTTAATTTCAAATAGTTTGTAGTTAATTCAATATCAAAATAAAAACAACATAGAAATAATTTATATGTATTTATATAAAATCTTTAAAATCGGTTCTAACTTCGGGTCTTTGGTTCGGAGTGGTTTTGGAGACGGTTCGGTATGGTTTTCGGTACGGGTATTTGAAAAATCTCCAGAACCGTACCATAAATATTTTCAGTACGGTACGGTTCGGGGAAAGTCAAAAAGTCAACGGATAATTTTGGTTCGGAGATATTTCGGTCTGGATATCGGTTTGATTTCAGTAATCTCCAAGTCCCGTGCACAACCGTAGTTTATACCCATTTCACCTACTGACTTTGCAAAATTTAAACCTCCTTGTGATTCTTTTTCTTATGCTTTTGGTTTCAGTCGTTCATCAATAACATGTATTGTGTTTTTCCCCAAGTTTTTTGTTGTGTGACACATCTGACGTTAGAAACACATTGCACATCACTCGAATAATGCCCATAGAATTCCCGCCCCCTGGTTTCTCCTTTCAGTTTATAAATAGTACAAATCCATTTGTTAAAGCAATAAGCTTTATAAACTTTTCAGTTCATAATGTTTATTGTTGTTACACATCAATAACATTTGTTGTTACACAGTAATTGCTACTACAATTACAAAAAATATTGTTATAGATTTAAATTCAAAAATTAAATCTGAGGAATTAATATTGCTGTTACAAATAATTTTAATTTCAAAATATAAAATTGTTAAAAAGTTTAAGTTTGAAAATAAAAAATTTGTAAAACATATGCTAGACTATGTAGCTCGATTTCGGTGCGATATTCGTGTCCGCAGGTCGTGCTCGCAAACAAGTTAGTGGTTCGGATCCCCAACTGGATCGTGATTTGCACCCCTCTGCGGGCGCGCGTGTAGAGAGAGTTCTATGCAATATAATCTTACACATTACTAAAGGGCAGTATTATATAAGCTAGTCAACAAAGCCTTTGTTTTCCTATGTGGGACAAACCCACCTTTAAAAGAATACTAACCCACATGGTTTCTTTCTTTTAAATTAATTCTAATACTCCACTTTAAGCTTTAATTTCTCCTTCATCCAAATACCATTTTGGACATACAAACATTCGATTTTAATGTTTTCACGGAGTATAACAAGAATCCATTTTTATTTTTGTCATTAGATAATCGAGGTCCCAAGAAAATTGCACCCCAAATGTGTAATTTCCTTCATTTTTCCAAACACCAAATACGAAGACTGCCGCAGTTGCGCGAAATGACCTTTTGACTTTTCTTGCTCCAAAACTTGTTCATTTCCACCAAATCCTATAAAATAAACAAAATAACACAATGTAACACTAAAACATGAAATAAAATACGTAATATATATATATATATAAATCATCACACAAAATACACATAAAAACATACAAAACAGATAAAATTGTTGCTAGCTTGACCTTTTTTTTTTTGGGAGTTTGGGTTGTGTTAAATTGATGTTAGGCTTCGATGCTAGGTCAAATTGCCAAATCCATCACAGTTTTAGACCATCATTTTTTATGGATCTCTTGGGTTCTACTTGGAGGTTTTTGTTCTTGTTTCCAAGAGGATTCTTGGTCAGTCGACCACCCATGCATTGTAAATTTTCTTTCGAGTTTAACGTTATGTTCTAGCATTTCGGAAAAAATACACAAAAACCAATTGTAATCATTTGATAATAGACTAAATTACTTCCACATACTCACATATAAGTTTCAGTATATTATTTGTAAAAATACAAATAATTAAAAAATATTTGTTCCACTATGTGCATATTCTAATCTTTATACTCCGATGGTCTGAATGCGGTTGATTGTGACACAACGCATGATGACGGGGTGGTCTTTGCCTACTATGGAAACATTATATGACTTTCACTATTCTCTCGGATTCTCTCCACCATATTGACATCATGGTTACAGAGGGGGATAAGGTGTGGAGATTCACGGGTATTTATGGATGGTCTGAGAAAGGTCAGAAAACTCTTACGTGGAGCCTCATGTCGGAATTGGCTTAGATAAACAATAATCATTGGCTTTGCGCGGGAGATTTCAATGAGATTTTATAAAGTTATGAGAAAATAGGGGGTCATTCAAAGGACGGGCATAACATGGAATTATTTAACCAGGCTCTTCGTGTCGCTAAATTAGATGATCTGGGCTTACGGGGCTTTAAGTTCACATGGACGAATGGACAAGAGGGTGCAGAAAACATTCAGGAAAGATTGGATCAATTTCTCGGTAATTTGGAATGGGTTGCTGATTTTCCCAATTTACATGTTCAACACCTAGCGCGGATATCATCGAATCATTGCCCTATACACATTAACTGGAGAAATAACCGAGCAGGGATTAACGGACGGACTAGGAAACGTAGAAAAATGTTCCGTTTCGAAACTATGTGGCTCATGGACGAGACGTGCAAAAATATGGTCACCGCATCTTGGCAACTCGAGAATAATGCAACGGACATTAATACGTTAAGACAAAAAATTAGAAATTGTAGGGAAATTTTACAGGGCTGGGAAAAGTCGCACTTTCGAAATGTTGGTTGCCAATTGCGGGAATGTGAAAAGGAATTAAGTAAGACTCCAGCTGAACCGCTATCGATGGAAAGGATCGCGGAACGGCAGAGGCTAGAAAAACTGCTTGATACTCTTCACAAAAAACAAGAAAAAATGTGGCACCAAAGGGAGAGGACGAACTGGATTAAAGATGGCGACAAAAACATATCTTTCTTCCATAAGACGGCATCGGGCATGCGGGCATGCTAGAAAATCATATCCATAGAGTCCAAAACTTGGAGGGTATTTGGGGTGAAGAAGATGGAAGTATTGCTAGCACCTTTCTCGATTACTACCGAAGCTTTTTCCACCGAGACGAACCTGGATATAGATAGGGCCATTGATGCAATTGAGGCGAAAATGAGAGGCGAGATGAACGAAACCCTCACACGGCCCTTTACGGGAGAAGAGGTGACAACCGCCTTAGCACAAATGCACCCCACCAAATCCCCCGGCCCTGACGGTATGTTGCTGTCCCTTTTCAAAGATTCTGGTCCTCCATTCATTCTGATGTGATTTCAGTTATTCTCAGCATCCTGAATGGTAATGTTAGCCCCCAAACTCTTAATAACACCCTGATTGTTTTGATTCCCAAAAAGAAACATCCTCAACTTGTCACCGACTTTCGACCTATTAGCCTTTGAAACGCGATTTTTAAAATTATCACAAAGACAATTGCTAATAGAATAAAGTTGGTGCTTCCTCGCCTTATTGATTGACTTGTATTTTGCATGTATTTTGGGCTTAATATTAGCTAGAATGTGTTGATATACATGCATTATATGAGTAAATAGGGTTTTATTCCTATTTTGTGGAAAAGGATTACGCTTTGCTCGTTTTGTAGGTATTTATCTATATTTGTAGCATTTTGGCAATAATTTGGGATTGCAACCGCCAATACTTGACATGTTAGACGAAGTTTGGAGTCGAATCAAGAAGAAGTTGGACGAACCAGGCAAGAAACGGAAGAAAATAGCCAAGTACTCGTTGTTACAGGTGAGCACGGGCAGGGCGTGCTCCTCTAGCACAACCCGTGCTCAACCCAAATGTGAAGACCCAATGTTCGGCCTATAGCACGGGCAACCCGTGCCATATGGGCACGCCCGTGCTCTTATCAGAAAATTGGACAATCTGTTCGGCACTCAGCACGGGCTGGGCGTGCCAAAGAGGCACGACCGTGCTCCTCTGCGGGAAAAACAAAGTTTGACTCGTTTTGACTAGGTTTTCGACCTAAACGAAGTACAAATAGACACGGGGCGGCCACAAACAAGGACACACTGATTTTTACCCCAGAAACCAGAGAAAAGAGCAGTTTTCCACCGGAAACTTCGAGAGATCGATCAAGACCGCAACCACACCTTCGAGGATTGAAGATAGATCGAGAGATCATCATCATCATCCCCGAGTCACTCATTCCATCATATCGTTATTTCAATTAGTTAGATTTTGATTATGAATAATTTGTCTATGAATTGTTTATCTTCAATGTCTGGCTAAACATCTTGTGATTCCCGGGTTTGGGAGTAGGTTAATAAACACTTTTATGTGATGATTAAGGATAATTGAATTTAATGTTTTCTTTCTATATTCAAGTACTTTGCTTTAATTCTTGTTTTATCAAAAGGCCTTTGATCTAAACTTGTTTGATGTATTGATTCATAATTCTAACCGATGAGTTTCAATACTAGATCTTGAGTACTTGACACAAATAGATTGCATGATTGAGAAGTCTGTGATTATTTGTGAGATCTTTTAATCTTTTGATCTTTTGGGAGTTGGATATCTCATGTTGAGTAGAGATGCTAGCATAGATATTCCAATCAACGTTTTTACACACATCTCGAGAGAGAGGGTAAATTACTTTTGCGATTGGTCTATAGAGAAGAATATGTTTAACCTTGGTTTGCTTAACCTGAGCATAAAAGTGGGATATTAATTGAAACCATAACCCATGAATCCATCCATCCATACTTGATCTTTTAATCACTCTTTACTTTGTTATTTTAGGATTAATTTCTGCTTTAGTAGTAATAAAACCAACCCTTCAAATTTCGATAGTTTAGATAAAAATAGGACTATTATAATCCAATACTTGGTACATTAATTTATTAATCCCCGGATTCGACCTTGCAAACCCTATTCTATAAACTGATCCGTACACTTGCGGTAAAGCGAAAAAAAATATGCGAACAAGTTTTTGGCGCCGTTGCCGGGGATTAATCAAATTTTTAGTATTGATATTGCGATAAATAGAACTATTCTTAATCTAGACATTTTTCTTTTTTTTTCTTTTTAGTTTGTTGTTTAATTCTACTTTTATCGTGGTTGACTTGTTCTCTTTAGTTGGTTCAGGTAGTGCATGATCACCCGCTCGAAGCAAGGAGAATTAACACCGTTTATACCGGAGGTTGAGGCTTTTGCTAGATGGAATAGTACAGCTACCAAACGGGCAGAAGGACAGCAGAAATAGACTATGGCAGACGTAGAAGGTGACAACGGAGGAAATAATGGGGGCGAAACCGGAAGTAACAACCGGACCAACAAGGTCAATGTCGAGTTGCCAATACGGAGGTTCCAGGTGGCTCAAAATTCCAACAAACAGACGATTCGCGATTTCTTTCACCCAATCTATCTTAACTATGGTGGAATTGCCAACGTCCCAATTAATGCGAATAATTTTGAGTCAAGCCAAGATCGATATCGATGGTGCGGCGAGAATCGGTTTGGGGTTTCCGTCCCGAAGATCCCAACTCTCATCTTGCGAATTTCATACAGATTTGCAATACTATCAAGATGAATGGGGTGACTGATGATGCTATATGTCTTCGCATATTCCCTTTCTCTCTAAGGGATAAGGCTAGGAACTGGCTAGGCGCACTAACTCAGGGGAGTGTGAATAATTGGGATGAGCTGAGTCAGAGGTTCTTGTTCAAGTATTTCCCACCAAGTAAGACACTACAACTTAAAAGTGAGATCACTCAGTTTAGGTAGTTTGACTCTGAGCCTTTGTACGAGGCCTGGGAGAGATTCCGGGATTTGTTGAGGATCAATAGCTCTGTTTCTTTTACAATGGGTTAATGGGACATACTAGACCATTTGTGGATGCTGCAGCAGGGGGCGCGCTACTTGCGAGATTTTCGGAGGATGCGTTCGACTTGTTGGAGGAGATGGCCATGAATAGCTATCAATGGTCTTCCGAGAGGACTAATGTGAAAAGGGTAGCTGAAGTGTCTGATTCGGACCCAATTAAAGAGTTGACAAGCCAGATGGCAGTACTGACAAACCAATTAAGTGCTTTGACAAAGGCAAACAAGGGAAACGCGGGTGCAAGTAGTGGGGGAATTCCTCTAGATCTGATAGAGGAAGCAAATTATGTGAATAACCTGAATTTCAACAATTTCCGGAACAATCAAAATCCCACTCATTACCATCCAGGCTTGAGGAACCACAAGAACTTTTCCTACACAAACACGAAGAACGTGATGCAACCACCACCGGGGTTTAATGTGACAAACGGTGTTATTCTTTGCGGATCGTAAGCCCACCATGGAGGATATGTTCACTTCGTTTTAGTGAGGCGATGAACAGGTTCACCAAGGATGAGGCAAAGATGGATAAAATCGAAAACCATGTCACCCAATTGGGGTCCCAGATGAAGAATCTTGAAACCCAAATTGGTCAAATAGCTACGATTATTGGTGGGCAGCATCAGAAATGCCAATTTCCGAGCAACATTGAGGTTAATCCAAAAGATCAGTGTAAAGCCATTCGTTTGAGGAGTGGAACGGAATACGAGGGGCCGAAAATACCAAAAAATTTCAGGATGGCACGGCCCGTGCGCCACCGCATGGGCAGCCTGTGCGTCCTATTGGAACGACAATCGATGCGCCGGGAGATGTAGAAACTGAGGCAATTGGCGAGGTTGAGGCCGAGAAGTAGGCGAGAACATCATCTTTGAACAAAAGGGGGTTAGAAGCTTAAATCTTCCTCTAACCCTGATAATGTTAAACTTAATGTTCCCCTTCCTTTTCCCCAACGTTTTCAAAAGAAAAAGTTAGATGCGCAATTTGCTATATTTTTAGAAATTTTTAAGAAACTGCATATTAACATTCCTTTTGCAGACGCATTGGAACATATGCCTAATTACGCTAAATTCTTAAAGGATGTTATGTCAAAGAAGCGGAAGATGACTAGCTTCGAGACAGTCAATCTGACAGAGGAGTGCAAAGAATAATCCAAAGGAAACTACCACAGAAATTGAAAGATCCGGGGAGTTTCACTATCCCTTGTACTATTGGTGATGTTTTCTTTAAGAAAACACTTTGTGATTTAGGAGAGAGTATTAACTTAATGCTCTTGTCTATTTTCAGGCAACTTGGATTGGGAGAGGTGAAGCCGTCTACGGTCACCCTACAACTCACGGATCGATCACTCATTTATACAAAGGGAATCATCGAGGATGTACTTGTCAAAGTTGATAAATTCATATTCCCTGTGGATTTCTTGGTGTTGGACATGGAGGAAATAAAGACGTCCCTTTGATACTTGGGCGTCCATTCCTAGCTACGGGGAAGGCCTTAATAGATGTGCAAAAGGGAGAAATCACATTACGGGTTAATGATGAGCATGTTTTATTTACTATCTATAAGGCACTTCAATTTCATGATGGTGTTGAGACATGTAATTTCATAGACGTAGTTGAATCTTGCATTGATGAGTATGCATATCATACATTGTTTAGGGATACTTTGGAGTTTGGTTTGACACATTCGTGTTCAACATCGAGCTTTACTATTGATATTGATAAGCAAGACTTGTATGATTGCGTTTGTGCTCTGGATAATATGCAGGAACTACCGAGGAGCGCAAGAGGCGCACACACACTGAAAAATGTACGGGAGTCAGTTCTATAGGGGCGCATGGCCCGTGCTCTTGAGCACACCCAGGTTGTGCGCATAGCCGAAGGAAAACTCGAAGAAAACGACGAGGGCACGGGCAGCCCATGCCTAAGGTCGAAGAAAAAAATCCACGAGAAGCTGAAGACGGCACGACCCATGCCAAAGGGCACGAGAAGCCCGTGCATGTAGTCGAAAAAAAAAGTTGAAGGACCTGAAGATGGCACGACCCATGCTCATCAGCACGGGCAGCCCGTGCGTCCATCCGATGAGGCCAAACCGAACCCAGAACTCAAGCCCTTGCCCAAGCATCTCAAATATGCATTACTTGGAGCGAATAATACGAGTCCGTGTCGTATCATCTCTTTTAACTTCAGTTCAACTCGATAAATTGCTTAGGGTGTTACGAAAACATAAGTCGGCGATAGGTTGGTCAATCTCTGATTTAAAAGGCATTAGTCCATCGATTGTGATGCATAAGATTAGGATGGAAGATGTCTATAAACCTTCGATGCAAAATCAAAGACGATTAAACCCTATAATGCAAGAAGTCGTTAGAAAAGAAGTTTTAAAATAGTTAGATCTTCTTTGGAATTATATATGCTATTTACGACGTTCTTAGGTAAGTCCGGTACAAGTGGTGCCGAAGAAAGGGGGGATGATAGCAGTGAGAAACGAGAATGATGAGCTTATAGCGACTAGAGTAGTAACTGGATGGCGAATCTGTATTGACTATAGGAAGTTAAATGATGTTACTCGCAAAGATCACTTTCCCCTTTCCTTTATTGATATGATGCTTGACCGTTTGGCGGGATATGATTACTCTTGTTTTTTCGATGGTTATTTCGGGTATAATCAGATCATGATTGCCCTGGAGAACCAAGAGAAAACGACCTTTACATGCCCCTATGGTACATTTGTATTTCGTAGAATGCCATTCAGACTTTGTAACGCACCCGCTATTTTTCAAAGATGCATGATGGCTATATTCCATGATTTCATTGAGAAAATAATGGAGGTTTTTATGGATGATTTTTCTGTGTTTGGAGATTCTTATGATCATTGCCTGGATAACCTTTCTCTAGTTTTGCAGAGATGCGAGGAGACTAACCTTGTTTTAAATTGGGAAAAGTGCCATTTCATGGTACGAGATGGCATTGTTTTAGGCCACCGAGTCTCTTCTGCAGGTTTGGAAGTTGATAGAGCAAAGGTTGTGGCAATCGAGAAACTCCCATCTCCAACAAACGAGAAAGCTATTCGAAGTTTTTTGGGGCACGCCGGATTCTACAGAAGGTTTATCCGTGACTTTTCTAAAATCACTAAACCTTTAAGTCAGTTATTAGAAAAGGATACTGCTTTCAATTTTTCCGATGATTGTTTGCAGGCTTTTGAGATTCTGAAAAAGGCTTTGGTGACCGCACCAATTCTAGTAGTTCCGGATTGCAGTCAGCCCTTCGAACTAATGTGTGACGCCAGCGACTTTGCAATTGGGGCTGTTTTGTGTCAGAAAAGGGACAAGATGTTCAGAACCATCTACTATGCGAGCAGAACTTTAGACAGTGCCCATCAAAACTACACAACCATTGAGAAGGAAATGCTGGCAATCTTGTTTGCATTCGACAAGTTTCGATCTTACTTTATTGGAACTAAGACGATAGTCCACACCGACCACGCAACAATTAAATATCTATTTGACAAGAAGGATGCCAAGCTGAGATTGATTCGGTGGATCCTCTTACTACAAGAATTCGATGTGGAGATTCGAGATAGAAAGGGATGCGAGAATGTAGTAGCCGATCACTTGTCTAGACTGGAATACAAGGAGGAGAAAGAAGACACAAATGCGATTAAGGAGGAGTTCCCCGATGAACAACTTCTGATGTTGTAAGATAATTTCCATGGTATGCAGATTTTGTTAACTATTTGGTTACAAGGGTCTTGCCTCCGAATTTATCATCTTATCAAAAGAAGAAATTCCTCCATGACGTCAAGTTCTACATGTGGGACGACCCCTTGCTCTTTAAGAGGTGCACCGACACCATCATCCGACGATGTGTGCCTTAAGAAGAGTGGGAGGGAGTTCTACAACAATGCCATTCTTTACCTTCCGGGGGACACTTCGGTCCGACTCGTACGACGGCTAAGGTATTGCAAAGTGGATTATACTCACCTACGTTATCTAACGATTGCTATCTATTTGTACAAAGTTGTGATAGGTGCCAGCGGATGGGGAACATCTCGAGACGACATGAGATGCCTATGACCAATGTGATGGAAGTTGAACTCTTTGATGTGTGGGGGATCGACTTCATGGGCCCCTTCCCATCTTCGTCGGGTTATCAATACATTCTACTTGCAGTAGAGTACGTATCTCGATGGGTTGAGGCAATTCTGACAGAGACTAACGATGCACGAGTAGTGCTCAAATTCCTAAAGAAAAATATATTCACTCAGTTTGGAACCCCGAGAGCTTTGATTAGCGACGGGGGTCACACTTTGTGAATAAATTGATGAGCACTCTACTTGCGAAGTATGGGGTCAAGCACAAGGTGGCATTAGCATACCATCCGCAAGCAAACGGGCAAGCACAGGTAGCCAATCGCGAGATTAAGCAGATTTTGGAGAAGACGGTAAACATAAATCGCAAGGATTGGGCCATGAAGCTAGATGACGCATTATGGGCATATCGGACTGCATACAAGACACCATTGGGCACATCTCCATACCAGTTAGTATTCGGGAAATCGTGTCACTTGCCCGTCGAATTAGAGCATAAGGCGTTTTAGGCTGTGAAAAAGTTAAATTTTGACTTCCAAGCAGCGGGTGAGAAGAGGCTCCTAGATGGAGGAATTCCGGGATGAAGCGTATGAAAATTCCCGGATTTACAAGGAGCGAACCAAAAGATGGCACGATCGAATGATAAATAAGAGAGAGTTTTTACCGGGTGAACAAGTCCTATTGTTTAACTCGCACCTTAAACTCTTTCCGGGAAAACTTAAGTCGAGATGGTCGGGGCCATTTGTAATAAAGAAGGTGTTAAATCCTCCAGGAATAGTGGATTTGGTGAGCCGAGACGGAGAGACGTTCATGGTAAATGACCAGAGGATCAAGCCCTACTTTAGCCGGGATCAAAAGGAAGAGGTGACACGACTCACTTTGCTAGAGCCGTGATCGACTAAACAGGCGTCAAGCTATAAACGTTAAATTTAGCGCTTGTTGGAAGACAACTCAATGGTTTTGCTGTTTTATTTCTTCCCATGTTTTCTTGGTTTGTTTTTCCCTTTTCTAAGTTATGATTTAATTGCTTTCATATGTTAGATTTTTTTCCCTTTTTTTCTATATAAATAAAAAACAAAAAAACAAAAAAAACTGAAAATTGAAAAACATGGTACGGCTCGAGCACGAGCAATCCGTCGTCATGCGTCATGCGCACGGCCCGTCTTTGTCTTGCACTGAAGGGTATTTCGTTCGGCCCCTAGCACGGGCCACCCGTGCCATCGTGCGCTTTCCAGAAATTGGGCCAAATCCTTCGGCCCCTAGCACGGGCGGCCCGTGCTAAATGAGCACTCCCGTGCTCATATCTCTTCTGACATATATTTGTCGGGCGGACGGTTTTTTTCACAAAACCTTCCTCCTCTCGCGCGCGGGCATACAAGAACTCGACCCCCCCAAATTGTTTTCCAAAATTCTCCTACTATATCACTACTAATCAACTCCCACACTACTCTAAACACAATTTGAACTTGTGGAATTGCTTGGAAGCAAAGATTTGGGGTAGATAGCACCTAGGGTTTCAAAAAATCCAACTCTCTTCCAATTCTCGGGATTTAAGGTATGAATTGCACTTTTTATGTCAAATTTCTTGAGAATTATGGATTAGGGTTGATATATAATGCTTGCTTGATACTTTAGCCATGATTTTGATTAATATTTTCTATTGGGCATTTTATCGAACACCTTGTGGGCAAGGTTACAGAAATCGCTAGGCGCCAGTTGGGCGGCAACCGGGCGCCTAGGCCGCCTAGACGGGCGCCTAGAAAAGCCCAAGTTTTTCTTATTTTTTTTCATTTTTTTGTATTTTGGCCGATTTTTCCCGATTTTTGGCCGATTTATTCCGACTAAACCGCCTAAACCGATTTTTCCCCATTTGTTTCTGATTTTTTGCCGCCTAGGCCAATTTTTGCCCCAGAACGATTTTTTGGCCGATTTTGGGATAATCGGGTCGGCCTAGGGGCGCCTAGTCGGTGCCTAGGCGGCCGCCTAGGCCGATTTTTACAACATTACTTGTGGGTTGTTGAATTATGATGAATTTAGTTGATTGCTTGATGGATTATACATGTGCTAGATTGTGTAGGGCGTTTGTGGCTAGGATTCTCGGCAATTATATTGGTATTTGAGTTGAAAGCTTAATTGTGGATTAAATTGTTGAGATGAGACACTATGCCTTTGTTAGATTGTTGTATTAGTTCATCGTTCGTTTTACTTGGCATGTATGGATTCTCAAGATTGTTTTGCCAGGTACTAACTCGAACAAATGGCCGAAACACAAAGAGGTCGAGATGGACGTTTGAGGAGACCCGCTCGGGAGTTCGACCCAAACCACCCGCGTGCCTATGGACTCACTTTCACCGAGCACGATATAATGGAGCGATGGAATCGGCTCATCACTCGTGACTACATTCCCATACGCTATGCCGATGATGAGTGTACCCAAACTCTCGGGATACACGAGGAGGTGTGGCAAATGTTTGAACGAGTTGGTTGGACCGTTTTCATGCAAGGGCGGTGGCCAACATACAAGACACTCACACTCGAATTCTTAAGCACCGTCCAGGTTACGGAAACGCGACCTAGAAACGAGCCTGGGAAAATCCACTTCAGAATGGGCAACGTATGGCGGGAAATCACGATCGCCGAACTGAATCAAATTTATGGGGTACCATCCGACGCCCCGTACCGAATGGCTGAAAATTACAACGCGCATGAATTCTGGCGGTTGTTGACAGAAACCCCCAAAACCGGCCTCATACAATATGCCGCACGCACTTCCAAAGCATCATCACTCCACAACCCCATCTTCCGTTATATTCAAAAGGTCACGGCCCACTCGGTATTCGCCCGGTACAACAACGGGGGTATGCAAGCGAAGGAGCTATATGTACTATGGTGTATGCTCACTTGCACCCCTTATAACATGGCGGCATACTTTGTGGAACACGCCGTCTACATACAACAACATGATGTGGGTAAAATCTTAATTGGGGGAATGATAACCCCCATTGCGCGGCATCTCGAGGTTGACATAAGCCTATGGACTCACTTTCACCGAGCACGATATAATGGAGCGATGGAATCGGCTCATCACTCGTGACTACATTCCCATACGCTATGCCGATGATGAGTGTACCCATACTCTCGGGATACACGAGGAGGTGTGGCAAATGTTTGAACGAGTTGGTTGGACCGTTTTCATGCAAGGGCGGTGGCCAACATACAAGACACTCACACTCGAATTCTTAAGCACCGTCCGGTTACGGAAACGCGACCTAGAAAGCGAGCACTGGAAAATCCACTTAAGAATGGGCAACGTATGGCGGAAATCACGATCGCCGAATGAATCAAATTTATGGGGTACCATCCGACGCCCATCTTAGAATGGCTGAAAATTACAACGCGCATGAATTCGGCGGTTGTTGTGAAACCCCAAAACCGGCCTCATACAATAGGCCGCACGCACTTCCAAAGCATCATCACTCCACAACCCCATCTTCCGTTATATTCAAAAGGTCACGGCCCACTCGGTGCGCCGGTACAACAACGGGGTATCTGTGAAGGAGGAGCTATATGTACTATGGTGTATGCTCACTTGCACCCCTTATAACATGGCGGCATACTTTGTGGAACACGCCGTCTACATACAACAACATGATGTGGGTAAAATCTTAATTGGGGAATGATAACCCCGTTCGCGGCATCTCGAGGTTGACATAAGCCATATGGAGCCATTAGCAGGTAGCCGAAGTATCAACTTGAGCGCCCTTCACACCATGAAGATCATCAGCAATGAGGAGAATATCCTCTGTTTTCAACAAAAAAGTCGGTCTGCGTTTCCCGCCTAACCCGCTCTCACAACCGTGGTTGATAATCAAATCAACTGGCTTATGTACTCTGAGGATCATATCATAATCATACAGGGTTTGGCGGCACGAAAGAAGCGAAGGGTAGCCGGGTTGCCCGACGAAGAGGACTTGGTGATGGAGGCAAGGTGTATGATAGGCATGAGAGGAATCGGCGGGGGCTTCCAGCAGGGAGGCTTCGAGTAGGGCGGCCCAAGTAGGGGAACCGATATTCTAGAGAGCTCTCGCCAAGGCGAGGAGCGTGGGGGACAATACGATCATGACAGATTCGGTGTCTTCGAGGAAAGCTTGCGACAACATAGAAGTGATTTTCGTGCTTTCCAAGAAGTCCAAGACCAAAGGTACCAAGCCCAGAGCTTGTGGAACCAAGCACACGAGCAGCGGGAGTTGGAGATATTGCAGACATTACAGAGGATCGAACATTAGCATATCTCCCAGGACCACTACCAACCGCCACCCCCATAGTGATCCAGGTCCTGTCCACACTCTTCATTGAAATTCTACCTTCTCTTTTTTGCGCTATAATTTCATTCAAGTTTCGGGGGGAGAGGTAGTATTTTTTTGATGGGTGTGGCGTTTGCATTCATTTAGTTGCATGTAGAGCATATAGGTTGCATTGCATTAGATGTTTGATTTTTTTTATGGTTTAGCACGTTTATCGCTTTAGCACGTTTAATGTTTTCCTAGTTGTTAGGGAGTGAGTTGACTGCTATTGTGTGTTTGTTGTGTTTTGATTGAGATCTTGATCTTGGGAGCATTTGCGGATTGGTTTGTGTTGTTTTGAATTGGATGTTGAGTGTGAGTTGATCGGGTTGAGAATAGTTAATATGGAGCATGTGATTATTGAATCATGGGTAACATACTTTGAATTATGCACTTACAAGCTTTGTGAGCTTTTGAGCCTTTTTGCTTTTATATTATGCGATCTTGTTTGTGATTAGTGTGTCATTCATGTTGATTTGAATTCTAGAACTTGCTTTGGTATCTCCGTCAAAGTCACATGTTGTACGCATTCATGAAGATGATTTTCGGCCATCTTTGTTTAGCCTTTCAAGCCTTTTTACCTACCTTATGATATTTGACTTCCCTAGTTAGCCAATTTGAGCCTACTGCCTGATTTTTTGATAGCCACATTTCAAGCCTTCGAATCTTATGTAAAATATCTGTTACCCTGAGCTTAAGTGTATAGAGTTGAGAAAAAAAGGGGATGAATAAAGGATTGAATGAAGGGGTGTCAAAAGTCAGAAAATGTGTACATGTTGGGAACTTGGGAATAAAAGAGGAAAAAAGGGGAAAACTGTTTGATACATGTTTTTATCTTAATTTTGATGATTTTATTTTATCACCAAAACAATGTTTTTAAAGGTTGTCCAAATACTCCTAAATGATTTAAAATGTTTTTAATATTTTCCGGAGTATTTTCTCAAAGTTTATTTTCGTCTATATTGGACAACGCTTTTAATGTTTTTACGTTATTGGATTTTCACTCTCAAACGATGTTTCTAAATGTTGTCCTAATACTTCCGATCGGTTTAAAATGTTTTTACTAAATTTTGGAGTATTTCTTGAGTTTTATTTTCGACTAAAATTGGACAATATTTACTGTCTCAGTGTGTCGACCAGGTCGCCTATAGGGCAACCCGTGCACGAAGATGATTTTAGAAAGCAGAAAATGAGACGGAAAGAAAAACTAGCGGTCGGCCGTGCATCGGCGTCGGCCGGTCGACGGCCGACCGGTCGCCAATGATCGGCCAGTACACTGCAAGTGTGTTTGAAAGCGAGCGTTTTATCCTTGCAAAATCCATGAGGGGGACCGGTTGGGGTGATGGTCGGCCGTCGAGGTAGACGTCGACCGGTCGCCTGTGTTATTTTTTGTGTATTCTTTTCAACGTCTATTTACTCGTGCGGCCGTGCCCTATGTATTAATGACAAATTTACGACCGTTTGACAATGAGACACATTTCCTTAAATTGTGGGATTGATTTCTAACAGCTATATTCTTGATTTTAATTGTATTTTTCTGTAGATTTTCAATCCCCAAGAGGAGCCTATGCTTGATCAATCATCTCCTATAAATAGAGGAAGTTTTGGAGCAACCAATACAACAATTGAGATACAACACAACAAGATACACTTCAAGCAAACACTTGGTCTTTCATAGTCATTATTCTTGTTGTAAAATTGCCTAGCTTATCACTTTCACATCTTTGAGGTCTAGGCTATTCTTGATTACACTTGCACTCTATTGTATTATCAATTATCGAGTTGTAATCTTGAATTTGTGGTCGTCATTCAAACACAAGATATCTTTGTGAGTGTTCTTGTGGTAAGAACACACTTGGGTGAACTAGGTGTTAGGTGTAAGAAGATTGTGGTAATCTTCTTGTTGAGGTGTTGAAGAGTGTGGTGCTCTTCAAGGTGAAGATTGTGGTAATCTTCACAAGGTGTCGTTTGAAGATTGTGGTAATCTTCAAGAAGAGATTGTGGTAATCTCAAAGGTGGTGTTGAAGAAGAGTGTGGTGCTCTTCAAGGTGTTGTAAGTTGAATTTGTATTAATTTTGGTAATTAATAAAATTCTTTTTCTTTTCGAAATCCATCCGGATATCTTTGGGGTGGTAGAGGATTAGGCCCTAGGTGGGTTGAACCTCTTTAAATCGGCGTGTGTTGTTTACATTCCGCACCTTCATTATTTTGTTTGAGCATTCGGTTTAAAAAGAGGGCGAAATCGAAAAGATGGAGATAATCTATTCACCCCCCCTCTAGATTATCGTAGCCGCTTGGACTTACAAGTGGTATCAAAGCCAAACTCTTTGGCAAGCTCGTTTCACATCGCGAGTGAAGAGAAACGATGATCGTCGGCTCTGAACGAAGCTCATCTATCCGCACCTCCACCACCAAGCCACCTCGGTTTGATTCCAAAAATTTTATATTTTGGAAAGAAAGAATGGAATGCTACTTACAAGGTTGCGGGTTCGACATTTGGAACACCGTCATTAATGGAGAATCCATTCCGATGAAAAAATACACCACACACCTCAAAAGGCTTCAAAAAGCTCAATGATGAAGAGAAAAAATCATCTCCTCAAATGGTAAAGCTCTTAATATTTTACATTGTTCACTTACCACTTTGGAATTTGATCATGTTGTAGGTATTCAATCGGCACATGAAGTATGGCAAAAATTAGAAGCCATCTATGGAGTATTTGCAAATGAAAGAAGTCAAACAAAAGCATCTACTTCTCAAGATCATACAAGCTCAAATCTAAGGAATAAGCCTCCTACAACTTCCAATTATGAAGAAGTTGAATATTGTTTTATGGGCATCAATGAAGAAAATGAGGTATGTCTTAAGCCCTCTACTTCTTATGATATTGTCATTCAAAATGATTATAGTGATTTACAAAATGATTATGATGAACTTCAAAATGAATTCCAAAGCTTACTTGTTAAATACAAAAATTTGAAAAAGGAATTCAATATTTTTAAAAATGATAAGGATAGTTTATTTACTTCCTATGAATCACTATCATGTGCTCACACCACCACACTTGACAAGGTTAGAAACCTTGAAAAAGAAAATAGTACTCTTGTTGAGAATATTGATTGCATGAAAAAGGATTTATTAAAATCCAACTCGAGTACCAATAAAATGTCCAATATTGTTGATATTCATAATTGTGATAAGGGACTTGATCATAAGCCTAATGTTGTTAATCATATGAAAAAGGATCAAGTCACTATGCATATTGGTCATTATGCTCCTAGAATTATTACTTGTTTTTATTGTGGCAAAAAGGGTCACACGGCTAATTCTTGTCGGGCTAGAAATAGCTCTAAATATTGTTGGAGACCTAAAAGTCTCAAAGCTAATCTTAAAGGACCCAAACACATGAGGGTACCACAAAATAATGTGTTATTAGGTACCCGGCAAAGCAAAAATCGGAGAAAATTTATGCCACCAAGAAAACATCAAATGAACGTTTCATTTGATCAAATAAGGAACTACTCTCAACAAAGCCAATTTCCAAGAAGAGCGTATAATCAAAAATGGGAAGAACACAATCCTTGGAAATGGCAAAGACATCATCAACAAGATGATTTTCAAAGAAGAAGAAACCATCAACCATGGGAAGGTAACAAACCTTGGAAATGGAGTAATCAAGGAAGTCATCATCAACAAAGTGACTTCCAAATGGGAAGATATCATCAAGAATGGGAAAGGCACAACCCATGGAAATGGCGTAATTGGTAACCCGTATCTCCCTATTTAAATATGCATTTTATTTTGTTATGCATGCTTTTATTTGTGTCTTAATTGCAAAATGATTTTTCAAGTATTTATTTTTTGGTCTCTTATATATTTATGAGTTTCAATATTTTTAAAAGAGACCTTGCATGTTTTTTTTTAAACTCTTGAGCTTTTCATTAGACTTATGTGGCTTATTATCTCTTATGAAATCTTATAGCATAAGCTCTTTTGATATCTCATATTACTTGCCTACACTTGTATTTTATATGCAAATGTTGTCTAAGAATTGTGTAGGATACATACTTCATACTCATTGGCTATTACGTCTTCAAGTTTCTTAAACCATCGAGAATCTTTCATATATGGCTCCTCCAAGAAATTCCACCGGTCGAAATCCCATCTCCAAGCGTAGAAGGGGAGGAGAGGGTTCGTCAAGAAATCGGCAAGAGGAAGCCGAACAAAGGGATATTCGAGCCGCTCAAAGAAACGTGGCTCGAAGGTGATGATGTTCAAAATCCCATTCTCTCTCGGGCACAAATTACCGAGCTACGCGAACGATTTCGCTCCAAAATTGCCGTTGGGCGAAAGGTAAAAATCCTTTGTTACTCAAGCCCCTAATTCCCACAATGTTCTTAATTTTATTCACAAATATGCGGAATGGTATTATGAGGACTCGGGAATGGGAGGAAAGTCGATTGCTCGGACTAAAATGTGTCGTTTTAGTTCTTTTACGTATGAGTATCCTACGATTAGAGGATTTTTGAGGAGCAAGGTTGGATGTACTTATGGGAACATGCTTATGTGTTGTATGATGATGATATTATCCAACTCTTTTATGCCAATATGTGGGTCGAATATGATAATGATAGAAAGCCGATTGCCGTTAATTAAACTTATAAAGGGTCGTCATTTTAGATGGACTCCCAATGATATTTGCCGGCTTTTACATGTTAGAGAAGGTGGTTGGGATTACTTCTCTTGCGGGACTTGGAATGATGAAATGTTGGGGGTGTCGATGAAAGAAGTCAAGACGTATTTGGGAGTATGGCCTAAGTATTCTTTGTTGGCAATGACACTTGAGCATCGCATTTTATCGGTCATTGTCGCATATTGCATTTGTGGTAAATCGGGAAGATGCCTAGCAATATGGATTACTTTTTGACTTATAAGATTGCTAGGAGGAACCACTTAACTTTGGTGCCATACTTATTCAATGTCTAATCGAGTCCATTACTCAGGTAATAAGAAGTTGGTTATGGGAAATTGGATTTGTAAACTTCTTATTCAATCGGGACTTCCTTCCGTCGGAGTTTAACTCGGAAGTTTTTCAAAATGACTTTGACATTGATAATATCTCCCAAATAGTCACGATGCGCAAGAATATGGACATCCGACCAACCAAAATGGCGAGAGGAAGAGGTCAAGAGTCTCCGATCCTAATGACATCTTTGATGACGCCGGGAAGCGCAAGATTGGTGGAAGAAGGCGAACAGAGCAATCCGGAGGGTAATACCGTGCTCAATCACCTAGGAGGTATAGTCAAGCCGAATTTGATGAGATGAGGGCTTTTCATGAGACGCAGGTATGAGGCTTTGGAGCAAAAGACCTCTAAAATGCAAAAAGTCTATCGGCAAGTTAAAGAAATTCATCAAGGACTTTATTCCGGATCTTGCTTCTCCTCGGATGAGGAATGATGTTACCCCACCCCCTTTACTTTCTAGCATTTTTATTAATGATGTTTTGTATTTTGATGAATTTCTTGTAAAACTCATTTGTACTAATGATATTTGCTTGTTTTTTTCTTAAAAGGGTTAATATTGCAAGTTGATAATGACTTGTGGATGATCATGAATTTTTGATGGAGTATTTGATGGTAAAAATACTCTAAAGCATTGTTTGATAATTGGTATGAAGTACTTGATGGTAAAAGTGCTTCTTTTTGCTTTGTTATGCTTAGTTGAATATATTGGGACATTTGATACATGTATTGTTAAAAGCATGACTTATTACTTGATGGTTGCTCTAATTTTTGGCATTTGTAATGCCTTGATCATTCTTAGCTTATCTCAATTGGGTTGAACCCTTGAGAATCTACTATGAGCTTCTTAATTGATGAACAAATTATTGCATATGGTGCATATGATTTTTTGAGCTTTGAAATGAGGTTGATTGTTGATATGAAATTTTTTTTTTGGCTTGAACCATTTACAAAGGTTATATACAACCTCTTCCATTTCTTACGCACACAAGGTGTTCGATGAAATGTTTCAATGAAAATTTCAACTTCTACATGATTCTCTCGCTTCCAAAAGTCTTCTATACTCATTGAAATCATGTTTTGGGAAATATAACGAGCGTATGAAATCTTCATGATATATTTCTCCCATTTTCCTTGGTTTTTAAGCCTAAATTGCTCAATGGTTGATAAACCATTTCTTTGGCGCACTTTGATATACTTCTATGATGTTTCTATCATCCTAACATTCTTTTTGATGATTCCAAAGGGGGAGAAACAGGATATTGGCTCGTTAGCTCAAAGAAGCTAATAAAAGCTTGTCACAAAAGCTATAAGCTATGGCTCATAAAAGTCATAAGTTGTGATTTATTTTTTAGTCCAATTGTTGCTTGATGGACTTATATTATTTAATGTTGTTTTGTGACAGGGGGAGCTTATAAGCTCTTGAACAAATTGTAAAAGCTAAAGCTTTTAGCTTATAGATTATTGCTCTTACATTATTCTTGATGTCTTGTGGATAGGGGAGCTTGTGCTTATTATTGAAAATATTTACTCCTACTTGGTTGCTTTAATATTTTTGGAAATTTTGGTTGCTTCCAAACGGTCAAATGTTTTTACCGGAAAATCATTTCTAAAATTGCTCTCTTAGTTTATGAAAAAATTGTTTTGGTTTGTAATCATCAAAAAGGGGAGATTGTTTGATACATGTTTTTATCTTAATTTTGATGATTTTATTTTATCACCAAAACAATGTTTTTAAAGGTTGTCCAAATACTCCTAAATGATTTAAAATGTTTTTAATATTTTCCGGAGTATTTTCTCAAAGTTTATTTTCGTCTATATTGGACAACGCTTTTAATGTTTTTACGTTATTGGATTTTCACTCTCAAGCGATGTTTCTAAATGTTGTCCTAATACTTCCGATCGGTTTAAAATGTTTTTACTAAATTTTGGAGTATTTCTTGAGTTTTATTTTCGACTAAAATTGGACAATATTTACTGTCTCGTGGTCGGTCGTCCGTATCTATAGGGCAACCCGTGCACAAGATGATTTTAGAAACAGAAAATGAGACGGAAAGAAAAACTAGCGGTCGACCGGTGCGCCTCGGCGTCGGCCGTCGGTCGGCCGTCGCCCGCCCAGATCGGCCGTGGTACACAAGTGTGTTTGAAAGCGAGCGTTTTATCCTTGCAAAATCCATGAGGGGGACCGGTTGGGGTGATGGTCGGCCGGTCGAGGTAGACGTCGGCCGGTCGCCCATGTGTTATTTTCTTTGTGTATTCTTTTCAACGTCTATTTAAATGCGACCGGTGCATCTATGTATTAATGACAAATTTCGACCGTTTGACAATGAGACACATTTCCTTAAATTGTGGGATTGATTTCTAACAGACTATATTCTTGATTTTAATTGTATTTTTACAGATTTTCAATCCCCAAGAGGAGCCTATCTTGATCAATCATCTCCTATAAATAGAGGAAGTTTTGGAGCAACCAATACAACAATTGAGATACAACACAACAAGATACACTTCAAGCAAACACTTGGTCTTTCATAGTCATTATTCTTGTTGTAAAATTGCCTAGCTTATCACTTTCACATCTTTGAGGTCTAGGCTATTCTTGATTACACTTGCACTCTATTGTATTATCAATTATCGAGTTGTAATCTTGAATTTGTGGTCGTCATTCAAACACAAGATATCCTTGTGAGTGTTAACTTGTGGTAAGAACACACTTGGGTGAACTAGGTGTTAGGTGTAAGAAGATTGTGGTAATCTTCTTGTTGAGGTGTTGAAGAGTGTGGTGCTCTTGAGGTGAAGATTGTGGTAATCTTCACAAGGTGCCGTTGAAGATTGTGGTAATCTTCAAGAAGAGATTGTGGTAATCTCAAAGGTGGTGTTGAAGAAGAGTGTGGTGCTCTTCAAGGTGTTGTAAGTTGAATTTGTATTAATTTTGGTAATTAATAAAATTCTTTTTCTTTTCGAAATCCATCCGGATATCTTTGGGGTGGTAGAGGATTAGGCCCTAGGTGGGTTGAACCTCTTTAAATCGGCGTGTGTTGTTTACATTCCGCACCTTCATTATTTTGTTTGAGCATTCGGTTTAAAAAGAGGGCGAAATCGAAAAGATGGAGATAATCTATTCACCCCCCCTCTAGATTATCGTAGCCGCTTGGACTTACAAAAACTACTCACAAATGTCGAAAAAAAAAACACGACTGCAAAAAGTGAGTCGGCCAAAAGTGAAAAATAGGTTGAGAATTGTGATGTAAGGCGAAGGTAATAATGTGTATGAAAAGAAGGGAGAAATAGAGAAGTGAGAGGATATAGGGCGATTGGGAGCACATAGTCGATTTGAATTAGAAAAATGGTTTGAGAAGAACAAATGTGTTTCCAATCTATACACTCGAGTTGAGTCACTTTATCCATATTTTCCTACCTTAACCAAAGAGCCTTCATTACAACCTTAAATAAAGTCCTTTATGATTTGTGAATTGCATACAAACGAGTGGCGGAGATGTGAGACGATTTGCAAGCATATGGTAATTGTTCATCATTGATATGACTTGAGCGAATACACGTTCCTTATCATTCTAGTGAGTAGAGTATACACTTATCCCTGAGAGGCGTGATTTGAAGTGTTCTACCTTGATTTTTATAAACTTGTGCTCCGTGTTAGTTATTTGAAATTTGGTTGATTTGTGCTTGATGTCTATGGATAGATGACATAAATTATTCTTGAGTTGCTCTTATTTTCTCCATTTGTGTTGTCTTGTTTATAAAGTGTTGACTGGGATTGTCAACAGTTTAAGTTTGGGGGTTTTATTGACTTGTATTTTGCATGTATTTTGGGCTTAATATTGGCTAGAATGTGTTGATATGCATGCATTATACGAGTAAATAGGGTTTTATTCATGTTTTGTGGAAAAGGATTACGCTTTGCTCGTTTTGTAGGTATTTATCTATATTTGTAGCATTTTGGCAATAATTCGGGCATTGCAACCACCAATACTTGACATGTTAGACGAAGTTTGGAGTCCAATCAAGAAGAAGTTGACGAACCGAAGAAACGGAAGAAAATAGCCAAGTACTCATTGTTACGGTGAGCACGGGCGGGCGTGCTCCTCTAGCACAACCCGTGCTCAACTCGGATGTGAAGACCTAATGTTCGGCCTATAGCACGGGCGGCCGTGCCATATGGGCACGCCCGTGCTCTTCTTAGAAAATTGGACAATCATTCGGCACCCGGCAGACGGTGGGCATGCCAAAGAGGCACGCGGTCGTGCTTCCTGCGTGGGAAAAAGCAGTTTGACTCATTTCGACTAGGTTTTTGACCTAAACGAAGTACAAATAGACATGGGGCGGCCACAAACAAGGACACACTGATTTTTACCCTAGAAACCAGAGAAAAGAGCAGTTTTCACCGGAAACTTGAGAGATCGATCAAGACCGCAACCACACCTTCAAGGATTGAAGATAGATCGAGAGATTGTCATCATCCCGAGTCACTCATTCCATCGTATCGTTATTTCAATTAGTTAGATTTTGATTATGAATAATTTGTCTATGAATTGTTTATCTTCAATGTCTGGCTAAACATCTTGTGATTCCCGGGTTTGGGAGTAGGTTAATAAACACTTTTATGTGATGATTAAGGATAATTGAAGTTAATGTTTTCTTTCTCTATTCAAGTACTTTGCTTTAATTCTTGTTTTATCAAAAGGTCTTTGATCTAAACTTGTTTGATGTATTGATTCATAATTCTAACCGATGAGTTTCAATACTAGATCTTGAGTACTTGACACAAATAGATTGCATGATTGAGAAATCTGTGAATATTTGTGAGATCTTTTAATCTTTTGATCTTTTGGGAGTTGGATATCTCATGTTGAGTAGAGATGATAGCATAGATATTCCAATCAACGCCTTTACATACATCTCGAGAGAGAGGGTAAATTACTTTTGTGATTGGTCTATAGAGAAGAATATGTTTAACCTTGGTTTGCTTAACCTGAGCATAAAAGTGGGATATTAATTGAAACCGTAACCTAGGAATCCATCCATCCATACTTGATCTTTTAATCACTCTTTACTTTGTTATTTTATGATTAATTTCTGCTTTAGTAGTAATAAAATCAACCCTTCAAATTTCGATAGTTTAGATAAAAATAGGACTATTATAATCCAATACTTGGTACATTAATTTATTAATCCCTGTGGATTCGATCTTGCAAACCCTATTCTATAAACTGATCCGTACACTTGCGGTGAAGCTAAAAAAAATAGGTGAACACTTATACACCACACCCAATCGGCATTCGTGCCGGGTCGGCTTATAACTGATAACGCCCTTCTTGCTTTTGAGATCTTTCATGCCATGAAAAATAATAATGCCAAAAATAAGGGATCTTTTGCCTTTAAATTAGATACAAGCAAAGCCTATGATCGTGTTGAATGGCGTTTTTTAAAACAGGTTATGCTTAAGCTAGGAATTGATGATCTCTTTGTTAATACCATGATAAAATGTGTTGAAACTGTCTCTTTTTCCATACTCATAAATGGCGTCCAAAGGGAGTGTTTTCTCCCTTCACGCGGGCTCCGTCAAGAAGACCCATTTTTTCCGTATTTGTTTCTTTTTTGTGCAGAGGCATTCTTGGCATTAATTTGGCGTGCTGAGTCTATTGGGAATTTACATGGAATTCGGGTCTGTCGTAGGGCCCCGACGATATCACGTCTTTTTTTCACCAACGACAACATTATTTTTGGACGTGCTACAAATCACCAAATAGAGATAACCAGAGATATCATACAGTGTTATGAAGCGGCATCGGGATAAAAGATCAGCTTTGAGAAATCAAAAATCTCATTTAGCAAAGGGGTGGAGATTTCGAAGAGAACACAATTAGCTGGACATCTTGGGGTGAATTTGATTGAGAAGCATGCCATCTATTTGGGATTACCTGCCATTGTTGGACAATAAAAAAAATATATATTTAAGGGCATAATTGATCGAGTGAGAAAGAAATTAAAAAATTGGAAGGGATGTCTCCTATCAATGGCCGGAAAGACGATTCTCGTGAAATTTATTTCCCAAGCCATCCCTACATACCTTATGGGATGTTTTACGCTTCGAAAAATGTCTGCAAGAAAATAAATTCTTTGGTGAGCAACTTTTAGTGGGGCCAAAAATATGATGAACACCGAGTTCACCGGTGCAGTTGGAGTAATTGTGTCGGGCCAAAAACGATGGGGGTTTGGGATTCAGGGATATGAAATGCTTTAATGAAGCCTTGCTAGCCAAGCAAGGTTGGCGACTGACTAATGACGAAGATTCCTTATTGGCGAAGACGTTGAAGGCGCGATATTACCCGAGAATTTTTTTTTTTTACCGCTACTATTGGCAATAATCCATCTTTTGCTTGGAGAAGCATTGTAGCGGGACATAAAATTATTTTAAGGAGAATCCGATGGAATATTGGTAACGGTACGAAAGTTAACGTGTGGGGGGATCCATGGCTTCCCGACATACCCTATTTTTGAGCCCAAGGACGAGGCCACCAAAGACAACAAGGGATGATGGTTTGTGAGCTTCTCTGCCCGGAGACTAGAGGATGGAATTACTAGTTGTTACAGGAGATATTCAAATCGGAGGAAATTCGAAGCATTGAGTCTATCCCGATTTGCCGTCCTGAATGCCAGGATAAAATGGCATGGCACTACACAAAAAATGGCAATATACGGTAAAATCGGGCTATCAGGTTGCGATGGCTGTTACGGATGAGGAAAACAGTGTAGCATCGACATCAGGGGGAGAAATAAATTTTGGAGCTGGGCCTGGCATTTACCCGTCCCACCCAAGGTTCAAGTGTTCACATGGCGTTGCATGCATGGGTTACTACTTACCAACTCCAATCTGATGCAGAAATGGGCGATCCAAGATCTGGTCTATCGACGATGTGGGATGGATATTGAAACTCCAGAACACGCATTGAAGGACTGCCCATGGGTATCCTTCATTTGGATGGTCTCTCCACTGCGTCTTACCCCAGTTATGCCCGGTTCGAGGGGAACTATCCCGGATTGGCTGGAATCAGTGATGGAAATAAAGAATGTGGAGGTTAAGAGCATGTCTGTGATGATTCTTTGGGTGGCATGGCATGCACGAAACAATATCATCTTCTAAAACAAGGTTATTGATCACAAGAATTGCATCAATCTTGCGATCTCTCGACTACGGGAATATCAGTCAACTTCTACCCCCAAGATGGATCAACGAAACCCAACATTTCCTGACCAATGAAAGGAACCGGAGAAAGACTTCGCAAAAAAATAAATGTTGACACATCGATTCGAGCTAATATTGGAACGGGAATGGGTGCAGTGATTTGCAATCATTTGGGACGGGTAATCAAAGCATCTCACCGGCTACGGGTTGAAGAACTGGAGATTGATGCGGCAGAGGCTTTGGCATGTTGGGACGGTCTGATGATGGCTAAGGAGATCGGGCTGAAGAAAGTGATTCTCAAAACGGATAATTCCACGGTTTACTTCAAGATTAAGAAGCGCGAGATAGACCTTTCATATCTGGGAGGTGTTATTTCTGATATTTTAGATTGTTTTTCTCATTTTGAGGTGGTCACCCTAGTTGTGTTAAACGATTGAGAAACTTTGTGGCTCACCATTTAGCTCGCCATGCGTTTAGTTTAATTGGTTTTGAGTCAGTTATGGGAGATATCCCGGATCATTTGTCTGAACTCATTCTCCCGGAGATGACCTCTTGTGGTTAGCAATATAATGCTTTTCCCCTCAAAAAAAAAAAAATCTTCATACCCCATGCACAATCCCATGTTTAATTGCAGATATATTTATTACAAATAAATATATTTTTTCTTTGTTGTTAAATAACATGCCATCTACTTCCTTGCAATTATGCATTCAAACTAATATTTCTAGTTAATAAAAAATTATAGAAAAGAAAGCTTACTAGTGTGTGTGTCTATATATATATATATATATATATATATTGGATGTATCAAGCTTCCTAGCACTCGCTAATTTCTTTCCATTCTGAGGAGGTTCGCGTAGGCAAATTCTAGAGAATGAAGCTATGAAGTTTTTTTTTTTTATGGGGAGAGGAAAAGTAATAGAGTGAGGGAAATAGTGGTATGTTTTTTTTCTTCTGAAAATGCCGAATGGGAATGGGATTGAGAGAGGGAACATGGTGATATATAATTTTTAAGGAGTTGATAGTCTCTTCTAAAATATTTGCCAAAAGAAGGAAACTAGAAGGTTTCTGTTTAAAGCTGAAAACATTGAAAAGTTGCATAAAAAAACGGGTTAGTAATGTAAGTTATGGATAAAAGCAAAAGTGAGTTTAATGGCAATGAGTGGCAAAAAAAAAATAGGGTTTGTCCAATTATACTATTATGGTTGCACCCCACTAATTTCTAATGATGAAAAAATAGATAATATATATCATTTTAAATATGATTATTAGAAAAGATAAATGAGGATAAGAAAATATTAAATTACGGGTGCTATACCCTTCCGGTGGCAAAGACTCCCAAAATTCATAAATGTATTTTATATATAAATTAGTTGGGGCCACCATTCACAAATAAAATAAAATAATTTCCAGATAAATTATACATAATTTCAATCATTATTTTATTATTGTTCGACCGCCAAACTCTTAAAATAAATCTAGCAATCATCGCAAGAGAACGAGAACAACCGTAGGGTAGTAAGTTGACCACAAGTCGTCTCTTAAGGAAGACTTAGCCAACAAATAATTATTATGATTTACAATAAATAAAAAGTAAATCCTAAACACTCTAATCAGATTAGTAATTTTAATAAACTAAAGGAAAATAATTAAGAAGACAATAATCAAACTAAACACGAATAAACTTTGAGAAAAATATATGGATGAAAGTCTAGGATTTCGGATTCATCTCAACAAACTTGCAAGCAGAATACCAACTAATTGATCACGTAGTTAATATTAAATATAACAAACATGTAAAAATAAAAAGCCTAGATCCGATAACTCACGTATTCACGGACCAGGGTGATTCCAACATAATTTGCTATTTTTATTAAGCGAGGTTAGATAATACATCTCGATTTATATCCAACCCCCTGGATAAATTTAGTCCAGGAATAATATATTCTCTCGAACTCAACTATTCCCTCAAAACAATCAAGAGTTGGCCAAACAATCAATCAACTGGTAAAACAATTTATTTAGGAAAGCAAATTTAATTTGTCAATACTCATACTTGTTTGCTTTAATCAAATCATCATAATCCTAGAACAAGAAAATTAGTTCATGCTTAGTGATGGAGTCGTAACCTCAATTGAAGGAAAGAAAACAATCATAAACATTATCATGCAATAATAGTAATCACCCAACAATTGAAATCAGACAAAAGAGATGAAGAAATATTATGCTTTGATTAAGTCGCAAAAATAACTTCAATGGAAAGAACCCAAACAATCCCAATGATGAATGGAAGAGAAAAGTACCAAAAACTAAAGTCTAAAAGTGTGCCACTGTCTCACGTGTGCGCCGCTTACCCTTGCGCGCGCGCGCACAACGTAAATCGCCTTGACCGTCGCTCGCCTGTAATGCCCGTTTTTGACCATTTTAGCCCGTTTTTAAGGTTCCTTTTACGAAAACATACGAAACAAACAAAAATACCCTACGTAACACACGATACTATAAAACGGGACAAAAAGACACAAAAAGAAGTACAATCACAAATAAGAAAATAGCGCACAAAAATCACACACAAAAGCATGCAAAACAATTACTTTAGCCCTCCCTCCCCCCCAAAATGTAAAATACTGTGTCCATCATTGTTCCTCTTCAGTAGGGTGTAATTTGTAAAATAAAAGTATATGTCAATGGAGTAGTTGTAATTTTAAAAGATTGCAAAAATTTAAGTGAGATGGTGTAAGACATTCTTTTAGCGTAAAAAGTGATAATTTTAGTGTAAAAAATGATACTTATCCAAAAACACTTAAATTAGTGTATAAACAAAGTATCACTTTTATACACAAAAATTTATTTTTTACACTAAATGTATCACCGTCTCACGATCTCACACCGTCTTACAAGAGACATGCTCTTAAAAGATAACTGTATTTTTTTTGTAATTATAGATTAAACTTCAAGTGTTGTATTTGTAATTGTTTTTTTGAGGAAAAGTGTTGTATTTGTAATAATTCCTCATAATATGTTATTTTCTTGATTGATTTTCAAGATTTGGACGTTTTTCTCGCTTCATTTTGTGATCAACGAACTTGTATCAACTTTAACTGCTAAACACAATACAAAGGTACTCTTGTTCATTTATCCTTAGGGCTTGTTTGGTTGGGGTTTATGCTAGGGATATCAACTACTTTTATTATTAATCAAACATATTGTTTTGTTTGGTTCAACATGATTGGGCCCATGAAAAAGACAAGACCCGATTTCTTATCATGCTCATTTAGTGATACCATACCCCACTATAGGGGTGGGATGCCTTTTCCATCCATTTTCCTTGTATCATGTATCACAATCCATCAAACAAATATAATAATAGGACATATTGTGTCCATATGATAAGGCTGGAAAATGAAATGAGAATTAATCATGCACATTACTATCATTCAACCAAACGAGCCCTTAATATATGACTTTTTTAAGGGAATCCGTAATATATGACTTAGTTGTATAAAAACTTGGATTGTCTGTATTTAACCTAATTAAACAACCATTTGATTTGTCAATTAAAGTAAGATTAAATGAGGATGATCGAAGAAATTGCATAGCCAGCTTTTTGATCCATTTTAAAACCCTTTTGATTCTGTTTTCGCTTTATAAAATATCTAGCATAAAATATTGAAAACGAGTTATCACAAAAGACAAAATCATAGACCTGTCAACATCCTAAAACTTATATATATATATATATATATATATATTATTGCAAATAATTGCACAAACTAACACACAATTGTGGCCCAAATTTATCTGTCTACAATAATGTTTCACTTAATATTTCAATACATTAGCTTGGAATTAATATATGTGACATTGATGAAACATAATAGAAAATAGAAATTTTGATGTACGTAAACAAGGTTGTGATTGGCTATTAAAAAATTATATTTTTTTCCACTAGGAACCGTTTTTTATTCCAAAATGTGACTGTCTACTAAAACTTTCAAACAACATATTACAAATTCATTTTCATTTTTTCTTACACCAATTACATATACAATTTTTTTAAAGAAAACATAATTTATTATTATATATTTTCCCATAAAATTCGTTATTCACCAAAAATTCACATATTTCTAATCATTAATTATATTTAATTATTATTTTTTTATTTATATATAATATCAACTTTCATCATCACACTTTCTTCTCATATAAAATCATTTTTTAAAAATTCAATGATCTTTTTCTTTCAAATTCTTTTTCATCACTATCCTATGACAATTTTTATTTTTTAGAATTAAGTTGATATTTTTTTTGGAGTAGAAATAAATTGATATTAAATCGCGAGAAACTACTTTTCTCAATATTTACACTTCAAGTGGCGAATCAAACATTTTATTAGTAATTAATACTTCTCCTGTAGTCCCTATTGCCTAGTACGAAGTATCTACCAATAAAGTAAAGCTATGAAACCATATCAAATAGAAGAACTCCATAATGCCACGTCATCATTCGTTTCCACGCATAACATGTATTAGCGTGCATATGTTTGAAAATAGGAAAATGTATGAGCAAGATATTTTCCTGTATGGGGCCAAAATTATAAGGTCCCACCCCAATACTTTTTGGGCACAATATGTAGAAATCTTTTTTTTTTTTTTTGAAAAACTATGTAGAAATCTTTTTGATATGTTCATTAATGATATGTATGTGGGAAAGATTGACCACATAGAAAATAAGCAAAGATTGTCCACATATAAATTAAGCCAAATTTGCCCCTCCACAAGTGGTAACTATGAGGACGTGGCCCACTCAGTGTCAAAAGCTCTAATTATAGCTCAAGTAAGAGTCATGGAGTGCGTAATTGCCACTAAAAAAATGTTAGAATTTGGTTTTTGATAAATGGGGTGTTAACCCGATTTTGACCAAATAATTAAGTGATTTCCATTTATGGTAAATAGAATTAAATTATTTGTAAAAATTCTACTAAAAGAGTAGATGAGAATATCATTTGGAATTTCTGAAAACTGATTCCGGATGAATGAGAAATTAATGCTAGAAGTTAGTCACTTAATACAAATAAATGGTATAGAAAATGGAAAATGTGGGGGAGGAGAGATGCTCCACCCCACATAGGAAAAAAAAAGGAAAGTTGTTGCACACTTAATATATCCCAAGTTGGACATATGAGTTTGGGCCGCCGGGGCACCCAAACTTTTAAAGGGGTGAGGACCTACATGCTTGTGGGTTTGGTTCAAAGCACACATGCGCGCGTCTTGTGCCGCCGCGCCGCCCGGCCTTGGTTGGGGTCGTGGGTTGTGGGCTTGGGCTTAGGCTTGGGCTTGGGCTTGTAAATGGTGGAGTGGTTGGAACTAAGATCTGAAATCTGATAGAACGAAATTCTAACTAAATTGTCGGGACAATGTTCTAACAAAATAAAATTAAAAAATGGCCGAGAGCCATAAAAATTCTGGATGATCTTGTGTTAAACAAGATATCAGAAGTTGAAAGGGGAGCTTTACTTTTAGCAAATCACATAAAGGAGATCACCTTGAAATGTGGGGGTGCTTTGGAAAAAGTAGAACCGCTGAATGAAATAAATTCAGCATTTATCATATAAGTGATGGTACGATCACTAAGTCAAGAAATGTTGTATTTATTAAAGGTATCTTTTCTTGGAAAGAAAAGAGGTAAGTCTGACGTTTTTATCATAGACATAATACCAATAAACAGTTGATATCGAAATGGGGTTATTTCGGTTGACAACGTAAAGTCAAAGGAAAACCTTGCGGATCCGCTTACGAAAGGCATAAATCGAGATCAATTGTATAACTTGTTAAGAGGAATGGGTTTAAAATCCACGACTTAAAAGAATATTCATAAGCGGTAACCCAACCTTGTGAATTGGAGATCCCAAGACTTGGTTCAACGGACAACTAAGTTATGAATGTTCAAATTTGAACACTTGAAAAATGTGTTAGCTCATTCTCGATACATCCAGTGTATGTAAACTTGTTTGAATGTGGTGAGGTTAAGTCTAAGACTTTTAATGATTCCTATACCGAAAGGTGGAGTATTGGCAGATACTCTTCAATAGGAGATCACCTATATAAGTGAGAAGTAATGGCCGCTTTAAAAGAAACGCTTATGAACCTAAGATATAATCCAGGGTCGAAAATGGACACAACGTGAGAACAAGTGTTAGTCTTTGTTATTGTGTAAATCTTTTGTTGTCTCGGTTTACACAAACGATTTGAGTAGTTCAAGACATCGCGTCACGTCACTAAACAAGAATCTGATAGTATTTTACTAAGGAAGGTTCAAAGCCACAAGCTACCTATCCTGATGCAATAACGATTCGCCGAGACTTTCATGCGAATCTGCATACACGCATGCATTAATTTCATTCATGTGGGGGATTGTTGGAATTTGGTCTTTTATAAATGGGGTGTTGACCCGATTTTGACCAAATAATTAATTGATTTCCATTTGTGATAAATGGAATTAAATTATTTGTAAAAATTCTACTAAGAGAGTAGATGAGAATAACATTTGGAATTTCTCAAAACTGATTACGGGTGAATGAGAGATTAATGCTAGAAGTTAGCCACTTAATACAAATAAATGGTATGGAAAATGGAAAATATGGGGGAGGAGAGATGCTCCATCCCACATATGAAAAAGGAGGCAAAGTTGCACACTTAATATATCCCAAGTTGGACATATGGGTTTGGGCCCTTGGGGGCACCCAAGTTTTTAAAGGGGTAATGACCTACATGCTTGTGGGTTTGGTTCAAAGCACACGCGCGCGCGCCGCCGACACCCGCCCACCGGCCGGCTCGGCTCGGGTCGTGGGCCGCGGGCTTGGGCTTCAAGGCCCTTATTCTTTTTGGACAAAAAACATTTAAAATTAAATATTTAATTAATTTTTGTAATTAATTAAATAGATTTAATCAAATTTCGTAATTAATTAAAAAAGTTCAATTGAGAAATCATTTCGGCCCCACGCACGAGCAGGAGCTAGGCCCGTGCGGTCGGGTCGTGGTACCTGCCGCAGAGTTGCAAGCCAAAAGACGGCCGGGCACGGCCCGCCGTCTTGTCCCCAGTCGTCTTTAGGGGCAAAGTCTTGCACCAGACGCACGGCGGCCCGCACGGCTTCCCCTCACACAAAGTGCGTCTGTTTAGTGCAAAAGGTGTTTTTTTCGAGCCTACTGACGCAATTTTTCGTACGGGCACTTCATTGCCTATAATTTTGGACCCCCTGCAGATGAATTGATACACGAAAATACTCAGATAATAACCGATCATTCTGCATACAAAACATATTGATCATTCCCCTCCTTGAAAGCTTGAAAGTTGTCAAACACTTCGCTTGTTCGCTGTTGTTTCGGTTTTTCTGTGCTGCTAACCGAAACTGTTCAAAGTTATTGTATCTTAGAGGTGAGCGCCAGAACCGTAAGCATTCAGTATATGGGGCGTTTTCGTCTTGCGGAGACTGATTCTAAATCAGGCCTCGACTAATCCTAAACACTTAGCCCGTTTCTTCCAAACGAAACCTTCCAGAATATAATTTACCTAACAATCACAAGACAAAAATTATGTTTCTGTTGAAGAAGATGGCTTTAGGATCGTTCACTCCAGTTTTGAAGGTTGCTGCTCCTGCTCAGGGTGAGAAACCGGCGAAGTTCTCCGGTGGTGACATCAAGATATGGCAACAGAACATGTGTTCTAGCGAAAGGTGGAGTATTGCAGGATACTCTTCAATAGAAGATCACCTATATAAGTGAGAAGTAATTATCGCTTCAAAAGAAACACTTATGAACCTAAGATATGGTCCATGGCCGAAATGGACACAACGTGAGAACAACAAGTGTTAGAGTTGTTATTGTGTAAGTACTGTTGTCTCGGTTTACACAAACGGCTGAGTAGTTCAAGACATCGCGTCACTAAGCTGCCACTAAATCTGATAGTATTTTACTAAGGAAGGTTCAAAGCCACAAGCTACCTATCCTAATGCAATAACAATTAAATCGAGACTTTCAAGCGAATCTGCGTACACGCATGCATTAATTTCATTCATGTAGGGGATTGTTGGAATTTGGTCTTTGATAAATGGGGTGTTGACCCGATTTTGACCAAATAATTAAGTGGTTTCCATTCGTGATAAATGAAATTAAATTATTTGTAAAAATTCTACTAAGAGAGTAGATGAGAATAACATTTGGAATTTCTCAAACCGATTCCGGGTGAATGAGAAATTAATGCTAGAAATTAACCACTTAATACAAATAAATAGTATGAAAAATGGAAAATGTGGGGGAGGAGAGATGCTCCATCCCACATAGAAAAAAGGAGGCAAAGTTGCACACTTAATATATCCCAAGTTGGACATATGGGTTTGGGCCCTTGGGGGCACCCAAACTTTTAAAGGGGTGAGGACCTACATGCTTGTGGATTTGGTTCAAAGCACACACGCGTGCGCGCGCCGCCGCCGCCCGGCCTTGGTCGGGGTCGTGGGTCGTGGGCTTGGGCTTGGGCTTGGGCTTGTAAATGGTGGAGTGGTTGGAACTAAGATCTGAAATCTGATAAAACGAAATTCTAACTGAATTGTCGGGACAATGTTCTAACAAAATAAAATTAAAAAATGGCCGAGAGCCATAAGAATTCTAGATGATCTTGTGTTAAACAAGATATCAGAAGTTGAAAGGGGAGCTTTACTTTTAGCAAACCACATAAAGAAGATCACCTTGAAATGTGGGGGTGCTTTGGAAAAAGTAGAACCGCCGAATGAAATAAATTCAGCATTTATCATATAAGTGATGGTACGATCACTAAGTCAAGAAATGTTGTATTTATTAAAGGTATCTTTTCTTGGAAAGAAAAGAGGTAAGTCTAGACATTTTTATCATAGACATAATACCAATAAACAGTTGATATCGAAATGGGGTTATTTTGGTTGACAACGTAAAGTCAAAGGAAAACCTTGCGGATCCGCTTACGAAAGGCATAAATCGAGATCAACTATATAAGTTGTTTAGAGGAATGGGTTTAAAATCCACGACTTAAAAGAATATTCATAGCGGTAACCCAACCTTGTGAATTGGAGATCCCAATACCTTGGTTCAATGGAACAACTAAGTTATGAATGTTCAACTGAACACTTGAAAAATGTGTTAACTCATTCTCGATACATCCAAGTATATGTAAACCTGCTGAATGTGGTGAGGTTAAGTCTAAGACTTTTAATGATTCCTATACCGAAAGGTGGAGTATTGCAGGATACTCTTCAATAGGAGATCACCTATATAAGTGAGAAGTAATGGCCGCTTCAAAAGAAACGCTTATGAACCTAAGATATAGTCCAGGGCCGAAATGGACACAACGTGAGAACAACAAGTGTTAGTGTTGTTATTGTGTAAGTATTGTTGTCTCGGTTTACACAAACGGCTGAGTAGTTCAAGATATCGTGTCATTAAGCAGCCAGTAAATCCGATAGTATTTTACTAAGGAAGGTTTAAAGCCACAAGCTACCTATCCTGATGCAATAACGATTCACCGAGACTTTCACGTGAATCTGCATACACGCATGCATTAATTTCATTCATATAGGGGATTGTTGGAATTTGGTCTTTTATAAATGGGGTGTTGACCTGATTTTGACCAAATAATTAATTGGTTTCCATTTGTGATAAATGTAATTAAATTATTTGTAAAAATTCTACTAAGAGAGTAGATGAGAATAGCATTTGGAATTTCTCAAAATCAATTACGGGTGAATGAGATATTAATGCTAGAAGTTAGCCACTTAATACAAATTAATGGTATGGAAAATGGAAAATATGGGGGAGGAGAGATGCTCCATCCCACATAGGAAAAAGGAGGCAAAGTTGCACACTTAATATATCCCAAGTTGGACATATGAGTTTTGGCCCTTGGGGGCACCCAAGTTTTTAAAGGCGTAATGACCTACATGCTTGTGGGTTTTGTTCAAAGCACACGCGCGCGCGCCGCTGACAACCGCCCGCGGCCGGCTCGGCTCGGGTCGTGGGCCGCGGGCTTGGGCTTCAAGGCCCTTATTCTTTTTGGACCAACAACCTTTAAAATTAAATATTTAATTAATTTTTGTAATTAATTAAATAGATTTAATCAATTTTCGTAATTAATTAAAAAGGTAAAATTGAGAAATCATTTCGACCCCACGCACGAGAAGGAGCACGGCCGGTGCGGTCGGGTCGTGCTACCTGCCGCAGAGTTGAAAGCCAGCGCATGGCCAGGGCACGGCCCGTGCGTGTAGGTCGTGCTAGGGGCCAAAGTCTTGCACCTGTACGCACGGGCAGCCGCACGGCCCTGCTCCCCTACACAGGTGCGTCTTTACAGTGCAAAAGGTGTTTTTTTCGAGCCTACTGACGCAATTTTTCGTACGGGCACTTTATTGCCTATAATTTTGGAGCCCTTACAGATGAATTGATACACGAAAATACTCAGATAATAACCGATCATTCTGCATACAAAACATATTGATCATTCCCCTCCTTGAAAGCTTGAAAGTTGTCAAACACTTCGCTTGTTCGCTGTTGTTTCGGTTTTTCTGTGCTGCTAACCGGAACTATTCAAAGTCGTTGTATCTTAGAGGTGAGCACCAGAACCGTAAGCATTCGGTATATGGGGCGTTTTCGTCTTGCGGAGACTGATTCTAAATCAGGCTTCGACTAATCCTAAACACTTAGCCCTTTTCTTCCAGACAGAAACCTTCCAGAATATAATTTACCTAACAATCACAAGACAAAAATTCTATTTCTGTTGAAGACGATGGCTTCAGGATCGTTCACTCCAGTTTTGAAGGTTGCTGCTCCTGCTCATGGTGAGAAACCGGCGAAGTTCTCCGGTGGTGACTTCAAGATATGGCAACAGAAGATGCTGTTCTACCGAAAGGTGGAGTATTGCAGGATACTCTTCAATAGAAGATCACCTATATAAGTGAGAAGTAATTGTCGCTTCAAAAGAAACATTTATGAACCTAAGATATGGTCCATGGCCAAAATGGACACAACGTGAGAACAACAAGTGTTAGGGTTGTTATTGTGTAAGTACTGTTGTTTCGGTTTACACAAACGGCTGAGTAGTTCAAGACATCGCGTCACTAAGCGGCCCAAGAACTGGAGCGATAGTATTTTACTAAGGAAGGTTCAAAGCCACAAGCTACCTATCCTAATGCAATAACAATTCGTCGAGACTTTCAAGCGAATCTGCATACACGCATGCATTAATTTCATTCATGTAGGGGATTGTTGGAATTTGGTCTTTGATAAATGGGGTGTTGACCGATTTTGACCAAATAATTAAGTGGTTTCCATTCGTGATAAATGAAATTAAATTATTTGTAAAAATTCTACTAAGAGAGTAGATGAAAATAGCATTTGGAATTTCTCAAAACCGATTCCGGGTGAATGAGAAATTAATGCTAGAAATTAACCACTTAATACAAATAAATGGTATGAAAAATGGAAAATATGGGGGAGGAGAGATGCTCCATCCCACATAGAAAAAAAGAGGCAAAGTTGCACACTTAATATATCCCAAGTTGGACATATGGGTTTAACCCTTGGGGGCACCCAAACTTTTAAAGGGGTGAGGACCTACATGCTTGTGGGTTTGGTTCAAAGCACACACGCGTGCGCGCGCCGCTGCCGCCCGGCCTTGGTCCGGGTCGTGGGTCGTGGGCTTGGGCTTGGGCTTGGGCTTGGGCTTGTAAATGGTGGAGTGGTTGGAACTAAGATCTGAAATCTGATAGAACGAAATTCTAACTGAATTGTCGGGACAATGTTCTAACAAAATAAAATTAAAAAATGGCCGAGAGCCATAAGAATTCTGAATGATCTTGTGTTAAACAAGATATCAGAAATTGAAAGGGGAGCTTTACTTTTAGCAAACCACATAAAGGAGATCACCTTGAAATGTGGGGGTGTTTTGGAAAAAGTAGAACCGCCGAATGAAATAAATTCAACATTTATCATATAAGTGATGGTACGATCACTAAGTCAAGAAATGTTGTATTTATTAAAAGTATCTTTTCTTAGAAAAAAAACAGGTAAGTCTAGACGTTTTTATCATAGACATAATACCAATAAACAATTGATATCGAAATGGGGTTATTTTGGTTGACAACGTAAAGTCAAAGGAAAACCTTGCGGATCCGCTTACGAAAGGCATAAATCGAGATCAACTATATAAGTTGTTAAGAGGAATGGGTTTAAAATCCACGACTTAAAAGAATATTCATAGTGGTAACCCAACCTTGTGAATTGGAGATCCCAATACCTTGGTTCAATGGAACAACTAAGTTATGAATGTTCAACTGAACACTTGAAAAATGTGTTAACTCATTCTCGATACATCCAAGTATATGTAAACCTGCTGAATGTGGTGAGGTTAAGTCTAAGACTTTTAATGATTCCTATACCGAAAGGTGGAGTATTGCAGGATACTCTTCAATAGGAGATCACCTATAAGTGAGAAGTAATGGTCGCTTCAAAAGAAACGCTTATGAACCTAAGATATAGTCCAGGGCCGAAATGGACACAACGTGAGAACAACAAGTGTTAGTGTTGTTATTGTGTATGTCTTGTTGTCTCGGTTTACAAACTTTGAGTAGTTCAAGATATCGCGTCACTAAGCGGCCAAGAACTGATAGTATTTTACTAAGGAAGGTTCAAAGCCACAAACTACCTATCCTGATGCAATAACGATTCGCCGAGACTTTCACGCGAATCTGCATACACGCATGCATTAATTTCATTCATGTGGGGGATTGTTGGAATTTGGTCTTTTATAAATGGGGTGTTGACCCGATTTTGACCAAATAATTAATTGGTTTCCATTTGTGATAAATGAAATTAAATTATTTGTAAAAATTCTACTAAGAGAGTAGATGAGAATAGCATTTGGAATTTCTCAAATCCGATTACGGGTGAATGAGAGATTAATGCTAGAAGTTAGCCACTTAATACAAATAAATGGTATGGAAAATGGAAAATATGGGGGAGGAGAGATGCTCCATCCCACATAGGAAAAAAGGAGGCAAAGTTGCACACTTAATATATCCCAAGTTGGACATATGGGTTTGGGCCCTTGGGGGCACCCAAGTTTTTAAAGGGGTAATGACCTACATGCTTGTGGGTTTGGTTCAAAGCACACGCGCGCGCCGCCGACGCCCGCCCGCCGGCCGGCTCGGCTCGTGTCGTGGGCCGCGGGCTTGGGCTTCAAGACCCTTATTCTTTTTGGACCAAAAACCTTTAAAATTAAATATTTAATTAATTTTTGTAATTAATTAAATAGATTTAATCAATTTTCGTAATTAATTAAAAAGTTCAATTGAGAAATCATTTCGGCCCCACGCACGAGTAGAAGCACGGCCCGTGCGGTCGGGTCGTCTTTGCTCTTGCAGAGTTGTGAGCCAACAAGACTGGGGCTGGGGGCACGACCCGTCTTGTCCCAGGTCGTCTTAGGGGCAAGTCTTGCACCTGTACGCACGGGCAGCCGCACGACTACCGCCCCTCCCTACACAAAAAGGCCTCTGCTCAAAGGTGGTGTTTTTTTCGAGCCTACTGACGTGATTTTTCGTACGGGCACTTCATTGCCTATAATTGGAGCCCCTGCAGATGAATTGATACACGAAAATACTCAGATAATAACCGATCATTCTGCATACAAAACATATTGATCATTCCCCTCATTGAAAGCTTGAAAGTTGTCAAACACTTCGCTTGTTCGTTGTTGTTTCGGTTATTCTATGCTGCTAACCGGAACTGTTCAAAGTCATTGTATCTTAGAGGTGAGCGCGGACCGTAAGCATTCGGTATATGGGGCGTTTTAGTCTTGAGACTCGATTCTAAATCGTGGCCTCGACTAATCCTAAACACTTAGCCATTTTTTCCAAACAAAACCTTCCGAATATAATTTACCTAACAATCACAAGACAAAAATTTGCTTTCTCATTGAAGACGATGGTCGCAGGATCGTTCACTCCAGTTTTGAAGGTTGCTGCTCCTGCTCATGGCGAGAAACCGGCGAAGTTCTCCGGTGGTGACTTCAAGATATGGCAACAGAAGATGTTGTTCTACCGAAAGGTGGAGTATTGCAGGATACTCTTCAATAGAAGATCACCTATATAAGTGAGAAGTAATTGTCGCTTCAAAAGAAACACTTATGAACTTAAGATATGGTCCATGGCCGAAATGGACACAACGTGAGAACAACAAGTGTTAGTGTTGTTATTGTGTAAGTATTGTTGTCTCGGTTTACACAAACGGCTGAGTAGTTCAAGACATCGCGTCACTAAGCAACCAGTAAATCTGATAGTATTTTACTAAGGAAGGTTCAAAGCCACAACTACCTATCCTAATGCAATAACAATTCGTCGAGACTTTCAAGTGAATCTACATACACACATGCATTAATTTCATTCATGTAGGGGATTGTTGGAATTTGGTCTTTGATAAATGGGGTGTTGACCCGATTTTGACCAAATAATTAAGTGGTTTCCATTTGTGATAAATGAAATTAAATTATTTGTAAAAATTCTACTAAGAGAGTAGATGAGAATAACATTTGGAATTTCTCAAAACCGATTCCGGGTGAATGAGAAATTAATGCTAGAAATTAACCACTTAATACAAATAAATGATATGAAAAATGGAAAATGTGGGGGAGGAGAGATGCTCCATCCCACATAGAAAAAAGGAGGCAAAGTTGCACACTTAATATATCCAAAGTTGGACATATGTGTTTGGGCCCTTGGGGGCACCCAAGTTTTTAAAGGGGTGAGGACCTATATATTTGTGGGTTTGGTTCAAAGAACACACGCGCGGGCGCGCGCCGCCGCCGCCCAACTCGGGTCCGGGTCCGGGCTTGGGCATCAAAACCCTTATTCTTTTTGGACCAAAAACCTTTAAACTTAAATATTTAATTAATTTTTGTAATTAATTAAAAGAGTTCAACTGAAATCGTTTTGGCCCCGCAAGACGGGTGGAGCACGACCGTGCGGTCGGGTCGTGTTACTCGTCCGCAGATTGCGAGCCGCAATAAGACGGGGCACGATCCGTGCGTCCTGGGTCGTGCTAGGTGCCGGTTGACACAGACGCACGGGCGGCGCACGGTCGTGCGCCGGTCGTGCTCCCATGCACAAAAAGTGCGTGCTCATTCAAAAGGTGTTTTTTTCGAACTCTTGCGATGTTCCGACGACGGCATTTCATTGCCTATAATTTTGGAGCCCCTGTAGATGAATTGATACACGAAAATACTCAGATAATAACCGATTATTCTGCATTCAAAAGCATATTGATCATTCCCCTCCTTGAAAGCTTGAAAGTTGTCAAACACTTCACTTGTTCGCTGTTGTTCCGGTTTTGCTGTGCTGCTAATCGGAACTGTTCAAAGTCGTTGTATCTTAGAGGCGGCGCCGGAACCGTAAGCACTCGGTATACGGGGCATTTTCGTCTTGCGGAGACTGATTCTAAATCAGGCCTCGACTAATCCTAAACACTTAGCCATTTTCTTCCAAACAGAAACCTTCCAATTATAATTTACCTAACAAAAGAGAGTTGGTTGGGGCATAGAGAAGACCGCATCCTAGGAAACACAACATTTTTTTACTGAGGAAGACATATCTGCACCGAAAGTATATTGGGTATGATGTTTGTATGTGCACCGGATGTATATTGGGTATGATGTTTTATCTGATAAGCACCTCCATCAAATTTTTTAATTTTTTAGTACGCGCTGGTCAAATCATCGCCTACACTTACAATAATCTTTATAAGATATATATTTGTCTTTTTACATTTAATATATTAATTTAATTGTCTTTTTATTTAACAGATATATCAATTTATTTGTCTTTAACAATTTTTTTTTTCATTATTGTCTTTTTATGATCTGGATGCATGTATAAAATAAAAGACATAATTACTAAAAAAAAAAAGAAGACTGAAATTGGTGATAGGATAAAAGGAGTGTTTGCAAAAACTTCTGCTTTTAGAAGAAGTGATTTATTATAGCAGAAGTAGAAGTAGTTGAGAATCAGAAGTTTGTAGTGTTTGAAAATAGAATTAAAAGTTGAGAATGAGAAGTTGAGAGTGTTTGGTGAAAAAGTCAAAAAAGTACTTATTTATATGTAAAATTCAAACTAGAAGTAGAAGCGAGAATCTAAAGCACCCTCTCCCTCGCTTTTATATTCGATTAAATGAAGCGGAATTAGAAGCAGAAATTGGTATATGCAAACACTAAAAACTGTTTTTTTTAAGCAAAAAACTGAAAAACAATTATTTTAAGTGTTTGCAAACACTCCAAAAATATCTACTAATTTAAAGGATCAACTTAACAAAATAAAAGAACTGAGGACCAAATATCTATGTATTTGGCAACACATAATTATTAGCAGCCAACATATCAATTCAATTTGAGGAGAATCTGTTGCAAAAAAAAGGAAAATCACCCACATAAAGAAAGTTGGTGGTGGAATGCCGAGGCTAGAAAGGTTGTTGGTGGCCAAGATGTGGAGATCGTGCAGTCAGTTGCCTAGTCGGATGTTAGTAAGACCCCGACCCGTTGTTGGTTGATATTCAGCCTATTGCCCAAATAAATTTCAGGTTCTGGAAAATCTCGTGGATGAATGGATCCGCAGGAAAGGCTAACCCCAAAGTGTAACTTTTGTGGGTAATTGTATTTATATATTAAATTAGTCAAATATTTCAACATTTATCCACGTACACACATAATACTCAATAGATCATCACAAAATTAGTTAGTATACATTTAAAATAACAAACAATTATATTTTTTTATTTTATATATGCAATATTTGTGTCAAATGGAAAAAGCTATTAAATTGTTTTCTCTAAAATAATAAATATATATCCATTAAGAAAACGGAGTTTCCAATTATCTAAAATAAAATGATGTGAGGAAAAAGAAGAAGAGATGAATTAAATAATGGAGTAGGCCCCAATTGTGATGGCGCATGCGGTAGATACTGGTCAAACTAGCTTCTAATAAAAGGATAAAAAAAATCTCACAATCCTACTCTAAAGACTCTAATCCTAAAATTTGGTTTTTTAATAGCTCTCCGTCATACGCCACATTTATAAATGTTTGGCATTTCCAACCCATTACACCAAAATGAATATTTTATTCTTTCTTTTTCATTTTCTAGTAACCAAATTTATTTATTTATACAACCATTTCATTTAATTATAGTTTACTATTGTTAATGTAATTAACTAAAAACTTATATTTAATTAATATTACATTAATTAATTATATTAAAAAAATAAATATTAAAATTAATGTTAGTATCTCTTTTAATTTAATTATAATTATTTGTTATTTATAATTATTTATATCAAATGTTAATTAATTATTAAAACCAAGTTATATAAATTAATTATATTTAAAATGAGGATACAATTGGAATTTAAATTTGAAGTGTGATGTTGGAGTATATTGCATTACACCAAATTTGGTGTAAATGAATAGTGATCACCAAATTTGGTGTAATATTATTCACTACACCAAATGTGGACGGAGTTTTTGCATTTGGTGTGATAGTGTGGTTGGATAGAATAAATGTTTGGCATTTCACATGTTCTGTTAAGTTAGCCGCCAACCTTAGCCACTCCTCACTTCGTCCTTGATTTGGCTCTTTAAAAAGTAACTCGACCCACATTATTTCTTCTTCCTTATCCTATTGATATTTTGTAGTGAGCTTAGGTGATGTGACCCAACTACGTGTTGACAATTAATAACTACCGATATTTAATCAGCTGCTTCCCATCGAAACGAGTTGACCACATGCTAATTTCCTACTGGGCCTTCATCAAAAGAGCCATTTTTTTCCACTAAAAAAAAATAGAGCCATTTTTTAAATTTATAATCTATCTATATATATATATATTTTAATATTTTAAGCTTTAGCCTATATTTTTTTATAAAAGGTATATAAACTTAAAAAAATAGAATGATAAATAAAATATCATTGGTTATAAATGAGATATAATCTCTTTAGGTTTGTCCATGAGACCAATTTTAAACCCTTGATTTAAATATTTTAATGGTACAAATTAATTTTTTTATTTTTGGAAAATAAGGGTAGTATTGTATTTTCATATATAGCAGTTTTAAGAGAGCAACCGTTAATTACTGGTTTTTAGGAAAATACAATCTTTCCTTTCACACCTACCCGATTTTTAGGAGCCAAAAAGCCCACTTTCAGTCAAGTCACGCCCCTTTCAAATTCACTCTGCATTTGGTCTCTTTTCAGAAAATTAACAAAGGAGACCGTCCCTCTGTTGAACCGTATATCTTCACAACACAAAATTTTTTGTCGTCTTCTCCATTGAAACAAGAGTTCTACAAATTTGTTTGACCGTCTTCTCCACATTCTCGTTTTCCCTGTTGCGTCCAAGTTCTTTTGGTGATTGGAGATTGCGATTTCGTGGAGAAGAACTAGGGTTTGGGTTGGGTTGCGATTCTCAATTTTTCTCAGGTATTTTCAGATTTTATCCACATCTTTTGTGTTTGGGTTGGGTTTTTGTTTGGGTTGTGATGCTCGATTTTTCTCAGGTATTTAATCGAACTAGGGTTTAGGTTGGGTTTTTGTTTTTTGCGCCCTTTTTGTTGGATTTTGATTTTTTGTACTCAGAAAAAAAAATCTATTGTTCAATTAAATATACAAGATAAAGATGAATATAAACAAGTATATGTGTACAATTTTCATATATGAATCTGGTAGTTTTTTGTGTTGGGGTTTTTTGTGTATTCCAAGTGTACAGATAAATTGTGTTAAAAATATTCTTTTGTTATATTAGAAAAAAAATTAGTTGGTAGTGGTATGATATTAGCCTGTCCTCCGACAAATATTCTTTTGTTATATGAAACCCTATCCTCCGACAAATATACAGATGTTATATACTAAGTGTACATATATATAATGCTAAATATACAATTTGGAGTGGTATGTGAACGGGAAGATGATTACATATGATATATACTAAGTAAACACATATGTAATGTTAAACATACCTAATTTAGTGGAATCTAAACAGGAAATGGTATAAATTTCAAAGATATGAATTGTTTGTTTTTTTTACGGGGGTTTGTAGTGTGTATTACTTATACATATTTGTTATATTAAATATACAAGATAATGTGGAATGTCAATAGAAAGTTGTATAAATTTTTTATATATGAATCTTGTGCTTAGTTGTATTGGGGTTTTGGTGTATTCCAAGTGTACAGATTATATATGGGTTGAGTTTTTTTTACATGGGGATGTTGACAAATTCTAATTATACCTTTATGCTAAGTGAAATATACAATTTTAAATTGGATTTTAAACAGGCTGATGCATAAAGTATTTGACATATGAGTTGGTGTTTTTTTTTTTTTTTTTTACGGGAGCTTTGGTTTTAAAAAATGTCAAGTGAAGAAGAGGAGAGAGAGGTTGGCAGTGGTGAGTAGGAGAGTTCCGGCGATGAGCAGCCTAAAAAGAGGCAAAAGATCGATTAGGATTACCCTGGAACGCAAATAAGGGCGAAACCCAAGGTTATTGTAGATGTTCTTGCTGCTCTTAAACCCGCACAGAAGTCTGTAGTCATTGACACTACAAGAATTTCGCTAATACACAACGGATATAATCTGTTGTGTATTACAATAATCAGCCGTTGTCGTAGATGGTGTTGTAAAAAAAGTTCGCTCAATGACAACGGTTTGAATCCGTTGTCGTTAATAATAAGACAACGGTTATAATCCGTTGTTGTTGAGCGGACTTTTTTTACAACACCATCTACGACAACGGCTTATTATTGTAATACACAACAAATTATATCAGTTGTGGTTTTGAAGTATTACAACAGTTTTACAAGCCATAATAACCGTTGTAATTTTGGACCATAGCTAATGCATTTTCTATTTGCTCTCTATTATTTTTTCACCTATAGTAATATAACTTTTGATTTCATATATGCAAAAAACAAAACACAATACAAGAAAGCAACATATAACTAATTAAAACAAAACATGACATTCAAGTGATTGTATCTAGTACATGTCTGCAAATGTTTAACAAAACAATATCCAATATTTAACGAAACATATCCAATAAGTGTTTAACAAAACGTCTAATAAATGTTCTCAAAGCTACACTAATTCTTTCATTGAGGGCAGCTGCAAAGCACTCCAATATCATGCCTGCAGATAAGAAGTAAGTCTGTTAATTAGCTAAATTTCATATTCTACTAAGAACCTGACAATATAATATATAAATTTGCATTGAACAATAAAACAAAATTCTCCAGTTGATCAATGGAGAATCAAATCAACAAATGAGAGGAAATTTCAAAATGAATCAAAGCTGCTACACATACAGAAAAACATGTCCAAAATCAAATAAAAATCCAACCCAAAAATTAGTGACATTTTTTATACAAACACTATTGTCCAAAAGTGAAAAAAAGCAAGTGAAACCCAAATCCCCATATAATATTTCAAAAAGAGGCTTGAAAAGATAACATATCGCATTTTCCATCCAGTGCTTCAATATGTATATTTTGGAAAACTTCTGGCTTTTAGTCTTAAGTTTATGATGTTTAAAAGTTATTTAAATGTTTATTTAGTCATTTTAAATAAGTTAGAGTCATAGAGTGCATGGATAGATGGGCGTGACAGTGCTCCAGGCGCATAATAAGAGTAAGACATACATCTAAAACCACGAAGATGCTTAAACATACATAGTCATTCAACACCATTCAACAAGACGAAATAGAGAGAGTCAAATCAATACCTGCTAATGTTGAGCACCCATACTAGCCAATTAGAACCGAAATGTATTTGTCTCTTCAAACTTTTTGACAGAACCGAGATCATTGTTCGCTGTTCTCTGTCCAGACAACATTTGTTTAGGAACCTTTTCAGAAGTCAACTGAGATGACATTGGCGTTAGATCGACATTATGGACATCCTGCGAGTCACAAATAACAATAATTGGCCTCAGTTGCAGTCCACAGACTCAATCATGATCAGATAAGTATAACCTAGACAAATCATGTTTTAATCGTCATAGTTAAGCACGGATTCGTCTTTAGCAGTATCTGAGACTAAAACCAATAAATCTATACATTTTTAAAGATAAAATAGAATATTCCTTGTGTTGATTGCAATATTTTCTAAATTAGAATTTTTGTCAAAGTAAAAACATATGAAATGCCTGTAGGTAGTAAGGTTCAGTTCATACTACCAGTGTGAGGTAGAAATGTAGATTTTCAATAATCAACACCTGATAAAACTGAGAATATGGCCGCAAATACACGATAAATCCTATCCCGAATATTGACTGAACAGGAGGAAAGCAAGTCCAAAAGGGAAGAAAAATAAAACCGGGAAGTGTCCGTCCTACTCTAATACCATGTAAGGAGAAAAGCAGAAGGATGAAAATCTCTCTTTTAAATTTCACTGATAGTATCAATGGGTATATATACATATTCAAAATCATCATTTGGGCACACAGATTCACAGCTCTGTCGCAAAGATTCAATAGCATCTAGTGATCAAATGAAAAATGGAAAAAAGTTAAAATAGAAAATGGTAAAGAAGATAAGACATCAATAGTAATAGAACAAAGCGATCTCATTGAAAAATCCAAGATAATCTTTTGACCAAAACTGCATGTGCATGTATCCATTTGAAAAACTCATAAGGTCTTGTAGAAAGATCAGAAAACTAGCACATGTTAATGTTAAGGTCATTAACATACAAATCCTTGGACCACTTTCCCCATCTCTCTCCGGCGGCGGAGTCTGTAGATGCTTTACCAGCACCAGAACCGCCGCACAGTCCACTATCAAATTTACTATATCCTCTGCAACCACACATGTAAAATTCCGTTGCAGATCATGAACATAAACTCAAAATCCAGCACATGCACGAAATAGACATTTCCAGGCATACAATATCAAATTGATTAAAAAGTTCAACAAGAAACAACAATTTTCTCCACTCAAAATATCCTCTGCAACCACACACGTAACAATCCACCACAGATCAAAACCCTAAACCCAAATCCAGCACATGCACACTCAACAAAACCCGTACTCTGCATAAAATAACGAATTGACAAAAAGGAAAGACAAAATAAGCATTTTCTTTCATTTTCTTTCACAATTTTCGTAGTACCGTTCTTGGCGAGTTCGTACAGGACGTGTATGGCGCGTTGGCGGACGCACGATCTTGCTCGGCGGAGGAGAAAGCGGAATCAAAGATCTCGACTTGAGTGCGGATTTCGCACACTAGATCTTGTTGCGATTCGGAAGGCGATTCACCGCCGATCCTCCCGCGATCTTCGCCGAACTCGTCGTCAAGTTTTCTGTTCAAGCTCCCCCGCGAAGACGACGAAGTTTTCGCCGAGTGGATGGGAAAACAGAGCAAGAATCGATGGGAAAACAACAACTAGCAAAAAGATTTGGGCATGAAAATCAACTTTCAGAAATTAAGGTTTTAAAAGATTTGGGGATTTTAGTGGATGGGAAAAACTCACCAAGAAATCACTCCGAGATGCAGCGGCCGAGCTCTTATTTGCGCGGTGGACGGGTGGAGCTGAGCGGCGTCGAGGGGACGGCGTGGGCGGCGGTCTTCTCTTCTCCTTCTCGAGACGCGTGGACGGCCGTTCTCCTCCTCTTCTCTATTCTCAGACTCGTTTTTATTTTTATTTTTTGATTAAGTTGTTTGATTTGTTTGAGTTGCTAACAGAGAATTTAGATTGTGTGTTATTTGTGTAAGTTGTTAATTCTCAATTTAAAGTTGCTAATTTTATTTATTGATATATATGTTTAAGTTGCTAAATTAAAAAATCTAACTTTTAAAATTACTAGTTATATTTTTAGACTTATAATTAAGCTGCTAAATTAAAATAAAGATTTAATAAAAAAAATATTTAAAACTCCCAACACTTTTATAATTATATGCTAAAGTTGCTAAAATAAAATTGATAAGTTAACTAAAAATGATTTATACCATGAGATAAAAAATTGATAACAAAATAAAAATTAACCCTCAACACTTTTAGAACTATGCTAAAGTTGCTAAAATAAAATTGATAAACTAACTAAAGGTCCTAGTTATACCATTAATATAAATAATAAATAAGGACATTGAAAAAGCCTATCGACTCCGGTTTATAATTGTTATTAAAATTGTTGTCTTTAAGAAAAAAAAAAAGGACGCTAATTACAACGGTGTAACCAACCGTTGACGAAAATGATGAATAAATGTTGTCTTTGAAAAAGATTAGGCACTAATCGACAACGGATTACAAAAACATTGTCGAAGACCCGAGAAACGTGTTGTCAAAAAATAAAAGGACCGCTAATCGACAACGCTTCAAGAAAGTATTGTCTTACACTCGAGTGAACTGTTGTCGTTAACAAAAAAATCCGCTCATCCACAACGGTTTAGCGAAAATCCGTTGTGAATATTTGTAAGGACAACAATTTAGCTAAAATCCGTTGTCTTTGGGGTGTTGTTGTTGAGCATTTTTCTTGTAGTGTGAGATGAGATTTGGCAGCCTATTTTCTTTAAAAATTGATGATTTTAATAAGAAGCTTACATACTGGCTAGTCGAAAACTTCAATGCACTAAGTAGCGAACTGGTTTTCGAGGATGGTAGGCATATTCATCTCGAAAGGGAAGATGTTGGTAGGATCCTGGGGTTTCCTGATGGTGACATTGTTATTGAGAAGAAGAAAAAATCCGGGAAATGTGCGTTGTACGACGAGTGGAAAACAATGTTTTCGAATTTCCATAAGGTGATAGCGGATGATTTGGCTGTTAGGATGATGCAGTGCGTAGATGGGGGGACTATTTCGTAGATATTTTGTTACGCTCGTTGACAGTGTACTTATTGGGAATTTACAGAGTGGAAACATCAATCCACTTATCCTCAATTGCCTTGACGATGTTTCAAAAATAAGGGAGTTCAATTGGTGGGATTATACTTGGAACACCCTTATATCCAAAAGAGTCAAATGGGATGAGACGAACAAGTATGAGTTCAACGGGCCGATTTTGTTGTTAACGGTAATTTGATCCTGTATTTGCATTTTTGTAATTTTTTAATGTGATTTTGTAAGGTAATTGGATCCTGTATTGTGTTGTCATTTACACAATTTTGTCTCTGTTTTGCAAGTGTTTTACTTCGACAGAGTCAGTGTACTAGGAAGAGATGTGCCGAGGACATCACCGACATTTGCTTCATGGACGATGGAAAAGGTTAAGAAAAGAATCCGTAAAGAGTTCCTACACGGTGGATTTGGGCAAGGATATGTGGAGGGACCATATGTTGGTGTGGTTCCATTGCAACTTCGATTGGAGGGATTGGTCGTCGATCAAGGGAAACAGTCATTTCTTCCTGGGACTTCGTCGGCAGGCGGTGGTGGCCAGGTATATAAATAAACCGACATTACTAAGTTCATTGTTATTTTATGGGGCGGTTCTCAGATATATTCTAATTTTGTATGTACAATTAGCATACATTTGTTGTATAATTAGTGTACGCATATTTTGGAAAAACATTTTTGAATGTTTGTATGGATAACTCAGTATGTTTGTACACATTGGTTACATAGTTGTATAGGTTAATTTTATACTAAGTATTTTAACAAAGATTTGGATTTGAATATTTGGATGTGGTATGGATAGTTCACTTTTGTTGTATACATAGATTACATATGTTGTATATGTTTTTCTTTGTGTAGCAAATAGTTCATAGCCCAGTGTCTCAGATATTTAGTTGACACATGTTGTATACTTAGTTTTTAGATGTTGTATACTTATTATTATGTATGTTTGTTGTTGTATACTTATTGTATATTTAGTTGAGACATGTTGTATGCTTATTGTTGTATACATATGTTGTAATGTGTAATTATATATTAATTAGTTTAATTGTATGTTGAATTTGAATATTTGGATATTGTATGGATAGTTCAGTTTTTGTGTATGTATAGATCACATTTGTTGTATATGTATTTATGTGTACCAATTTTGTAGTTCATAGCACAAGGTCTGTATATTTAGTTGACAAATGTTGTATACTTACTTTTCAAATGTTGTATAGTTTTGTAGTTTTTATTATTTCATTTATTTTCACATTCCTTATATAAAATAGTAATATTTGTTCATCAATTTTGATTAGTTATACTTGTGTTTTGGCAGGAATATATTGCGAAGATTAAGTCAAGGATTGCTTGTCTTGCTTCCGATGTTGTGGAAATAATTTCCTTGATACGGGAAGCCCCGTCTGAGGTGGCTGAGATCCCTGAATTTTCTGAGATTGGAGTGGTTGCTAAAAATTTGATATGTTATAAGACGGTTCATGCTGAGGGCACACGTGGCGGATATGACGTAGTTGGAAGTGAGAGTAAACATTGCTCTGCTAGAGAAGATGGAAGCAACTCTATGTAAGCGGGATGAGTTTGAGAAATGGAGTGGTGATAAGCATGACAAGCCAAGTTTTAGTCTTGGTTTAACCCAAGAACACACCACTGATAAATGGGACAAGGTTGTCGAGACCTCTCGATTTTATGAAAAGGGTGTGGTTGCGGTTACATTGGACAAGCAGGCTGGGCAGGAGAAGGCGGCTGATGATTTAGAAGCAGACGATGTTGGGGTAATTTTTTTTTATTTTATCTGCATGTTTATTTATGATTATTTGTTGCATATATTTTTTATTCTACTTTATTTTTTTAGGAACAAAGGAATATGAACGTTGATGATGGTTTGGATGTGGGTTTGGCCAGGAACGAGATACCAAAAAAGAATAGCGAGAATATGTCGGTTTATCGATGAAATGAACCTCGAAAGAAAAAGAAAACTGAGACGTTGACGTCCTCGTTTGTTGAGAGACGGGTTGATGTATTGTCGAAGTTAAACGAGCAGCAAAACATGATTGTGAAGTGGTTGTTCGAAAACCTAGAAGCTGAAAAGTAATTTTTTATTTTGTGATAAAATATACTATATATTCTTTTATAATTACTGATTATTCTTTTTTCATTGGACATTATTTTGCAGGGACGAGGCAATTTTCAAGGTTGGCGACATGATCATAACAAGGGAGGACTTTGTGACGATGCGCCCTGGAAGTTATCTGAGCGTATCCCTGATTGTTGCATGGACGAAGATTTTGAATGCCAAAGAGTTGTTAAGGAGCAAGAGTTCGCCTTACAGATTTTTTGCTACCACATATTCAACGGTACTGGCATTTTTTTAATTTCATTAATTTTTAATGCACGAAATCATAAAATAGTTTGCACGTGCATGTTTGTATGTTTTTTTTGGTAGGTTTTCTCCATTGTTTTGTTTGTTTGGTTGTGTGTTTATTAAGTTAGAATTGTGTAATTTGATATGCCGATTTAGTTTACCTAATTTAAATGTTTTTTTTTGAATCAGGTAAGTGATTCTCTTTTTTAGTTAGGTGGGCATGTTTTTTTAGATGTGTATAAATGCAGTTTTAGTATGGTGATGCTGTTTATTTAGTCCATGTGTTTTGTATACTTAGGAATGACTAATTGTATAGTTAGGCCAATAGATTTGTTTACTTAGTTAGTTGATTTGTATAGTTTCCTTATAGAAATGTATAGTTAATTAAATATGATTGTCTGACTTAATTCATGGATCTCGCTTGTTTTATTTGTGTGTTTAATTGTTTTGTTAGTACATTGAATTTGTTTAAATAGCTTAGCCGGTTTGTAATTGTAGGAATGGCTAATATCATATCTAGTTCATGTGTTTTGTTTATGTAATTCAGCGGATTTGAATAGTTATTGTTATTGAAATGTATACTTAGTTAACTAGTTTTGTATTACGTATTTGATGGATGTGTATGTTTTGCCACATTTCATGCAGCTTTTTCCCATTGTTACAAGTTCAAAGACAACTGTTGATAGTAGATCATTTGCCTTATTTTGTCAAAGTCTTGATGCCGAGATTGGTGATGCCATCCCAAAGAAGTTGAAGGTGTTTGAGATGGTATCTTTTTTTTTTTTTTTTATTTTCATTTAAAATCGAATGATTATTTTCTTTTATTTTTATGTCTTGTTTTTTTTTATGATAGTATGTTAGATTTAACAATGATATTTTTGTATTTATCCAATTTTTCTTTCGGTATGTAAGAGCGAATACCTCTTTGTTATTGTGTTCGACATGAAGAAGAGGAGCAAAGATATCGATATTGGATAATTCCTCGATTGAGGAACCAAGTGTGACAAGTATGAAGATGTGCCTTCAAAGTTGGTGAGTTTTGTATTTTTAGTAATTAGTAATTGTATAGTTAGCTCATATAGTTGTTTATTTTTTGTTAAGTTGACCTGAATAACTTTGAATTTTTTAAATGTTTAGTTAGTTTGATGTATTTGTGTGTGTAGTTTGGTGGAGTTGTGTAATTCGGATAGTTTGAATGCCTAATTATCCAATTTAACTTATTACATGCACTAAATATTTGTTTTCTTATGCCTCAGGTACGTTTTTTCTCCCAGTACTCGATGAGCAGAAGTTGTGAGCATATGGGACATGAGTTATTGCAGCTTAGTCCATCAAGAATAGTTATGCCATGGAGAGATGCCAAAAACAAGGTTGACTGCAGAATCTTTGCAATGCGGCATATGGAAGCGTACATGGGGGGAGGTCTGAGCGGATGGTCACCTGGGCTACAGAAGGGCAATGCTAATCTTATGTGTACTTTTCGTTCCAAGTACAATGGTGCTATTTTCTTAGATGACATGAACGAGTTAAGGGACAAGAATTTGGTTGAATGCAAGAAGCATTGGACTGACAAGAAGCCAATGTAGTAGTTTTAGTCTATGGGAAATAGTAGTGGTGATTGTACTGACATTTTAGTTGTTCATGTTTAGTTGTCTTTGGTGATGTTTTGGTGTTTTGGAGTTCGTACACATTTTAAGGTTTTTAGCACTTGTTTTTTTTGCAGTCGAATATTGTTTTAGCATTGTGTAACTTTGGATAACCTTCCTTTTATATTTTAATTGAATAGCGAATGTATTGGATTTGTATAATTGCGTATGTTGATTTGTATTTGTTAAGTAGTGTATGTAGTTTAGATTTCTTTGCACATGGTTAAGTTATATTTTTAATTACGTAATTTGAATGGTATACTTAGTTTAGGTAGGTTTTTTAATTGGAGCTCATTAATTAGTTTATGATTTTTGAACAACTGTGGTGTCATGTATGAATAGGTATGTAGAATTGTATTTGAAATCAATTTATTTGATTAATTAAATCAGCTGAATTGTACTTGTAGAGATTTATGTAATTTTCTATAATCTGACCTGTTTTTAGTTAGTAAAGTTTAGTTGTTTTTTTGCCATTGGAATTGTATATTTTATATAATGGACACGTGTAAATAGGCCAGTTCATCTGTATCGTTAGAAATTTGATTATTATTTGTTTATGTAGACAAATTGAGTTGTATCTTTGGTAATTGAAATTGTATACTTAGTTAAATTAATTTTAGTTAGTTACGTTTCATTGTGTTTTTTGGGCATTGGAATTGTGTATGTTATTTTCGGTGAACTCGTATATTGTATAATAGTCCTTTGTTTAAGTAGACAGGTAGAGTTGTATATTTTGGTAATTGGATTTGTATACTTAGTAAAATTGTGTTTCGAGCCCAAAGTTATGCAAAACGTATACATTAATAAAAATCAATTTAAAAGAGAATCAAACAGTAACATATTGTTCGACATAAAGGATAAAACCACACTAACATATTCTTCACCCAACACTTTTTTAAATAAAAAAAAATTATATTGTGGCCTGGTGATGCGTTTTGGACATGTCCTACTGTGTGCGTGTGTGTGTGCGCGTGTGTGTGTTTGTTTGTTTGTGTGTATGTGTATATATAAAATAAGGCAAAATTTGTAATAAGATTCAACTTAGCTTAGTAGCAAATTGTCACTTCCACACATAACAGGTCTTGGGTTCGAGTATACTTGGTGCAAAAAATAGTATTTCTACAAAGTACTACAAAAAAAAGTGTTACATAAGATTCATATATAACACTGTAGAAGTATTTTTTTTTAAAGTGTTACAAATATATAAAAAAATATTAGAAAAAGTGTTACATAAGATCACATGTAACACTTTAGAAATATTACTTCAAAGTGTTTCCAATAGAGAACTTAATGTAACACCAAGAAAAAGTATCACTAAAAGCTAATAAAAGTGATAACTTAGACTATAGGTAGCATGGGCAAGTGCAGCACCATAAAAGTGTTGCATATTGTCTATAGTAACACTTTATGTTATTAGGTAATATTTTTTGGTATTACCTAATATCGTTTATGTTGTAGTGTATTAAATATTTAGTGTTGGGGTAGTACAAAGAAAATCAACATTTGCCAGTTAAAATGTTCTTCAAATTTTTACTTTCTTATAGATAAGCATGTTCTATAAATTGATATAATTCATATTCACATAACCAAATATATATTCGGATTTAAAGAGCTTCATTTATAGTTTAAAATAATCTAATTTTATTATTTAATCGTATGATTTATAGTCAATTAATTATCTTTATATTTTAATTATTTTTGAAAATTTAAACTTGTTGCAATCATTATTTTTTAGAACATAGATAATATAAATTCATAAATAAAGAATAAAAACAAGTAAATATGTAAATCGTAGGTTTAATTTTTAGATTTAATAAAACAAAATAAATAGAATTAATATTAATAATAGAAAAATACAATATACACATTCAGGGAATGGGGATGAGAACATACCATGGTATCCCATTTCATTTAATTGAATTAGGAATTTGGAGGAGGATATAAATTAAATATCGTCTCTTTCCCATCTCCAATTCTAGAGAATTGGAGAATAAATTTTCCCGCACACATTCTCGAATTAACCAGGGATTTTTCCATCTCATTCTATTCTTACTAACGAGATGTTGTCATACCTAAATAAAGGATATATAATTCATAGAACTATTAAAAAATGTACAATTAGCAGTATAAAATAGAGATCTAATAGATATATCTTTCCCACATCGTAAAAGATTAATTTGATCTAATTGTGCAGGTGCAACGATATGAACCTCAAAATTGCAAGGAATGAGTCATTGTCTTTTTTTTAATCAAACGATAGGATCGTATTCATTCATCACCAAAGTAACAAGAGTCAATCAACAAACACCCCTATGACCATAGCACTAAGACTAAAGTTGAGAGGGAAACCCTATACAAATGGGAGAAAACAAAGATCAAGAACCAAAAAATGGATCAACAAGATCCCACCAAAAATAAAATACTAACAACTAACAGTTTGATGTTACAAATATAGTTACAAATTCAAGACAAAAAACACTAAATCTTCGCCAAAAAAAACACTGAGAAAGCAAAACAAGCCCTATGAACAGAGAGATGGATCACTGGATATAAATACCCCTAGTATCACTCCAAACAATTACTGACTGCAACATAAATCGAGCAAGGGATTCCAAAAAAAAAAACAAAACAATATCAGCAAACAGAAAAAAGAGAGCAGAGTACCAAAGGCAATAAATTTTTAAAAAAATATTGTTGAATTCAATCCACTCCGAAGTGGCTCCTTCCACGGTTTCTTTTGCTTACGCCATTTCCATGGGTTGTGCCATTTCCATTGTTGAGAGTAAACGTCCTTCAAAAATCCAACTATTCCGTGTTTTCCATAGCCACCAAAGCAAATAAGTGGAGAGTTGAAGACGTTCTTGCCAAAAATCTTTTTTCTTTTGAGATGAAATATTCCACCACCACTCTTTGAAAGAAACTGAGCTAAGAGAGAGTTCCGACCAAGAGATAGGGGCAATTTTCCAAACCATTTTCGCCCGAGGACAATGGAAAAAAATATGATCCATATTTTCCACTGTTCCCAACAAAAATTGTACACCGGGTCAAGCTTGATACCCTTTTTAAGAAGATTTTGCTTTGTAGGAAGGATATCATGAAGGCACCTCCACAAAAACTGCTTGATATTACCTTTAGTTTTCAACTTCCAAGTCCAATTCCACATTTTTTTTGCCCAACTCCTTCCCCCACCGCTTTCAGGGCACTCAATAGCTTTATTCCTCGGATTCGGGATAGCCAAATAAGTGGATTTGACGAGAAAACCTACCATTAGAATTAAGGTACCAAAAAATTCGATCCTTGATTTAAGGACCTCGATTGGGATTTGAAGGATCATTCCAAAGATCTTGAGGGGAGAAGATTTGATTAATCAAATCTTTATTCCACATAAGACCCGAATTACAAAAAAGTTCACAAACCCAAGTGAGATTACAATTAACAACCTTAGAACTGGGATGAAATGTTTTGCCCCTAACCCAAGGATGTTCCCGGAGATGCTAATACTCTTCCCATCCCCCACGAAAAATTTCGCACAGTTTGGAGCGTATTTAGCCTTAATCCAGCTTTTCCAAATCCGGAATCGGTATTTTTCAATTCAACCTTGGAGTAAGCCCCTTTAGGAAAGTATTTGGATTTAAGAAGTTTACACATAACAAGGTTAGGGCTAGTAAGGAGTCTCCATAATTGTTTTGATAAAAGAGCATCATTAAAAAATGGAAGTCCTTGAAACCCAATCCCCTTCTTCTATAGTCCTAGTAAATTTAAATTCATCCAATGAATTTATGTTGTCCCTCGAGAGCCCCACGAAAACGAGATGAGATGGTAGCAAGATATTTGCAAGTGCCTATGGGTAGTCTATAGCAAGACATCACATACGTAGGGAGTTTCTACCAACTTGACTGAGAAAAGCATGCTTCCAATTACTCACCCTTTGTTTTTTTTTTGCGGACTCAAGAATATACCTAAAAATGTCAATCTTAGCTCTACCTAAAAGAAGAGGAAGGCCAAAATGTTTGACCTTAGTGTGGACTTGAACACCATCAAGGGTTTGACAAATGGAGTTTTGAGTATCCAAGGCCACATTATGACTAAAAATGATAGAAGACTTCTCCATAATCAATTGACCAGTTGCTGAACAATATGACTCGAGAAGGGTTTTGAGAGAAGAGTCTTGACTAGTGGATGCTTCACAGAATAAGAGGAATCATCCACAAAAAACAAATGGGAGATCATAGGAGCAACTTTGCAAATTTTGATGCCCCTAAATTGGGAATTGAGTCTGGCTTACTTTTTTGTTCCCCCTTTAAAACTATCAACCGTTAAAGAGATTAAATAAGTGTTGGGAGCCAATGGGAATACTTTTTTGTGACCCTCTAATTTTTTATTTTGTACCCACTAGTGTAATGGTGTGGAATTGTATTTTGACAACTAATTGTGGACCATGGGTTTGGCCACTAATGGATTGATCATTTGGAATCTCAAAATAAATTCACAATTATAATACTTAGGGTTTACTGAGTTTTCGTCACTGCTGTTATCGGATAGGAGTTTTGTCCTCTCGATTACTTTGTCCATTTTCTCTTGTTCTCCTCCTTCTCGATCTCTACTTTGTTTTTGTTGTTTCAAGACTTTTCTACGCCTGGTTTTATTTCTTTTTTTGCTTTTAGGGTTTGCACTCTATGGTTCTTTTGTGTATTGGTTCTTATCCCTCCGACTGGGCGTCAGGAACTGTTGAAACAATCTTGCTTTCTAATCCATTGGTTTTCTTTGTTTTCGTGTGCATTAGTAGCCTAGATCTATGATAGGAAGGGTCCACAAGAATTACCTTATAATATGGAGGACTTAACAGATAAGGAGGGAGAGATTGTTTATCTTGATGCTCTTATTGAGGATAACTTGACTACTGCCACAATTTCTCCCTTTTGTTTGGTGGGGAAATTATTCACAGAGAAAAATTGGAAACTATTTTATCTCATTTAAATGATGAAGAAAAGCTGGAAAACAAGGGAAGAAGTAGTAGCACGAGAGTGGTGTGAAAATCCATTTTTGGTAGAAAGGACGATATGGACTGGGTTATAGCTAACCAACCGTGGCACTTCAAAGGAGGATTGCGGGCCTTGAAAATGTTAGAAGACAACGAACAACCCTCAACTATACAAAACATGCTTCCTTTTGGTTTCATACCTACGATGTCCCCGTCGCGTGCATAAACCCTAATTAGTGAAAATAATTGCAAAACAACCGAGGGATTTGGAGTTATTGGATCAGTCGACTGAAGGTATATTTGGAGAATTCCTGAGTTTCAAAATCGGTATTGATATTACCAAACCACTGGTCCGAGCCGCCACTATCCGGATAAAAGGAAATCAATTGGTTCTACCCATAAAGTATAAATTTCTCCTTACCTATTGCTTTTGTTGTGGTATATGGTCCGTGGCTTAAAGCTTCCCCACTCAAACGTCGTATCCCCACCCGTGACAACCACACACATTAAATAACACCATGCTCACCAACACCAACCAAATACTAACCAGCCCAATAAAAAAATCCTCAACACCGAGCCAAAACACAACACCACACACAAACTTAAATCAAAAATAGCCCCTCTATATAATAAAAGCCAAGCCACCTCTCTCGACTCCAAAAACACCTGGTCTAGAGTGAACAAATAAAAACAACCCCATACCCCAAACTAGTCCTCACCAAAAGATCTAAGAGAAGTCACGAAACAAATGAATAGTGAATGGGTGGCGAAGGAATGACAACACAAAAAGTTGACGGAGTTTGGCTTGTTTGACATCCCTTGTAATTTTATGATATCGGCAGAGGTTGCATGTAGCAACCCCACCGATCACAATGAGTTGCTTAAGTTGGAACCGTTAGGGGCTTAGGAACCCCACAACGGTTCGTGTACAAAAATGTTTGATCAATCGCAAGATCTTAGTTTTGTCTTCCTTATGGAAATAAAACTCTGTAAGAAGGAATATGGAGATATTCTCAAGGACCTGGACTTTAAAGGAGACATACTCAGAGATTGTGCGACCGAGGCGGGTGGTAGACGAGGAGGTTTATGTGCACTATGGAAAACCGAAGAGGATTTTAGGGTGAGTTCTGACTCAACCCATTATGTCGATGGAGTATTTACAGATACTAGAAAAGAATGGAGGATGACTGGTATTTACGGGTGGCTGGAACATGCCAATAAAAAATACACATGGGAGCTTATGACAAATCTTGACGGGAATAACACACAACATTAGATTTGTTTCGGTGATTTCATTTAAGTTCTATACATCTATGAAAAACTAGGAGTGCGAACCAAGGACCATCAAAAGTTGGCTGAATTCCACGAGGTGCTGAATAATGTTCATTTGGATGATCTTGGATATTAGGGTTTCACATTTACATGGATGAACGAGCAAAAAGGAACCCAAAATATTCAAGAACGTCTTGATAGGTATCTAGAAAATCAATAATGGATTTTTCTAAATCCTGATTTCTCAGTACACCAACTCCCAAGGACAAATTCGGATCATTGCCAGATCATGTTAAATTGGAGAAAAGCTAAGGATGCATGGTGTGGAAAAAGCAGAAAACGGAGATGTATTTATCGCTTTGAGACAATGTGTCTCCTCGATGAATCATGAAAAAATGTAGTCAAAAATGCCTAGGAGCCCGAGAATGTTATGGGTCGGCCGAACATTCTTCTCAGTAAAATTCAGAAGTGTGGGGACAATCTTAAGTGTTGGGAAAACACTCACTTTGGAAACATTGGGGAACAAATAAGAGAGTGTGAAAAATTTCTCTAGGAGGGGCTGAACAATTTACCCTGTACGGATGAGTTGACAAAAAGACGGGAGGTAAAGGATAAGATAGAGGATCTACACAGGAAAAATGAGACTATGTGGCACCAAAGGGCTCAAACAAAGCGGATTAAAAATGGTGATCTGAATACAACTTTCTTCCATCACACGACCTCGAGATGCGGAAAGAAACGAACTTGATAGAATCATGACACTAGTAATCAAATCGGGTGGAGGATGAGAAGGGGATAAAAAGAGCTTTTTATAAATACTATACATACTTATTCTCTGCAGAGCCTTTCCCAGATATGGATAGGGCCACTGATTCTCTTGAAACAAAGACAACTGAGGAGATGAACGGGATAATACAACGACCTTTCACTAAGGAGGATGTGGAGAGGGCCCTCTCACAAATGCACCCCACAAAGGCGCCCGGACCAAACGATACTCCTGCTATCTTTTATCAAAAGTTTTGGTCTATTATTAACCATGATGTTCTCACTGATGTCATACTTGATGTTCTAAATGGTAATTCTAACCCTCAAAGTCTTAATCATACATTCATAGCTCTTATCCTTAAAAAGAAGAAAGCTGAATATATACATGATTTTTGGCCCATCTCGTTGTGCAATGTGATTTTCAAATTGATTACTAAGACAATTGCCAAAAGGTTGAAACTGATTCTACCATTATTGATTCATAATACTCAATCTGCTTTTGTCCTGGGTCGCTTAATTACATATAATGCCCTTCTAGCTTTTGAGATTTTTCATAAGATGAAACATAAACAAGACCAGAAGAAGGGATCTTCTGCATTCAAACTGGATATGAGCAAGACTTATGACAGAGTTGAATGAACATTCCTTAACAAAGTCATGAAAAATTGGGTCTGTAATTCTTTGTTGATCTCATTATAAAATGTGTTTCCATAATATCTTTTTCTATTTTAATTAATGGGTAGCCGGGTAATTCTCTAACCCCCACCAAAGGGCTCCATCAAGGTGACACCCTTTCTCCATATCTTTTCTTATTTTGTGCAAAAGCATTCTCATCTTTAATACAAAAGGCGGAGAGTGTGGGGCAACTACACATTATTCAAATTTGTAGATGAGCCTCCCAAGTGACTCATCTATTTTCACCAATGATAGTATAATTTTTGGCCGAGAAACTTACCGGGAGATTGATGGCATCGCTAAAATTATCAAGGATTAGGAACATGAAATCTGAGATTTCTTTTAGCCATATGGTTGAGCAAAATAAAAGAGTATTATTAACACATAAAATAGGAGTTCAGCTTGCTGAGAAACATGAAATTTATTTTGGGTTATCAACTGCCATTGGACGTTCAATAAAAGAGGTTTTTTTGGCTCTTGTTGATAGAGTCCGCAAGAAGCTTAAGAATTAGAAAGGGAAGCTTTTATCGATTGCGGGGAAAACGATTTTAATCAAGATCGCATAGACATACCAACATATATAATGAGATGTCTCCTAGAGCTACTAAATGACATGTGTAAGCATATTAATTCGTGGAATAAATTATGCGTGTCAAAAACAAGATGTGGTCTTGGCCTTCATGATTTGGAGTGTTTTAATGAAGTGATGTTGGCTAAACAATGGTGGAGACCGATACATGGTATTGAATCTCTTTTTGTCTATTTCCTCAAACCAAAATATTTCCCGAGAAATAATTTTCTAAAAGCAACGATGGATGTAATCCATCTTTTACTTGGATAAGCATTGTTGGGAAAGAATATTATTCTTAAGGGAATGCGATGGAATATAGGCATGGGAGATAAGGTTAGAGTGTGGCAAGATCCATGGATTGCGGATTCCCCAAATTTTTAGATTTTATCGGACCAACAGGTTGGCCCCGAATCTAAAAATGCGAGATTTAATTCACGATACATCTCCTTGGTGGAATATTGATCTCCTCCACGAATTATTTTTGGAACATTAAGCTAGATCGATCAAGTCCATACCTCTCGTTCAATCCTGTCGATCGTATTGCTTGGCATTATACAAAAGATGGGATATATAGCATGAAATTGCACTATGAAACATCAAGATTGATGAATGAATGTGAATCAAATGTAGCGGCTAGTTCGGACCAAAACGAGAAAATTTGGAAATGGGTGTGGAATCTTGGGGTTCCACCAAAAATCCAGATTTTTATGTGGAAAGTTGTGCATGGTATTCTTCCCTCGAAGACTGAGCTGCGAAAATGAGGGGTGGAAGTAGATCCAACTTGCAATCGGTACGGATGCCACACTGAAATGATTGAGCACGTACTTCGGGATTGCACATGGTCAAAATTATTTTGGGTAGTATCCCCCATGAGAATACAATTTGGAGATGATAGAAGACGTGGTGATATTATCCATAGGCTGTGTAGGTCCCAAGGGGTGTAGTGTAAGGTTTAGAAGGGGGGAGGGTTTGAGTAAACCTGACCTAATTTTCAAAATTTAATCTTTTTAAGAATTTTCAACAGAGTTGACTCGATAGAGCTGTTGATAGTATAACTCGGCTGCTTAAGCTAATACTTAACTTTAGTTGATTTGGTTTTTTAACAGCGGAAGACTTAACACCCTTTGATAGTTTTGAAGCTTGTTTTTAACACTTGTTTAGCACTTAGTTATTATCAGATGGATAGCAAATTTAATTAACATCAAATATAATAAAATATGCAGAAATGTAAGTGCTGAAAGTGAAAAGACACAGGTAAACTTTTATAGTGGTTCAAGGATGAGGTAACTCAAAACCATTCTTCTCCAACTCCGGAGAAATCTACTAAGTAATGGATCAAGTTACAAAGCAAAGAAATGATCCTAGAGATAACCTTGATCACACAAACGCTTCTCTTGTGACTTAGCTTTTTCACGAGGCGATTGCTTTGTTACTTCAACTCACTTTCAAGTTCTTGGATTTGTTCACACAACCCTCCAACAAACTTAAATCTTGGTTCGATCTTGAACTTTCTACAATCCTTCAACTTGGAAAGTAGATCCCTTGTTATTCTCGAAACTTGTTCCTCTTCAACTTGTTGAAGTGTTCTATCCTTCATAATGTGTATTGGATTGAAGTCCTTCAAATTCTCGTGCTTGAGGATATTTGAAAATATTATTTCTTTATATACTTATTTGCGTATATTCAACACTCATTCATTCATCTATCTCGTCTCGTGTCATGTGTTTAATCTTTTTAATCCTCACCTTTAATAGTATCATTTGGAAAAATTGCCCGATGAAAACATAGACAATTTTTCAAACAATATTTCATTAATCGTTGGCTTATCCCGACATGCTTTCTCGGCATGTGATTGAGCCACTTCCTCGTATTTTTGAATTCTCAAGCTTTTCGTATTAACATCCCACTCAGTTTCCCATTTGCTTATTTTATTTGCATGCCTTTGGCTCGAACACTTTAGGACATGGCGATGGAGACATTACTAAATTAAGCAATGCTCTTGATTTTCGTGCAACGTATTAAAGTCGTTGTCTTACTTAATCTGCTTTATACCCCGGTGACTTAGTCCATCCAAACATAGGATTGATCAACTATCACTAGAACTGATGGACTTGGCTTCTCAAAGGTTGACTTGATGACACTTCTCATAGTTGTTCCTCACCGACTCTCCTTCAATTGAGTCCTCGACTTCCCCTAAGCCCATACTCGGATGACCCACATCGAGTCTTCATTCGATCCATGATTGACTTCTTTGTAATCTTGACTTGGGCGACTTCACTCAACTCATCCATTCCTATCTATTTCAAAAATAGAATTACAAGGAAAATGGGGTGCCAACTTCCTAATCTAAGTATTTTATGGTATCAATAAAATCCAACAACTAAATTTCCTAACAATTTCTCCCTTTTTGATGATGCCAAAACTTAAATTAAATAAATGGAAAATACAAACAAAGTCAAAGAATAAAAGAATGTGTGCTTTTGAATAATCATTTTATTGATCATAGCATTCTTGTCCTTTACAAAGCTGTTTACATCAAGTGACAGAGCTATATACAAATACAATTATTCAAAATGTATCTCAACTAACTTACATAGAAGATGAACGTTACAAATACACATGAGCTATTCTGAAGACTTACATTTATGTATTTGAATAAAGTAAAATACATGAAGGGGTTCGCATCACACTTCAACGCCTTCGCTACTTCCTTCTTCTGTTCATCTTGGCTCTCTTCCTATCATCTTCCGTCGCTCTTCTTCTTCTTCTTCCTCTTTCTTCTTTTTCTCATACGCTCGTTTTGCAGGTCATCCCTTCACCGCATATCCTCCCATTCTCCCGTTGTTCTTTCATTTTCAAATCTTGTCTTCCTGTGAGCCTCAACATTCTTGCATGCCATCTAAAGATTATGGTGAACCCGATTAAGTTGCCTTGATAAGCTCTTTTTCTTCATCATTCAAATGCATATTTTCCAACCTGTCTTTGAGATTCACTATCTCATCATCATCGCTTCTTGAATGTTCTAACATCCGCATCAATGTATGGAATCTTTTGTATAGTTGGCTGATTTTGCTTTTAGCCAACTCACAAAGTCTTCTTCATTCATATTTGGTTCATCAAAGACCACATAGATTGAGTCTTCTGTGACCGTAGTCTTTTTTGTTCAAAGACTCTATAGGTTTTACTCCTGTTTGAGTATCCTGAAAGGTACCTTCATAAACTTTGGCATCAAAGCCTCCAGGTTGTCTTTTCTATTGTTGTGGATAAAGCATTTGCATCAAAGATCTCGAAATACCCAACATTTGGCTTTCTCCCTTTCCAAATTTCATAGGGAGTCTTGGTCACTGTTTATTTATCATGCATCTATTTTGGGTGTAGCAAGTTGTGTTGATTGCGTCGACCCCAAAATCTCTTAATAATCCGACTTCAACTAACATGGTCCTTGACTTCTTTAAGAGTTTTGTTCCTTCTTTCAAATTACTCCATTCTCAACGTGGAGTCCTTGCGGTTGATAGTTCATGAGCAATACCATTTTCAATAGAATCTTGGGTTATAATCCCATTGACAAACTTTTGTTCCTCATCGGATCTTATTTTTATAATGGTTTCACCTTCTCATTTTGAACTCTTCTCATCAATTTGAGGCAACTTTTGTGGTGTTTCCTTCTTTTTACACATAAAATTGTCCATGTATATCTTGATTAATCATCCACCACCACCAATGTGTATTTCTTTCCATCGATGCTAGGACCAAATAAATCCATGTACAACATATACAATATCCTTGTTGAAGAAGGATTTGACTTTTCCTGAATGGTGATTTGATTTGTTTTCCCATCCGGAATTCGTCACATACACTTTATTTCTTGTACACTCGAGTCCGCAATCCTTCAACAAGTTGACTTTTGCAAGTTTGTTGATTGTCTTGAAATTGGGGATGACTCAACTTCTTATGCCACAACCAATGGATCCGATTGTGCTCGTTGCTTAGTAGACATGTGCCGGAGTAAAATAGAGCAATCTACCAATATATATTCTTTTGCTTTATTCCTTGCAAAGACAATTTCATTTGATTCGACATCTTTGATGTGGCATATCCCCATGTTGAATCCTACACTCAGCCTTTGTCCGCGAGTTGGTCGATGCTTAACGGAGTTGAAGTTGAGGCCTTCAACATAAGCAACATCCGTGATTTCCAATCCATTTTCTTGATGGATCACGTGCCTTGATCTCCTTGGAGCTTCATTACCTCCAAATATAACTTTAGCACCTCTAATCTCCTTGAATCTTGACAGATTTTTCTTGTTTCCTATCATATATCCAACAACTATCCATGTATAAAGTTCCTTGGCACTCAGCTGTTCCTTGAACCTACAATAAGAAATTAATTTTTAGTACCCATACTTGCCTGGTCCTTGGGGGTTAGTGTTATAAGATGTTCCAACCAACCTATAGCGGATGATCGACTCAAGAGGTTGCCATCTATCTCGTGCCATAATCAAAGTGCACATTAGCAAATTGCTTGGGAGTTTTAGGATCATACAACTATCTCTTTTATTTGTACGTCTGCGTTCGCGGATGAGATTTACGAGTGTAGTGCTTGGGTGCATATATGTGTCTTGATGATATCTCTTTTGACTTGGGAATGACCTTTGCTAAGGTTGAGGTCTTTGCCACTTGTGATTGTATCCCCATAGAAGTTTGCTGAT